>BTSY01000007.1:5706377-6306377 GCA_036245785.1 Pristionchus fissidentatus
CTCTCTCTCTTCCGCACTCATCGCCGCTGTTGTTTCTATCATCATTTGGGGGCAGAAGCTGCTTTCTTCGTCGATTCATGAATGGCTAACGAGATTAGCCTTGACCCACTCTCTTGAGTTCTTCTCTCGTGTCATTTCGACCGAGAGGGTGGACGTCAAATTCACGGAAGTACCTTTCTCTTTCTCTCTCTCTTTCTCTCTCTTTCTTTCTTCCAAGAAGAAATATGCAAAGAAAAGTCGTTAAATATCGCTATATGTTGCCTTTTTTCGTAGCTCCGTATTCTTTGCGATGAATGGTGTAAAAATGAAAACTGATTTTCAGGTCACTGACCAATCGAGAGATTCGTTGAAACTTCGATCTTCTTCTTCTTCGGAGAACGAAGTAATCTTTTTTCCATTTTTATATAACGATAGCAATTAATTAGACGATAACAACAAGAACTAAAAATATTGTAAATTTGTCAGGGAGTAGTGTGAGACGATCGAGGATGCTCCACTTCTCTAATAATTCACCCACTCAATCAATCTGAACTATCGACGACACTAAACAAAGAAGGTACACGACAAGTTACACAATTCCGTGTTTTAGCAACCACAGGAGAGTGAGAACCATTGAACTTATGGCGTTAAGAAAACAAAACTGTAATATCGCAATCACTTTCGATCATTACTTACCTGGAGTTGGCTTCGAAAATGTTACTGATAGTGTTAATTATATCTCTAAATATGTCATTACCCTGACCACGCTACAGATAGGATCTCTCTCTCTCTCTTTGCTTTCACGCACTTCTCACTCATTTCTTCGGCTAGACAATCTCTGATATCCGTTGTTTGAGAAACACTTGAGAGTATGGGTGACCTTGTCTGTTATTTCGATATTCGTCATCAGATTCTGATTGGAGGTGGTGGAATGGTCACAAGGGAGAGAGAGAGAAAGAGAGAGAGAGAGAGCTCGCACAGAAATAATTTACACTGTATCCGGGCGGCGCCCTTCGGTTTACGACTGAGATCGTCGGCTTATGCAAAGAGAGAAAAGGAGTGAAGTATCAGAGGATAAGTGGGAAGAGAGATGTTATAAGAGTGAGAAAGGAGCTGATAACTCGAGAGAGAGAGAGAGAGAGAGAGAGAGGGATTCGAAGCACTTCCCACTGGTAAAAATATGTTTCTGATGTGAGAAGTGGCTGATCTCTGTAGTCGAGGAATGACCCGAGAGACGTAGGAAAGTTTACGACTGCGCGCTCGATCTGTCATCATTTATCTCTCGACTCTGGATCAGTCCTATCTCTCTCTCGCTCTCTCTCTCTCTCGCTTCCCCTCTATCAGACACATCAACTCAACACTTGCGGTTCTGACGTTGCCACTTTATCAGTCCTCTCTCATCATTCGACCAATTACTTAATTACCCAAGCACTTACTAGTACCATCTTACTCGGTGGTTGCCGTGTAAATGATAACTCTCTAAATCTTTATCTATCGTGAGCGCGTTTAGGCCGACGTCTGTAGGATTTCATACTTTTCCAGTTTCATTCTTGTAATTCCAGCCAACCGATGTTGTTTGTGTCAGACTCGGTCTGTAGTCTATTCCGTCTCAAGCTCGGTCCCCTGGAGCGAGACTGATTCCATCTCTCTCTCTCCCTCTCTCTCTCTCTATCTCTATCTCTCTCTCTATCTCTCTCTCCATTCGTTCTCCAGATCCAGTGCATGTTTCTTATTTGCAGCCCCTCTCGACGGCCTCCCTTTTCTGGCAGACAACCAATTGCATTAGACTCTCTGCCCCTCCACTCTGCTTGTTGTGTGCAGCGATCCTTCAGAGAGAGAGAGAGAGAGAGAGAGAGAGAGAGAGAGATTGGCTGTATTCGGAGAAAGACTGATCACTTACCGTAACCGGCGACAGGGCCATTGCTCACAATTGATTCATTCCTCTATTCAGATGCTACAACAACCAGTGGCTCCCGATCTGCGCAGCTTCCAGAGTCTGTCCAAATACTCTGGACCAAGGTGAGCTTGCATTGCCCTTAATCAGGATAATTAGTTTACTCTAAATGTAAGACTAAGCGTTTACTCTAAGACGTAAGCTAAGGCATAAGCTGGACAATTCATGAATAGAGCTGCTCGGTGAAATATTCAGTAATACGCTTTATTAAATGTCGGAAAATGAATAGGGAGAAAGTGGGTGATCTCTTCACTTCCCTCACACAAATCACGCTCCGCTCGCACTCTTTTTCATCCCTCGGGAGACATAATATTAGTGTACGAAGTAGTCAACCGCCGCTCACCTGCGGTTATCAAGCTCACCTCATTCCACCTCCATCGATCGAAAAGTGGCCTTTTTCATTCTTTTGAATTCAAATTCTTAACTCCTCCGGAGGATTATTAGCTTCGTGTAAGGTGTGTCGTTGATTCTATCCTACTCTAACCAACTAGTGATGGCAAAATTCAATATTTTCATAATAACACTGGTACCCGCGAATGACTATGGATTTCTTTCGAAATAGGTTGCGAAAAGCGGTGCTAAGCTCGTCGGTCGAAGGAACACTGCCCACAACAAGAACCATGGGTATTCCCACGGTCCTCTTCCAACCCTTCATCCATAGTTCTTCTCTCTCTCTCTCTCTCTCTCTCTCTCTCTTAAATTCACTACAAATTCTTTCATCTGCACACGCCAGCATCGTTGGATAGAATGACATTGTTCCCTCCTCTCTCTCCCATCTTCGCCCCTCCTCCATAGTGGTTTTGTGTGTATGGCTTGCGCCCCTGCAGAAAATGCACTCTATTCCCCCACGGTTCCTCTTCCGCATTTATTCGCTCTTTTTGATCCTCTAGCTTCAGATGACAATTTGACTGAATGAGTTACAGTAATACCTGATCACTCCTGACGCATTTATTCTTTTTTGATCCTCTAGCAGTAGGTGACAGTTTGACTAGACGGGTTGCAGTATTCCCCTTTAATAGTTTAGCTGAACGGGTTACAGTATTCCCCGTTTACAATTTTTTTCGAAACGGGTTACAGTAACCCCCCGATCATTCCTTCCTCTTACACCATTGCAGAGCGGTCGTGGCTCGTCGTCAGTCGCAGATCATCGCACGTCGATCGTCGCAATGTCGAAAGCGCCAAGAAACGGATGACGAGGTTCGATATTTATCTATTTGATGTCTAGAATGCTCTAATTCCTACTGTAGTTTCAATTCAATTCAATTTCCTACTGTAGAAACATAAACAAATCGAAGAAAATGAGGCCAACGAAAAGTTTGTAACTTTCATATTAAAAACGTTTGGTGTTGTATGTAAGAATTATGAAAGTCTAATTAGCCGGGTATGAATTTTTTCGGCGTGTTTTCACCGGTCATCATTTGTGTGTCGTGTGGTCGTTCCCACTACCTTTCCCTCCCCTTCCTCTTCTCTTTTCTGCCCTGAGGGCATCGAGGACGCCTTCGTCTTCTGCCTCTTGACATAATACACACTAAGAGGATCTCTCTCTCTCTCTCTCTCTCTCTCTCTTCTCCTCTATCAGAGACTCGTCGACGTCTCTCTCTCCTCTAATCTGTCCTCCTCTTCCTTTTCTAGTCCACTTCTCTCATGTAACCTCATTCACCCACAGGTTCGCTTCCAGGCGGGCTCATTCTCTCTACGCACACACTCATATCTAACTTGATTACTCGCTTCCCCTTCTCTCTCTCTATCTGCGTGCTTTTCCTGACAAGTGACTGAATGCGCGCGGTGAGCCATCATATGCAGCCCTCCCCTTCTTCTCCCCTTCCCTCACTCAGCTCCTTTTGACTACGACGATATCCCTCTTGTCTTCCTTTCCATTCCATCCAATCACAGTAACTGATCCCTCTATCATCCGTTCCCCACCATAAACCATTGTTGCAACTCCAACTGAGGATCTGCAATTCCCCATCCCCCGTTCTCTCAATTTTAGAGATTTCCTCGATTCTGCGAGAAACCTCTGACATCGGCCCTTTCGCTGCTTTCGTATAAGTGTTTATCCCTTCGGATCTCATTTTTTTCAGCTTTTTGTTCGTTGAGATCCGACCAAATTGTAACGAGCACTTGAGTTTTTGGGCTACCCTTTTAGGTGTTGTGATTGGTGAAACTCTTAAGTGATCTTAGGTTTTTGGTATAAAAATATGTTTTTTTGGTTGGCAATTTGATGCAAATTGGTGATTGTTTGCAGGCGATGGAAGCGGGTACATATCAAATCGGGACGCGAGAGAACGAAATCGCCCCTCCCGTTGCCCCATCACCCAAAACTGTAAGTGGTCAATTCGCATTTTTTCAGGTGAAAAACGTTAACTGGAGAATAATATCCTTGACCAATCTTATGATGACGTAGATGCGATTCAAGACTATGCTTCAAGAATATTTTCAATTTTGTATTTAAAAATATATAATTTTTCAGTCCATCGCCGATCAATCGTCGATTCGCGATGGAGGTGGCGGATCTCGACAAGTCGAATGGGGAGAAGACGACGAATTTGGAGATGAAGACTTCGATCCGAATCTGCCCTATCCAGGGTATCTATTTTACAATAATCTTTCGAAAATTGTATTCAACACTGGTTATATTTCCCGAACGTTTTTATCATTCACCGTAAATAATACTATTTTTTTTCTTTCAAAAAGAATGCGACTTTCAAAAAATGAGACTGAGAATCTACAGATGCTCCATTTCAGATTCATCGAGCCGTCGTTGTTCTGTTTCAAGCAAGCGAAGGCTCCTCGATCGTGGGCGTTGCAAGCAGTGATGAGTCCATGGTTCGATCGAGTCACCATGGGAGTTATCATCATCAACTGCATCACGCTCGGTACGGTTAACTGAAACTGATGCTGTGATACAATGAAAAAAAGCGTTATCTGGTTTTCCTGAAGAAAACTTCGAAATGCAATTTCATATTCGTATTCACAACTAGTAAAAGAACTTCCATGATATATTGAAAATGTTAAAACATTATTATTATTATTTTACTATTGCAGGCATGTTCCGGCCGTGCGAGGACGGACCCAACTGCGATACGTACCGATGCAAGATGCTCAATCTCGCCGATCACATTATCTTCGCGTATTTCGCATTTGAAATGGTAACTGGATTACACCACATTCTCGCATTAACATGCACCAAGGCGTATCCATAAAATGGCGAATAAAAATGATGGGATCGAATTGGCTGTCGTTTTCTTATCTCATTCTCTTACCGTATTCTAACTGGCGTACTCGCAGTTATTCTTTATTGCATCTGAAAATTGCACGTAGCGTATGAATTTGCAGCGGACACATTTAATGGCGAACTCAAAATTTGCAAAAAATGTAATTGCAGTGCGTGAAAGTGGTGGCGATGGGGTTCACGGGCGTTACGGGATATCTCTCCGATACATGGAATCGACTCGACTTCTTCATTGTTATGGCAGGGTAAGAGCACTTAAATGTGCATGAGGACACATACAAGAGTATTAGTACCACAAACACTCAAAATAGTAAAACGTTCCACGGCTAAAGGAGCGTTCCGCAGGGAAGAGAGCAAAGCAAGAGACACGTCGAGAAACTTTAAGAAAGAGAGTGTACACATCATTAGTTTATTTCGTGAACCTATTAGAACAAGTGTAATAGAAGAGTCGACTTTGCACCAAATTTGTTTCAGTTGTGCCGAGTATCTTCTACAAGAATACGTTGGGGGTAGTCTCAATCTCACGCCGATTCGAACGATTCGCGTCCTTCGGCCATTAAGAGCAGTCAATCGAATTCCATCCATGCGAATTCTAGGCAAGTTCATTTTCTAGTTTTATTTCGAATTTTAGGCTAGTTCTATCTTTTGTTTTCACATCATTTATAACGCACCCATTTATCGCAAAAGTAACACACTCTTTTCGACACATTTTGCGGCGAGCCTTTGTGCAAAGTGAAATTTCTATATTCAACTTAATTTACTAATTCCAAACTTTAAAATTTCTTCGACGCCGCAAGTCAGCCATTTTTTGTGAATGTAGTGAACACGCTTCGTCACACGACTAGCTCTCTCCCATTCAAATGTTGCATTCCGTCCCTCAATTCCCGCCCCGATTTGCATTAATGAGCGGAAAATTAGTGGGAGCGAGTTCAGTCTTGCTGTGTGCGAGGGAGGAGGAAAAGTCAATGGGCGAAAACAGAATATGAAAAGGCCCGCAAAAAAGAGGGAAGAGACTTGCTGACAGAAAGCGACGGAGTTGTTATATGCGAAAGAGGAACGAAGAGAGAGAGGGGAAAGTGAGGGAGGCAGTGAACAGCTAGTAGACAAATTGGTATTGCTTCCACGAATGTTTAAGACGGATTTGAATGTGCTCGATTTAAATGGGAAATGGGATTCTACAAATTATCTTAATACCCAAATACAATATTCACGATCTTTCTTCTTTATAGCATCGAACACACCACTAGCTATCTCTTTCACACGGGAACGGTTGGTACAGGAATATTATCGTTCAATTTCAGTCAATTTGTTACTGGACACATTGCCGATGCTCGGCAACGTTCTCCTTCTTTGCTTCTTCGTTTTCTTCATTTTCGGCATCGTCGGAGTCCAATTGTGGGCGGGTTTGCTGAGGTAAACACGCTTATTAATGAAACATTTATCCCCTTCTTGCGATATAAATTTCAGCTACAATCTGACAAAGTTCAATTGCGTTTCTTGATAGACGTGGGCGAACAAGAATTTGTCCTGTGTAGAGGAAACATCATTCATTTACTTGTTATCCTCTGACACTTTGAATAATCGGAATACAAAATATAAATACATTTCAGGAATCGATGCGTATTCACCGACCCAAATATATCCGGAATTCCTCGAGACCATTTCAGCGACGTGAAGCTATCGAAGTGAATAGTCATTTATATTATATTCAATATGCACAACGTGATTAGAATGTCTATAATAGTTCAACTATTTGCCACTAATGGTCCGCCTTTTTTTAAAGTTTTTTTTCGAAAACATGAAGATAATACACATGATAATGGCTCTTCTCGGATCCAGTTACACAAAACAAAATTATACAATCTTATTAAAAAATTATTAATTGAAATAATCTAAATTACAAGATTCTACATCCCCGAGGATACCTCGATGGAGTACATCTGCAGTCAACCAGACGCTGGTGGAATTCACACTTGCCATGACTTGCCACCCTACACCCTAAATGGCATACGGTATGTTACCCCTTATCGAATATTAGTCTAAACTAGTATTTTTTTACTGTTGTTCACCTTACGATTCATTTCGCTGCGCCCTCCGACATCGATATAACATATAAAAAAGTTCCTTTCTCCTAATCACTTCCGGTTCTCGCAAAGTAAACTAGAGTTATCACAAAAAGATACGGCTTCAAAGATCCTTGGCCAACGCGCGCGCCCACTTGAACGTTGACTAGAAGGAGAAGGGACGAGGAGAAAAAAGAGGAGAAAGAGAGCGCGAACGAGAAATCGAAACACTTGTTGCTAACTGCGTAAACGACCGTGTTTGATTAGAGAAAGGAGGTTTCTCGGAACTGTGCAAACTTGCAAAGCGAGCCGGATCTCTCGCGTTTCAGCAATCTGTTTAGAGGCGCGTTGCCAGAGAGTCTAGCGGGGGAGGAAACAGATGAGGTATCATTACATCTGTAGGACAAAAAATGAGTCAAAATCTATGTTCTGGAGGGATCAGCGAAGAATTTTGAAAGAAAATGGTGAAATATTAATGCAATTAAGAAATTTTAGGTGTAATCTTACGATCGAGGAGTGGGAAAAGGCGGACAATACATCGTGTGTCAACTGGAACAAGTACTACGACAAATGCGCCGTCGTCCACAAGAATCCATTTCAAGTAGGTCTTGCTTTTGAAAATAAGCATCCATTTCAGCCCTGATTTCATTGTTATTTCTACAACTGATTGGATGAGAAAATTGCTCGATGGGGTATTGTTTACTTTAATGTGTAAATACGCGTCTGCAGGGCTCCGTTTCATTCGACAACATCGGTTTCGCGTGGGTTGCAATATTCCTCGTAATTTCACTCGAAGGATGGACGGATATTATGTATTACGTGCAAGACGCTCATTCCTTTTGGAATTGGATCTATTTCGTCCTTCTTATTGTTGTAAGTCTCATTACATCAATGGTCATGTAAATACGCGCAAAATTTGAATTCCCGCAGGATCTATTCAAGATTTCTCTAATAGTCCTTCTTAGAAAGTCTTTTGTGAAATATTTTTATTGTAAATACAATAAAAATATACCAAGATAGAATATTGTTTTTCCAGATCGGCGCCTTCTTCATGATCAATCTCTGTTTGGTTGTCATCGCCACTCAATTTGCCGAGACGAAAAGAAGAGAAACGGAAAGGATGTTGCAAGAGAGGAAACGGTTACGATCAGCCGGATCTATCTGTAAGCTATAATGTTTTATCGGGCTTGTAAGCACTACCAACAATTATAATGAAAATATTCGTTCCGCAATTATAGTATAGATGACATTCGCAATAAGATTCATGGAATTGTTGATAAATTGTTTCGAAATATGGTAAATTTGCATTACAGCTGGGAGTGAGGCTGGAATGGCGGCGTCGTCGAAAGACGGAGGAGGAGATTCTGTTTATGCTGCAATGGTTCGATTCATCGGACAGACTTATCGACGACTCAAAAAGCGGTGCAAGAAAGTAAGCAAACACGATTTTTCTCGTTTTTTTCGTATCCGAATTTCATATTCTTAGCACGACATAGAGCGAAAGAAACGGTTGACAATTCGCAACTTGTGAAATCCTTTTGTTTTGTATTCTCTTGTGAATGCAGCACTAAATGATTATTTGAATTTTTACATTATTTGATTTTGGTGTCGAATACTTTCGAAGAACTATGCCGTTCATAGAATATCTGGTACTTTTAAATTTCAGGAATGGCGATCTTTCAAACAACGACGGCGTGAGAGGCTGCAGGCGAGAAAAGATGTGAAAAAAGCAAAAACTGCAAACAACAATCGGCCTTCGTTGCCGGCCATCGAAGAACGACCAGAAGAAGGTATACAATTTTTTTCCTTTTTTCTGAATTTTATTATTTTAAAACTTTTGACGAAAAATTGACTCAAATTCTTAGTATGCTTTCTGATATTTCAGAAAATCCTTCGAACGAGAACCACTATCTTGACATACCCGCGCCTAAATCTCGGTTGCGAAGGAACTCAGCAAAGAAGACGAATGGAAAAGTTAGAAGTGAGTTTATTATGATAACAATTTAGAGAGAATAGTCGATTTTAAAAACAGTAAATTAGAATGAAAATTCAGTGTCATTGGACGTGGCTCGTGATTCTGATAAATCATCGACCGATTGTTCGAGTGGCTCAGAGACTGACGATGAATGTGATGAGGAGACTTTCCAGTTGGACAAAATCGAGGAAGACCATGTCAGTTTTACACCACTAAATACTAAATAAAACTAAATATAGAAAATCTTTTCAACAGCACTTAAATTTGTATAGAAAAGCAATATGTTTTCCCATTTTCATAATCGAAGGTAGAATGCATGTTTCAATGTTTCTAAATGAAGGCCTTTTCAGCCCCGAAAGCGACGGAAACACCGTAAGAAGGGTCCAATCGGAATTCTTCGAGATCGAATCCGTGCTTTCGTCGTGTGTGATCACTTCACACGAGGAATTCTCGTGGCGATTCTTGTGAACACGCTGAGTATGGGAGTCGAGTACCATCAACAGGTAATAAAGTGTGATATTGATTTTATTAAAATTAAAATCGATTTTGACTTTTTCAGTTTTTTTCTTTTTTATTTTATTAAAAATTAAAATCGATTTTGACCATTTCAGCCGCTGTGGCTCACTCGGATTCTCGACATCAGCAACTACTTCTTCACTGCTCTCTTCGCCTTTGAAATGTTTCTGAAAGTGATCGCAGATGGTCTTTTTGGATATCTCGCTGACGGATTCAATCTATTCGATGGAGGAATTGTGGCACTCAGGTATTCATAGAATTTGGTTAGAGTATCAATATCTATTATTAATATACGAAAGTGTACAAAAAAGTTAATTATGGTAAAAAAGCATGTTCCACAAAAGTATATCTCGCTTATACGAAAACAGAAATTCTTTTAAAAGCACGAATTCTTTCAGTGTTCTCGAGTTGTTCCAAGAAGGCAAGGGAGGCCTTTCCGTGCTGAGGACGTTTCGATTGTTACGAATTCTAAAGGTCATTATGAGAGGTATCACCAGAGATTGCAGGTGGTTCGGAACAATTTTCAAAAACACATTTTTGATTTCGACCAAACTATAATATTAGAGTACTATGGGAACGAGAATTACATATTTCCCGGTCCCAGGATCCAGAGCCGTCTTTTAGGAAATTGACGGCTCCAGTGCCGGAATCGTCATAACTTCCTTCAAAATGAAGCTACAATGCTGTGGTTCAGCTCAAAATGTGCGGTAAAATAAGCTTATCATTTCGTATGTTTGACGCGGATTTGTCAATTTCGAACCTCAAAAGTGATTGCCAAAAAAGTGATTTTTGAGTTGTTCATGAAAATATCAGATATCTAAAGTGCGAGAAAACACGCTTTTTCTCTTCGAAATATGAAACTGCTCATCAAATACTATCAGGAAAAAATTTAAGAAAAAATAAAATGGGGTCCACTTTAAGTCGAAAAACGGCTTTGAAGTTGGAAAATCGTGAAAAATGTGAAAATCGAAATTCACAAAATCTTGCAAAAAAAATTTATTCTTATGTATTATGCAACTAATAGTTCAGGAAAAATAATATTGACGCGTTTGAACTTCTTACTGACTAGTAAAAATGGCGAAATTGATCAAAAACTTTGAGAATTTTAGAAATTTAAATTTAAGATCATGATTACCGAGGATTTAAACTTTGCTCATTCTGGAGTATATTTGGAGATACCAGTCGCATATTATGAAGCCGTGTTTAGGATCTTCAGTTGCTTTGTATTACATATGGAAATTATTTTCTTCGATTTTCGCCCATTTTTAATTTTTTCACCATTTTTACTAGTCAGTAAGAAGTTCAAACGCGTCAATATTATTTTTTCTGAACTATTAGTTGCATAATACATAAGAATAAATTGCTTTTGGAAGATTTTGTGAATTTCGATTTTCACATTTTTCACGATTTTCCAACTTCAAAGCCGTTTTTCGACTTAAAGTGGACCCCATTTTATTTTTTCTTAAATTTTTTCCTGATAGTATTTGATGAGTAGTTTCATATTTCGAAGAGAAAAAGCGTGTTTTCTCGCACTTTAGATATCTGATATTTTCATGAACAACTCAAAAATCACTTTTTTGGCAATAACTTTTCAGGTTCGAAATTGACAAATCCGCTTCAAACATACGAAATGATAAGCTTATTTTTCCGCACATTTTGAGCTCAACCATAGCATTGTAGCTTCATTTTGAAGGTAGTTATGACGATTCCGGCACTGGAGCCGTCAATTTCCTAAAAGACGGCTCCGGAACCTGGAACCGGGAAATATGTAATTCTCGTTCCCATAGTACTCTAATATTAAAGTTTAGTCGAAATCAAAATTATGTTTTTGAAAATTGTTCCAAAAAGGGTCGCTTTTCCTGCAATCTCTCGTGATACCTCTCTTATATTTTATCCAATCATAACATTCCATAATCTTTACATCGTATAGCTACCGTGAATTGGTTTTTATTTACCAACCATATAAAAATAGATTTTCGTTCAGCTCGTTCGATTCATGCCCGCTCTCCGATATCAACTGGTGGTGATGCTGAGGACGATGGACAACGTCACGGTCTTCTTCGGACTTCTTGTGCTATTCATCTTCATCTTCAGGTAAACAGAATTTACAACAACAATAACACCCCAAACATCTCACTTCCAATGCACATTCCATAACATTTTTCCGCAAACAAGAGAATAAATTTCCTGTGAACCCTCACTCTTACCAACCATTCCTTCTAACCCCTTGCAGTATCCTGGGAATGAATCTATTCGGCTGCAAGTTCTGCAAGGAAGAACCTTTACCCTTTCAAAACATTTATGTGAAGAAATGTGAGAGGAAGAATTTCGATACTCTACTTTGGGCACTCATCACTGTCTTCCAGGTAATCTACTACTATTTTGCATGATTCTTGTTTAACGAGCACTGAATAATTTATTAATACATTGATTAATTAACTAATTGCTCTCTTCCGATGTGGTCAGTAGTTGTTGATAATGATTGGAGTGTGCTCACTGATTTATCTCAAACACTTTTCCTGTTGTTGTAATCTCGTCGTAATTCTAAAAAGAAATGTATTTTTGCTGTTTTATTCTGTGTTTCGTCTAGTGTTCGTCATCTCTTTCAGCATCTTCGGTATGATTCTATTCGGTTGTCAATTCTGCAATCACATCGAAACGGGAGAAAAGTGTACTTGTGATCAACTGAATCGAATGAGGGAGATGTGCTCATGTGATCGATCCAACTTCGACAGTCTCCTAAACGCCTCATTCACTGTCTTCCAGGTGTTGTGTCGTCCCTTTTCTGTTCTTTCCAACCGAAATATCGTTTATTTGCATCCATTTTATTTCGTGCTGTACCTCTGTTGGATTCGTTTATGTTCATACAAAAAATCGATGTGGATAAATAATAATTCAATTGTCATTGCAGATTCTGACTCAAGAAGATTGGAACATGGTTTTGTTCAATGGAATGAGTCAGACAACTCCGTGGGCGGCCCTCTACTTCGTAGCTCTCATGACTTTCGGCAACTACGTCTTATTCAATCTGCTAGTTGCCATCTTGGTCGAAGGATTTCAAGAGAGCAAAGAAGAAGAGAAAAGGCAGTTGGTGAGTGAAGATTTGAGCGCCCCTTACAAAATAAAGCAAGTTTTTTTTAAATGCGTTCTATAGAGTTTAGGCGTAAATTATGAAAATATCATTTTTTTGGAATGAGCGAAGCAATTCAGGAGGAGGAAGCTCGCAAAAAGGCAAACGAGGAGGAGGAGAAGCGAAAACGCGAACTGGAATTGCTGATCGCGAAGACAACGTCGCCTGCATTCATGGCTAGTCATCCAAAGGCGAGTGGCTACATCAATTACCATAAAAATGCATACGTTTAAAACAAATCGTAATGCTGTTCACAAAAAATACCACTGCAATTCGTTTTTTTCTCTGTAAGGACTCTATGAAATTGAAAGTACATAAGTAGAGAGAGAGAGGATGAAAATTTGAGCGAATCAGTCGTGCCCATAACATTTTGATATAGCATCTTGTATTACAACTAAAATCATATTTAAATATATGAATACTTTCAATTGCAGGAAGCTCAAGAATGCACTTGCACTAAGGGCGAACATTTCCTTCGGATAACAGCCGCCTGTGCAGCTTCGATGTCGTCGAGATCGCCCTCGTTGACTCCCGCAGTGACGGTAAGTTGTCCATTCTATTGTTCGTATGTATTTAATACATATATAAAAAAAATGTCTCACGCAATGAAAACATGGAAACTAAAATTGTGGACTAAAAAATTAAAATGAGTTTCCTCTTTCATCATGCTTCTATAAAGAGTACCAATATCATAAATAACATTTCGTGTATTCAAGCATTTGCGTGCTCGCACCATGATGGTGTATGATAAATATGATAATAAAATTAGAATATTGTTCAGGAAACAATCGAGTCCGAGACACGTTCTCCTGCTCGTCAGCCTACTCCATCTCGAATCGTCGGCAACAACGTTTACCAGCAGATTCCAAATGAGTCAGAAGACGCGGGAACAAGATCGCCGAGATCACTCAAACTCTCCGCCAACTACGACAGTGATTCGTCCGATGACTCGATGGAACTACTCACTGTGCAAAAGTGAGTGAAACATGCCACAATCCTAAATAAGTATAATCTTCGGAAAAGGCTCGACAGGATTTAAATTTGTCAAGAGATGAGGAAGAATTTGGTAAAAGGGGCATAATGTCTTTGATGGAACTGCGGATCGGTCATTGTCGTTGAATAAATAATGTTACATTGCAGGACCTACCGTCTGAATCGACACAAGTCGTTGTTCCTTCCTGCTGGTTCCCGTTCTCCCATTGGTCTTCCTCCTCGTCAGAGACTTCACTCGTGGGGAGGAGTTCACGTTCACTTCAATCCCAAGTGTCCCATCCACGGAAGAAAGGCATTGATAGAGACGTACGCCAAGGAGAAGTACCTCCAGGTATGATTATCGTCCTTCCTGCAGGACTTTAAGGTTGCAAAATAAATCTTAAGCCTTGATTATGATGTAAACAAATATTTAGAAATGATTGAATAGTGGATTTTCAGGCGAGTCAAGAATTGAAACAAGCGATGGCCGAGGAGGAAAAGCGAGCTGAAGTAAAGAACAACGCAGTGTGGAGGAAAGTACTGAGAAAGACGTGTTTGAATGGAAGAGCCGACTATTCTCTCTTCACTTTCAGTCCTAAGAATTGGCTCAGGATCAAGTGAGTGCAATTGAATTATACATTTAAATTAGTAACTGGTGTAAATTAAAATTAATATTTGTACTGAAGATATATAAATTTATAGATGTCTCCAAATCACGCAGAAGAAGTGGTTCGACTACACGATTCTCTTCTTCATCGGTATTAATTGCGTGACGCTCGCAATGGAACGACCGAGTATTCCACCCAAGTCATCAGAGAGATTCTTCCTCGACGTCGCCGGATATTGCTTCACTGTTATATTCAGTTTGGAGATGCTCATGAAGGTGTGTATTTTGTTTTTTTTTCACTTACTTACTGCAATTCTTTGCAAAAATTTCTATTTATATGAGTACTACAAGGAATAGTGTTAGAAACTGAAATAAAAATATGTTTCGCTTCCGTACCGCCAATACATGTCTCATTAAATACGTGCGCAAAAATACGTAATATTGTCAATCAAAATTTAAATTCAAATTATGTTTAGGTGATCGCCAACGGATGCATCGTCGGAGAAGGTTCGTACTTCAAAGACGGATGGAATATTCTCGACGGAATTCTCGTTATCATCTCACTTGTCAACGTCTTCTTCGAGTTCTTCGCCAGTGGAGATTCGCCCAAGATCTTCGGGGTTTCTTTTTTTTCTCGCATTATATCCCGAAAGTTGATATGGAAATGTCAGTGTTTCACTAAACAAAACTTTTCTTCGGCATTTGGTGGTGGAAAAAAGAGTAAACGAATAGGTTTTAGATATGCGCGACAAATTAAATAAACGATTTACAAGCTGCATTGCTACTTGAATATGTGCTAAATGTATTCTTATTCAGGTAATTCGTGTCCTCCGTCTCCTCCGTGCCCTTCGTCCACTTCGAGTAATCAATCGTGCTCCGGGTGTCAAACTCGTCGTGATGACGCTCATTTCTTCTCTCAAACCCATCGGAAATATCGTTCTCATCTGCTGCACTTTCTTCATTATATTCGGCATTCTCGGAGTGCAGCTATTCAAGGTCAGTTGTTTGCGACGTTTTCGAATTGAACCCTCATTATATGCTCCAGGAACTGTTTGGTAACGTCTCGAAAATTTTATATTTTGTCTCTTACGCGGCAGTTCCGAAACGTACCATCGTCACCCAGTCACTCATTCATAAACGAGGATAAATATAGTAAATGCAGATGTTTTAGGTTTGTTATGACTGTGTATGAATGAATTGTTGCAGGGTGTGATGTACCACTGCGTCGGGCCAGACATCGTCAATGTTACGAGCAAGTGGGACTGTCTAGAAGACACAAGGAACAAGTGAGAACAACATTTCATTCAGCGAATTTTTTGTAAAATGCAAAACAATCTTTTCAATCTACGCTAAAACTTCATCGTCATTTATGTTTGCAAAGTAGACGAAATACTTTGTGAAAATAATAATTGTGTTTTCAGATGGGTCAATCACCGTTACAACTTTGACAATCTGGGTCAAGCTCTCATGAGTCTCTTCGTGCTTTCATCCAAGGACGGATGGGTGTCCATCATGTACCAAGGAATTGACGCAGTCGGGATTGACATTCAGGTCAGTAAAGATAAAATACTCATTGATAAAAAAATGGTGTTTGTGTCTATTGTACTAAACAATGCTAAAGTTGTGCTAAGATAAAAAAATATAATTATTGATGCTGAAAATGAAAAACATTTTAAAAATTATGATTTTTAGCCGGTGGAGAACTACAACGAATGGCGAATGATTTATTTCATTTCCTTTCTTCTCCTCGTCGGTTTCTTCGTTCTCAATATGTTCGTTGGAGTCGTCGTTGAGAACTTCCACAAGTGCAAAGAAGCACTGGAGAGGGAAATGAGAGAGAAGGCGAGGGAGAAGAGAATTAAGGTGAAGCGTTATTTTATGGAAACAATCTGTCGAAACTAAGCTCATTCTACAATAAAATGAACGCGTTAACGTAAGAAATAAATATAAAATATGAGAATAAGTTGAAACATGAAGTATGTATTTTCCAGCGAAAGCTGAAGCGAGCGCAATTCGAGGAGAGTATGGCGAATAAGAAGAAGAAATCAATAAAGACCAGACCTTATTGGGAGGAATTTGGCCCCACTCGACTCTTCCTCCATCAAGTTGTCACCAGCAAATACTTCGATCTCGCCATCGCCGCAGTCATTGGTTAGTTTAAAAAATATGAAGAAACATTGAAAAGTAAAACTAAATTCCCACGAAACAATGATCTTACTTTTGAAATGTACTCCTATAACAAAATATCCTATCTTGAATTATATAAGAAAGCATTATTAATCAATGATTTCTCATCAGGAATCAACGTCATCTCAATGGCGATGGAATTCTACATGATGCCGATGGGACTCAAATACGTTTTACGAGCGCTCAACTACTTCTTCACTGCCGTTTTCACTCTCGAAGCAGGAATGAAACTGTCGGCTCTCGGATTCAAGCGATTCTTCCGAGAACGGTTAGTTTGCGCCTTCTATTGAGAAAAAGTAGAAAATCAAAAATTTTGATCCGGAAGTACCCCCCCCCACCTATTGAGGGATTGTGATACTAATTGAGTAACGATCGACACTATATTGAAAATAATTTCCAATGTCATTTCAAATGTAATAATTGAGATGGAATCAACTCGATATGTTCATCGTCATTCTCTCCATCGCCGGAATTGTCTTTGAAGAATTCGAAGCTCTCGAACTTCCCATCAATCCAACGATCATCAGAGTTATGAGAGTACTCAGGATAGCACGAGGTAAGCTATTTCCACTCTGATCATTTTAATTTTATTTTATAATCAATCGAAATTTTACTAGATTGTCATAGCGCCCCGGCAGTGAATGACTTTGTGCATCTTTTTTGTTTTTCTTTTTAAAATATTTTTTTTGCCAATCAGTGCCTCGATAAACGGATGACTTTGCTTGATTTTAGAACATATTAAGTGAATTACTATTTCAGTACTCAAACTGCTCAAGATGGCGAAGGGTATTCGATCTCTTCTGGACACAGTGGGAGAGGCGCTTCCACAAGTGGGAAATCTCGGCTCGCTCTTCTTCCTTCTCTTCTTCATCTTTGCTGCTCTCGGAGTGGAATTATTCGGAAAATTGGGTAAGTTCAAATGGTTTTATAGCTATTTTCCTGAAAATGCTAAACCATTATAAAAGGAAATAAATTGCTAGCAATTTGGAGCGATTTAGCTTGTATAGTATGCTTTATAAGTTGACTTCATAAACATTACCGTGCTTTATATAAGATGCAGTTACTAGTCTAACTAATTAAAACAAGTCAATTACAGAGTGTTCGGAGGAACATCCGTGCGACGGACTGGGCGAACACGCTCACTTCAAGAACTTCGGCATGGCGTTCCTCACTCTCTTCCGAATAGCCACTGGCGACAATTGGAACGGAATCATGAAGGTTCGTAATTGTTTTTGCATACAGTTTTCAATCAATTTGTAATATGACTCTTGATCGTGAGTTAAAGCAACTTGGTCAATACTACCGGTTCAGTACGTTATTGTTTATCTTAGAACTTATTTCCAATAACTCCGATATCTCTATTGCAGGATGCTCTCCGTGACGATTGCAATCCCTCCGAGCGTTGTGAGACGAATTGCTGTGTTGATCCAATTCTCGCTCCCTGCTTCTTCGTCATTTTCGTTCTCATTTCTCAGTCAGTATCTTTATTGATCTTTTAGATATTCTCTCCGCTTCTAAGTCTAGCTCACCAAAGTTGAACCCTGATTTTCCTTTACTCGTTCTTTCTTTCTCTCGAAACATTCTCCTCTCAAAATGATGCCCCGTTACAACCGTCGAAAGCACACATAGTTCCATAAATAGTGGATACGGACCCCCCCAATTCATGTGGTGGTTGATCTTTCCATTCTGGCAACTTTTTTTGGCTCTTGAGCAAATAGTTCTCTTTCCAGATTCGTTCTCGTCAATGTCGTCGTTGCCGTCCTGATGAAACACCTCGAGGAGAGCAACAAACGAGACGCCGAAGGAGCCGAGGCTGAGAAACAGGGTAAACAAGACGGGAATTCTCCCCTAGATAGACGCTGAGCAAAAAAAATTGCTAGGAGAGCCGTTCTTCAAGTTTTCGTGTTAGAGAGCGGTCCTCAAACTCATCTACACGCTCTCTTGTTGAGGAAAGCAGACGATATAGCGTACGGAATGAAGAGGCTGGAAAAAAACGCGTTCTAAGAAACTACAACTTGGAGAACCATAGTTCATGCAAATTTGGGCAATTTGGGCCCCCCCTCCTATTTTTTTTGAAAACTTAGTATAATTTATAGGAATCCCCCAAAAATCATTGAAGAATCAGTGCACACACAAAGTGCACTGAAACACTTGTATAACGCACGTATGACATGGAAACCTCGTAAAGCAAACATGACCTTTTGATATTTGCTTTGTTCGCTGGCAGTAATCTGGCACAGTGTGGGAACTGTAACTGGATACGCCTCAAAGTTGCGTAGAAGAACCGTGAGATCATGCATCATTTCGCATAAAACTAAACCATAGTGAAACTGTTCGATGAAAATATACTCTAGGCAGATACTCTATAAACGCCGATATTTAAACCAGCATCACGTGCGCCCACCATATCCTACTAGTCCGATCAATCGACCACTAATTCGGCAGCCGGCCATTCAAGGGTAATTCATATGTTCCTTCGTCAGGCGCAATTCAATCTGGTGTGGACACAGACGCGAAGGCGACAGACACGGAAGCGGAAGAAGTGGAGAAAGACACGCCACTCCTTCCTCTCAAAGAGAAAATTGTGTCACTGGAAAATCTCGAGAAGGAATTGATTGAAGTCGAGGAGAGAATGCTTCAAAACAATCGGATTACAATCGATGATGGTAGGCGATAATAACTTTTTTGTAATAAGATTCCACAAGATTGATCGAAATGAAAAATACGTTTTTGAAAGTTGCTCCCCATATTCGCTGGTGATACATGTCATAGCATACATTTGACATGACTTCGTGACGAGATTATGGAGAATACGTACATGAAAAGCACAGAAACAAAAGCGGAAGTGGGATTATAAAAGGATTACCTGTCTTCCTTTGCAGGTTCGCTTGTTTTCGATGACGATGAAGAGCTGCTTTCGCCCGTGAGCAACGTCCATCTATCGAATAGCTTCAAGAAGCGACGACGGGATAGGTAAAATACCGTTCGAAAATAAATGATTTTGTACATTTTAAGTGAATAATCAATACAATATTTTAAGTTTGATAATCGAATCTCCATCGAGAGACGTGCACCCGGTGGCCCATCAATTCCACTCGTTCCGAACGAAAAGAGAACCGTCAAGGAGGAAACGACTTCCGTCTAAGTAAGTTTCTTCCGATCTTTGATTCCTTCTCTATAATAGTTTATCCTTTCCCGAGTTAGCCGAAGTGAGACAGTTTGAAACAGGGACTAAGAGATGCCGTGTTACTAAATCCCAAAAAAGTGACTTCAACAAGTGTTTAATTATTTGTTCGATGGAAATGTCACATTAGGACGAAACGGGAAACTAAAAGATGGTTGTTGATGATTGTGTCAATCTTTCAGAGCTTCTCACACCAGCTCTGCGGACGAAGATAATTCTCCGATGCGGGAAGGATTAGAAGAGGAAACAGTCGATGCCTGAGACGCCCCTCTCCTTTTCTTCCCCTTTTCACACCTATTGTCAACCCTCTCGGTTATTTGCTGCCACACAATTCCGACCACTCACTCTGGTACTTCCATCGAATACTCGTAATATCGATCGATATCACACATATTATTATCATTCATTCTGCTAGAATATTGTATCATCTCGGGTCTTTCTCATCACCGCTGCGTACCATATTTGATTAGTGAGCTGATCGGCTTCTTCCCTTCCCCTTTCTGTCACATATCAGCCCTCTCCTTATCACAATAACATTCTTTCAGTTTCCTATCACTCGTGCTTTGTTTGCTTCATCTAATATAACTTGCTGACAACAGAGTTCTGCCAAGGAATCTTTCCATTCAATCGAGCTTCATAGTCACTTCTTCTACTCGATCCATTTCCATCCCCTGTCATCCGCTTCCCTACGTGGTTTCACATCAGCCATATGTACTTTTGTTGCTCTCCCTCCCCCGGCTAAATAATCCGCAACTCGCCTCCATGAAATCAACGTAATTTCACTTCCTCGTCCTTCTATCGTTGTTTAATAAATGAATTCAACCTGACGTCTTCAGATGCTCATTTGGATGCTCTCACTCATTTCAACAGTTCAATCGGATCTTTTCGAGTATCACCTCCGAACTTATCTCAATTTCTCGGAGAGCCAGTGCACGAATTTCTACCGTCATGTGTGCCCAAGAAGCATCTATCAAAATGACACAATTCTATACAAGACGACTCAATTCTATCGAGATATTGAGGATCAGCAGCGCGCTTTCTCACTCACGAATCCCATTGCGGTAGTATTCTTCATAAATTTGTTGAAAAAAAGTAGTTTTAGAATGATATAAATGACGCTTCGAATGCGACTGATTGTTATTTCGACGAGTACTCGTATAGAAAACTAGCTCATAAAAGGTAGGTGTGTCTGATAGCTCGCAAAGTACTACTTTGTATAGATGCAATTCCGACCTGGCATGTTACGATGATGAATTCAAATATTTTTTCGTAGTATACAGCGCAATCTTCAAAGAGGTATGATATAGAATAATATGGCTTCATAATCATGCTAGGTTCCAGAGGATCTCGCCTTCTATTCTTCACACAGTATGAGGTCGATTAGAAATATCACACTGAGCATCGATGTAACTGCGAGTTTGATCAAGAAAATAGCTGGGCGAATAAACTTCAAAGTAAATATAAAATGTTTCGGGCATTTCGAACAATTGATGCAGGTTGCAACGACGTATTTCACTTCGCTACAAAATCGATTGGCTGTTATGGAATACCTCAATCATAATGATACGGCGACCATTGTCGGACTCGAATCTCTCAACAGGCTCAGCGAAGATTTTATATCGGAAATTCAGAATAACTTACGGGTTTGGAAATTCTAGTAAACGTCTTTTAATAGATCTATTTTCAGAAGACCTCTTGGTTGTCCGACACAGATTCATTCGGTCTGAATATTCTGGATCAATTTGAGTTGTATCTCGACAAGATGCAACTAATCACTGACTTTGACAAATTCGATACTAATCTCACTCAGATTCGAACTTTCAATAGACATTTCACCGCCCACTATTATGAGAGCGTGAAACGGTTTGCAGATCAATTAAATGATTATAAATACACGAAATTAGCGATACTGGATGTCAGTGGTTAAACGTGGCGATTGCGCTGGAGTCTGGCAGGTTGATGCTTGCTCGAGTGGCTAATACGGAGGAGGTGGACATTACCATTTTCTATATTCTATATTATACATTTTCATTTTTCAGCTCTACTCTCTCCTCCTTCGTGTCCAGAACAGTTTCGACTTCAATACATTCACCTATAATAACAATGTTATACTGCTAGCGCCAACCTTCTTTCCCCTATCGCAGAACACATCAGAACCGGCTTTTGTTCACAAAATGTATCTGATTTTGTCGAAAACAATTGCTTTCCAGCTCGGATCAACGGGGTTTGCGATTACGCATGCAATGTACAAAATGTTTATCGATTCGATCTACGCTCGCCGTCATCCATATTTCATCACTGAATCACATCTTATTATTGATCACTTCTCTACCGCATGTGCAGGGTTTGGTGAGGTCGGCTTCTGTGTGTTAATTGGTTCAATTAAGTCATTATTTTTGAAGGAAGGATGCGATAGTGGCCGGAAAACATTCGTTGAAGACTCGAGTGATCTTGAAGGACTAAGACAGGCTCACCAATTACTCCGACAACGATTCACTGTTGGCCAATTAGCTGTAAGTTCGTTTTGAACAAATATCGGATACGGCGGGCGAAAAAGCGCCAGTGAAGAGGAATGAAACTTTATTCAGTTTTCAATTGTAGCCGGACACCTTTTTGTAGGCACTCGCGTTTCCCGACCTACCGTACACTCTGGAGCAAATATTCTTCTATGCTTTCGCGTCGTTAGCCTGTACAGCAGATGATCATGAAGATGTGAAAACATATTTATTATATAATTATTTATGCGAGTAACGAGGAAATGTTTTAAAATAACATAAATTAAAAGAAAGGCATGAAACATCAATGAACAACAAGAACATGAAAACTCAATTTTCCGGATTTTTGAGAATAGCCTTTGCTTTATCCTCTGAGAATAGCATTTACTTGATGGTAATATTTTTGACATTTCCCGATTTTGTCAGTCGTCACGAGCGGTCGCCTCTCCATTCCGTCCGATGGAGAGGTGGACTTTCCCCTAGTTCTGCCCCAGGCTCCCTAGTACCCCTCGTCTCTACTATCGACTACAGAAGTCTTGAATCCCCATACAAGCCGGAGTGGTCGCCGTGTAATGACCTACAAGTTGAATTGATCCTCAGTATCAGTATACTCGTTGATTCTCTCTAAGATCGATGACTCGAGTTTGGAAGACTCTGGCTCAAGCTTCAATCCAAGATCCCTGTTTCGCACGAGATCCTAACGGATGGACCTTTCGCCATTGCCTACTCGATATCGGGATCATCTCTGATTTTCACTCATTCACCGACGAGAAACCGATTCTCACTCCGAAGACCATTCAAGATGACTCGCTCTTCAGAAGACAATCAACCGAAGATACTGAGCCTTTTCAACGTCGTCAGAGCTCCCATTCGATTCCCCGTGAACCCGAATAGCCTCTTGATAAACGACTTATAAACTAAAAAAAACAACTAAATATTTTTGAAGGATCTCCAAAACGGTACTCGATCTCTTCCGATTGTGAGAGTGAACGGAGTGTTATCACAGATGCCGGAATTCACAAGAACTTTCAACTGTTTTGATGGAGAGCCAATGAATGCTCCCGAGGTGAGTTCACTGAACCCAACTCTCGCGACATTTAGCGCCAGCATTTGCCTCTGTAGTGATGAAATGTAGTGATGAAGAGGCGAGATGGAGAGACTAGACAACGGACTCTCACGTCTCAGGACTCAATACGATAGCATCGAGTTCACTAAATATGCACATTTACGCACTCTGTGTTATCCCATCAATGTTTCGAGTTGAACTTCTCATTTCATGAGAGCAAACGGAGTCAATTTCAGAAGAGTGTTTGCTATCTCTTCGGGGAGAACGCTGTTAGTACTGAAGACCGCTCCCAGATCAATGATACCAAAAATGGAACCATGAACCAGACCACTCACAGAATATTTGGATCGAATGAGGAAAACGCAATGAGAGATTTCGGGTCAATGGCTGATCTAATGGAGCCCGAGTAAATTCTTCGCTCATCTCCATTTCAAAGAAGCCTTGAGTATATTCTGCATTGTAAGGATTCGGTTTTGCCCACTAGACATTTCCTCAGTTTGCAATAGTGTTCTGTACTATTTATGCCTCACCGTATATTTATCTACTTACGCATTTTGTCTTTCAGAGAATGATAAAAGTTCGTTTGTATTAGCACATTCCACGCACTACGACGAAGATAAAAACATTATTGATATTCATGTTCCGTTGCACTTCATCCTTTTGATCCGCTTACTTTCTTCTAGCGGGCGGGCGCTCCCACAGTCTGTTTGCAACTGCGAGACGAGAGGTACCAGTAGCTTCTTCGACTAGTCATCGGGTAAATACTCCAATCGTCACTTTCACAAACCACTGCCATCCATATGCTCCTCCACGTGCTATTCTCTCTCTTCTCTTCATCTCACGCCGACTTTGCCTTATATCATGTGCACCACTTCCTTAATTATTCCGTCGCTCCTTGTGATAATTTCTACCGCCATGTCTGCTCGATTGGAATGCCCGCAAACGAGACAGTTGCTGTCAAATCGGAACAGTTCTATCGAGATCTCGCTCGGAAACAGCATTCGAGAACGCTCAATAATCCGATTATCGTAAGTTCTGTTGACTCATGAGTGGGAGGTTTGTAGTGACGATTACGTTTTCTTTCAGAATGACATCGCAGAAGCGAGACTGGATCTGAACTGTACGATAGATCCCGGTGTTTACTCAAGTTTGGTGAGGGAACGGTGAGATTTGCTGTTTCTCGTTTGACTTCTTTCAGTACGAATCGAAATAGAAAAAATGCCACCTAGAATGCGATCTTTCAAAAATAGGGATGTCATTTTTTTCGAATTTTTTTGGATTTTATCCGGAAGGATATTTATTATCCGGCATACTGCCGATGCACCTAATATGCACTCGAAATTGAAATAGATGCTATTTCACGTGAAACACTTCAGATGCGACACGAGATTTGACTGTTATTTTGAAGAGTTTATCTACTTCTTCAACATTTACTCAAGAGGCAACGACAATGTGAGATCACGTAGCAAGGAAAAAGTTGTTTTGACCACATTGAAGTGTTTGAAGAATCCAACTTTAAAAATACCATAATGTTGGACCAAAAATACCAATTTTAGGTAGATGACAGTCTTCTTTTCTACTCCAAGCACGGGAACAAAACGTACCGAAACATTCCGCAAGCAATTCGGGCGACAGCGGGGATGATAGAAGCAATGATAGAGGATGTGGATAATCCCTCCGATTTCAACGTGAGATTCACATACTATTTTTAAAGAGGGTTATGATGGGAACACGAACTTTAAAGTTCCTTCCCTGTTCAATTTGATTTCCACTCACTGTGACCGATATCATAACCAGTAATGCAAGCTTACTCACCAACATGCTATATTTTGAATCTCTTCTCCTCTATTTTCACTGTGACATCAGTTCTGTAACTTGTGTCTGTCAGGCAACCGTCGGTGCATATCTCCGATTACAAGATCGATTATTCGTCATGGAATTTCTCAATGAAAATGATGTTCCTGACCACGTCGGTTTAGAAAAGATTCACAATTTGACAAGGCAATTGAAATCTATATTTTTGGAGAAGTTCAAGGTTTGTACCCCACGAAAGTGCTTTCCATTAAATACTCTCGAATAGGAGACTTCTTGGATGAATGTCACCAACGAATTCGGGTTCGATATTCTAACGCAATATGATACGATTCTCGATGAAATCACCGTTCTCACAGACTTTGATTGCTTTGATCGAAATCTGACCAAATTACGAAGAATCAACAGAGATATGACTGCGTTATACTTTGAGAACAGCGAAAGGTTATTTTTTATATACTCAAAAAACCACAAACATTTTCACTGAGTGCCGATTTCCCAGTTATTTTTTTGTGAGAGTACTACGCTATGTGTTATATATAATATCTATTTATAGAACTACTGGTTGCGAGTGGTTTGACGTTTCTCATGCTTTTATAACTACAAATATGGCCCTCGAGGAAAAGTATTCTTCACTCGAGGTTTGTTGCAACTGAAACTATCGTTGATAATTTGTCCGACTTTTGCAGGACCAGATTGCCTCACAGCGAATCGCGGAGAGTCTGGTGTATAATGCATTCAACTTTGTGGATGTGAATACCATAGTAATCATGGCTCCGACCTTCTTCCCTCTCACAGACAACTCGAGTGAAACAACAATGGTGTGTTTAGATACAGCGATTTTTTTTTGACAAAATACCAAATGTTTATTCAAATTGCCATGACATAATTAATTTACTATTTAAAATTGAGAATATGCCAATATCAGCCTACGAAAATGGCAATCGGTGAGTCGGCACTTGTCCTAAAAAGTTCAAATATTAGGTGTAACTTTTTTGTGAAAGCCTATACTTCCTAGCCAAAAGATCATTATTATCACGTCTTACTTCTCAGCTCGCCTTTGCCGGTGACATTCTCGGTCATGAGATGTACCACTCATTCGTGACAGAGGCGCTGCTCAATAGGAGTGCCGAGTTTCGTAGTGAGGCTAGCTGCATTCAACGACACTACAATGAAAGCTGCAAGATGTTTGCAGAGGTTTGTATTTCTTTTTTTTAATAATTATTTGCGATTTATGACCGATTTAAACTTGGTCGTGTTCTAAACTTTGATGTCTCTAATCAAATTCCGAGTAATTTCTGTAATTGTAATTTTAGAGTAATTAATGTTTAGACTAATTGCAACAGTGGGGTGAAGACATTCTCAGAAGACGGGGTCGATGTTGAGGGACTTCGAGCCGCCTATGAACTTCTGAAGCAAGAGTACACCGAATCTGAGCTAAAGGTAGGATTAGTGCAGAATGTCATCGGGTCGTTCAATGGAACATTTACTCGTGTCTGAATCAAGTGCATTCACTTGTACTTCCGTGTATAGAAGTGAACTTCAGGAGTTTGAATACGTCGACCTCAACATTACAAGGGAACAAAGCTTCTTCTACTCAGTTGCAATGAGATCGTGCATGGAGATCAAAGGAAGGGTGAGGGATCTTATCTGATTGACGATCTGGCCACACCACATGTGAAAGATATTGCAGTTTGCAAGAAAATTAGTAGTAGTGCTCCTAGAAATAGTTGTTGATATTAGCAAACTAATTCAAATACATCTTCCTCAACTGATATCACACATAAATTGTAGTGACTTGGTAATTAGAATCTGTAGTTATCGAGATATAATCATTTCAGAAATACGACGAGCATTCGCCAGACAACGTTCGGGTGAACGCCCTGGTCTCTCAAATGCCAGAATTCTCGAAAGCTTTCGAATGCCAAGAGGATGATGAGCTATACGCCCACCCGGTGGGTCATTTAACATTATCTCATTAGCGTTTTTTTCATTCGGTATTTCTGGTATGTCATTAGCGTCGAGTTATCGAGCCAAAGAACCGCTGATCTAGTTATGTGCCATTCTCTGACATTTCTGTGAGAAATCATCGGACCATGCAGAATTATCATGCGATCTCGTTGCAGGAAGACTTGTGCTATTTGTTCGGTGCGAAATCGACGGGGAAGAAGGAAAATGCGACTGGAATCGTAGCGAGAGATGAGAAGGAAGAAGATAAAGAAGATGAATCGTCAGGAGAATCGGAGGAATCAGAAGAAGAAAATGAAGAAAGGAAGGCAACTACGCGTATTTATGACTCCGCTGCTCGATTGCTCGATTTTGAGTAAACCACCGTGCTCATATCACAAATCATGACGAGTATAAACAATTCGGCGGCAGTTTACTTTCAATCCCCCGTCATTTCTCCCCTTTTCATTACTTCGACAGTAGCCAACACACATCGTTTCCCCTCTCTTTCTTTGTCAAATTGGGAACTTGTCCTCTCTCCGTCCGAATGAGAACTTTTAAGAGACTGAACGAGTTGACACCTTGACGTGTCGTCTCTCTCTGGCTATTTTAGACCAACGGGCGGATCTTTCCACACGCGGGAGGAATCAAGTTTCGATGCAAATTGCATCTCTCACGTTTCTTCCCCTCCCATCTCTCTAATTAGCCTAAGTGCGGGCGGGGCGGCGATTCCCCCTTCTCTATGGCAAAAGGACTCGCGAACTTATCATCCGCCCCTCTCTAAGATGACGACGACGAGAGTCTCACATGTTTCACATGAGTCTGATTCCTCCCTCCTCTTCCCTCCCTTTCCTCTCTCTCCCCCCCATTGTGAACCTCTCTCACACGCACTTTCCGAGTATGTCCCTTCACACGATCATTACAATCAAGTCACTACTACCTTTCACATGAAACTTGCTCCTCCCTTACACCTTCCCAGACATTCTCACTCTTCCCGCCATTTTGCCCCCTCCTTCTCCCATTTCAATAGAGTACATTATTGAGACCAGGTGGAGAGATGGGAAGTGAGAAGGGAGGGGGACGTCCGAAAGTGGAAATGAAATGGAGAGGCTTTCAACCCCGCTCTGCCCACTCTATTCATCCTTCGTCTGTTCTATCTCTGATTCTCTCACCTCCTCTCATCCCTTCACTCTTCTTCTCTTCCTCCACAATTTCACTCATGATCATCCCATCGAGACACTACTTATCCCTAGAAATTAAGAATATTGCGTCCTCGTGTTTTCATATTCTCGGAATAATTCTGGTTGTCTCGTCGTCGCATCCTCAAATGTGTCATCCATCCACTGCTTATCTCTCCTTCCTATCAGAGAACGATATACCCTCTGTAGTCCTTCCCCTTATTCTCCTCTTCCGCACCGATAAATTGTGTGTTTGAAGTTTCGTCCGCAATGAATCCGCACTCTTTCATCTCATCTCATTGTCTTTTTTCTGCCGCGCCTTCTAATGAAGAAGTAGGAAAGGAAGAGCGCAGAGAAAAGCCGAGAGAGACTTCCCCCAACTTCGCGCCTTTTTTACTCCTCTCACCTCTCTGTAGAAACTGCTTTCTCTCACCTTTTCTATGCAGACTTTCTATACAACTCCATTATGAAGTTGACCAGCATTCGCAAAGTCGTCCACGAAATCGCACAGAGAAACATGCCCCTCGCGGCTACGGTAAGTGCCTCTCTCTCTTTTATCTTTCTTTTTTCCAGTCACAAAAAAGTGCGCCCCCGCTTTCTCTCCCCTTTCTCACGCCGCCCGGGTTCAAATCTCATTTTCGATCTGGAACGGCGCCCGACAAATTAGTGCTGAATGAGATCGACTCAGAGAGATCGCATAAAAGCGCACCATCTCCCCCAAAAATAGGCCACTTATCAGCAAAATCATATTCCATAAAAGATCGAAAGGTCGAAGCACACTTTAGTCTTATCAGTTGCAATGGTCGCTGATATTAAACATTGCCCTCAACCCGGATATTATGGGGGGACTAGACGCGCGGAAACCATACAAGGGTGCACGAAAGAAATCGCACTCCGCAAGAAAGCAAATCGCAAAATTGCAGAAGTAGTCTACTAGGGATTCGAATGTCGCACCGGATTATCCGAGCCGTGCAGGCATCCAATTTTGATAGTGAGAAAAGTGGATGTCTGATTTTTCATTTTTTTTCTCAGATTCTCGAGTAAAAAGTAAAGTAAAAAAGGTAAATTCTCTTTCTTAAATTCTTCTTCTCTTTCTTTAAAAAGGTAGATCTCAGATTCTCGAGGTCAAAGATCAGCTGGAACGTCGTCACAATCTCGGTCGTGGCATGTTCGACATTGTCGCAATGACGGGAAAGACGTGGAAGCAGTTATTCGAAGAGGTAAATACACCCCCATTCACAAGCAATTCTTCTTTGAACATCCTCGTCTGTAGATACAATACCAGACTTGAGCCGACCAGACCAGAGAATACATAACTGCAAGTTGTAATGAACGCTTTACCGTGGCTCATTAGGCAAGTATTTATGGCTAAGTTTGAGTTAGTAGCGTGAATACTCCAATTTGTGTGTGCACCAAACACCGAACTGCAGATGCCCGATTTCTGCTACAACGATGAGAAGCAGGCATTCTACGTGGAGGATTGTGAGACGTACGACAAGAAGTGTCAGG
This sequence comes from Pristionchus fissidentatus, assembly GCA_036245785.1. Lineage (NCBI taxonomy): Eukaryota > Metazoa > Nematoda > Chromadorea > Rhabditida > Neodiplogasteridae > Pristionchus > Pristionchus fissidentatus. The sequence continues at coordinate 5,736,184 of BTSY01000007.1, forward strand.
CCAGGAAGAAGAAGATGGTAAACTCCCATGTCACTTGAAAAAAACATGATTAGCGCTACTTTGACGTGATGTTCACAGTTTCCTCCAGCAGTCTACCCGTTTCTTATCTGATGCAATCTTTGGGAAAATTGCAGAACAAGAAGAAAAGCTCGCATAAAATGCTCGAGTACGAGTTCTCCAACGCTCTTTCGATCACTGAGGAAGAGTTGGAGAAGAGGAAGAAGGCCGCTTTCGAGAGGGAGAAGGAGGAGAGGAGGAAGGAGAAAGAGGCATACCGGGCTCACATCGGTACATTTTACAATGCCGTCCTCATAAGAGCCATACCACCCAGTTATAACTCCCTCGATCTCTCTTGATTGGCATAATGATTGCAGGCAAGACTGACATTCCCACTATCATTCTTGAGGAAGAGGAGGACGTTGAGGAGGGCAATTAAGAATCGCCGCTGATTCTGCCAATTAAAAGTCGCATGCATGGTACCGAAATAACCCTAAGTTGAGATACTCGAGTAGCTTCGTTAGTTCCTCTTCGCCTTCACACTTTTCAACTTTTTCGTCCAATTCTTGCACGAGATTTAATCTCGCGAACTCTTCTTGTTCTATTTCTCGATGAATCTCTGGGGATCTGCGATCCTTGAAACAGCGTTTTGTTATCTCTCTCCATTTCACGCATTCTATTTAGTGCAGTCATTTGTGTAGGCACGCATTGCATTACTCACGTGAATATTATCTATGTATGAATGACTTCGGATAAAGGCTTGACAAATATCTCGCGACTTTGTCAGGTATACCTTGTTTATCACATCTTTGGACCAGTAGGATGTCATAGTTCTCGTAAATTCAATTAAGATGGACGCGATCCTTATTCTTGTCGGTTTTCTCCATTACTCGATCGCTTCTGCAGCAATTTACCCTTCCGAGATAGAGAAGAATAAAGGGAAGAAGAAGGACGACAATTGAGGCAATGAAGAGTTGGAAGGAGTAACCAACCCTGAGAACAAAAACTCTCTAACCAGCAACTTTTATCTGCTCACCAAATCTTGCCTTTTGTGCTGAATCCCGCTTCCATTTGAGAGTCGAGCAACACGGTATCGATCATGTACTGTGAGAAATTGACGTAGAACAGGAGCGCTGCCCCGCTGAGGAAGATCACTCAAAAGATAGGGTAGGTCCACTGCCAATGATGAAATTCCTTCTCAGAAGGATGCCCGTAACCCCAAGCCTACAGAAAGGGATCAGAATGAGAGAGTGTGCACCAATGAGATAGTCGGTCTCGATATTACACGCTCTTTCAATCCAAACCCCGTCTATGTGAGATTGGCCGGCCTGTGGAAGTGGTGTGGGGGCGAGTATCAAACCAGTAATCTGTCTATGAGATCCATTGTCCAAACTCACTCGCTAGCGCCGTGCATCCCATTATGCCGTAGGGCGTAATGTACTCTTTCTGCTTCTTCATCCCATAAATGAGACAGAATATCATGGCTAGCAGGATGAAAAGCATCCCGAATGCGGTGAAGGAGACGGTGCCGAACCAATAACCGCGACCGAAGAAGGAAGTTCCCTCTTCCAATTCACTCAACACTGCAATCACTACTTCAATGAAGGGTAAAAAGGTGCTAGGTCTGCTACACTCGGCCTCCCTTATCCATGAGTACCAACGAGAACCAATATTGCTTCCAAAGAATAAATCCGGAATATTTAGTTATGGTATGATATAAAAAAGAACTAAAATGTACCTGAGAAAGGAATAGTCCGAACTCCAAGTCCCCAGTCGAGCACCCGAACTCCAGAAAACAGTCCAGCGTGCATTTTGCCCTCGACCATCGCAATTACCTAAAATAATAACAGTAAACATGTGAGCAGGGTACATTTTCCCCATTTAAATGCCATATCTTGATTTACGATCCGTTAAATGTGTCTTTGAACTCTCCCGATTTGATCGAATCGAAATGATCTCATCTCGAAGGAATTTCGTCTCACGTTCCCATCAAATGACCACTCTGTCTCCCATTTCATGATCATGTGTTCAACTTTCGCTAAGATGGAAAGCTCTTCTAAAACTGAAACATGCTAGTTAGCAACAGTCCCAATAGCTATCGCTGAAAGAGTCATGCTTTTGCCTCCATATGAGATATACTATGATTGCGGACCTATATTGTACTTGACATTGCATTGCGTTTGCATTATTATTTCAAGTTGAATATTGTAGTCCGAGATATACTGCTGATACTCATGATTATTGCAAGACCGAAAATATTAGTGCACATACCGGGATTCGAATCCAGGTATCTGCAATATTCTTTTCTGTATTACAATGCTCATGTTCTGTGAGCCTACTCGGCAATGAATAGAATTACTCAGAAACAAGTTGATACAGATACTAACCTTCGAGTTGACAACTTTGCCTTGGATCCATTGCTGGCTAATCAAAGAGCCGGCGATGAGTGAAATGCTGCAAACGAGAGGGAATTCACCCAATGATCTCGATCTCGAAGGGACGATTCACTTTCACTTTTCCCGCCAAAGCTCAAAATCCACTCTCCCACTCTCTCTTTCTCACCTGATGCCATAGACAATGAAGGAGGCGTAGAAACTAAGTCGTTGACAGAGAAAATTCATCGTGGATCAGTCGAAAGAAAGGAAAGAGTTGAACTGGCCAGCTATCAACCATTATCCCTTCTGCTTCTCTTCTCCCCTCTCCACAGTTTGTCCTACTTTCACCTTTCCCCCCCCCTCTCTCTCTCTCTCTCTCTCTCTCTCTCTCTTCAACTCATCGCTTTTGTCGTTCGTTCGGAGGGTTACGCGATTTATCAACGGAGGAGAACGAACGTGGTAGTGAAAGACGGACGGTGAAAAAAACGAAGGTAATTGGCATTGGTGAGAGATTAACAGAGGATATACTGGTAAGGAGAAAGAGATGAAGAAGAGATGAGTCACCTAGAGAAGATATGTGCACCTTGCAGAGTTAGAAAGAAACGAACGAGAAGAATAATGATAGGCTAAAGTTAAAAAGGTAGAGGTATCCCCTTATCTAGGCTTCAAGTCCTGGAAGAGTCATTGCTAAAGCAACTGCCATAATGATAGAGGTGAGAAAATAGAGAGATGGCACTGGTCTTCACGAGCAAAGACTGATGAGAGGAACAGTTGCTCTCAAACGGGAATCGAATTGTGACGACGATCGTAGTATCGAGTGGACGATGGCTCGTTGTAGAATCTGAAATGGAGAATATCCAAAAATCAATGAACCTTGGAGGAATAAAGAATTGAAATAATGTAAATCAACCGTAAAGAAAAAAATGTAGCAATGTTCTCGTTTGCGTATTTTGTCCAGCAGTGGAACCGAATCATGGATGTCGTTCTTACCTGGTAGAATGATTCGTTTCGATCTCTCTCTCAACATGATCGTACTCCCCGATTTCGCGATCGGAAGTGTAGCGAATGACCTGAAAATAGGGTTTAGTGGAACGCTTAGTTAAACTAGTGGTAAAAGTGTAACGGGTTTAATGACTAACCTCATAGGGGAAAAACTAAGAAAGTTTCAGTGAAACACTTAGTTATGCGGTGTTAGTTTTCCGGAAAAGCTCTTGGAAAAACTAAAAGAAGTATTAGTTTTTACTTTTCCATTTCTCACGGCGGACTCGGAAAAGCTAAATATTTGAATTCCCGCAATTATTGATTTTCGGCCATAACTCGGCTCCCAGTGCAGCTAGGCTTACCAAAGTTGGAGAATGAAGTCTAAATGCGAAAAGTAACCCTAAAAGAAATTTTCTAATTGCTAGCTTCAATAAGAGCCGAGATACAGAAAATGCGGGAATTCAAATCTAACTACTTTTCCGGAAAAGCTAGGGGGAAAACTAACACTCTCGATCGTTTTTCCAAGAGCTTTTCCGTAAAACTAACGCCACATTAAACTACTACATAAATTTGAAGAGTAAGGAATGACGAACCTCATCAAATCCCTCTACACAATCGACTGTTCTTCTTCTGCTTGCTTCTGGTTCGTAGGCTTGATTGAAATACGAGTGACGATCGACTTCTTCGAAGAGTTCCGACTCGTGGCGAGTACGGGTGATCTGTACATGTTACAGTAACCTTTCCCAAACATTCAACGACTATCGTTACATAACAATCTATATTTCAGAACCTATTAGACTTTGAACCCGTCACTGGCCAGCATACTGTGTCGTAGACCTATTTCCCGCGATATTTGCAGTACTCACGTTGGGGTTCTTCTCATATCGATGAGTAGTTCCATTTCTGACATTGTATACTCCAGCATGACCAGAGAAGACCTCCACTTTCTCATCTCCCATTGCTCCGACTCGAGCGCACTGCAAATCATCCATCAAACTCCCATTATCTCTCGTTCGCCTAATGGTTCTACTTAGAGTTCGATGACTGCTCATTAGCACTCTGATTTATTGGGGATCATTTTCCGCCTTCCAGCCACTGCTTCTCTCAGAGAAAATGGAATTCTAGTAGTGAAGTATTTCAGGGACTCATATGGGAACTATACAGAGCGCGAACATTCTTAAATTTCGACATGCATATACTTAGTCTATTGTCCAGTGTGAACTTGAGAGAGTGGAGGAAAAATCATCTTGAATATAAGATAGTTGAAATCTATAGATGTCGACATCTAATAGAATTCGCGCTCAGTGTGGTATGAAATGAAAAACTTAGGTAATAATCACATCGATATCGCTTTGCTTGGACGTCGCTCTTTCCATGAGAATCTCCGATCCATTCTCGAGAGCCATTCGATTGATCGAGGTGTGGTCAAAGTTGGACGTCTGAGTCCCACTCACAGCACACATCGGCTTCACATCAGTGTGAGCGACCTGCATTAATAATCTAATTAAATTTTCAATCTACTAATTATCGGTTGAATACTCTACATTGACAAACTATCTTCTACACAACACTGATAGAGCGACCTGCATTTTACCTAATTAAACTATTAAACTACTAATTATTGGTTAATTGTTCTACGTTCGCAAACTATAATCTATACAACACTACAGTATTCCCTCTTTTTTTCTACAGTATTCGATACAGTATTCCCTTTGGATTCGGCTCCCTGCACTCTCTCATTCTCTTTTGTCATCTTCAAGTGATACAAGTATGACTGTTCCCCCCTCGGTCCTTGTTCGTACAAAAGACAAAACACGATGCACAACGACTGACTCACCCGAATAAGTACGACCTTTATCTGGAGAGAGAGATGCAATTCGTATCACTGATAGAAATGAGTCAGCACCAAAAGAAACCTCACTATGGATATGCAAAGTATCTATGTTCACCTTGAGTATCAGGCACAATTATGGATAGCGCAATGTGAGATAGGATGTGAAAGACGGAAGCAGGTTAGAATATGGAGATTATAGTTAATTAGTGACTACGGTCTTAATTAGTGATTAAGCTGAGGAACTGACAACAGTCTTCTTCTCGGTGGTTGCAACGACGGCATTCTTGCTCTTCTTCCATCTAAAGAAAAGAAAGGCGGCCAGACCAAGGCAGCAACAGAGAAGAAGAAGGAGAAGAAGGATGATGAGCAGCCACAACCACCAGGGAAGACCACCTGCAAGGGATATTTATTTTGTAAAATTAAAAGTGATAACGACCAGCAGAAAAATGACTCACCAGTTCCCCAGTAGAGGTACTCCGTGCCGAGAACTCCAGCGAGAACAACGGCTCCAATCTGTTTTTCGCAGGCTCTCTGAAATAGATTCACTTTTGCGGTATTATCCACTATGGGGTTATAAAGGGTTGAGAAAATGATTTACCTCCATTGACCCTCTCGGGTAGAGCTGGAGTGTGCACTGGAAGCTCATATCGGGTCGATTGGGTCGGAAATGGATGATGGACGATTTCTGCATGGCGTTTGGATTGAAGGCATAGCCTGCACTCTCGACCATGTTGATGAAGACACCCGTGCATTTGAGGCAACTGAAAGGATCGGTAGTAAATCTTTTTTGCACCTTATTTTACTCGTCCTATTGACCAGATCTTGTTTTGAATATTTTAGGCCATAATATAATTCTTTTTTTGTATCATTCACTGGGTATCTACCATGAATTATTCGGTTCGGGTGTTGTGATCAAATTCCTCACCCAGGTGGTCCGATGATCTTTTCTCCAGTCTCGACTACGATACATGACTCAAGGAGGTAGTCGTAGGTGAGGTCGGTACTTTTAATCTCGAGTGAGTAATCAGCTCCGACATCTAGCGGGCCTGGCGCAATTATGCCGACATTGTCGATGGCAATGTTCTTCACTCCTGAAATCAAATCAGAATTTGGTGATATTGGTTTGTATTTTTTGCCGCCCATATCTCAAAAAAAAACTTGCGGACCTCGGTAAACACTGATTGTGTACTCGGCATCAATTGAATGGGCGAGTAGGAGGAGGAGAATTGAAAGCGTCCGCCGAATGGCCATGTTTGAGCAGAAGACGACTGCAATTGAATGGAAACGGCCGTTCGATCCGGAAGAACTCAGTCGTTGCCAAATGGAAACTCGATTGGCCTATTACGATTGAGACATTTTAGGGATTACTCACTTCTGTGGTCTCTCCGCTCGAATGGAGTGGAGAAATGTACGTGGACTGCCTGGAAGAGATGAGTACAACATGAAAATGAGTGAAACAAGGCGGAAACGGGAATGGACGAGCTATGCAACAGAGAAATGCGATGGAACGGAAACACTGTGCAAGCCCAGCTTTTTTTGACGCACTGAAGGGCAGGCAAATTGGGGGAAAGAGAGAGAGAAATCGCATCCGATATTCGGCATCGATTCTGCTCTGCACATTGGGGCAATGAACGCTCGCGCGCGGCGCTTAATGTGTATGCATATGCGCAAAAAGTGAGAGGAGGAACAGGGGGAAGGAAATGGAAACAGTGCTCCGATTGGGATGACAATGAGGGAGTGTACACGAATTCCTCCTTCTTGCTATCACCGTCTCGATTCGGACGTCCGAAGGGAATGAAAGAGAGACGAGAAGGTATTGTGTCCGAACTGAAGAGAGAGGAGGAAAAGTACGGACGGACAGATGATTCACGATCAGCGAAAGGCGCGACTGAGGAGGGGGAGGAGAGACTGATTCAGCCATTCGTATAGTTGAGAAGACGATGATTGAGGCAAGACGGAAGCTGCGACGATTGTGTCACTAGTAGTATACGATAGTATACGATATGTAAAATCGAAAGACGAATCGACGATCGAAAGTAGGAAGAGGCGAATTGAAAATTATAAACACACATTTGACATTTTTATCTGAATAATGGTCACAATTTGTGATGGGGATAGTCTCTGTGCCAGCCAATTAATCAATGAATCTTCTCATGCTTTGTGGAGCTAGGGCCAAAGTGCCTGCTGATCTCTTTTGCTTTTGAATTTCGTTGGTTCAATGGACCATCTATTTCTTCCGATTATGTAATTGAACTCGTCTATTCAGCGTGAATGCGGTTGTTCCACACGGTTTTTTACGGTATCCAACAAGTGAACGCTCTAGTAAAGCTGATTGTATTTGCGGCACTCGACAAGATTCATTCATTAGATTCGATGTGTGTGGTGGAGGGATATCAGTGTGTCAATTATAAATTTGTGCGATTTCATATTTTTTGCATGCTCATTTCTAATTTCCCTTCACTCATCATCTTGAGATTATTCGTACATTCATCTCCTCTCATTTCTTCAACTCGTTCAAACCTAGTTGAAATTATTTCGTCCCTGAAACGCCGCATTTATTCTTTAACCTGCGTAGGAAACTGGAAATGAATGAATATTTCAAATTATTTAAAACCCCTCATTAAATTTCCGAATCGGCTTGAGAGATAACTGCAAAGTGGAAAAGGGAACATGGCCGCAATCAATTTCGGTTGTATGGACAGAGTACAGAGGATTCACTTTTTTTCATTGGTTCTTCATTCAGAAACTGTTCTGACATGGAAAACAAACATCAAACACATTCGCATATGATATATGATTTTTTTTTGAAATTTTCTTCTGCAATATAATCTGTAATATATATCATAAGTCTTCTGCAATATATATCATAAGTAACCAACTGAAACGACGCATTGGAACGGATTGGTGGAGCATTAGTAACGAAGAATGGAAATCAATACTATCCTGAATCAGCGCCTTCAAAGCGACACTGATAAATCTTAATCTTATCATAAGTATTGTTTTCAGGACATCTAGTCGAGTTTCCTGTTTTTCGTCGTTAGAAGGCGGGAATTTGGTTAATGCACTGCAATCGATCTCAGTTGCGATATATGACTAAATGAGTACAGCGAAGAAGTATGAAACACATAAATGTATTTCTTCAGTTCCCATAGTTTTGAACCCTTAAATTCCACAATATTTGTTACCAATCTGCAAAATCCAACGCACACCCTAGATCCAACTGCTCACACATCGACTCTTTGCGATTTGCACCCTCTTCCTATTTTTCCAAGCATAAAAAAATGGATTGACACTTAGACTACTCGTAACCGAAATGTTCTTCGATTTGTGATCATTCTTAGAAGGTATGGTTGGCACATTTGCATAGTTGCAAGCATAATTTATTCACAATACGCACACTATGATCTCTGAGTGAGTTCTCTACGCGAGAGTGACGACACAAAGTCCCTCCTCCACTGAACAAGTCTGTCCAACATCGCAGTCCCCAGTTACCTTGCACGGATTGCCGTAGGTGTACACCTTCTGACCGAACTTGTTGCCGCTGTAATTTGCAATCAAGTTTGAATGTATCATTGATTAATACTTTAACATTTATTAAAACTTTAATTTGACAGAAAGAAGAAATATTATAACGTGTGAACCTGGGTGAGTAGTGGCAGACTGCAAAGTATTTTCCTCCGCAATTTTTTGTTGCACATCCGACGCGATACGTTGCAGACCACGCCATCTAGAAGTTTTTATTACTTTTATAAAATAATATAGCAAGTAATGTAAAGTTTGTGCAACTATAGTTACTTGTGTGAAATGGTCGACATGATTGGTGATATCCTTTCTTCCGAAGGTATTGTTATATCCGATACCTCCTTGCTTCAGTTCGTCCCACCATTGCTTTGTCGCCTAAATGAAAAATTCCAACGTAGATATGGACAGAGTTGGTACCTGCTGCAGGATAGTAATCTGATCCTGTCTCGCGTCTTCCTGCTCCGTCACGAAGATATTCTCTCCTCCCTTATTAATCTTATAGGGCGCAAATCTGCATCGCTCCACTGCCTCTTGAGCACTTCTCTCCAGCACGCAATCGTAATGCTCAAAGGTACCATTTTGCAATAATTGCTCCTTTACAACTGCTAATTACATAATGTTCTTCCACATAATGTTCATGCAAAAAATATTTATGGATTTTTAAAGAATGTTTTTTGTTCCGCAAATATCCTTACTTACCATCTTGAGCATTCCCCTTGCCATGGGTGCATACGATCCCTCTCCGTCCTCTTCCTTGCCAAATGCGAGATTGGATCGGAATGCATTGTGCCAGTCGACTACAGTATGTCTCGCCGAATCAGTCATCTTAGCGTTGCGAGGACAAATGTGAGAGGAGTAGCCGGCGACTGCTGCAGAGACAAAACATTATTGAATTTTTATTATGATAAAAAATTACTTTTGTCATTTGCTATTTTCTTTGATTTGGTCGTTCCGAGTTAGCATCCTGTCAGGTATACAAGTTTGGATACGTGTTACTGCCTTTTTGGATGAGAGATCGATATTACTTCTGATTGTCGGATAAAAAGAGGTGCTAGATGGTATGTCTAATATCGAATTGACATTTCTGGACCTGTCCAACGTCTTACCATCCGCGTCGCTCTTCTTTAGTGCCTTCTGATAGCAAAGTCCCGTGAGAGGAACGCAGTACGAGTTCTCATGAGTCGTACAATCGTAGTCGTACGTACACGACGAGCCACTCTCGAAGATTATATGATCGGGAATGTCTCCGCTGAACAAATATCCATCGACTTCCAGTAACCTCTTGGGAACTCACGCTTTATTGTAGAAGCAAGAAAGCGCCAGACTCTCTCCGCACTTGTGAACGGAGCAGCCGACCTTTGTCGTCTCCGCGTTTGCCATCTAAATGTATTTTTATTTATTTTGTTGCTTAAAAAATGATTAATTGCAGTAAGTTTACTGTATTTCTCTTACATTTGCCCACTCCTGGATATTCAGGGCGATATTGTATCTGATTTCATCGTCGAGATCAGCAAACATCACTTCCTTCCTCCACTCTCCCAGTTTCTTTGTGATTGTATTCGGAATGTCGCCCGAGAACTTTTCGATACTCAAAAATGAATATTTAAAGCGATAACATTGAGATCACAGTAATTGTTGACTCACATGACAAAGTTCTGTCCTTGTCCCATAATGTGATCTGCTTCCAAGTTCTCGCATTTGCTCGCCCAAGCACGAGCTTGACTCTCCAGGTCGCAACTCCATTTCTGTAGAATGATAAATTTTCTAATTTTTGTAGAATCTCTATTGAGTAAATCTATCTATCTTCTTTTTGAACAACAAAGCTCTAGATATGTAAAATTACATCTGTAGCGCTCTCAACGGCAAAAATTACATAAGATAAAGTACGCACCAGTTTGTACATGTTGGTTGCTCTCGGCAGCATTCCGTTCTTGCTCACTTCCGTCCCTTCGGCGATCGATTGTCTCATGTCATTGTGAGCATTGAGGAAAACGTGACGGAGGGTGTTCGACATGTCATCGGTGTTTTCACAAGAGAGCTCTGAATGGTTACTGGATCAACTCGGTTGTGTTGTTAGAAGAAAGTATGGTGCTAAGGGAGGACAGAGATATATATATGACATTTTCGAAAACTAATACCTATAGTATAGCTATAGATATTAGCAAATTCATTCACTTAGATCAGAATATCATTAAATGGAAGAACAACTCACGAGTGCATCTCTTGTTTCGTAGTTGGAACACTTCTTCGGTCGTGTCTCTCTTCTCTACGATGATCTCATCTTCCTCACCGAGACAAACGGCCAGCTATAATATTTTATTCATTTAAAATTAATTTTATACAAAAAATGGATAGTTACCGTAAGAGCAGCGAGCACCAGGAGAGTTCGCATCACCGCTGCTAGACTGTTTGGAGGGAATTCATCCCATATTTTCTCTGGATTTTCACTCCTCTCGCTTTGTTTGAACAGCAGCAAAAGGAAATTTGCAGAACGTTATCGTCAAGTTGCCAGACTCTCTAAGCTAGTTTTCATATCGTAATATAATATCAGCACCGATATCACCAGGAGAATGAGTCAAGCACTTTAAAGACTGAGAATTGCAGGGAAAAAAAACTAAAATTGAGTTATTTCTCACGTTGCATGATTGCCAAGATATTGATCATGGGTGGCGTTTGCATTCGGATTGTTCAGCCGTTGCCACCTGGAGAGAAGGAATCTGCAAAACGGAATCGTCTCCTCGATTTTCGACGCTTCTCCCTCTTCTCCTCGATCAGTTCCACCCTCACTCAGTCGCGGGAAATGCGTTCGTGCGCAGTGGTCGCCCTTCTCCTGGTCCCTCTTGCAACCGCTCAGACATGGCTCGAATGGAGCGAGTGGAACGGCAATTGCAAGGTAAGACGACTGCCATTTGGAAAACTGTTCTTTACAATTTCAAAATATTTTCAAAGCAAAAAAACACACATCGTCTGAGACGCACATAGTGAAGATAATTGAAGATATCTGTCTTCAAAACAGTAATTTGTGACGTGATGGTTTTTTTCTAACTTCCTAGATTCAGTCATGCAATTACTTATCGTGTTTTCCGCGGAAGTCTGATATTAGCAGAACTGTTCTTTAGAATCTCAAACCATTTTATGAGCAAAAAATAAATTAGTAAAGCGTTTTTTGTTTGGGAGTTATCGGAATTTGTCCGGATTCAAAATATATCATTGATCTTTGATCTCTTGAGGGTAACGGCGAAGTGTCTGCTGCTTTGATGCAGACTCGTTTCCGCGTGTGTCAGCCGCCCCAGGAGGGTCCAGCTGCGCCTTGCTTGTACGATAATTGAATTAGTTTTACTACTTTGCACTCGGAAACTTTGAGAAGAGAAATTTCGTGCTCTAGCAGTTTTCTCACGTCATTATTGCAGTGGCGAAACAACCGAGGTCCAGCCGTGCACTAAGTGTCCGGCAACCGGAACATGGGGTGAGACTTTATCCTCAGCATTAGAACAACTTTCTCAGCTGCAATTTGATATTTCTGGTTCACTCCAACCATCAAGACTGTTCTAAAACCATACAAGTACTACGGAATAAACACTTCCTTGTTGCCCTGTTTTGCTCTGAACCTTTCCTCTCATTCCAGGTGAATGGAGTGTGATGGATGGCTGCTCCGACAACTGCGGCGCTCACGGTCGTCGATTCCGCACTCGCGAGTGCAAGAAACCCGTCGGCTGCCCCAATGTTCCCTGCTCGTGAGCAAAGCAAAAATCTTTCGTTGCCTTTGTGAAGGAAAGCGATCTCGTAGTGTCTATTCCCAATTGGAAAAACACACTAAGTGGCGGTTTTCCCGACATTCCTAACATTGTGAAGCACTTTTCTCTGTTTGAACCGGAAATGAACCGGAAGTGCCTGAAATTCTTCGTATTCAGTGGCGAGGCCCGTGAGATCGAACACAACGGAGAGCCGTGCGACTGGCACATGCCGTGTCTTCTCCCGAAGAGAAGTTGCCATCCCGACTACGTGATGGTAGTGGAGAGCGACGAGCAGAGAACCAAGTGCGTCAAGAAGACAAAGGAGTGATAATCAAGTGCGTCAGCAAAGGAGTGGCAATACACTTTATTGAGTTGAACAGAATAAATAGACTATGCTATGACACAAACACGGAAGAGTCTCTAAGCAAAGGGATAAATCGGCACGTCGAACAGCCCCTTGGGAGTGGAACTGACTACTCGAAAGTCCAACACGCAAGGTGGCTTTGACGGTGGCACTTACCCTCTCAAGGAGTTACACTTTTGGATTTACTTCCTTCTATGAAAACTGTCTAACTTAGCGAGAGCGAAAGCGCACGGAAGTAAAAAGGAGATCATTGGTCAATTGTACTAGTATGTCGAGACACTTTCTGTCTAGTATTGGTATCCCTGTTGGCCGGCGAAAGGATTCGTTGCGGGCACTTGGGGTATTTGCTGCTGGTACTGCTGTTGTTGAGGAGCCTGAGCCTGGTACGACACTCCAGCCACCGATCCCACTCCTGGAATGTATATGGTGTCAGTTATATTGTATCAGTCAGTATGCTGATTCAGTTAAGTTACTGTATCACTTAGGTAAGATAAGGCAAAGGCAAATTTACTCAGGCATACGGTATCAATCAGGTATACTCTATCAATACTGTCTACTTCTTCCCTTATACAGTATCAATCCCCTCCGACAGCTGAATCATCAATCGTCTGCAATGCTCACCATCGCTGTTTCCTCCGTATCCATATCCATCTGCCACATCACTCGAGACGCCTTGCTGAAAAAGAGAGAGAAATCTACGATTTGATATTTGATCTTTCACCAAGAAAACACACAAAACACAATTTTCTTTTGCTGCTGATTCTACGAGTCTAATAGTAAGACGCGAAAGTACAGTGATGGAAGAAGGCGCCATAGTCTTCACTTTGACCCCAATTCACCCAAAATGTGCCCTTTGTATTTTGTAAAAGTATTATCTTAATACCTGGAAGTCAGTTTGGTATTCGTTGTGAGGTTGGAATGGCGCCTCAGCCTGGCTCGCTTGCCATCTTCGCCAGGCAAGGAATGCTGCGCCTCCCTGAAGAGAACCGCCCATTTTTTATTGTTTAATGTTATTTAATTCTCTCGGCCTTCCATAGAAGGTGTACTAGCTAAACCATGGCGAGAATCCCCGAGTTCAATGTGCTTTCTTTTTTTATTTAGTTTCACATCCGTCCCTAGAACATCCGGTATAGGAAAGTTGTTATTTTCTAAGTTCTCATTGAACTCTATCAGCGCGTCATTCAGCTCTTCCCCAACTCAGATTTACTTTTTTCTGATTGCACTTCCTCCTTTTTCATGTTACAGTCCCTGGTGCATACGGTATAGAAAAGTTGTTGTTCTGTGCTTAGTTGAACTCCATCAGCGCGTCATTCATCCCTTCCCCACTCAGATGTCCTAATGACACTCGTAGTGAGGGGGAGAGGAGGATGCAATAAACGGCTCGTCTCCTCGTATCGGATATTGAATCGGTATTTATTGCTTGTCTTGCGCTCTATCCGAACACATCGAGCACTTCCGGTGTTTCCATTCTCCCTTGGGATTGATGGAGAGAGAGAGAGCGTGAGAGAGCAGGAGAAATAAGATGGAAAGCAGATGCACGGATACGTGGCTAATAGGGCGTCTCGAGGGGAGAAAAGGAGAAAGAGTGAATGAAAGGAACGCGATTTCTGGCTACAAAGAAAAGGCATTTTTCACTACCGTATTCTGGGTCTCGAGCATGTGGTATCGAGAAACAATAAAAACCATTTTTTTTTTGCGAAGATGTAAAAACACAGTCTGCCAATTATCGGTTGTGGGAGAATAGTTTTCCGGGAAGTTTTTCTCCTTTTCTCTTACCCAGGCTGCAGCTGCGAGATATGAGAGGATAATGATAACATACTCAATATTCACACGTATACAGTAATATTATGCAAAAATTATTATTTTTTTCAGAGAAGTTGTTTTTCCATTTGTTCCTACCCAGGCGGCAGCAGCGAGAAGTGAGAAGAGAATGGCCATTTTGACCCATCTTCCATCATAAGGCTCGTGTAATTCCATCGCGTTGAATTTGGAGAGAGTGTTGATGAACATGAGAACGAAGATGAATGCGAAGAAGGCTGAAAAATGTTCACAATAAAATACATTTATTTTGAATTTGAATATGTCCAGAACGAGAACTAATTTGCGAGAAAGTGCGCGAAAATAAGACATTAATTCTCTCATATCTTCACGCACTCTATCATCAGAGAGCCAAAATCTCGCTCTGGGCATATCAAGATTAGAGCTATTTTTGTGAGTGGAGAGTCTGGTATTTATATAGTCCAGTCGGCTATCGAAGCAGGAATACTACTGAGATATGATTGTTATCGCATTATCTACCACCTTCAAACCTTCACCTGAAGTCTTAGAGGGGGTCTATTCTAGTAGTGGAAAAAAGGTAAAGGTAACGTTGAACCGGAATCAAGAGGACTTCACTTCGACAAGTGACTACTCTGCCGGGGCTCATCGGTTGAACCTCGGAAGGGTTAGGGCAGATTAGTTTGCTAACGAGGTCTACGTATCCCCGGACCGGCTGACCAGGCTTCTGAGGCACGTTACTTTACGCAATCGAGTTGCTACCAATAGCACCGCCACCGAGTGGGGGAAGGCATGGTCTAGATCTGGAAGATAGTCTGTCGAAATGGCACATACCTGAAGTGGCCATGTCTGCTCTCACAACTCGACTTCTCGTCTGAATGGCGGAGATCTTGTCGAATTGAGCATCAGCGGCCTGAAATCAAAATTGAAATTATCTGAATTATGGCTCCAACTTTACAAATAAAAATAACATGAAAACGAGTATATGTCACGCTAGTTTTTCGTTTTTGTTTTCACTCTTCTGTTTTAATTTTCTTCACTTTTCGTATTCATCAAAATGTCACGTTCACAAAATGGACTACTGGCGTGTATACTGTCACACGTTCTTTCGACATCCATACTGTTACAAGCGAAAATTTAATTATTTCGAAAGAGTGTTTGTGAATTTGTAATATGTTGTTTTAAATTTCGTACCAATAGAGCAAGTGCGGCCATCAGAGAAAAGAATCCCATAGCTGAGACGAAGGAGCAAGTAGTCGAAGATCCATTGAAGAGACACATCTGACACATTTATTATTATTCGCCGCCGAGTCGCAAATAACCAAGATAGTTATATGCGTCGACTCTCCCAACGTCATTATCGCGACACGATCTAGTCTAAGAAGGGGGAGTCTATTCTAGGGGAGAGTGTCTATCGAATTGTTCTTTGTGTCTCAAAATGCCGCCAAGTGACGGCGAGTTCGTGGTTCTCTCTCTCTCTCTCTCTCTCTCTCTTCTGCCACCAATTTTGTGTCTGTCCTTTCGACGACGACAAGCCGTAATTCGATCTCACCACACAACCAAAACCGATCTCTCTTTGTGCCTCTCCGACAGAATGAACCGCCGTACACACAGAATCGTAATTTGCAGCTCCAATCCTTTGTGAGCTTTTTCGAGCACAAGGCATTAGAGGACAAAAGGGAGTGAGGAGAATAAGAATTGGGTACCTGCTGGTGAATATTGATGAGTTCCCGATGCCAGCCACCTTTGTACATGCTGAACCAGAGACCAGCTCCCAGAACCTGAACGAATTTGATAATTGTTATGATACTTACAGTATCAGAAACGCTAAAAATTACTCCTTTCTCAATATTCACGCGTGTTCTGTAATATCGTAGAAGGTAAAAGAAGGAAGGAAGTTGGACTCAAATTGGAGACTCTCTTCGAGCCCCTCAATTTGCTGGTGAAATCTTGACAAAGTTTCTCTCGAAGTCTCTTTTGAGAAAATTGCTCACCGCAGCTCCGATTCTGCACAGAACAGTTGGTTTGCGTAGAAACGTTTTGTGGTCGAAGTTTCCTCCGGACATTCCGGCTCCGAACGCCTTTAGATTGTCCATACCTACAGTCACTCCTTCCTTTCAAATACAGACAGAAATAAATACGAATGAAGATGACAAAAAAAGGCGTCGAATTGTGTGAGAGAGGCGAAAAGGCGACAGGGGAAAGAGAGGCTGTGCGTAACGAATTCTTTCGTGTGCTTTTGCCTGTCGACTCAAGAAAACTCGACGGCTAAAGACGACGACGCTTATTGAATATTCAAGCGCGGACAGTAGTAATCAGTCATGAGAATTCAGCTAGAGAGAGGGGAGGAGAGGAGTCGACTTGCAAGCGTAGAGTAGACCCTTGAGAGGGGAGATTCGTGGGGTCCTAACGGGTCCTGGCAGGGGGGGGGGGGCTGAGGAGGGAGAGGAGAGGAAGAGACTACTTCTTCTCCGCCTCCTCTTCCACTTCTACATCGATTGTCGATTGTTCGTCGACGTCTCGGCCGAGTTAGAGAAGAGAACTCCGCACTGAGAAGAGGAAATACGAAAGGGAAGCGAGAGAGTTTCCGATGGAGCCACGAGGTCACAAAGAGAAAGACGAAAGAAGAAGAAGAGAGAAGAAGAAGGAGATCTATGATATGATATCTCTTGATACGCCGCAGTCAGAATGTAGGGAGAAGAGAAGAAAGCAGCAATCCATTTAGAATTCCCGAGTTGGGAGGATGGAAAGAGGAGAGGAGGTGGAAGGAGAGAAGAGAAGAGAAGGAGTAAGAGAAGAAGAGAGGAAAGAGGAGTGGGAGAGACACAGACAAGTGAAGAGGAGAAAGCATGATTCGGTGATGGCCTAGAGACGGGAGTGAAGAGAACAACCAACAATGCCATCTCCCACCCCATCTCAGATCTAATTAACAATTAATGAGCGTGAGATCTGAGACAGAAAAAAATAGATTTTTTCTTGTCTGGTGGTTCTCATATCCTGTAATAGCTCATGCAATTTTCAATTAGAACAATAGTTGTTGTGTCTTGGGGACGAATGGGCAAAGAAACGCAATTCGGCTAATGATCATCCGATGTCTTATTCATTCCCACATGGCGACCACCCACAAAGAGCGCGTCTCACCACTGTTTGATATTCGAATCAGATGTCGGATATTACATTTTTTGTCGGATATTACTCTTTCGTCATTATGAGTAGAGCAGACCTCCTCCTACTAGGGATGCCAATTCGGTATTGCGCATACGCTATGGCGGTATCTTTTTCGTATCTGTCGCCCAAAAGGCCGTAATAAGAATACCGAACTTCCACCCCTACAGGACACAGGCTTCCACAGTACCCGTTGCGTGTCGTGAATTTTGTAGTGTTTTGTTCGTCGCAGACTGGGATCTCTGCAATCTCCGACGATTGCTTTATTCCTCCAGAGTATTCCCCCATGGGCGTTACTCACTCTGAGTAATCCCTTCTTCTTCTTCCTCTTCTCACTCTGCTGTTTCACATGGCCAATTAAGTTGCAGGTGTTGGAGACCAAGATAGGGATGTCATAGCTTTGACGAAAACACGAGAGTAAAGTCGGTATTATTTCCTTTTCGGGCCTAATAGGAAGAAGTCCAACCTCACTTATTCACACTTTCACTCCATTACTGCTCCAATGGTAGATCGTCTCTTCTCTGATCGCACACGTTCCCTCTCTTCTTGGAATGTTGCATCTCCCTACAATTAAGAAAATAGCTCGAACGGCAGTGTCACATTGCCTCTTTCGTCGTTGTTGGTTAACTAACTTTCTGTGTTGAGAGGAGCACAGTTGATATTCATTTCGTGTCCTCTTCCTCTCCTCTTCCATTTCGTGTTTCGGCATTCAACTATATCGCATTTCACACTCACTCTGTTTGCGCTTGCAGCCTCGAGCGCTTTAAAACACAATTTCGTTCCCTGAACCATTCATAAATGCTGCAACACGCACCGCGTTCGTATTACTCATCATTCTGCAATTTCTCCTAGCTCAATGCACTGTACTCATAGTTCTCCAGACGTGGAGGTTCTCTTTGAGGCACTGGGCTTCCACGACCCCCTATTCATGGGTGGCGCCTCAGGCGTGGAGACCTATGACTGTACTTCTTACTTCTTACTTCATATTTAATTCTAGCCTCAATGTTCACTATGTACTATCCACTTCCCCATGATATGGTTCACTGAGCGAGCAAAAGAGTGCATAAAATGAAGTGGACGGTGTTCATTGATGAGCAAGTTCATATATACTGCAAAACTGCGCGGCGCTCATAGAACTCCTATAATATCATTTCCCAATTGCACCTGTCTGCATGTACTGTGCTTTCTGCTTTCTTTAGCTGTATAGTAGTGTACTGTCCGCTTCCCACACACTATGGTTCACTGAACGGACGAGATCGTGAGTGAATTGAAGAGGACGATGTTAATTGATGAATAAGTTATATGCTATTACTGTTCGAGGAATATAATCAATGGAGACAGGTGATCTCGTCTCGCCAACGCGTAATGTAGCAACTCGTTTGCTTCTCTTGCAATGCTTCGTTTGTCTGCTCACTCAACTATTGCAGATTGTGCGAGATTGCATATACATTAGATATTCCGCTGTTGCATGTGTGTTCTGTTGACTGCCAAAGCAGCCGCTTGCGCAAGAAGCCAAAACTTGTCGTCGTGTGCATGTAGAACAGCTGCAGTGACGACACTCGAGTCCCCTCTGATCTCTCTCTCTCTCTCTCTCTCTCTCTCTCTCTCTTTTCTCCCCCACTCAACTTCACATTCTCCGAATTCTCACACTGTACCGTTCCGATATAGAGGGAAAGTGGCCATTGTCGAATGCAGAAAAGAACCTACGGCTATCCGCTCACTTCCCCACAACAATCTAGCCTGTTTGCCCATTTTTCTCGCTTTCCCTCACTGCTTTTACTCACCGCCAATTAATTCCTTGTCCGATTGCCGCCCATATTTCGGGTGGTTTCCGCAATTTGCCTTTAGTGGTTCCCACCCTGCACAACATGGTTTTGTGTATAGCGCTCGTGAGAACGGATGCTTCTACAATAATTTGATGGTATCTCGCGCGAGTTCCGAAAGCAATGATCGCAGGCGTAGCGAAAACACACACAGACGAGAAAAACCGCCTCTTCCGGTATTATTTCCTCCTCTCGGGCCTTTCAGAGGCAGGAAAGAGCAAGGGCAACCTAACTTGTCACCTGCTAACACGCCTTCTTTCACGTATACGATCGAGTCTCGCCATATATCTCCGCCTCCCCGCCGTTTCTACGTCTTTTTTGACCACCTCGGGCACATGTTTGCCCGTCGTGCCACAGTTCTCTGATGTTTAATTCTCTCCGGCGGTTGTTCTCATTACAAGTGCATCGTCCAAGCCAGAATTCTATCTGTGGGAGAGCCTCTAACCCGATTTTGCCCGTCTCCCTATTACGCCCAAAGACAACGTTCGAATACACTGAGTGCCTTTATTCGTTCTTCTATCCGCAGGAGTGTGGAAATGCTCTCGGGAATCGAGAATAATGTCGTGTACATATATGCTTTTGTATGCGCGTGTGTGTGGAAAAGCAATCACTTATCTCAATCTCATCTATAATATCAGTCGCCGCGTGGAAAAAAACAGTGAGAAGGAACAGCGATATTTTCTGTGCATAATACGGTGATCGTCACGATTCTCAAACAGAGACAGAGAGAGAGAGAGAGAGAGAGAGAGAGAGAGAGACAATGTTCCGGTGTGCGGGAGACGAGATACGGCTTCTCTCTCAGCTTCCTCTTCACTTATCGCCTTGTTTTCCGTCCACTTCGCACTGAATCCGCATATGTTTCGCAGTATCAATTTCACTCTCTGGACTAAATCAAAGCCCTATCGGTGTATCTATTCTAATTTCTAATCTAACTTTGATCTGATAATCAACGTCATACGACCCTGCGATTGGGCACATGGCTGTACTTTATTTCCACATGAAGAAGGAAGAAATATTTCGAAAAGCTACTTTGTGCATTGGGTAGTAGTTTGGAGGAATATTGCTCTGTTGCTCCTATCAGTAATTCTACTTTCCTCTTTTTCTTTGTGAGACAGCGAGTGGTTACATGACCGTTTCCAGGAAACTCGTGCTTTTTTCAATCTTCGTGAGGAGTTTTCTCCCATTTTTTAAGCCATCACCATCTGTTTTGTGTGAGAGAAAGTGAAGGCGAAGTCCTTGCGAGCGAGCATCCATGAGCAACTCTGTCATTGTCATTTGGATGCAGTCATGCATAGTTCGCTCGTTCTCTCCTCCTCCCCTCGAGTTTCTTCCTCCAAAAGATCATTTCCCGTCACGAATAAAAGTCCCCTCCTTTCTGAATGGAATGCCCCCACGTTCGATATCCAATTCACAGCCTCCTTTTCATTCGTCTCTTCCTCTTCCAATTATTAGAGAGAGTCCCGCAATGAACTCATCACAACACCGAACTCATTAAACTAAATTTCACTTACTTCCACTCCGCATTTCGATAATTACTTGCGAGTTTTGGCGTAGTAGTATGGCAACTAGTTACGTCTACAGAGATCGTCCGACATTTCTGCTTATCTCCGTTATCTTTATCCTCCATCTAACACAATCAATCCCGCTCATTCTCACTTCTCAGAATTACCTGGATTCGCTTCGCCCGAATCTCCATCATTTTGTAGTTTCAGTACGAGTGAGAAGTGGTGGAGGGGGAGTCTCCCCCTTCTCCCTCCTCCTTTCTCCTCCCCTCCCCCTCCTATCTCACAGCCTCCTCCGCTTTCCCAGTCGTGTACATTGCAGGTGAAAGAAGGAGGAAGATGACAAATGTGTCCGATCTCTCCATGGAATTGGATCTCGTATCGGAGCCGCGCCATCCACCGGACGTCGACGCCGTCGGCACCGTACGCTCACTTATAAATCTTGTTAAATTAAATTGAGCGAAACATATAACCAGTAGCATGGATCTGGAAGGTGATAATATAGACAAGTAGAAGATAGCGTAGATGTCGTCGCGATCCGACGACTCGATCTCACGTTCCTTGTTTTCCCCCACTTTTCTCGCCGATTGTCGAGACATGTTTTGGCCTCTCCTTCCCCCCTTCTCTTTTTATGATCATCGATGCTGGGCACAATTGATGCCATATATTGGCCATTTCTCTGAATATTTCAGGCGCGATTAGTGGCTAACTTCTTCTACGCCATCTCTTCCATTATTGGAATACCCGGAAATCTTTTTGTGCTCCTCTCGATCCTCTGCTTTCGGTCAGTGACCAACTTTCATTTTGAAGTCAATCTAATAAAATATCGATTCGAAAAAAACATGAGCACCAGGAAATGTTTTGAACGGTTGTATATTTTAGTCGGGCACATAAATAGACAATGCATTCTGAGATACGTGCAGTGCGGATAAAATATCGAAAATGGAGAACTGTTAGGAGATGAATGGGATTAGCGGACGTGCATTATATCCCATTACCAGATACCAGATCCCAGATGTCCTAGAACGAAAAATAAGACGTCACAAGATCCCTCTAAGATAATCGATTTTATAGACATCGTAGCCTTTTTGTACCCTACTATACATCTGGTAGAGATTCAGATTTGGAAAAGGCTGAACGAAACAGTCGTGGTAAACAACAGTCGCTTGAGTTCAAACGGAAAAATTTAGTCATCTGTCAACCCACATAAAATTATGAGAATAAGAAATTCTCAGTAGTGATCATTACTACATGAGCCACTTCTGGGTGTGTTTCGTGCGAAATTTAGTTCGAAATAGAGTGGGAGCGTCAGACGACTAAGTGTAAGTTTGAGTGGAGCGTGTTAGAAGTGTACCTTGAAACATAATTGGCCTGACCGATTCCCGATTTCAGGGACATGCGGACAATCTCGAACATTTACATCTTCAATCTAGCAATCGCTGATCTCATTTACTTGCTCGGAACTCCTCTCATTATCATCAAATCCGTTACTACCACTTGGCCATTTGGGAATGCAATGTGCAAGCTATTCCTTACCGCTAATGGAGTGAGTTTGATAATATCAATAATATCATTATTAATATCACGCTTACGGAGCAAAACAGTCATGCCTATAATAGTTTTGACCATAATTAACTTGTAGTACACTTGAAATAGCTGTTGATATTGAAACGGAAATTCTATCTACGGCTTGAGATGGTTGTTGGAAGATCAATCCGCGCGCTACAATACGGTAGAGTACGGTAGCATAATTGTAGTCACGCGGCTCACCAATCGTATCTTTTGCCTGCAATATAAAGGGCAGTCAGATGCTTGCCCATAATTTGAATGTCAATTGTACGTTCATTTCTCTTTTTCTCTCGGAACAACGGAAGCGACGAGATTTCTTAGTTCTTATTTGCGCGCTTTCAGCTGTGCTACAAAACTAATTAAGCGGGAGTGTAGATTACCGTCTGTCGACTGTCGAGGCGAAAATACGAGGTATAAGAGGCCTTTGAGGTTGAGGTGGATAGGCAAATGGGGATAATAGGAACTCCCATGGGGCAAGCAAATTACGCCCTCGAACGCTTATCCGATGGACAGAGAAGTCTAAAAAGAATGAAAAGGGCTAGAATTCGAAATCCGGCCGCTCTGGAACAAATAATGATTGTTTTATGAAGGAGGAAGTCGTTTTTCAGCTGTCTCAATTCGCTTCTGCTGCATTCATTGGAGTCCTCTCTTTCGATCGATATTTAGCTGTTTGTCGACCAGTCCAAGCGACCGAGTGGAGGACTTTTCGGTGAGGGCACTAGAGCATCTGGAAGAGTAACAACTAGACCAATTATGAAAAAGAGGAAATCATCGAGAGTGAGAAGGCGTGGAAGGAGAAAGTCAGGTGGGAAAGACGCATGGTGAAAAGTCAAAGCGGTGCTACAGTATACTCTCGTGAAACACTGCACCACAAATGTCGACGGGTACTCGAAAACCTGCGACAGGTGCTTCCTGATCACGAAATTCGATGTTTCCCGAGTTGTTTTGCACCGCAGCATAGTTCCGAGTACTCACGAAAAAGTGAAAATGACTTTTTGCAGATTCGCCTTTTCGATATCGATCGCAGCGTGGATTATGGTAGCCATCGAGTCCATTCCTCTGTTCATCTCGGCCCAGATCTATCCTGGAGGTACCTCGTGACGACAGTTTATTGCACTTTCGTAATCGGTTTGATGTCATTAGAGTATATATAATTTTCAGGAAGTGAGGAGTTCCAGACGTGCCTGATCTTCTGGGATACGGACCCTGACCAGACATCGAATGCAACTAGTATCGAAGAAGAGGTGTGTGGCAACTAGTAATCAAAGAGTAGTCAGAGAGAGAGAGCAAGAGAAAGAGATTGAGAGAGAGAGTCGCACACTACCACAACTTATCATTAACCGATGAACGTGGAAAGATCGCCAGTGTGACTTTCTCTTTGCCTGAATCAAAAATTGCATGGTTGAAACCTCTTCGAACCACAATTTAGTAGAAGAAGTAAACAATTGTTTCTCTCTTGATTGAGATGAAACGGCCAGATTCCTGTTCACAAACACAAAATTAGCACAAAAAAGAAGTCATTGTAGAGTTTGGACTTCGAGCGTAAGATGAATTTCTCTCGCGATCTCTTCACTGCTTACACTTTCTCACTCTCTTATCTCCTTCCACTCATCGCCATTTGGATATTCTACGCCAATATCATCGAGAAGATGTGGGCACGAAGGAAGCACATTTGGGGACGGAAGAAGAGCATGAAGAGGACTACATTTAGAGTGAGTTAGACACACACAGGAAAAAGTTTCATATACGACTCGTGAAACTTGTTTGTGTTATAAACACAATCGAATGTTTAATACTTTTTTTCTTTTATATAGGACAAGTTTTATGGGCCGTGAGGCTCTGTGCAATTCGTACCATTATTGACAAGGTAGTCCTGGAAAACTCCCGATTCAGCGTCGCACAGCAGTGAACGCTGGTTCGAAAAATACGACAGAACCAAAGTTGGGGGTTGTCTAAGCTTTTAAAAGTAAAGAATAAGTCGCTCCCGCGGTTCGCCGTTCAGTCAGTCCTTCTCAACGCTTGTTTTTTGCATTGCTTAGCAAGAACAATTCTATGAATGTTAAGTACCAATGTGCGTTCTATTTAAAGGAAATGTCAAAAGTAAACCACGATATTTCTTGCACATAGCAACAAAGACATTTTTTTTCAGACCAATTCCGGATATTCACGATTTTGAAAAACATTATTCGGAATACAGTCTAGTACATTCCCACATACAAAATCTGTCGCAAGTGAAAATAAAAGTGGTACCGGTAAATATGAAGCGTCATTGTCGGACAATATCGAAGATCTATTCGAACATTGCAAGTATGCAGGGATATTTTAGGCAGTTCACAGAAAGATTTGAATCACCCGACGACTGACTACGCGGACCATATAAAACATGCAGGAAACATGTATACAATCAACCAGAGATTGTGTTGATATCCAGTGGATGTAAAATGATCAACATTATAATGACTAGTCAGTAAACTATGTTTCATTATATAGATCTACTGATATTTTCTCTCTGCAAATTGGGTAATCATCTTCGTATATTTCGTCAACGACAAATATTTGCTTCAGGTTTCAATACTCGGACTGGCCATCGTCGTCAGTTACACTCTCTGCTGGGCTCCCTTCTGGTCCGTCCAATGGGCCATCGTATCCAATGCCGTCGCCTACAACGATTGGCTGGTTAGTGATGATGCAATCTCGATATTGGAACTTCGTCACTACTTCCAGTCTGATGGACCTCATTCCAGATCATTTCTTCACTCACAGCTTACGCTCTTCAGTACATCAACTCCGCTGCTAATCCATTCCTCTACGTATTCATGTCTGATGCATTCAAAAGAAATGTGAGAAACTCTTCGAATTCTCACAACGTCAGAGTTAAAAACAATTCACAAAACGTTCTGTTTTTGCTGGCGAGACTACGACTACAACTGTTATCATAGAATGTCCTTGCATACCGTCATGTTTACAGGTTGCGGCCCTTCTCCGAGCGACGAGTACAACCTACCAGTTCAGGTTTGGCCTTTAAATAGTTGTAATTTGAAGTTGTCGATAGTATACGGATTCCATTCTTAAATACCACAATTTTGTGACGTCAGAAGAGAATATTGAGTATTGCACAATTAAGAAAAAACAAATTAAATTGGATGACAACTTTTCGTGCCGTGTTTTGGTTTGACCTTTTTATGGACGCAATTTGGCGTTATTGATAGTATACTTAGGGGCCGCAACGTGATCTTCCATTTTCATGCTAATGGAAAGAAAATGTGGTCCAATGAACCACTAAGGTCTCAATAACATCATACTTTTTGCCGTTTGTCGATATCTTGTCTCTGAGCCGCGCTACGCCTCAAAAACCATGCGCGTCATTTGACAGATAGTGGTGAAAGAGAGAAGTGGGCGGAGCTAATCTACATCTCTAAAGGGCGGAGCTAATCTACATCTCTAAATCCTGACTGACTGTGAGAGCGAAAGAGCGCTTCTTACCTGTGGTCCCCCATGGCTCAGGTGGTTGAGCACTCGCTTTATAAACAGGAGGTCGCTGGTTCAAATACAGCTGTTTGCAAAATTGTTTTGCTGATTTTGCAAATATCTTTAAAATCAAATGACAATTCTGCGAATTAATAAAATTTTATTTTTTTTGTTTGTATAGATTCAGAATGCTATTCCACCTATACTGAGACTTGCGCAGCTGTGTCGGTGAATTGGAAGTGTTCTAAACACCTACTCTTGAGGCTTTCAGTCAATTTTTGATTTACTAAATGTTGTCAGAACAAGGTGCGCAACGCCTCATTCGTAGAGTAGATCGAGAGCTGTCGAATAAGCTTTTGAACGCGGGATTTGGTTGAAAATGAAGCTTGTCATTCGATTGGGACAATTGTTCCCTCTCGTCGAGAAAGGTAGGGGGCGGAGCTTGCGTCCCCTAAGTATACTGATGCTAATCTTAGGATAATAAAATGATGTCACGTTAAAAGATAACACAATTATTCCAATTAAAAAAGAAATTAATTTGGATTTGAACTTTTCGTTTTCGGTTTGTCCGTTTTTATAGGCCCAATTTGGAACTGGATATATCGTATTGTGTGATTAAGAAAAATTAATGGAAAAAATGTACAAAAAAATTAAATTAATTTTGACGACAACTTTTCGATTGGGTTTGTCCTTTTTATAGACGCAATTTGAAGCTGGTTATAGCGCGTTGGTGGAATTGTTAGCTTTATACAATGGCGTCACGTTAAATGAAAATACTGAGTATTGCGCAATTAAGAAAAAAACGAAATTAATTTCGACGACAATTTTTCGTGTCGGGTTCGGGATTGGCCTTTTTATAGGCGCAATTTAACGCTAATTGTTTTTTTTGCTTGATAGTAGTTTATCAAGAGGGGGTTCGGGTTCACAGGGGAATCGAATGGGGCCTCTGACGACGTTGAAATTATCTTCGGTTGATTTTCGTCTGAAGAGCGAGTCATGTCGAATGGTTTTCGGGGTGAGGATCGGTCTCTTGTTGGAGAGGGAGTGGAAATGAACGTCTCGACGATTATAGCGCATTTATTTTATTCTTAGCTTAATATAAAGTAATTTTGTATTCACTTGTGAAAGTGAACGACACGTAGAAGACATTATAGAATGGAATGACCAATCCGAAACGCGGCTGACCAAAAATAAATTCATCAAACTCCTTCATTACTATGGATCCGATTTAACTCTCGCTGAACGATAAATTGCAGGAAACCTCGAAGTGGAGTTGCGGGGCGAGGAGAAGCTGTTATCTTCTTGAAATCAGCTCGAACTGACTCATCCATCGACCGAGAAGATACGACAACAGCTCGAGAATTGTGATAGATTTCCTCCTCCCTTTGTCTCACATCATCCCACAAGCCGGTGAACCATACCGAAAGGGCTTGGAGTGAGAGAGCGTGCAAAATCGAGAGGGACTCTCTCACTTTTGCCTACTCTCTAACCCATACCCCTTTCTGTAGGATTGGAATCATGTGGTCCCCTTTCCATTGTATCGACAATTGATGCTCACGGGTTACGAATCACGATCTCACAAACAAATTCCATATGCCATCGGATCATTTTACTTGCGGGCTCTATCCCAAATCGTCTCTGTGGCTTTTCGAGTGTATTTTAAATCAGAATCTCATTCATCGATCTTCATACATCTCATATCTCAAACGCTGCAGTTCCCCTCTATCGTATTCAGTGCTAGCATTGGGCACCTTCCTGGTATCCCCTTCCGTTTGTTCTCCTCGTATCTATTCGCATTCGATGAAGTATTAACTAGTGTCGTGTGATCGAATCAGGAAAAAGTATTTGCCGAGTAGAGGCTTTATCTTGTGTCGAATCACGTACATCACATCAAGCGAATTTCACCGGTGAGATCTTGCTTGGGAAAGGGGGCATACAAAAAGGTGTCTTACTGACCGCAATAATGAGAACGAAGGATGAAAGAATCGGAGAGAGAGAGAATCAACCAAGCAAGCTCCCTATTGTTTCTCACATTCTACGACGGTGCGTGGCCGTTTTCGAAATGTGACCCGAGTAAACGCTACCGTGCCGAAGCGACCGCTCGTAAGGGAACTCATGGGCCAAACTGAGTCGGCGGGTGTTCCTACGTCGGTGCTTCGGCATGACAGTGAACCGGCGGATTCGAGATACGAGTGTGTGATCGAGTGGGGGATTAAACAGAGGGACAGCGATAGTAACATCGAAAGAGGGGAAGAAGAAGAAGAAGCATGGGGATTGGGGTGTGGAAGAAGCAGTGGTTATCAGCACAGTTCTCAAGTGAAGAAAGGAAGATAGTGTTACATAGGGATGATGACAGATCGAGCGAAGAATCGGGATGGCATGGGATGAGTCCATGGACAGAATCCGTCGTTGAACCATCGTACACTACCGATTTGGTGAAAAGAAGTGAGAGGAGAGGGTGCTTCATCAGTGTTAATCTACTAGTCATGTGTGGATGATGTGGCTAAGGTGCGTTTCGAGATGGTTTTCTCACCGGAGGAAAGTGGGGGGAGGGAGTGAACTACGCAATATCTCTCTGCCTATCATTGGGAGGTTGGAGGGGTAAATGGTACCGGGATTCGGGAGAGAACAAGAGAATTGACAGGGAAGAAAGACGGTGGGGCATGCTACGGTGTGGTGTTGTCGAGATGATTTGTGAGATGATCACACAAAACCGTCAGTGTTGTGAGTTCCCAGCCAGACTTGTTAAACATCGGGTTAGAAGGACGAATATGGAAGGAAGGGAGGAGGGAGGACGATAGGGTGCTAGCGAGATATCGAAGAGAAAGAGACTGTCGTCATCAGATGAGAGGGCATTCTAGCGAGAACTGTGGGGATGGAACGCGTAGGGTCGGAGACTTGTTTGTAGAGAGAATAGTAACCAGTCGGGGGTGGAGTAGCTGCGGATGTGACTGAGCAGTGGCGAGTAGCGACCACTCCGACACACAAGCACTGCTGCAAATGAATAATCAGGATTGGGTCGAATCCGATGCTCTCCCTAATTTGATTTGAATCCTGAGGACATACTCGAGTCTCTTCCAGAGCACTAATCGATAGTCTTGCCCTCTTTCCTACCCACTAATCTCATTTCTTTCACAATCTTCTCCAGTCTTGTCGCTGTCATGGAAACGCGCGTCTCAAGGCGATCGAAAGTCTCGTGACGCTCACTTTTTGCGCCGCCCTCACCGTTAAAAGGACCCGGCACCGGAAATTAATTAAGGCTCAGAAAACGCAGGTGTGTTGTGCGATCTCAAAAATGTAAAAAAAATAATTTTAAAATTTTTTCCTGAATTTTCCGCAATTTTCAAAGTTCAGGACCGGAGCCGGCTTATATACACCGGTACGTGGGAAAACACACCACCGGGGCACACCACATGTACCGGTCGCTTTTTACAGCCATTTTTATTGATTTCCGACGGTATTCTATATATGTTTTGTACATATTCCGCATCAGATTATTGATTAGTGATTGTTCCCGACATGCATGCTTGGAATTTACACTAGAGTAACCTGGAGAATGAATATAAACACATGACGTGAGAAATGCTTCATTTCCGGAGAGTTTGCGATCAGACGAAGACTTTTCCGACACATAGACGACACTCCGCACAACTGGAGCTGCTGCTCTGAGAGAATCGCGACATCATTAGAACTTGCCGTGAGCTGCAGCGCCATCAAATACCGAAGATGGCGCCTGCGGTTTTCCCAACTACGCTCTTCCGATGTGTGCCAATAACTTTCCTAATTCAATGCGAATCAATATTCTGAAACGAAATATGTACAAAACATATGTAAAATACCGTAGGAAATCAATAAAAATGGCTGTAAGAAGCGACCGGTACATGTGGTGTGCCCCGGTGGTGTGTTTTCCCACGTACCGGTGTATATAAGCCGGCTCCGGTCCTGAACTTAAATTGCGGAAAATTCAGGAAAAAATGTTAAAATTATTTTTTTTACATTTTTGATATCGCACAACACACCTGCGTTTTCTGAGCCTTAATTAATTTCCGGTGCCGGGTCCCTTTAAGGGCGGCAACGACCACACTAGAAGGCGACACTAGGCAACCTATTTCGGCCACACTCTCAGTCCAATTAGTTAGCTACACCAGAAGATGACTACCCCGTGTAAAGATGAATGATGGTAGCTCACTTCGATTAGCAGCTTGCCGGTACAGGAAACCAGAAGAGATGTGGAAGATTAAATGGAAGAGCAGCCAACGAAACGAAAACGAATAACGAAGAAGCGGTAGCCGGTTTGGGAGCCGCGCGAGTCTCGACCGTGCATTCCTGGAAGCGAATTGTTATGGAAAAGCATGAGAATGACTCATTTGATGCTCGGAATGACGTGGAAACTGACCGGGGAAAGCGTGGTCAGTGATGGTTTGCTGGGAGAATCTCGACTAAGTCGGCTCGAACCCGCATTTGAAGGTCTTCTTCTCAGCCAATCGCAATTGCCATTGCGAGCCACACAGATGATGAAACCACGAGACCTGGAAGGAGGAGAACTGTGAGAGGAGAGAAAGAGAGAGAAAAAGGGACATGCACACACGCGAGAAAGCACGAGAGATGAATGAGAGAAGGGAGAAGAGAAGATGAAGAGGAGAAGAGAGGAGAGAAGGGAGGATAACCCGCACTTGGACCATACCACCACACAAAACAACGGGAGACGAGACGAGAAGGAGTAGTAGTAGTAGTAGTAGTAAGGGGAAGGGGCAGAGAGCGATTGATCGAAAGGAAGAAGATAGGAGGAACGAGAGTGTTTGGAGATGAGACAGTGTGCGGGGACGAGAGATGCCAGACGACGAGAGGCAAGTGGGGAGGGGGAGGGTGACTAGCCCGCCTCTCGGCTCTCCCCCGCTCTGGATGGGGCAGAGACGCAGAGTAAGGGAGTGGGTGAGGGAGTGGGAGGAATGGAGAGAGTGAGCGAGAGGGGAGGAGAGAGGGGAAGAGGGAGCGGGAGAGGGAGGAGGGAACCAGTTGTGGGGCGAGAAGCACGTCTTACTACTTCTTTTCCCTCCTCTCTCTTCCATCCAAACAACACAAGCACATCCGCATTGCTGGTAGGATCTCTCTCTCTCTCTCTTTGCGGGTCAACACACGGCTGAACAGGCTTTTGAACACATTCCAAAACAACAGGAACAGGATGGCTACCGTAGGAGAAAGAAGAAGACGAATTGTGGAGAATGCTGGAACTCGAGAGAGAGAGAGAGAGAGAGAGAGAGAATAACATCAGCCCGCCACTATACAGTCACTCACACAGCGAGAGACACACACGAAAACAACAACTAATCGGCCGGACTACCTCAAAACAACTCTCCACGACTGTAGAAGGGAATAGGAGGCAAATAAATAAGCGACAAAACAGTTCGTAAGCTGTCGAGTAGTACGACAGTGCTGAAGAAGATTTCATCATGCCTACCTCATCGTTCGGAGAGGTAGGCTAATGCGTAGTTGTTAAACCGGATCTGCAATCTGCAGAGTAAATTCTTCCCCTGCAGAGAGAGACGGAGATATGGAACGGGGATACGGTACCGAGTCTAACTCGCAAGTTGTGGTAGTCGGGGGGGGGCAGCAACCGGTTCGTGGATTGGTATGGCGATCGGTCACACCAAAGCGACGATCGCCAAATTACTCGATTTCGATGTGGTGGCGAGAGAGACGAAAGAGAAGGTTTATCGCAACTCTTGTGATAGATAGATACAATGATAGACGAGGGCGGGGTGAAAGCAAATCGATGTGGACTGGTGAGGTCGAGAAGAGAAGAGAGGGAAGATTGAATATTCAATGAGTGTGCGAGAGGGCAGAAAAGGGGAGAAAACTCGTCGAAGATGAAACGAATACATGATGAGAGGGAGGATAAAGTGTCGAGGAATGACGACACATATAGAATCATGACGGAAATCGGTGCATACAAGCGTCTTTCTAGGACACAAATGGGAGAATATGATACATCAGCAGAAATAAATTACGGAAGGTCGATGAGGTTGCTGGGCACGGTACATAGCTGTGTGGTCGAGAAGTATTGTAGATTGCGGTAGGTCAATGGTAGAGTAGGGTAGATCATAAGTCGGTAGATTGCGGTAGGTCAATGGTAGAATACGGTTATTCAAAAGTCGGTAGATTACGATAGGTCAATGGTAGAGTACGGTAATTCATAAGTTGGGAGAGTACGGTAGGTCAATGACTACGGTAGTATTCTCAGTGTTCCATGTTGTTGCTGCTGGCAGCAATGTCCTCTGCATCCTTAGCCGCCTGATCGAAGAGCATGCGAACCGCGTGGGGAACGTCGTTGGCAGAGTCCTGAATTAGAATAATAATAATAATAATAATAATAATAATAATAATAATAATAACATTAAATTATCTGTGCCCCAGGCGCAAGAAGATTTGAGATTCGACAATGAATAAGGGGAAGTATAATAAAATAACGATTAGCGTTCCCAGCGAACATTAAACATATGATACTAATATTTCTCAACATTTCAGCAGTTTTATTTTCGAACAGGGGCTAATGGAGCGAAGCAGTTATGCCAATTGTAGTTTTATCCACTATAATGTGCAGATAGTTTAAGAGACCGGCTCGGTAAGACTCGAGCACTTCCGGACATTCGCGCCAGGACTTTCGATTTGGCCCATCATATTCATACCATGGGAGCATCCCATGACCCTATTTACAAAATTACTCGAATTTGTGCCCTGAGGCTCAAACCCGTCTCGCGTATCGCTCACAAAGTGCGAAAACGCGATTTTTCCAACTTTTTCTCTTAATGAGTCTCTTAATGAGAAGTGACTATAGACATCGTAGACTTGAACAGCCGATTGGGTGCACTGTACTCACCCTGAGTGCGTCCTCTGCGTCCTTCTTGCTGAATCCCATTCCCATGATCTGAGCGAGCTTATCGTCGTCCACCTTGAACTTGGTGTCACGAAGAGCTGCAAGTGGAATTCTTTTTTTCAAAAATTATCCGTAAGTTCTTAGTCGTTCCTTTTTCTCCTCATTGTACCCACTTCCTCCCTATGATGGCTTGCAACAAGTCGTGCATATGTAGCCTAGCTATCGTTTATTCAATTTCCTAGCAACACTTACATGATAAACATTATTATTTGAGTGACATCATCGCTAATCAACATCTCTTCCCAATTTACGACGCCCTATTTGACCGAGTCCGTCATCTTATTACTTGCTTGCCATAAAGCGTCTGAGTTCTCAGAATAGCCTCAGTACTCGTAATTCTCGCGGGGTCGAGTCGCTAATCCATCAAATCGAGCCGGAAGTGCCTCTGATTCGACGAATCGCGGCTATGCACAACAGCTGCGGCGGCCGTCGCTCTCCCGCCATTTATCAACCCCCCGCGACGCAAAAAGTGATCAGTGAAACGAGAGAGAATTGCACGTCATTGATCACTTTTTAATTGGAATTTTAACGTGATTTCAGATTGACTGGCTTCGGAGAATTTCGGAGAAATCGGTTTTAATCAAATGATCCTGCCCTCACCTTCTCTCTCCTTCTCATATGCAGCGACCTCAGCGTCCGAGAGGAACTCGGCGAAGGTCGTCTCGTTAAAGGAGAGTCTGAATGATAAATAATCAATAACTCCCAACAACGACTAGATCAATCGATAATACTAATTCTCATACGAATACTTTGCTCTACATCTGTGATTTGGGAAATGATCGTGGACTCTTTGACTCGGGATCGAAGAGTTTGTTAATGGAAGAATCAGGCGTTCGTGTCACAATCATACCTTACTGATTCGGGAGGTGGTCGTAACTAATTTGGGATTTTTTTTGCGAATTCCTACTGAGATTGGGTCTTGGGGGGCGGCGGTTACTAGACGGGAGGGGATGTTATTCCAGAACGCCACCGTACCTGTTGTTCTTGAGGTCGATGCAGCATCCGTGTCTTCTCATGAAGTCGAGTCCGATGAGCACATCGAACTTGTCGTTCATCACATCCATCTTCGCATCGAACTTCGCGTCTCCGATCTCGAGTTCGCCTGAAGAACAACATATCCATAAAACATAAGTCAGATATTGATAAGCTTAGAGTTTCTGAATTGGTACGTCTATAAATGATTACGTATAGTAGGGACGCAAGTTCGGTATTAGTATTACGGTTAATAAGGCGCATAGAGAGAAAAGAGACTGTCAAAGTTGTCAACAATCAAGAGGCTTCAATAATAGATAAATTACTTACATGCGTGGATTCTTCCAATCATTCTGTCCGATCCTCCGATTCCATTGACGAGTCCATTGAATCTCTTGTCGATGATGTGTTCGAGACCCGCCTTCTCAGCAAATCTCTTCGACATGAACGAGATCTGCGCACCTGCAATATCAATATATTTTTTTGAACAGGGAAAAGTGCGCCAATTTGTATGTGCGCAACGTGGCATTGGAAGTGTTTTAATTCGTTTTTGCTGCGATTTTTGGGTAAAAATAACAGATATGTAGAGAAAAAATGTAATGATACCTGAGTCGATGAATGCGAATGTCTCGGCGTCGTTCACTTTGATTTTGCAGTAGAGCATGTGAACGGAGATGAGAAATTCGGGCTGATTCTCTTGCACCTGACATACTTTTCATATTACTTTTATTTATAATATTAATTATATATGTATATATATCATTTTTATAATTCAGATTTCTTTTTAAATTGTAAAAGTGTTTTAACTTAAATTGTAAAAGTGTTTTAACTATGGTTTGATGGTTTGTTATTTCGCGAATCATTCTTTGACCCATTTATCAATTTTTCGAGTGACAATTCGTACTTGATTGTAGAGTCGCTGGCAGTTGTCCTGTCTGATCTGCTCCATGAGAAGTGCCTGTCCCTCAGCCGAGAACTGGTTGTTCATCGCCGCGATTTTCCTCTTCTCTTCAGTCATGAAGGACACGTACTCCTTCTTGAATCCAACTGCAATTGTAATTAATCAGCCTTCTGTTAATTAGTGTTAGTTTCCTTTAATTAATGATTGAAAAAATACGTGCTGGTTTATTTGAATACGAAATGCTTGGAATTCTTACCGTAGTCCTGGGGGTTCTTCAGGTACGTCTCCAACATCGCAGGCCACATTTGGTACACCTATAATAACATCATTCATAAAACTGAATTATTTGTCTGCGTTTGTACTGAGACTGGTCAAAATTATGATAAATGCGTACAAAATACTTACTTTGCTCTTGACATGGGGTTGGATCATCTGGTCGTAGAGGTTCTTGCATTTCTCCTCCTCTTCCTCCTCAGGAGACTTCTGCAGCTTGATCTTCTTGATCTGAAAAAGATATTTTATTACCAATCTTTTCAATTTTTTCCCTTTTATAGTTTCTGAGTGACGCATGTACATGATCGGGAATCGGGAAGACAACAAAAACAGAAGATTATAATGATCATGTTATTATGAACCCTTGGTGATATGATATTGTACAAGTGATGCAGACTGAAAGACGTATTTAAAAATAAGGATAATTATATTTCTACCGCACAAATGGCGGCCCTGTTCCATTGCTCTAATGTCGCTTTTCTCGGTTACCCTTTATATCTTGCCAAAATAAATTGCTTCCTCATTCAATTCTATATTGCTACCTCATATTAATACAGTAATATAGTATTTTATAAATTTAGTATTATATTATTACAATATTATTAAAAAATATATTGGTACCTCCTTGACGAAGCTGCTCTGACCGAAGAGTGCAGCAAGTCTCTTTCTCTTCTCATCGAGGTCGTCGTTGCCTGAGGAGGGACCAGCCAGAGACGAGGCTGCTGCAAGAGTCGATGCAGCAGTAGAAGAAGGAGCTGCAGCCGGTGCAGCATAAGAGTAGACGAGAAGGTCGCCGTCTTTGAGACCGCAGGCCTGAATACATCTTTCTTTCTTATTGTGTTGCGATCCGCACCTTTCAATGAATATGATATTTTTAAACCACACAAATTTTGTTATTTTCTATTGCGTTACCCATGCACTCCCTTTGTCAAAACAAATGTTGGGACCTTACTCTTTAAGTCTCGCATAACTCACGGAAGGAATTTTTCATATATTATTACTGACAACATTGATAGTGCGGCACGCCATTAGTGCCCACGTTTTTTACTATCCGGTTAGTAAAAAACGGGGCCACGTTTTTGGCACGTCAAAAACGTGGGCACGTGGGCAGTAAAAAACGTGGTATCAACCTTAATATCTCACTCTATTTTTGCTATCTAATCACCGGCACTGCCTGAGCACCAAGTCTACCACGCTAGATTGGTATTCACGGCATACGACACCTCAGCACCAACGCTACCTCGGTAACACCGCTTCCATTGTATTGAATCTTCCTCGGTACCCATTCGTACATACGCTAACGTGAGTGACCTCACTGCCATACTAACCGCGGTACCCAGTGGCCATTTAGATTCTCACTTTGTACCAACGCTGCCTTCCACTCCACTATCCCTGGGCTCTCACGCGACCTCGGCACAGACGCTACCATTTTCTCACTCTTTGTGCCCAAGCTACCCCAGCACCAACGCTAAATTTGTATTGACTCTATCTCGGTATCCACGCTATCTCGGCTTTTGCATTGTAATACTTAGGTACCCAAGCGCCCTCAGCACCCACGCTACCACACCACCAACGCTATAATTTTGAATTTTAATCGATAACGCTTGTGAGGTAGAGTCATCAATTTTTACTCACCGCGAGACTTCTCTCCCTCTCCTTCCCGAGGACGTCAGTGCCCTCCTTGAGCAATTTGACTGCACTCGCATCGTGATTGTCGTTCCCGAGATCGGCCATCGCCTTGAAAAGATCAAATATTCAGGGAAACTGTATGGAAAGACTGCAATTTCTATTCGACAAATAAGAAGATATCAAAGATTAGCCTAAGGAAATGGCGATGGCGTTTCGCCTTTATCTAGACAATGAAAGATCATTTCTAGTTCCCTCAGAAACTTCGTATTTTTGGTGAAAAGGCTACTGAACAAAGGAGCTATTGAATCTGTTTGCTAAGATCTCCACTTTGCTCACTACAGGTAAAGTATGGTAACACTGCTATAGTTTTATCACTTTTAGCTCCCTTAGTGTCGATATCATCCCTATTGATTGGCTCGAAAAGCACTGGACGGGACTTACCAGTGCGAGGAGGTTCTCCACGGGGCAATCGTCGGTGAGATCGACGTTGGTGATTCTGTCGCCGTCGTAGATCGTGATATGCATGGTGGAGTGAATTGACTCTGAAATAAAATGAGTTTAACTACTAAATGTGACGAAATCAGAGCGAAAATAAGGAGAAAGGAGGAGCGATTTCGAAAGGGCAGAGTAGTTCGTGGAGAAACGCGAGTGAGGACTGAGGCGGGACGAGATCGAGAGAGAGAGAATGAGAGGGGAGGAGTACTTTAAGTACTCCGTCGATGGAAGTACAACTCGCGTTCAGAACGAATGGGAGGGAGAGCGAACCCTGTGGCGGGACGCGTTACACTCGCCCGAGACCTCGTGCTCCCTGTGAGAGAGATTAGGATGACTATTAGGCGTGGTGTGGGGCCGCGTGCGGCGTGGCTGGGAGAGATTTGCGAATGTCCCCGCGCCCACACCACTTGAGATACCGTACTACTAGAGACTGTGTTTTCAACCTTTTTATCTCGTAGTCAGTGAGACACATAGCGAACAAACCAAGAAGTGTAAGGGGATACAGTTTGATGGGGGTATGGCTAGAGGATAAGGAACTGTAGATAGGACAGTTGTAGGTGACGGTGCGTTGAAAGAGGTCTTTATATCACAATAACGACTTGCACAGCGCACTAATATATAAAGAAATAAAATATATATGCTATTTGATTTTCGCAATCTCAAAAATTGATTGACTTTAATAGGGTGAGAACGTGGGGTTGAAGAAGCAGTGTTCATGTTATTGGCTCGGATACATCATAACGCCCGGTTTCGGAAAGATCCGAACAACAAATTAGTGTGTTATTGCATAATTTCTTTGCCACAAACTTCGGAGAGGTAAACTAATGATAACGGGCAATTTGAGAATATTTAACTAACGGAGACCGGAGACGGAGGAATATGAAAGTGTGGGTATGAGGAGGGAATGCAATAGTCATATTGGGAGTAATATCTTCAGGACAGAATGGATCCAATTGGCTATGCAGGTAAGGAAATCCAATGGTGACAAGACACTACTCATGAGAAAGGCCAAAGTACAGAGGCAACAGATAATAATAGTACCGCTACGGTAGGGAAGTGAAGTGGAGGGGAGATACGACAACAAATTGGCACGGAGCCTACAGCGATTTGGCACTCTGCCAAGGAGTTTTGGCACGAAGCCGGGAGATTTTGTTGGTTGTGATCATCACTGAGGATTGTCTGCAGGCGGCGTGCAGGGAGTGCAGGGAGGAACGTTGGGAGTCTCTCTCACCATCTCGATTGGAACCGGACCGGATGGAATAAACTGAAATAAGCACACTAATTATAATTAATTGATCATTCTAATTAACAGTTTTATTTGTTTTTTTTCCTTTATCATAAATCATAATTAGAAAATTAATAAATAGTGGACGTCCTACAGCAAAGCGTTTGGGCATTTCGTTTTGCGCATGGACATAACCGATTCACGACCTAATGAGTACGTTCGAAGTCACGTTTGATTCGCCTCTTTAAAGCCATGGCAACGCGTGAATTGGTGCTTTTTGCCCCGTATCTCATACGATTCGTACTCACGTTTCTATGGTGGAGTCCCTCCATTTCTTCTTCCATTCGAGCATGCAACTGGAATGGATTAGCCATGGGAATGGCTACGTCCATTCGAGGATGAGGATCGGAAGGAGGCTGAGATAAACCTGCAACATCACACGAATATCACTTATTACCATACCAATACCGTCAATTATTCATTTGCATTTTTGATTCCAGGTTAAAATTATTCTAGGTATATTTGGGTACTGTGCCGCTTACGCATCCCCGAAATAGTGGTTGACGAGAAATTGTATAAGGTTAGGAGAAAATTGCAGGGCTTGGCATACATAATTAATTTTTAGAAACTGTCAAACTACACTTCTTAAAATTCGAGTCTATGTCAACCTTCGTGAGTCTGTCCCTTCACAGAACTGTTCATCTACTGACCCCAACAAGTATCTACTTATTTTCAGCGGTCGAATTTTTTTTTAAATCCGAGGCCGTGCATTCTGAGGACAGGAATTGTGCACGAAAAGTAAGGCGTGCTTGAAGCGATTAGGAAACGGGAGGATAAAAACTAAAGAGGAGTCCCACAGAGAGCAGGTTAATCGGCACAAATGCGATTAAATGATCACTCTCGCGCTTTGGAAAGACGACGAATGTTGCTTCAAAGTAATAGAAATATGGTCGATTAGTATCAAACCTTCAAGATTACTGAAAGACTAAGATCACTAATCGTTCCCTTCCAGCTACTTCCTACACTATTGCGATGACGATATTCGACATATTCCTTCTATACTTTTCATCACTATTCTTCACCAACAATTCTGAATTGTGTGGCATAAATCTATATTATATTAAGTTTCGAATCAAACAATCTCACTGAAACTCACTTGAATCTCCAGAAAAAAAACACCACTCTTGTATCTTTCTGTGATTTGGTAATTTGTGATGTTTCGTTTTCTACCTATCATTCCAAAAAAAATCCCAAATAGGTAACACACCTTCTCAGCATACTTGAGGTCACTCTCTATTCGTATTTTTAACTACATTTGAGAAAAAATCAAAGCTATACTATGTTGGCTACCAGGTGTGGTGTGGTGCCGGGTGCAGCCGTTTGGGGGAGATTTGTGAGAATCCTCTCTCGCGTCCACACCACTTGACACCGTTCTACAAACTTAGTTTCCAACTTTGTTCCACTCACCGAACATGGGTGGGAAGGTGCGATCGGCTAGAGGAGCCGATGCCAACTGTTGAGTGATATCCATAATTCCGTTCTGATCGACAGTGATAATACACCAGATTGATTCTGGAAAAGTATATATTTTTGCCGATCAAACATCGTCTATGTTTTTGCAGTACTCCGTCGTGAAATAAGCAGAAATTGTTCTCTGGGGAGCGAAAGAATCGTACATATTTATTGCTTGTTCGCAATAGTAATCATGAATCAATCAGCAAAATTCTTTTAAAATAGTTGGGATGATATTTCTGACCTCCGAAAGGAACTCGCTGGAACGTGTTGAGATGCCATCGACTCTGGTAGATTCCTGCCACGCCAGGACTTTGCATGTCAACGGAAATCTCGATTTCATCTCCTGGTTCAATGGGAGGAACGAGAACTGCCGTCTCCTGGGAGAGAGTCGCGCCTGTAATGATATTGTAATTTGCCATACCAATTAATATGACTCTGCCCCGAATGATACCTACTGCAGGCCCTTTGTCTTCATGTCAGGATAAATATGTCTAAATTAATATACCCAAACATGTATAACTATCTTTCCGTCTCTCTATCAAATTATATTGTGGTACTTAGTTGAACCAACAGCTAAAAGTGAGGTGAATTTATGTCGACTTAATGGACGACTGCGAATTTTGCCTAGAATATTGTTCGAATTTGTATTCGGTAACATTTAGCATGGGGTCGATGTATGAGTGTTTATCCAGTTTGACGACATTTCAAAAATATTTCAAAATAGATATTGAAATCGCAGGGTAGTAATCAGCGGTAACTCCGTGCACAAATCACTGGTTGGCCTCAACTTTCAAACCACATGTGATTCAAGATAATTATACGTACCTTCCATAAAAGCGATGACACTTCCAATTGGCCAAGCGATGAGTCCATTGTTTCTCACCCGCCAAGTCTTTGTGAATCGCGTATTCGGAGGAATCGCCTCGCCCTGAATGTGCACTATTGCATCGACGGTTCTGGATTCCTTCGAATGATAAGGAAACGAGCGAAATTTACTGAATTCAAATCTTTTAGGCCACGTTGACAGGGCTATTCTCAGTGCACATCTGATGGGAGAAGATTTGCAATGCGTGTAAACAGGACTAAGCCAATCGATTTACCTCTCCGATAGTCACATCGTTGACAAGTTGCATATTGAGAGCGGCGGCCTCGTACAAATTCGACGCATTGTTCATTCCTCCGTAGTCATAGTAATTGCCGAGCGCCGTCTGGATGTTCCTGAACAAAATTCGTACTAAGCCTCCTACAATGCGAGAGAGCACACTGCAATAACATCCAAACCAAACAATACAGCGATGTTTGTGCATTAAATTTAAATTTAAATTGAACCGAAATTCGCGTACCAGTTGCTCATGTCGAGGAAGAAATGGCAAGTCTCGGGGGAAATGGTCAAGTCGCCGCACACTTGTTGGAACTGCCGAATTAGCACCTGCAGACAATCGATGATGACTTTAGAGATTCAAGTTGTGAAATTCCCAGGCCAAATTAGCGTCGTTGAGCCGAAGCGGCTTTGGCTTTCTTAGTGCTAGACAGAAGGCTCGATCGATTATATTTTCGTAAAATAATAAGGGAAAATGGGACTTGCCTCCTTGTCGTTAGTTCCCATACACGAGAGGACGCGGGCGAGATCACCGTCAATTTCGTGATCAGTCTCCATTTAGACTGGAATCGATAATGAGGGTAGAGTCCGGAGAGATCGAACACGGAGCAAAAACGAGTAAACCACAGGGTTCAAGGACGGGAAAAGGACGATCCGCTTGAGGATAAACGTTCCCAACGGTTTATTGGGGTCACTCGCACTCTCTCATCTCCAGACTATCTTATCAATGATCTCTTCTCTCACTAAGAAAACAATGAATAACGCGTCTAGTCAATCAAATCCACTATTGTGTACACTCAGAGGCAACGGACCAATCAATCGACGGCCTGACAATTCGATCGGCGGGGCCTGTTTGGTGTGGTGCACCAAACGTGCGCTCTCGGCCCCAGCGAGATACACTTGACGCGCGGGGTGTGTCGCGCGTCAGCATATAGTTGGCGTGCGAGTGGTGTCGTCTCTCTCCCTTCTCTAGCCTAGCCTCCTCTCCCTTCTCGTACCTTCCAATCTCTCACTCGAATGTTGTCTCCAATGTAGTCTGTATTCGTTGGTTGTGTGTCTCTGCTGGGAAAGTCATCACTCTCCGCCTGTGTTGTGCTTCCCCTGTTTTCTCCCATTTTGCCTCGTCTTCTCTGTTCTAACCGGCGGTTTGTCTCAGATCTCTCAACTTCAATCATGTCCAACCACGCCGTTGCTGTTCTTCGTGGAGACGCAGTCAATGGAGTCGTACACATCCATCAGGTAAACAACCCTTCCATCGATCCACTCGCCCCCCCCCTTCCACGATGCCACATATAAGATCTTTTGCACATTTACGCCTCAGTTCATGCAGAAACACCCATGGGTTACTGTAGCTGGGCAGTTCATCTTTTGCTTCCATGCAAAACTATGCAGTGTCGAGGTCATTGAGCGACTAGAGAGAGAGACGAGAGATAACACCCATGGAACACGGGAGAGAGAGGGAGAACTATGTAGTCTCACGCAATGCGGCGTAAACAACGGCATCTAGAGACTATCGATTGGCAGAACAGCTACAGTATACGTCGCGTCGGAAGCCAGGATTCTCTCTTAAAATGTGAATAATTGCAGAAGTCGGAGGGAGTTCCCGCCGTTCTCAAGGGAGAAATCACCGGTCTGACTCCCGGTCTCCACGGATTCCACGTTCACCAGTACGGTGACTCCACCAACGGATGCATCTCGGCCGGCCCCCACTTCAATCCTTTCGGAAAGACTCATGCTGGACCCAAGGTGAGCAGGGGAAACTAGGAGAGAATAGCGCTGTGGAGAATAATGGTATACGGTACAAATATGCTCTGGTTCCGATGAAAAGCATCTCAAATAAAAATTATTTAGTTACCCACTCATAAGGTGTGTAATAGGAAATATGTGTTTTTTTCTTTGCAAGGGGTTGCATCAGCCCTTCACTGTGTTTTTCACAGTGAACCATCCCTCCATCGCTCACTCTCTCCATAAATCGTAAACAAGTGCTGTTATTTCTGGCGCGCCTGTAGTCGGGACAACGGCCATTCTTTCCATTGAGATTAGAGAGATAGAGAAGAAATAAGGAACTACATATCGGTTGCCATGGAGAAGTGTCAAAATGTCTTGTGATATTTGTCCTTTTCAAAAGTTCGTCGCGGGACTACGGTATCCAATAGTAATGAAATGAAGTCTGGTAAAGCTAAAATAATTCTTGTAGGACGAGAACCGTCATGTGGGAGATCTCGGAAATGTCGAGGCCGGCGCTGATGGAGTCGCTAAGTGAGTGGAGATATCGATTGAAATCAATCGATATAAGATTGAACAACAGTCGAATTAGTCAACCTTGAGATGGTACTAGAGATATGCGTAACTCGATGTAATCAATAACTCCTCAGGTTCGAGATCACCGATAAGCTGATTACTCTCTACGGAGTCAACTCGGTCGTCGGCCGTTCGCTCGTCGTCCACGCTGGAACTGACGATCTCGGTAAGGGAGTAATGTAGTCAAGGGAGTACGGTAATCGAGCGTAATTGATAAAATAAGGTAGACTAAAGCGATAAGAGTGTGACGAAATACCGTAGTCGTTGACCGCTAAATCCCCATGTGCTTCAAGTGTGCTTGGTTCATTGTGACCACGAGGGAACTTTGAGAGCGACTACATTTCTCGCTCATTCTCAGCCTACTTAGCGCACAACAAGTGTCTCTTGTTGTGTCCTAGGTTGACTGATGGAATGCAACCTATGAAGACTACCGGCCTCAACAGAACGATTACCTCATGAAATGATATATTTATTGATTGTTTTCTTCCCTCCTTGTCGCTTGTTTGGCAGCACTTATAATACATGACGAGATAAATATATTCTATTATTATTATTAATATTATTATTATTGCAGGTCGTGGAGAGGGCGACAAGGCCGAGGAGTCCCTCAAGACTGGCAATGCCGGTGCTCGCTCCGCCTGTGGAGTCATCGCCCTTGCTGCACCCACTGATTGAATCGAGGCTGCTCGATTGTAGACACTCAACTCGTAGCCAGACACCGTCTGCACTCAGAAAAAGTCACTAGGATCAGCTTACGATGATGTTCATTTACCTGTAAGTGAAATGTCACTTTTTTCTAGTAACTTTCACTATCAGGTAAGTGTACATCTTCATTTAGTGTCCTGAGCATAGTGACTTTTTCATAGTGACTACCGAGTTAAGATCTGCAATCAGCCCTTTCTCTATTATCCCCTTCGTCTAATCAATCTCTCCCACATATACTCTCGCTATAAATAGATGGCAACGGTGAAAGCTCCGTTCCAAA
Organism: Pristionchus fissidentatus; assembly: GCA_036245785.1. Classification (NCBI taxonomy): domain Eukaryota; kingdom Metazoa; phylum Nematoda; class Chromadorea; order Rhabditida; family Neodiplogasteridae; genus Pristionchus; species Pristionchus fissidentatus. The sequence continues at coordinate 5,780,623 of BTSY01000007.1, forward strand.
TCGTACTCTAATCACGTGTAGTGTAACCCGTCCCTTCTCGAATACTCTCCCATTCCAATCTCGAATAATGTTATTTTCGTAGCAGAGTAAGATAAAGATTATCCATGGAGTCGTTCAGGACAAAGTGTGAGCAAATCGGTGGACACACGTTTTGCCACGCACAATAATAGTGTAGTTTATTGAGTCTCGAATAGGAAATCAAGCCACCAATCGATGTTTCTTATCAACAGTGATGTGTGAGAGGAATGATAACAATCGTATTAGTTGTTAGGGGGGAGGACTGGGGAAGGGAAGGGGAGGGAGAGGGAAAGATGTGGGATGAGATCGAATGACGTCGGTGCCTAGTTGACAATTGCACGAACCGGGACACATATAGATTAGGTTTGTTTTGTGAGAGAAAACATTGGTTGCTTCTCGTACAAAATGACGCGAACGAAGAGTTAAAATGTTGACATTTTCGATGTCAAAATCAAAAGAAGAAGTAAATGATTGTGCCAATGAGAATGAGGAGAAAGATAACACACACAAAGCCGCCGAGAAGGATAGTGAACTTGTGACGTCGAATAGTTCCGCAGAAGCTCTTGTCGATCACCTCCGGCAGCTTGCAATTAGACCATTAACAATTACTAATTAGCTGATTGCCAACGTCATCAACTCATTATCTGAGTAACGTCTTCGTTTTCTGAGTAATCGCAGTCGGATATTAGTGAATAGTATTTACTGAATAGATTACTCTCTGGAGGAGCAAGGGCGGGCAAGCGCTGTGTGAGTCCCATCGAGTATTTATTTATGTTTTTTATTATAAAGAATCCGTATATATATTTTATCACACCTCGATTCCTCCATTGTAGTGTTCCTTCATGTATCTCTCGCCCGAATTGACGGGTTCGGGTCTGGGCTGGGCTTCGGCTTTCTGAAGTTCGAGAGACCCATCTTCAGAATCCTCTCGAATGTTCTGGAAGAATTCCTGCAAAGTTGATATTTTTTCTTTTCCGGGTTCTATCGTAATCTGAGCTTCTGGATTGCCGCTTCCACCATCTAGCGTGGTAGCTTACTATTGTGAAATTGCTTGACATGGAACAACTTTACCTTTACCGTAATCTGAGATATAAGTTTACCTGCGGGGCGACGGACATGTTCTCTTATTCGAGCGAAGTTAGGTTGGATAGCGTGTAAGGATATGCGAGGGGTCCTCTACGTATCGCCCATTCAGCGAAGGAAACACATCCTTCCCTCTCACAATCGTGCTTCTCCTCTTGATACACTCACTCTCTCCCACTCTTATCGTCGATTGTACTTCATCACAATGTCTCTAGGCCCTATTGATTACGAGTTTCGACGAAGGACGGCCCGAACTAGCAAGAGAGGGTTATCCCACGGGCCGAAAGTTGCTCAGATCGGATTTGGTAGAGGGACTAAATAATGAAAGCAGAAACTAGAAGCGATTTCTGGATACGTTCCTACACTTTCGTGAGAGTGCAGCAGATAACCGCCGATCTAACAAACTTAAGTTATGCGCTGAATGAAATAGTAAAATTTACCTCTTCATTTTCTACTCGATGAGTGCCGTCCCAAAGAGAAAACTGCCTCTTCATCCGAATTTGTCCACGGCCATTTGACATTTTTCGCTTGAAGGATGTGAAAAGGAGGGGGAGGGAGAGGAACTTCGCAAGGGATTCGTAATTAGGGCGGATTATTGGCGCTGTGGTTCTCTGCTGTCTTCAATGTGCATTAGTTGCAAACACTTGCGAGATGAGGCTACTCACCCTCCAAATGCCGGCATTTTGTAGCAGTCACAAACTAAAAAGGGCCGTGATATTTCGGCTGTCCTTTTTGTCATGTAGGGATCTCCGTAGTGATACTATAGCATTCTCTCCTCGATTCCCGGAGATAAGACAATTCTAATTTGAGAAATGAAATCTCGGTTTCACAAGAAACGGCAAACGCGTGATTACGGTAAGCACCAATGGCGTGGTGTGGTTTGTTGTGCTCGCGTGGGTGCGCTGGGTGTGGGAGAGAAATTCCCCCATCACAGTGCGTCAAGGGAGGGGAGGGGTAAATAAGCGCCTGTATTAGCGTCATTTGATGGTATTTTGAGGGTCAGAATAGCCCGAATTCTTCGTATTCCTTCCCGTGATTCTTGATAACAAGCGTCTATTCTCGTTTTCTTGTTTTCAAGCTGTATTGTTTCTCATTCCAGGGTAGTTTTCGCGGGTTTCACAATGCAGTGAAGAGAAAAGAGGCATTAAACGATGACTAAGGACAGGATATCCGACGTTAAAGTGAGTTCACCTGACCCCAATTTCTTGCATTCACTTTATAACTGTTTTTCAATATAAATTCAAAGCGAAAATGGACAGTGTTTCATGATAAAATCACTGGAACACTTATAAAGGAAGGAATTATGACGCTTTCACAATAATTAACGCTCAATCAGAAGAGTTTTTTGATCAGAGTGTGATGTATATAGTTTATAGTAGAGAAAATATAATGCTGAACATTTTATACACCTTTCGATGATTCAGTGAAACACGTAACCTGTGGGAATGACCTCATCGTCAGGTTTATAGTGAAACAGTGTTTATTTTGATATCACCAGAGTAAGAAGTGATGCATGAAAATATGGAATTGCGCTGAAAGCAATCGATTACGCCTTCCTGATTTAGGTAATGACGCGTCAGACGCGGGGTCGCAAAGATTCGACAGATAGCGAAGACGAATCATCCAATGAAAAGGGCAGACTTCTGTCTCCTGAGAACTGGGAGACCGTGGATCAGGTTAGTGTATACTGAGTAGAACAATGAGTGTATGTATTTTTAAACATCATTAGCTTGATTATCGAAACTATGTATGAAGCCATACGCGTGCTATGTTATACTAGACTTTCTGATGTTTCTGTGCGTAAGTGAAACACGATACCGATTAGAGTCATTGATATGATTCTCCTCGGAAAGTAAGGGGACATTGAGTAATATTAATTTAAGTATTAGTAATCGACTTTCATCTGTTAGTCAAACAGGCGCTTATAATTCACTATACCGAGTAGAATGCTTATATATGTTGACTTTTCAACATTCGCCTCATCATTATTTAGGCATTGCTTTACTCGGTCCCTCTCTGACGTAGACAACATCTTGAAACGTGTGGGGTGCAAAGCCCTCCTTTCAATCTGCGGAATTACACGCATAGAATGCAGCGATTTGGCCAACTAGCGAAATGTCAGAGCTCCTTTGAATTTATTAGAAACGTCAAAGTGGCTTTGTTCCTTGCAGAATACGGTAGCTATAGAGTGGGTGAGATTCCTACCGTATATGGCGCTTTAGATTCAGGTTTCTGTTGTCGATAACTGATTTGTTACAGTATCTGGAGTTGTCAATGCGTCTTCGGGCGGATATGGAGACTATGGAAGAGGAGTTGAAGGAGATTCACAAACTGCACGCCAAATTGCTCAGCATACCATCCACGCCAGGTACCAAATTGAAGCAAACGGGCAAACTTATTGATGCGATCTCGACCACTCTGAGTTGCAACGAGTAGTTTAATTGAAGACGTTTCATGACCACGCTTGCTTGAACGCAAAGAAGAATAAAAAAAAGTTAGGAAAATATCAAATATTTTATTATTGAAGCATTGACGAAAGAACTGAACGAGAAGACGAGTCAGTTGCAGTCCAAATTGAGATCGATCACAGCTGAGATGAAAAGTGAGTCTTCGAGTGATAATAAATAATAATTATATAAAAACATTCATGCGGGTCATGAGGAAATGCGGTTACATAAATTAAATAAGAATCATCCATCTCCATGAAATTTCTTCTGATTTTCCTTTCCAGTACTCAACAAAGAGATTGGCGATGCCAAGGATGAAACTCCTACGGTGAACAACCGAATCAAGAGAGATCAGGTAGGTGGACGTTGTGGTAAAAGAACAATTATTTTGGGTTTTTATTTGTTTAAAAAAGATTTATGACCAAACCGACGTATCAAAACGTACACTTCCGATGTTAAACGGACAGGCGCGTTTATGACCCTTTCACTGTTACGTGCTCTTATTACTCCATTGGAAAACGTAGCTCATTCCATGATGTCAGCGCCATGCTATATGCGGGGGTTTAGTAGGGAACGGTCGAAATAGCAGGATCGTCATAGGCCATCTGTAGTATTTCCAGGTGACTCATCTTAATCGAGTGCTCATCAATATCACAACGAAATTCAGTGAGGAGCAAGTGGCATACAAAGAGAAAAGCAGGAAGAAGTACACCGAGTACCTCCGAGTTTGTCAGTTTTTTACATTTTGCTTTGTTAACGAACTGTTTCTAATTGAAGTGTAATCTGTGTATGTAGTGTATTTTTAAATTTCATAACAACTGGGATGTCTGAATGTCTTATTATCCTACTCGTAAAACTAGATCACTAATGTTGGTTGACGTTCAGTGAACACTGATCTACCTGACGACGTCCTTGATGATGCACTCGAGAACGGAACACTGTCGGAGACGATTAAAGGGGTGAGGAATCAACAAAAACTCAAAGTTAATCGAAAATCGCATTATATTTCTGCACTGATATGAACACCAGCGAACCTTTGTAATATCGAGCCATCCTAAATCGAGACACACAAAGATTACAGAGTTGCGCAATAATAGCATTGAGCATAGAAAAAAAAGAAATAATAGAAATACCATTTTATTTAGGTGATTCTCGCTCGTGAAGAGAAGAAAGCTCTGTTGGACGAGGTCAAACAGAGGACAGACGATATTCAAACGATCGAGAAATCGATTAGAGAACTGGGAGAAATGTTCCACGATCTGCACCTTCTCGTCTGCTCTCAGGTATTAAGTTTTTATTTTTTTGTGGTTTGATTCAAAAACAAAAAAAATCGTGGAACACTTCTTATCAGTTCGTTCTTAGGGCGTTATCTGTTTTGTGTGGGTGGAGAGATAGTAATTTAAAATATGGCGACGCTCTTTCTCGTCGATTCTTGTGAAGGACAGTCTATAATGATGATACCGAGAGGAATAGCGCCGAAATTGAGACGCTGTCGTTCAGGTCTTTTCGGTGCTTTGTTTATTTGGTAGACTGATGATTCGTGAGAGTAACATAGTGAAGAGAAAGTCTCCCTTGTTGTCGATGGCATCTCAGTTCTATGTCTCCTCATGCGAACAACGACAAGGAAGTCTCGTGGTAGCGTGGGAACATTGATGGGAGTCCCTAAATTAGATGGGGAAAAAGGGAAAATCATTAAAGTAGGCAGGTAGAAAGGAAGAATACTGACAATTAAGGCCCCAACTAACGCCTCCCAATGCAACCCCAATACTCTGTTGAAAGATGAACAATCGGGCACCTATTTACAGGGTGAGATGCTAAACAACATCGAGTCTAACGTCAATCGATGTATTGAATATGCAGTGAAGGCACGAACGGACATAGTAGCTGCACAGAAAATGAAGAGACGAGCTCAGATGGTTCGTTTTAATTCCTACGATTCTTGGTGATGCAAACTAGACTGCTCAATTTTCATTCAAACTCTCATTCCATCAGAGCTGATTGATCATTGATACTGGCTTGAACAGATGAATACTGTCCAATACACCACGAGAACTCCAAAAAAACTCGATATTAATCTGTATCTGAAAAAATGAAGCATATTCAATAGTGCGTCAAATGAGTAAATATGCTAACGATAAAAAGAACATACCTTGAATACTCTCTCTTTTCAGATGAAGATCGGTCTCATCTTCGGTGTCATCATTCTCGTCATAATTCTCTTTCTCGTTGGAAAGATGCTCTTCTGTTTCTATCTTCCATTCCTCTGCGGATAATTTCTACATCCTCCCAAGTGCCATCAGAATTCTTCGTCAGTCGTCGCAATAATGCTCGCGGGCTCCGTAACCTCACCATTAATTCTAGTCCTTCTTTCGTCGAGAACGGATGAGAGAGAGGGTCCATCTTCCCCTTTCCCCGTCCATTCGCCTCATTATGTTGTTCTCTCTTTCTTCCTCTTCCTTCTCTCCTTTTCTCCGATTGTGGTCGTCATTTTCGGCCCCTCCCAGAATTCCCTAGGAACACCCCGAGTCAATTTCATTCATCCGTTTCAACACTCTCGTCAGCAAGGCAAAGTGTCCATGAAACGGCCTGATGGACTAGTCAAATCACTCTTGTGTTACACTTTGCTCATTATTTGTCTGGTATGAGTTACGCTTTTGAACAAAACTCTACCATATCTTCTCTGGTTCGTAAGTGAATTATGTTTTTGCTAGTTCGAGTATCTGATTGACTTATCTCCCTAACGAGGAATGTCCCTTCTGGACCCGAACTTTTCCGAGTCTCTTCCAGAACTTCTTTCGATATTGAACAATATCCTAATCACTGCTTGCTCGTAATCTGCCTCCATTTCTCACGTATATATCTCCTCCCGTGCCTTTATATGTGTCCCCCGTCATAACATAGTTTTATCCCCCGCAGCCTAGTATTATCGATCATCTTCGTTCTCTCAGAATCCGAATCCCATCTCTTCTCCTCAGTTTCTCTTGTTTCCAAGTAACGGGCCAGTTCCTGGCTCATTTTCCCTCAATAAATCCCGCAAAAAAAGAGATCCGTTTCTTCCTCAGGCCCACCGTATCTTTATTCTCGTGTCTCGCTTTTTCAAGTTTCACAGATCCTGTTATCTCTATTTTCACACATCGCACCAATGTATATGAAACGAGAAATAATGAAGCTGTCTAAATTTATTCAGAACGAGTCTGCAGACAATTTTGTCGCTAGTCTCGTGAAACTACCTCGAAAGTCAGGGTAGACACGCATTCATTGCAATAAAGTCCGGACTCATGATCGAATTGCAGACTCGCTATTTTCGAGTCTCTTAGGAATGATTGAGGCTACAGTATCCGTGCCAAGGCCTCATCCCATTTCTCGGAGCGAGAATTCCTTTCCTCAATCCTCTCCCGCATCTGCTTACCTCGTGTTTCTGTAATCCTTTTGGTGTTCACACACACGCAAGGCAAGAGAGGAGAAACAACCAAGCAGAAAACCCACATCGAAAATCGGCCTTTTCTGGATTCCTTCCACTTCGTTGGACTACTTCTTTTTGGAATGTGCGAGTTCTCAGTAGAGTGTCAGTTTCTATTTGGGAGTGCAGCGTAAACCGAGAAGAACGTCGATCGTCATTTTAGTCCATTTCCGCCCCATACGTCGGTTGTTTCCATGGGATACGCATCATTTCTCAATCGTTCATCTCAAATCTCCCTGTGAAACGGAGACGCCAAAGTCTTGCATAGCACGCGCACACTCAATCAATCTTTTTCATTTCACTTCCATTTTATGCCCTTCTTTTCCCCCTCTGCCCTATTGAATCCCGTCACACTTTCTCATTATCCCTGAAACTCCCTTAATGGATTCCTGGCAAGTGAGCATGCATCTCTAGGAAGATTCAAAATACGTGCATCTAGAAAATCAATTGCGAAATAGTCTTCAAAAGTATTTTCAACCGAAAATTGACACCAGTGTAAAAAAGTACGCCCGGTATGTTTCGGACACGAAGTATAATACAAAGAGTAGTACGAAAACTTATTTGTCGGTACCAGTAATCTGTCCACACAAGTATCTTCATTTGATCACATTCACATTTGTTTTTAAAGGTTTTTACTAAATAATTAATGGGTTGTACTGGGTTCAATGCGTACTATTTTTTCGGCATCTGAATTCGTTAGGGAAGATATCGTTAGCGTACTGCTTAACTTCTATTTTATATTTCCATTTTATACCTACTCCATTAGAGTGGCGCTACCGTATTCCTTTATCATTACGTGCGAAACGAAATTCACGTGATTTATGATGGTGTAAAACCCGATGAGATTTTCTCTCATTAGGGTGATTAGTGGCTCCATTATCCTCTCCTTGAGTACCCCCCCCTACTCCCTTCTTCCTCCTATTCTATTCTTCTTTGACTCCGCCCCTCATTTCCACTCTCCGGACTCCACAAGCTCCTCCCACTTCCACAGCATCCTAGGTCCTGCTGCGGAGTAGAATACTCTTGCTTATGACTTAACGTCTGCTTACTTCGTCGTTCCGCTTCTCAACTCTAGTTATTGTCAAGTTGTTCGGATAGACAAGACCTCATGTATTATATATTGCGCTCCACTCCATTTTCGTCTTGTCTTTCTCTTCTTTGCTCGCTTGCCTTAGGTTCACATGTCGAATTTCACCCCTCCTCTCACTCATTATGCGAACATTCGAGACGAGCTGCGACGTATTCTCTCACTTTGTCTCTCCTAATTCCTCGCAAAAAAAGGCTACCGTATGCTGCTTGCGACTTCGAACCACTCCTATCCATTTTGCGGCGTATTACTCTTGCATATTACTTATCGAACGTCTGCTTATTTCGTTCCGTTCCTGAACTGTACTAACTTTACGGACTACTGTAGATTGTGATTATTGTCCTCGTCGCGGTTACGGTAGTACCGCATTACTAAAATTTTCTCTTTCTCAGGTAATGGAGGAAGATCGAAACGATTCCGTTGAAATTCTCAATGATGTCGGAACGAATTACTCCTACCCTGCAAACATGTGGGATCCTCGTTGGGATTGGGATGTCGAAATGGCCGATCCCATCTTCAACACCAGACTATCCGTGGTGAGCTCTAGTAGTACGGTAGTCCGTTTCAAAGGTCGCTACCGTACCCTGATGTGCCACACTTCCCACTTATTATCTTCAGGTTATCAACATCTCCGCGATACAGCCGCCCTTCATAACTAAGCCGGTAAGCTAGTTTATTTATTTAGTTATTTTTCAATATTCCAATTCAATTCAATTTTTTTACACCACATGAGATCCCTTCCAAGGGAGTAGGGGCTTGCGCGATATAATTCAAAATCTGGGCTGGTTCTATTTTTCGCTCATTGGGTTTAGGTAAGTGTGGTAGTGGATGGGATCTCGAATTTCTCCTCTCTGTGACATGTTTCTGTTTTTCCGAGCCACTGTGTATTGGGGGAAAGGGAACCCGCGTTCGTCTTCTACTTCTGTTGACGTGGGCACATGTAGAGAACCTCCATGAAACTCATGCAAGAAAGAGGGAGAAAGAGAGGGGAATACGACCTCGAATTTATGATAGCAGCTCGGAGTCACTACTCCCCTCAACATTCCGGAGAAGGTTTCTGGAAAATAAGAGAAATCAATATTTGCGACTTTGAGTATTTTCGCCCAATTACACAACAACGAGGAAATGTGGGACGGAAATGCAGACTTAGATTTCTCCCCCGCGTTTGGAAAAACTCGTGTTGAATAGAATAAGCGACTACAAAATAGGTGTAGTGATAATAGATATCATAACTGGGCAGGGGAGGGGTAAAGGGTTTTTTTTTTAAATTTTCTGATTACCGAAGGTGGTAGAGGTGGTGTAGTGGTCTAAGGCTCCCGTCATTCCAATTTTTTCCCGTTCCACACCGGGTTCGATTCCCGGATGTGCGTACCGCAATCGTCTCTGCAAGGCTCAATGGTTGAAGATTGGTAGTGGGGCAAATGATAACTAGGCCCGAAGAAGAAACTAAACTGGCCCATTCTGTTCTGGCTTAGCAGTGTATCCAATCACGTTTGTAGCCTAAAGAGGAGCCGTCTTTACCTTTACCGTGACTAAAAGGCAACTATCAACTCACGATATTACTAGCTATCATATTTTATAAAAAAAACAATATAAAAAATGGACGGACATCAATAGTGTTCCTTCAGTTGTACGTCTTCGTCCTTCCGATGATTGCTATCGTCACTCTTATCACAAATCTGCTAGTTATCGGAGTTCTCTCAAAGAAGAATCTTCGCACTCCGACCAACTACATTCTGCTAACGATGGCTCTCTGTGAGCTACTCACAGGTATCTATTATCTAATAGAAACCGTAAATCGATATTCCCAATTCTTAGATCAAATAGTCAAGCAAGCAATTGCTATACGCTCGGTACGGAGTCATGTCCATTCCGACCTAGTCACGATATTTTCCATATAAAAATGTACATGGCTAAGAGCTGTATCACGACTTCGATACCAATCGAGGCCATATTTTGGCTCTTTCAGCGCACAATGGCGCTTGAACTTTGTTTTTCTCCTTTTTATGGAAGTTTCGCATACTGTAACTTCCGCTACTTGCTAATATACCACACATCCGGAGCTTTGGATGTTTCTCAAGTGGGAAAGTGATGGGAACGAGGGATTAAGAGAATACCGAAGTAGCTCGAAGATTGGAGTCTCTCCATTCCCTAGTCTCTCTCATTCCTTCCTCATGCGAAAGAGCACACGAAAGGAAGAGAGCACGATTTGTACTACTCGTTCCGGAGAAACGCTAATCTGTCTTAGGGCAGGAACTTTTTTGACTCGGTAATTGTGTGCAAATGGCCTGTGAATAAATGCGAATGACGGGTGGGGCTAAGCTGTCATCGCTTTTCGGTTCTCTTTCTCCTTTGGAAAATGGAAATATGAGGAAGCTACAGGGCGGAAAACAATCACGAGAGTTCACTTAAATATGGAAATGGAGAAGTGAATGAATTGTGGAAATTCGGCGTACCTGTGAAAGCCATAAAATGGAATTGAGAATTATAAAACATATCATTTTTCAAAATATGACCATTAAGGTCTATCGTCTGCCCCTTGGAGTGTCTACTATCTCGTCATCTATGATATCACACCTGATCTCGAGATGTCCGATTGGTGGTGCAGATATCACCAATTCTTCGCTCTGCACATGCCGGCACTGTTAGTTTCATTAAAGTTTTCAATAAATGTCTGAGCACATGTAATTATAACCTCTAGTTCCGAGATAGTAGCAGAAGCAGAACTACAGCACATTCAGCGGTCTTTTGTTTTGGAGCCTTTTCTGACGCCCTCGGAATGACGTTTGAAATATTCCAAAAATATAACTGCTCGCACTGCACCTCACATTCAATGCATAATTTCTACAACACGGTGATTAAATAATACATGACGAATATTGAAAATGGAAAAAAACAATCTAATTATCTGCACTTTCGACAGTATGACCCCCACCGTACTCAGATTCCACACTGCCGCCATCTGGCTCACTTGCTATCTCGCCATTCAACGCTACTTCTACATCTCAATGCCATCTCTTATGGCATCGAGCTACACAGAGGAAGTGAATCGACGGATTATCAGTGGTGCGCCACCTCTATTCCTCTCAGTAATCAACGGAACTTACAGTGATCATTATGGCTGCGGCCATGACCGAAGTGCCCAAGATGTGCTTCAAGTACCTCCACAACTTCCCTGGAAAGTCGGGCAAGATGTACTGTCTGCAGACGCACTATGACTGGATTGAGAATACGGTAAGGACAAAAGATGATTTAAACTGACCGCCCGCAGAAAACGGATCTACTAAATAACGTAGTATGGAGTAATGGAAACAGTTCTGTGATATCGTCTGCGATGAGATTCAATGTTTAATCTGGACGGCGGTATTCGAAAGGAGAAAACATTTTTAGATCGGCTACAACACGTTCACAATTCTCGGGTATGCGTACAAGGCGATCTTCATCCACTTCATTCCCGTTTCTCTCCTCTGCTTCTTCACTACTGCTCTCTTCCTTCGTCTTAAGCAACAAGACAGAAAGAGAAGCGTCCACATGAAGCCCGTCAATGGAGGCAATGTATCGGTTGGTAATCACAATTATTCCACACATTTCCTAATGGATTCTAAAAATCACAAACTATATCGTACATTTCGCAATGGGCCCTCTTTGTGAATATAAGGTAATAATTGAAAACCAATCAATGATTTGTAACGTTGCTAATTGTTGCAGCTATTCCACACTCTCCAGTTAGTGGTATGGGTGGTGAAATTGAAAAAAAAGAATGTCAATCATTATTCCTTCAGAGTGATCCGAATGTTCGTCCCGCCGTCGGCCGTCAGATGCATGCAACGACTAGACTTCTCTTCATTATCATCGCCATCTTCCTCGCCGTTGAGATTCCGGTAAGAAATAAGAGAAAATCATTAAAATTTGTAAAAATATATATTACTTCAGGTCGCATTCCTTCTCGCCGTTCGCTTCTTCGCTGGTCAATTCGATGCCGACCTCTCTAAGACGATCTTTCGTTTCGAGATCACCAACTCCATCCTCGTCATGAGGTAAATTGACCATTTTTACATTTTTACATTTAAACAACTTTATCAGCTGGTGTTTTCAGTTTAACTTTATCAGCTAAAGGCTAGGTTTCCATAAAATTTACAGAAACATTGACCAAAGAACCCCTATTAATTCAAAATTCTGGGAAAAAAACTGAGTTCGACGAACATCAGGAAAAATTGGTTCGTGTGTTTTTGTCCATTTCCGTTCTCTTTCCCCCTTCTCCATTTCGCACGTCACTGAGCATTACCGCATCTTCTCCTCCCTCTTTTTCTTCTTATTTTCTCTAATCTGGAAAAGAGGACAGATTAACGAGCATTCCAGAGATGGATTTCCTGACTGGGGTAGAGATGCGCGCAGTCAGGAGTCAATCCCCGGATTGAATAATGAGTTTTCTAAGCTGCTATCAAAATGGGGTGAGGACCGGATGCAAGATTTTCAAAGATTCGAAAAAAAAGATTGTGCTCCTAATGCGAAACCGCCTAGAGTCTAAGTGTATTTTCTGCAAAATGACGAATAGAATTTGGGAGGAAGGGTGGCTATCGAATTAGACGAAGAGAGAAGAGGAGTTCCGCCACTCTTTCTTTCGTTGTTCGCTCGTCGAAATAAATTGGCACACATTAGGTTCACATTTCTAACACGGATGAGAAGAAAGAATACGAGAATATGTGGGGGCAGAACTACTAACGAGTAGGGAGAGTCGTATTCGCGGGACTGGAGAACATCGGACTTCGATGTAGAGGACCTACAGTAGGAGAGGATGTTTATCGCATTTTGCAGCGCATTTTTGTGCAGAAATTTGAAAGGATCGAAAGCATAGAAGCTCGGGTCGATTACCAAAAAAACCCGACAGCATAGAATTGAGAGGGGCACTATGAGAAAATTGGGGCACTTAGCTGATGGACGGGCGCTCCTTTCAGAGTTATTTTTTGTGCGTTTCCGTCTGACGTAGAGTACCCCCACAGTGAAATGGAGAGGAGGGCGGAAGGGACCAACCATCTCAGTTGTACATTAGAAAAAATGGGAAGCAGATGACAAAGAGATATCACATGTAATGAAGACTAATGCATTTCGCCCTTCCGCCTGACTTTTGACAATGGGTGAAAGAGGTTGAAATGGGCAAAAACTTCGAATGAGTTCGGAGAAAGGATAGGGGGCATTATCTTAATGTAGGGTGAAAAGCTTCTCCAATGAGGGGTCACACGACAGGTACATCATATATGATTTCCTTACTCAATAAGCTGTCTTCTCACAGCAAAGGGCGGTTGAATTTCTTCTCACTGCAGGAACTTCGCCATAATTCTCACGTATCCCTTCAACTTCGCCATTTACTTCGGGATGTCGTCTACCTTCAAGGCGCACTGTCACGAACTCTTCTGTAGGCGTTGTCTCTGTCGTTCTTCTCCTCCCTCTGCTTCCGTCGATTCGACCGACTGGAGACGGCGGTTCTCGTCGCTTCCTCTCACAAAGACGAGCAGTGCCAATCACTTACGAACTCGTCGGGTAATTAAACCAACCTAGCACACTTTTGGAGCAGAATCTCATCAACACACTGAGCGCAGATTTGCTGAGAGAACGGTTCTCCAAAGTTTCATTTCTTAGCTAACGGGTTTCCAACATCCTCTTTACGTCCTCTCTTACAGCGAAGCACTGCGCTCATCGAAGTGAGAGGGTTTGTGGAATGGGGAGATTGGAGAACTGTTTTCGAAGAAATGAAATATTGGAGAATACTTCTCCTTGTAAATTTGTTCTTCGTGCACTTTCGCACTCGCGAATCCGTCTTTTCTTCTGTCTAGAAAGAGATTAAGAGAGTGACAGAATAGCATACAGAACCGTAGTCATCCGTCGGAGGTTTGATGCAACGCAGTCGTAGTGAACGTGAAAGTGTCCCCTGCTTGACTTGTACCTAATCGACATAGTTAACAACTAACACTTACTAGATACACTGATAGAACTCCTACTAAGATCTGGCACTCAAGTTGACCCTGCTATTACTATGTAAAGTTGGCCTTACTTCCATATTAGTAGGCGGGCGAACATGAGTGCCTGTTCTCAGTTGGATTTCTCTCTATGTACTGTATGGTCCCTGTGAGTGACTAGAAAGCATGCTCATTGTTCGTATCAACCTGGTGATCGCACAAGAAAAAAGTTCGTTTCAGTGGTTGAATCGTGTTTTGCAGGTTCCAAATGCAAACGTGGAGTCTGCACTAGTCCCTATGCCGTTAAGAAGCGAGAGCCCTCAACGGCTATTACTCACACAGACACAATCTCTCGTCTTCGACGAAAGCCTTCATTCTGACCAATTGTTGTGACCTTTCTCAGTCCTCTTCTCTATCTGCCCATCAGAAATCTCCTTGATTGGCTCTTTCCCGATGGGATATTCTGATTTTCTATCATCTCACTCTAATCTCTCTCATCTCTCTCTCTCTCTCTCTCTCTCTCTCTCTCTCGACTCTCTACTGTCTCCACTCTTCCCAACTTTCCTATCGTGGCGATCGGAAATAATAGTCATGTTCTCCCTCATGAAGATCATCTCCTGCTTATTTCCGAGAAAGGTCACGCGCCTCTGAATGTACAGAGGCAAATTGTGCAGGCGGTCATACAGCATATTTGTCATACTAGTTTATCCTCCCCTCATTCCTAATAACGTAGTTTCCATGGTAATAACGCTTTGCAAAGAAATATTTTTAGTACTGAGAGCCACTTTTCACTGGATACAATAATCCCATTTCCAAATATTGTATATTTTCCACGCTGTAATCTTTAATATTGTACTGTAGCTACCGCATCCTGACTATGTCTAGCATTCCAACCTCTTTCAGAGTATTCCAACAACGTTTTATCCTAGACTATTGTCTGTCTCTAATTACTTTTCCGTAACTCTTGTCCCGCTTCAGCAACACCATTGTGCATTATTTGTACTTACGTTTTCTATGTATTTATTCGAGATTAGTCTGAGCTCCTTAGTCCGCTATTCATGTCTCCCGAGCATTGTTAGATTCTAGTTATCCATTAGATCCCAATTGTAAATCCATCAATTTCCCTCCGGTCTTCTTCTCCTCCCTATCAATGATCTGGTTCGATCGAAAAATCTCTCGGATTTTGAATCGCCAACGCTCCCGGTTTTTGCCCTCTTCTGCCGAGTTTTGCACGTTTCTCTCTCTATCGGTTAGTGTTCTCCGATTCCATCGAGGTTCCACACCCTTCAACACTAGTATATCCTTCCATAGCATGCACTGCATTATATTTTACGCAAATCCACCTAAACGTCTTATTAACCCGAATTTAGAAATCATCCATTATTTTCGTCAATTTATTTCGATAATAGTATCATCCTCATCTGTATCCCATATTGATGCACTTTATTTTTAAAACCAACGAAAACCATCAGCGCACTCTCGCGCAATAACATAATGTACCCAACAGTAGTTACGTATGCTTCCATTATTTTTCTCCACTCACTTTAACACACTTCCATAATCTCACGAATTAGTCGCATTTAACCCGAATTTTGAACTCATTGATTATTTTTTCCATCACCCTTAATGTAGACCCCCATGCGTACACTATATTTTCTATACCAGTAGAAAAAAAAAAAAAAAAAAAAAATCCTAAAAACTATAAAACACAAAATATAAAAACATTAGTTTAGTCGTTTCCCCCACACTTATGTTGTCACCACGATGTTGAACTCAGCATGCAGTATGATTACAGAATTGTTGACGTTCACGCGTCCTGTTGATTCACTCATTGAGTTGGTCCCTTCACTCAACTCTCGACATTGCTAGTCGAAGTTTCGTTAATTTCCCTCCAGTTTCATACCGAACTTGCTAGAGTTTCCGACTCGCCCCCTTGTTCGATGAAATTCGCACTTCAATTGAGTGTATCCCTTCTAATGTGTCCGTGCACATCACCAATCAATCTTACAGAAAGGGGTTTGGAAGGAGAGAACTTGCACATTCGAGAGGAAATCTCTCACTTTTCAATACTCTCTCACCCTCACAACTCTCTCTCTCTCTTTGTGTGGAATCGTATCCAAGGGATGTGAACGTGGCACCTCTAAGATCGCAAATTCCCACCTGAGATCAGATCCAACCACAAAATTACTCCAGCTACTCCACCTTGCTGAAATTACCCTCTTCACATATATAATCGAACTATTTTTAGATGCCGATTTCGTTGTCTCGTTTGCTGCTTCATATTGAGGCCGTAGTTTCAGTGCTAAATTGTATCGCAAAAATATTTAATCCACTCTTCATATTACTCCCAAACATTTATATTTGTCACCTGAACTACTCTCAAATTCCATCGACTTCACAAATTAGTCACTCTGAAAACAATCTTCGCCATACATTATGTATAATAACCAGGACTCCTACTCTAGAAGTCCATGCAGCTGTTCAATATGCAACGATTTACTACTACCACCTAATTGTCTCCTCCGTCTTCTTCTTCCTCTTATTAATTAATCTCACTCTCGTCTTCTCCTCTTCTTTCTGATCTCAATCTAACTTGAATCTCTTCTCTCCCCTCCTTTGCCTAATTCCAACGCAGCTTCACATTACCACAACCGTAGAAAGCCGAATCTGTTTGTACAATTACACCTATTGCAAATCGATAAAGCTTTGTTGGCCAATACATTTACCACTGATTAATTACACATTCAAAGAGGAGAATAGAAGATGGTGTGAAACTCATTTCAATGTTAGCTGGTTCAGATTTAAAGAGACGGAGATTTAAAGAAACGGAGCTAGGAGAAAGCTTCCCTGAAACAAGACGATCACACTATGAAAACGGCATAAAAATTTGAATTGGTCTCAAACGGAAATTCGTGAGGGAACACGGTATTACACGGAGAATATCTACTTCGCCTCTTTGCCGCGCAGTTTCCAGCGATGTGTGCGTGGCAACGAGCGCGCCTATTTTTTTGAAAACAACAAGGTCTCGCCACGATATCCCTGATTTTCTTTCTTCGTTTCAAATTGAAGTATACCTATTCATTTAGGATGGTATCGTTTTCCGTTTCTTAGCAACATATTTTGCAGCTCACGGGAAAGAAATGGGGAATACTTACTAGGCAACGCTTCAAGTAGAAGCAGAGAGACGACGAATCGACGAAGGAATGGATGGGGAAAGTGCCGTGCTTCCTTTCATTGAGGTCGATCATTCATTAATAGTTTGACGAAAAAGCTGAGGGCGAATCATGAATGGGAGTGGAAGTCGGCACCAATCGATCATACTCTATTGGAAATTGTATACTCAAATTATGGACATATACAGTTTTATCGGTGTTCATTTGAGACACATGAATGTAACTCTTCTTTTCTCACTGTACATTCCCCATTCCCCTCCAGATTCCGCCATTTCTGTGCAGTGAAGGTTTTTCTAATGTCTTTATTGAATAACATGATACAACTATATGAATTATGCTGAAATGAAATATGATTGTGATACGAAATCGATGAACATGAAAAAGTGGGATTCTTGTGGACGAGCTTCAATCTTTAAGGCTCTCCGAGATGGAGATAGAGAACAGTAGCGAGATAGAAAGGAGAGAGCACGAAATAGATCGAGAGAGGAAGAGAGAGAGAGAGAGAGAGAGAGAGAGAGACAAAAAGAGACGGATATGAGTCTAACTAGAGATCGTTGGTGTTCGCTCTCTTCATCTTCCTGCACTTATCGAAATCCTTCAATGAACAAATGGTTGTTTTAAAAGAATTGAGAGATTATGTGGGTTTTAAGTTGTTTTTTTTTAATCTGAGGCTCTTTACTGAACCATTTTTGTGCAAGTGATGACGTCATAATTTTTTGCACTCACTTGGAATAGGCGATTGTGGGATCTGCACTGCTTGATAATATATAATTTATGGCTCGAACTCATTGATGGGGCCAGCAGCGCATTCCTGAATGTGATAACATTCTCAAATCCGCTTGATGCCATTTTCTACGCCCAACTTCCTATTATGTGATGTGTGGGCGAGACCTATACACTCCTAATATTCTCTAAGAAGTTCCAACACCGTGATTTCTCCCGCCCCCCTCTCCCTATTTCTCTCTCTCACCACTTCTCGTACATTCCCGCTGGCCACATTAGTGACCCTTCGTATGTCAAGCAGTACCTTGTACTACTCGGCCCCCACTGACATTTTTGGGATGATCAGATAAGCTCAAGTCATCACTCACATGCAGGCCTTGTAGCAACGGCGCTCTTTGTCTTTGTCATCTTCGAAGACTTGACAGCAGTCCTCATCTGTAACAGTTTATTTTGTCTTTTTTAAAATTCATCTTTCAAACAGGTGATTCATTTTCACATCTCACAGTATTTTAGTGCGTAATAAATCGAGCAAGAAGTTAGAACGCTTAGTTCGTATACATTATACGTACATACACTTATACAGTACACATTCGAGAGAGTCCGCTATCTACTCTCCTCATTACTGACAATATCTGGCTAGCTCTCTAAAAGAGATCTGTTCTTTAGAGAGAGGGGGGACATTCTCTAGAGAGAGGGGGGGTCGGAGAATTGACGGTATGTGTAAGAGCAATGTCGACTCACGATCAGGACCGAGAAGATCCGTGTCCTCCTGGCCGTATAGAGAGGTCTGAATACATTTTCGTGTGTCGACCATCGTCTGCTTCGACTCCAGTGATGGACAGAGCAGTGCCAGGTAGAAATCGATGGACTGAATGCAGTCTTAGAGTGTCCGCCTGTTACGAGTGTCTCCCCCTAATCTCTGATTTTCACTAACCAATTTAAGAATATTTGTCAACGTTTCGTCACTTACCGCCGCACCCTTCGAAAGTGCGTTAATTCAAATACAAAACAACACAAAACAGCAGCTTATGCTGCGCAAAAATCAGGGGGTGCAAAGTGCAAGAAAAAATTGGGGGTGCAAAAATCAAGGGGTGCAAACAAAAAATTTAAATTCCCGCAATTATCGATTTTTGCTTATATCTCGGCTCCCGGCGAACCTAGCGGTACAAAATTTCGTTTGCAAGTTCGAAATGTGTAAAGTAATTTACATCCGAAGTTTTGTACCCCTAGCTTCAACGGGAGCCGAGATATAAGCAAAAATCGATAATTGCGGGAATTCAAATTTTTCGTTTGCACCCCCCGAGATTTTTGCACCTTGGTGCAATTGCACCCATGATTTTTGCGCAGCATTAGAGATAAGGATCACGATTAGGAATAAAACGAGCATCTTAGAGTGCCCCTACGCTTTATGTCACTCAACTTTTTTTCCATACGGTGTGAACAAATATTTTAGAAACAATACAACTTACCTCCCTGCAGCAGGCGGCGCTGTTCGGAGCACAGCACTCAGCGACGACCTTCCCCTCCTCTTCTGAATTAAGAAAATATCGAGTATATAAATTGGATAAGAATATGCGTTTTCATATCTGGAAGAGGAAAAAAAACTGACCGGATTTTGCGGCGACGGAGGAGATCAAAAGAAGAGAAAGGAAGAAGAGTTTCATCTCTAACAATGAAGTCAGTAAAATATTTAAGGGTAAATGAAGAGCGAAAACAATCGGAATCTGAAAAATCGGGATGTGGTCGGAGGGTCGGAATACTGACTCGACTTTTTGACTTCTTCTATAGTTCCCTCCCCCCATCGAGGAGCTCTGCCCTTATCTCCGCCCCTCCCCTCCCCAACAGCCCTGCTCTTTGGTGTTGACAGTTGCTGCTGGCCAATGATGGGCTATCGAAAGGCCAGAGGGGAAAAGGTATGAGAAGATATATAGAGAGAGAGAGATACTATCGATATTACAGTAGCTAACCGTATCTCATAACTTGCGCCTTATTGAGCGAAAAAAGTGTGTATTCTTTGAACAAATAATTGAAAAGCAAAGAGAGTGTGTGAATGAGACGGCATAGAGAACATCCTCTCAATTTTGTGCACCTTCACGCTCGCGACCCCTTTCTGGAAGAAAAAATACCAGTGAAATTGTTTATTTATAGGTTTTATTTTGGTACGTCGGGAATCGTCCAACCACTAGCAAAGAAGAACGCAACCATGAATCAAATCGGGTGCGCCGGGAAAACTGATAGCGTTGATTTAGTGCAAAAATAATGATTTTGAAAATATTATTTTAAATACCGCGCCATACCGCCATAAGCATACCGGCAAAATCGTCCTTGCAGTTGCCGTGGCGGTACATAGAAAACAACTCGTTTTTTGAAAGAAAAAAGCTGGTAGGAGAGGGTAATGCATTACATTAAAATAAGCACTCAAAGGGAACAGTTAAAGAAAGAGGACGGCTAGACAAATCAAATATGCAAAAGACGGCGAATTTCGTTCATCCTCCAGATTTTTTTACGACGGAAATATATGTTTTAGCCGTGGCAGTCATATATTCTCCTCACATTAGAGCATGGTTTCATTGCGCTTTACGTTGATAAAGATGCGCAGTGTTTACTATTTTACTGGAAAAATGAATAAGTGGCAACGGCAAGTGGTTTAACGATTATAAATGATAATTTAAGACGCCTTGTAAATTACAACACATAATGCCACAGCGCGTTATATTTTATAGTAGAGCTAGAACTATTGAATTCCACTCGTTTTGCATAGGGACGATCAGCTTTTGCGCTAGTATAAATAAACCTGGCTGCCCGGCGCAAGCGCAATAATTGTACACAGCAAAGTCTTGCTTGTTTGGCAACGATGAGTATGCTCACACGAACCTGTAGGCGAGGAGTCCTCCGCCGGTAGATCTGCGAGGGGTGGGAAGGACCTGCAAACAATAGCAATAAACGTGGAACAACAGCAACGCAAGACAAACATGTCAAATATAGAAAACAATTAAGCGCAGTGTTATGCTCTTCACTCTACTTTGCAAAGTGTAAATGACATCGGGGAGCAAGCCCCTATAGTGCTGACACGTAAGGCTAACATGTTCACTATGAAATAACGCGAAATTGCATAAAAAAACAAAGGAAAATATAGAGCGAACGAACGGCGCTCTCGACTCCACTTGGAGACGGTAAGCAAAAAAATTCAACCTTTTAAGGATTCCATCGATAACTGATTTTATTTTTACTTTTTATTTTTATTTGCTTTCTATCCCATTTTCCGAATAACAAAATTAATTTATATTTTTTTAAATAGTTTAAGTTTTACCCATCGCGAAATTAACTACTAGTATTAGTGCTCGAAAATCGACAGTTTCAGAGCGTTTCCTTGCACGAATTCTTTTCAGTTCCACATGTGATCAAATGATAGTTTTTCCCACAGTTAACTTGCACAGTGACTCTGTCCATTTCGGATTCCGTAATCACCTACAGCATCTAGGAATTATTTGGGTAAGATTGTCGACTGAGTACCGTATTCCCGTGAAGTATCTAGGAGTTTATTGGATCAGATTGTTGACCGAGTACCTCAATGCTGGTACATTAATCCCTGTTAGGATTCTCGGTCTCACTGCCCATGTTCGTGACCCGAAATATTGAATTATGTAAAGGATTACGGTATTAGTGCTCAGTCATCAACATGACACACGGCACTAGAAGTTGACCCAAAAAAAATTGCTGGACACTGCAGGGGATTACGGTATCCTGATCCAGTATTTTGCTGGATCAACCCCAGTAACGGTGGGTTAAAACGCGTTCTTTGTAAGAACGCAGGACGCGCGGCACAACTAGTTTAAAGTTGTCGCAGAGAGTTAAAACTTTTTACACAAATAGTCTTAGGTGTAAAGAAAATTTTAAACATGAAAAAATTACAAAATGTCAAAATTTGAAAAATCGATAATTTTTTTCCGAAAAAAATTTTTTTTTTTTCAATTTTTTTTATTTTGCTATCGTGTTATATATCATTCAAAAGAGCATCAAAAGTTATGTATAAATCTATATTTTCATGCGAATGCAACCACTGGGAGAGAAAATCGGTGATCGCTTTCACACAAATTTGGCGTTTCGGTGAAAAACTATTTTGGGAAAATATCTTCCCATGATTTCCGCATCATGGATCCGATATATATTATGTATTTTTCATCGTAGAATCGAATTGCGACTATTTGGTTAAAAATCTAGGGAGTAAAAGTACTCGTACATTCACTAGACCGTGACCACCCAGAAATGAGATTCGATCTTGAAGTGAGTAGAAATTTTTTTCCTGCTTTTAAAACTAAATCGAACGCATACCATATGAAAGAGCATCAAAAGTTATGCATAAATCTATGATTTCAGGATGATTAAACCACTACGAGCGAAAATCGACAATCACATCCCAAGAAATTGATAATTTTAGTGAAACTCAATATTAGCACATATTTCGATTCAAAGTGATCGTACTGGGCTAAAACTTTTTTCACAAGCATTCTAAAATGTATAGAAAATTTTAATCGTGAGAAAGTCATAAAAAGTTAAATTTTGAAAAATCGAAAAAAATATTTTTCGAAAAAAAAATTTTTTTAAATTTTTTTAGAAAATCATATTAAGTCATATCTCATTCGAAAGAGCATCAAAAGTCATGTGTAAATTTCCACTTTTAGCTTGATTGAGATTCTACTAGCAGAGAAACGGTGATTGCACCAACTCAAAATATTGGTTTTTCGAAATCGCATTTCTTCGCTCCTCGTACCTCAATCATGCTAAAAATAGAAATTTATACATAACTTTTGATGCTCTTTCGAATGAGATATGACATAATATGATTTTCAAAAAAATTGAAAAAAATATTTTTTTCGAAAAATATTTTTTTCGATTTTTCAAAATTTAATTTTTTATGACTTTCTCTCGATTAAAATTTACTATACATTTTAGAATACTTGTGAAAAAAGTTTTAGCCCAGTACGATCACTTTGAATCGAAATATGTGCTAATATTGAGTTTCACTAAAATTATCAATTTCTGGGGATGTGATTGTCGATTTTCGCTCGTAGTGGTTTAATCATCCTGAAATCAGAGATTTAGGCATAACTTTTGATGCTCTTTCATATGGTATGCGTTCGATTTAGTTTTAAACACAGGAAAAAAATTTCTACTCACTTCAAGATAGAATCTCATTTCTGGGTGGTCACGGTCTAGTGAATGTACGAGTACTTTTACTCCCTAGATTTTTAACCAAATAGCCACAATTCAATTCTACGATGAAAAATACATTATATATATCGGATCCATGATGCGGAAATCATGGGAAGATATTTTCCCAAAATAGTTTTTCACCAAAACGCCAAATTTGTGTGAATGCGATCACCGATTTTCTCTCCCAGTGGTTGAATTCGCATGAAAATATAGATTTATACATAACTTTTGATGCTCTTTTGAATGATATATAACACGATAGCAAAATAAAAAAAATTGAAAAAAAATTTTTTTTTGGAAAAAAATTATCGATTTTTCAAATTTTGACATTTTGTAAATTTCTCATGTTTAAAATTTTTTTTACACCTAAGACTATTTGTGTAAAAAGTTTTAACTCTCTGCGACAACTTTAAATTAGTTGTGCCGCCTACCCCGTCCTCGCACTACGTTCTTACAGAGAACGCGTTTTAATAACTGGACAAGGTATAGTAGCCTCATTAGCGTGCACACTCGCGAATCTGACCCACCGCACTATAAGATTGACCCGTGAGACTGCTGGATACAGGAGGATTACGGTAGCCTCATTAGCATGTACAGTCATGAATGTGACCCACCTC
The DNA here is from genome assembly GCA_036245785.1 of Pristionchus fissidentatus. Classification (NCBI taxonomy): domain Eukaryota; kingdom Metazoa; phylum Nematoda; class Chromadorea; order Rhabditida; family Neodiplogasteridae; genus Pristionchus; species Pristionchus fissidentatus. The sequence goes on from BTSY01000007.1 coordinate 5,804,399, forward strand.
ACTAGACGACTGACCCGAACAACTGTTGGATACAGTAGAGGATTACGGAAGCCTCATTAGCGTGGACAGTCATTAATGTGACCTCCGCACTAGAAGATTTACCCGTGAGACTGCTGGATACAGAGGAGGATTACGGTAGCCTCATTAGCGTGACACTCATGAATCTGACCCACCGCATCATTAAACTTACCTTTATTTTACTTATATTCTCGCATATTACTTATCCGACCATATTTCGTGTACTTGTCCAATAGTCCGACCAACTCGACTACTAGTCCGACTATCGTCAGCCACTAGCGTTCGAATGTCTAGTAGTCCGACCAACTCGACTACTAGTCCGACTACTCTCTTAGCCGACGTTTCAGATTGACTACTAGTCCGACCACAACACACTACTAGTCCGACCAACAGTCTACTAGTCCGATCACAACTTACTACTAGTCCGACCAATAGTCCAATAGCCGGCTACAAGTGACTACTAGTCCGACCACAACACACTACTAGTCCGACTATTCGGGGTTCTAGAGTGGCTCTGCCCTTCGTATTTGGACCCCTCCCCCCAACAAAGAGCCGTTAAGCCACCGACAAATCTCAAGTGGATCTGCCTACAGTATCCGTGCACTATTTGTTTTCACCTCTCAGCAGCCTCTAGTGGCACATTTCAGGCCATTCCACATATGTGAAATATGAAAATATGGAGAGAATCTATTCATGTTTACCCAACGATGATGAGAGGACGGCTCAGTTCCTCCACTACTAGGGAATCGAAATGTCTGTCTGTTTGTGTGTTGGTTTTTTTTCCTTCCGCGTGACGGACGTTTTTCCGTTTTTCCGCTATAATTCGCTTCAAAGTTTAGCAATCTTCTCACATCCTTTTGCATGTGATAGGCAACGACGAAACACATCGAAATTAATATTTGAAAAATCGATAATTTCATGGCCAAGTCGGTAGCGAGCTCGACTAGAAATCGGAGGGTCTCAGGTTCGATCCCCGCCGGTGCATAGTCTTTTGCCGCATTTTTTCCAAGTGTCAAATGTGGCCCAAACCCATTTTTTAGTAACGAGATTCACATTTGAGCATCTTTTGCCGAGTTTCGAAGTGAAATATCGATTGATTTCACTTGTTTTCACACAATTTCACGAAATTTTCGTACATTTCGTTCCAAATCATTCCACATGCCGGCAAACCTCATAGGAAGGGGTGTGGAATGAGAGGACGAGTGAAATCGAGAGGGACTCTCTCACTTTGGCACACTCTCTCGCCCCTGACCCCTTTCTGGAGGCTCGGAATCGTGTATCGGGAAGCTTTATATATCGCTTGAAAATCACTCTATCTTCTCGGATCCTTTTGCAAACGACAACAGACCAAAATCCCCTTCAAATTTTACAAAGTGGGTTACGCGCTTGACTTCAAATCCGAGACCCCCAGGTTCGAACCCCGCCGTGGGCAAAACGTTTGCCGCATTTTTCGCAAGTGCCAGAAGCCCTTTCAGCACGTTCTTGAGTAACGTGAAACACGATTTCACCTGTTTTGCCGAGTTTTAACACGAAAAATCGAAAAATTCAAAAAGTTACCAATTGATTCGCAGAGCGTGGGGGACCATAGGAAAAGTGTTTTGCGATGTTGGAAACGTGTTCGAACACGCCCGGGAATCCAACACACGGTATCCTGCGTTTCCGTTGAGAAAGGCTCGTGAGGCTGAGAGCGATCGAAAAAAGTTGCCATGGAGCCACGAAGTGGCGTAGTGGCAACTTTTTTTCGATCGCTCTCAGCCTCAAGAGCTTTTTTGCAACGGAATAAGCCAGTACTCTTTCTAGAGATTACGAAGTGGCGTAGTGGCGAAGTGGCGTAGTGACAACTTTCTTCGTTCGCTCTCAACCTCACGAGCCTTTTGCAACGGAATAAACCAATACTCTTTCTAGAGATTAACATTCCCCAACATACTAAACTTCCCCTGAACCGTACTTGGAGCCGGCTACCGATTCCTCCTCCCTGGACCGAACCTCAAGCAAGCTACCGAGTTCCCCCTGAACCGTGCCAGAAGAAGGCTACCGAGGTCCTCCTGGACCGAATCTTAAATAGGTTATTTAGCTCCCCCTGGACTGTACCTGGAGCAGGCTACCAAGTTCCCCCTGGACCGAACCTGGAGCCAGCTACCGATCTCCCCCTGGACCGAAAATTTACCCAGAACTGTGCATAGAGCGTAGTGTACGCATAGAGCGTAGTGTATTTAACCTCAACACATCCCGGCTAGTTGAGAAAATACAACAGACGAGTCTTTTCGCAGTGATGTTGCACATCACTCAAGCAATGGGGAAAGACACATCGACTAGTCCGGAATGAGAATACCCCACTAGTTTCGAGCTGGGGAGAAAGCATGTACAGAATGCTATAAGCAGTCCATTTTCGGCCCTTTCAGGCCTTTTCTGTGTGGTACATCTCCCTTTTCCTGATAATGTACTACATTCTTTATCAATGTAATCACGGACACGAACAGACAACTCCGAGAGCTCCTGCAGCTGCAGTTTGCACTGCCTGGAACATCGTCGACCCCGTGACACTGCAAAATACAAGTCTTAATTTGTTTTGAGTTTTCACCCGATCAATAAATCTCGAAATTTTGGCTAACACATCAACAATCTACAACGAACTCACGCGAAACACCTAGCCCTGACGGAGAGAATAATTGTAATTGCTGATTATTGTTATTAAAATAGGAAGGTCTCCCCCAGCCAATTATCTATCGATTGTCTGCATTTGATCGTACGTCTGGAGAGGCGTCGCTGTCGCGGGGGCAGCCGTTGCTTCGGCGAAGAGACGAAGTCGACAACCAGAACGAACAAAGGTACGGAAGAGCTAAAAATGGACATTTAAGAATAGTATACTGGTGTGAAATCGTGAAATGAGAAGAATTGGTGCATGACTTATTGCTCTGTCAATTAATAACAACTTAGATCGAAAGCAAGTAGATCGTGGCCATTAGATGAATAAATATTGAGAAAATAGAGAAAGGGGTTTCGGGATTATTCTTTTATGAGACATTTGTGTGTTCTGTACATGCTGAATGGGAACATTTTTCAGAGGTCAACAAAAGTGTTCTCACAGTGTTTCCTGCAGGTACTGCTTGGATGGCTGCGTTGTTCGTGAGAGAAGAGACGCGCACTCGAGCATTGTTGTAGATGACACAGTCGCCCACGGGAGTCTCATCAATTCACATTTTTTCGCTTTTTAACTTGTATTCCCGTAGCTGCTCAGTACAAATTTACTTGGTGACATGATGGAGAAGGAATTTTACTCCTCCTAATTACCGTTTACAACACGATAATCCGGCTTAAAAGTCGAGGCGCATGATATCCTCCTATTCACGATTGATGTTGTGTACGCAAGTCCTAATCTCTTGCAGTCGCAAATGGATACGAAGTCTATGTTTCGTTACACTCTGTTTACACAAGTCTAGGCAGTAATGAAACACTCACAATCTCTGCTGCACATGTGCGACAGCAGTACAAGAATTTGGACGAGGAAGCGAAAGTTGTCGAGAGACAGAACGGATCTGCAGCCTTCGCAGCCCATGCAGCACAGCTGAATTGAAGAATAATTTGAATTTAAATGACTATTCTAAGGATATTACAGACTTGAACTGAATGGTCGGTATAATGATTTCGAAACCGGAAACGGAATTGCACTTCTTTTTGGAAAAATGGCTCACTTGGCATTAGCGTCTCCGAGACACGCATCAACGGCAGTCGACGGTGTGTTTGGGCAACCCATCTGATAGTTTACAACATTAAAAAAATTGATCGCAAAAAATGAAAAGGATAGTATGCTTATAATAACCACAATTATGAATTCGCCAACTTACCTTGCAAGCCGTAGGACAGGATGCCTGCTTAACGAGAACATTGTAGGCGGTGTTCGTGCAAAATCCATTGCCTACCCAGATTGAGCATCTAAATATATTATCTAGGTGATTTTGAGCACCTTTGAAATTTTGACAATCGTAGCGAGAGGAGTTAGTGTCGGATCTTGCGCAGTCAGTAACTACAGGCGCTTATTTTGATTTATTTGCAAAATAAATACATTATTCTAGAGAAATAGGGGAGATGGGGTGACGGCGCGGGAATGGGGAAGCAAGGAGAGGAACCTTGACAGCGGTTGAGGGGCCGCTGATCCATTGTATATCATCTTACCTTGCCCTATTGGCAGTTCCGCATTGAGCTACGGCAGATGCAACGAAAGCCGAGAGGAGAATGAGAATGGTCGCCATTGCAAGAACCAAGTGGAAATGACTACGATCTCGCCCATATTTATACCTCTGACATCGTTTCAACAAGTTCCGATTCGCACCCAATCAGTTTGTGCAACTGTCGGGGGCGTCTCAGCGAATGGAAAGGAGCGACGGATTTCCGAGTGTTTGAGAGCGATCTCTCTTGTTTGCTCGCCACGGAAAGAGTGTATTCGAAGTGACAAGGAAATATTTGGATGTGATCAGAGATGCCGAATGACTCAGTTTATCACTATGGTTATTTTTAATGCGGGAGAAGTACATAAATAATGAAAGAGCCATTAGCATTTGAACATTATCGTTACGAATATATTTGTTATCGATCGTCAGTCGTTGATGGATTAAAAGGAATGGTGGGAGCAGAAAGATTTTGTGTAGCTAAATTATTTGAAGAGTGATTAGTCTGAGAAATAGCCGCTCCAATGCTCGGAGTAGTGTCATGAGGCGTTGACTCGATATGTTTCAATAGTCACTTCGTCATTTCTTCGTTGTTCCTGTACAAACCAATTCGTACGGAGAATCTCAGCAGGTTTCTGAATCCACTTCGAAGCTCGCGATTCAATAACAGAATTAGAAATCTGAGGAGGGATTGATGATTGAAAGATCAGAAAGATTACACACTACCCATCACCACAATGGCACAGACAGAACATGACGTCTGTGAGAAAGAATTTCAACCATTTGTTAGAGGTAAAAGAAGAAATATAGAAATACGTAATCAGCTCGGTTGTGTAGAGAAGACCTTGGAGACACACCTAAAAGTAATTTATATCACAATTTGCTCTGTAAATTGCATGATAAACATTATTATTATTATTATTAATGTATAAAGTAACACACATCAATAGCGACATTGTGTTACATTGAAACATCGAAAAACATTCGACTTTTTCGTAGTCTTACCTGCCAGAAGAAAACCATCTCCAATTTTCGAGTATTTGCTTGTGATCCAGATTGAGGGAGTGACTGCAATATTAAACTTTCTTTCAAATTGAATCTTTCTTTTTATGGAATCATGATTACTCCACCATACGAGACTCACGTTGATGTATCGATGGATGCGAAAAAGAGTGATAATGTCGAGGAATGAAAATGCTACGGCGAGAGTTATGTATGTAGGGAAGTGAACATTGCTGCAACGATATTGGAGCTACAATTTCAATATACTATTTCATTTCGAAACTCAAAGTTCAACATCCAGAAAAAAAACTTCTTACAATGCGATATTGAGACATGTGGGAGTTGCCTCGTAGAAGAAGGCCCAATTAACGGGGTCAAGTAACATTGAGCATTCGACTGTAATCATTTTTTTACTAATTAATATTGTTTTAACAAATACAAAATGGGTGCAGGAGGAAGATTGTCGTTGGAACAACCGCTAACATCCAGCAAGTCAACGTTAGAATGATCGTATTCCTTCGGCTAAAGAAACTCTAATATTAGTGATAAGATGACCAGTCGTACTTGAAAATTTGCGTGAATGCAACAGGCATGTACACTGCTGTGAATCGATTTAATGAACTGCAGAGATGAGAGAAACCGCAGACCTGGTAACATTTAAATCAAAATAATATTAACTACGTCCAACCTGATAGAAGATCACGATAAAATGACCCATGCGACGTACCACTTGGGGCTCCAACAATGCGGGGAATCGGCTTAATATTTTACGGATGAAATTAAGCATATTTTAATGATGAAATTATGTGTTTTTCAAATAAATTAAGTGCTAATATCGTACAATAAGTGCGCGGGAACGACGTAGAATGCGAAAATCGCTTGGTGGCCACAATCTGCTATCGCCTGACCAAAGGAGAGAATACCGAATGAATTTGACATTGACGGAGACGATCGAATGAGAAGAAGAACTAGAGAATTGCAGAAGAAACCGAAGAGAGAAATCTGAGATATCACGAAATATCACAAATAATTATCAAGTAGTTATCACTCAACCATAAAGAGAACGGAAGCAGCGATTTTTATGTCCAGATCTGTCACGAGACCTTCAAACGTCGAATTTGTCGAATTCATTCCAAACTTTGGCAAAATCAGTTATTTTAATATGAAAGAACGGTGATCTGAGAACAATCTGAAGTCCTGCGAGGACTAGTGATGTATGTGTATAGTTGACACGCGATGAGATTCTTCCTCTTCCCGGTAATCTCTTCTATCTCGTTGCTCTCCCTCCATTCTCTCCATTCAATCCTTCGAGTGACGATGCGTTAAGAATACTTGTTTTGCACACGAAAAGGCTTCGGAGATTAGCTTTTAAGACACATTAGGGCAGAAAAAATGCAATAGTGTTCAGAAAAATTTGTCATTTACGGCTCCCGAACTGATTTTTATGGTGATTTTTATACCATAACATATAAGCGCGGTTGAGGAGCCATATATGGCATCTATGTGAGGATGGACATTTCAAAGAACTCGATGTTGTAGGAAAAAAAGGAACTGTGAAGGTAGCTACCATCACGAGGGAAGGCTCGCTAATATAAGATGGATAATGGAAACAATTCTAAAAAATGTCACCAACCAAAAGACATAACTATTAGTTGATGCAATTCCCATTAAAGGGAGCGTGTGCACATCGGCAATGAGCCTCCCACATGTGCTTGGCAAGGTCTTATGAATAAATAAAAAAATAAAAAAAAATCATTTCAACAACGTAAAACAACAAGTACCATTTATCCTATTACAACTCCATACTCTCATCACTATCACTTTCACTATAATCCCCATCCCACATTTCTTCTTGCACAATTCGGTCATAGTCTAGAATAAGTTCATCGAAGATATCATCTTCCGGTGCTCCAATTCTCCTGAGGAACCTTTTATCCTTGTACTCCTCCCTCACTACCCAACACATGTCGATGATCTGAACAAAATAAGGCTTCTGGGGATTAATTGGTCAGCGTACCTCCATTCTCCATGAGTGTGTTCCCTTGGACATCTTTCGCTTGACAGCCAACGCAATCCTTCCCTTTCTAGGCATGACGACGTCGCCGATCTCCTTCCGCTCTCCCATCATCTCCGATAGAATAAGTGAGTTGTGATGAAGCACTCCCAGCTTCATCTTCTTGTTGTAATAGGAGGCGGAGCTAGTAAGTACTAGTAAAATATGTAGGGCAAAATGGAATTAGTAGCAATATGTTGTACTATATATGCAAAATTATACTAACCATGCCAGACGCTTAGGTGCGTACATTAGAGCCAGCGAGTGATAACACTCGCATATGGCTGTCCCAGCATCAGCCGACGATTGTAGGAATGCTTTCTCGAATTTGGGGGAGAAGGCGAGAGATACAATCAACTGGTGTTCAACTGATCCTTCCTGCAAACGGCTAGTGGTTGAAATAATTTCGGTATACAAACAAAAAAGTGGTGATTTCTAGTTTCATGAACACTTCATATTTCACTGATCACCTTCAGGAGTGGGCGCTTTGCTATTTGTTTCTCTTTCTCCTCTTCTGCCTTCTTGTCTTTCTTGGTCTTCCTCCCTCTCTTCTTCTTCTTCTTCTTCTTCTCCACTGCCACATGGGTGCATCGATCGATAAGCTTGAACTCTTGCTTATCTCCCTAAATTGTTAAACGTGGTTTTAATTTTGAAGTGTGAGTATTCCGATTACACCATTTTAGTTGATTACCTTTTTCCACTTGTGCTTGCCAGTGCAGTGATGAACGAAGGATCTGACATACTCGAGAGCGAGTGGACGGTCCTCAGTCTTGGGATACTTCTCATTGATGAAATAGAGGTGGTTGAAGAATGAGGTGTACCACGCGAAAAGAGTAGGGCAATCGACACGCTTCATTCCCTGAATGAATGTCGTTGCAAATAGTCAAACTAGGAATGCTCACACTCCACCACTCTTTTCTCATTGATTTCTGTACGTGCCAGAAATCGCGCCGCGTCTCAATTCCTGCCAGCTTCGCATTCTCTCTCACTCTCTTATCAACCGTAGCATTGCTGTCGGAAATGCGTGTCCTGTATATTTCTCGAATAATTGGGTCTTGTCCAAACATAAAATCAGCACAATAAGTGATGCATAATAATTCATCTAATACCTTATTGTGAAACCAAAATCCACCAGTTCCTCCAGAGCCTTCTCTGTAGCGTGCGACTCCATTCGAATTGAGTAATTATCTATAATGGGTAGCCCTCAATGCGTTCCTCTTTCTAATTCTACCTATTCCAGGATCGGATGCGTGCATCGAGACCGCTGATATGGCGAGACGAAGACTGCTGTCGAATACCGTAGACTTATGATTGGAGGCATTCCATCCAGGCGAGTCATATTGACCATCTACTGCTACAGTAATACCCTCATCCTAAAAACCGATACTGAGCAAACGCTGGATAGATTATTTTACCGGCGCTGCATCCATGCACAATGACCGAACATCACTCTCCCATTCGCTATAGACTCGATCGATCGATGGACATCCATATAAACGAATCATTTCTCGCATTGACCGTTCCCTAGGGACAGCAACACTTAGTAGGTCGCACATCTCCGCTAGTCTCTGCAGGAATCAATAGTTATAGTAATTCTTTCTAACTACGCTACAGTACCGGGATGGGACATCCAGTGATGAATGCCGCAACAGGCAGAGATTGATTTAACTCATATACTTTACTCCTCCCGCGTCCCTTCTTCCGCTGTGAGTCAAAACGAAAGTGGTTCTTGCACTTAGTGCAGTGATAGGTCACGGAGAGCGCGCTAGCTGTCTGTTTCCAGAGAAGACTTATGGGGTCGATTAAGCCTCCACAGTCTCTTGAACAGGGTTGCTAGCTGCGACTTGGCGGTGATAAAGAATTGAGCAACCACGGGTTCCTCCTCCTCCTCCTCCAACTAATCTTCGGTCTCAGAATCGACAGAGTGTTGGGATGGTCGGAAAGAGGACTCCTTGAATATGAACAAAATCATTCCGGACCCACAGAAAGGGGTCAAAGACTGCCAAGTACGCGAAAGTTAGACGAACTCTCTTTTTTCGCACAGTATATCTCTCCCTATTATTTGCTGCCTAGACTAGTGAATAATGTTTATATGTACAGCCAATGTGCCTTAGTTTTGTCTACTCCCCTTTTATATTAACTAATTAGTTTTAAAACGACCTGTCGCTCGACGGTGGGCTCGCTAAATATTGTGGAAGCAGTGGCAATTCTCTGTGGATGAATTTCTTCGATTGCAGGAGAAGCAGCAGGGTCGAGCTCAAGCTGAGAGAGTGAGAGAGGCGCCTCCGATGGATTCTACGAAACAATATTATTGTTGTACTTTCCCCCCGTGTCTATTCTATTGTTTCTTATTTACGTACAAGTGATATTCATTAATCTACTATTAGATCGGTATTTGTGATTCTTCTGTGTTGTGAACCATCACTGAGTATTTAGGTTACATGAACATCCTGTTACATAGTATGTTCGATCGATCAACTATGAACTGAATAAACAACTAACCTGCTACGGTACCTCATGGAAATCGATCTCTTTTTCTGTCGTACTGGCATTTGTGTCCGTGAGATCGTGCGTGTCGATTCCCTTTCCTCCCTCATTGAACTCGTTCTGCATTACATAATTCATTGTTGTCATCCATGTATCCACGTTGCAAGGATGTTCTAACCTCTATGCTTTCTGTGTCCATTGATTCACCCTCTCCCTCGAACCCATGGATATCTACCGTATATCTTGCATCGGGAGAAAGATGTCGGCGACGTTTCTACGAATAATATGGTGAGTGGGCAAGTGCATGTAAACGTCTAATCGATAACGAACAGCACCTTGTCCTTTGTCTCCCACAACTCATCGTCTACCGTAATACTGCTTTCGTGCTCTACAGTATCCACTCCTTGATCGTCTACCGTAACCTCGTCCTCTACTCCTGCACGCTCCGGCTCGATCGTATCCTAATATTAGAGTCTTGAACTAGTATTGATTATTCTTAGTATATTAATCATTAGGAACTGGAAGTCTCACATGTATCGGCATGCCGAATTGCCCGAAATGTTTCATGCACCACCGCATGTCCTTCTTCTGCTCCATTCTCAACCGATAATCGGCAAGAGCAGCGATAGTACCCGCCTCGTTAAGTCCCAAAGAGCGCACCCACAACTGCTGCTGTTGCCATCTCCCATTGGAGGGAAATGCTATCAGATCAGTTGCGGGTTGCTGACAACGCTCGCACTTCCTCCGTCGTGGGGTTGTAAGCATCTAACAACATGAATATAGCTACGCGGAGGAGAATAAATGACTAGAGAACAGTTTTTCGTGGATATTCAAGGAAACGCAGCCAGTTTTAGTTTGTAAAGCAATAAAACGGTGTCAAATCTATTCAAATGGGGTCAGACAGTTACTACCTATACTGCCCTACAAAATAAATAACTAAATAACTTTAAAATACCACCAAAATAATGAAAAATAGAAATAAACCAGAAATTACTGCATGAGCAGAACTTTGGAAGTAGCACACCACGTCCTGGCGTAGTATACGAAAAAACGTACTCCCAAACTCACACTCAGAACCACACCACGGAAATCTTTGATCTCTTGAATAATTTCTCAGAATTTTTTGTAATTTTTTTTATTTTTTTCTTAGTTGTATATCATCATTTTCTTTCATATGAGCTCAACATGCCAATGTCTGCCGGGTCCCTTTAAGCTCTGTCAAAGACAATCGGAGATCTTCGGTTACTAAAGGGATGAGAATGTTGAACAATGTCGAAATGGCTAATATCTATTTTTCACATTAAGTGAAAATTATTTGTTTAAAAAATTTGATATGGGCAATGAAGACTTCGTCTCAACAAAAAAAATCTCTTCAATCGCCATTTGTTCTCAATTTATTGTATTTTCGAAATGTTGAGTGATGTTCATTGAAAAGAAAGAAATGTTTAAAAAATCCTTCAATGTTTGGAACAGCGAGATCACGGAATGTGTAACTACACATTCCTTGAGCTCGACGGATTAACGGATTACGGAAAAGTAACGGATGAGAATAGGAGGAACATTAATTGCTGACTGTATCGTGCGTTCTTTTCAAGCTAAAAAAAATCAAAGTGATTGGCCACCGAAAAAAGCTTCCCATTTCCATCGTGTTCTCAATCAACAAACGAGTAAAATCAACGAGGATTGACAAAAAAATGATGCATAGCAATATCTTCGTGAATAGACGTCTGATTTCCATCAACAACTCTGCTCACAATTATAGAATCAACTCCGCATATCGAACGATCAAAACCACTTCATCCGTTCACTATATTTGATTCTAACAGCTGGTTTATTTCTGTGCGGCTGTTGGTGCTACTAAATTTTTGGTCTCCTTTCTCACAATGATCTTGAGTCTCTGACCATCGTCATCCGCCCCCTCCAGCAGAACTCACACGAAGTCATGGGAATGGGTGGGATTGGGTTTCATCGTCGTGTCTGTGTACCGTGTAACTATCTCAGCATTCTTGCAATCCATCCTCTACTCGTGTTCGTCTTCTCTTCTTCTTCTTCTTCTTCTTCTTCTTCTTCTGCTGTAGTTGCTGCTGCTCCTCCTCGACGACTGTTATTGTGGAATATCGCGTTACGATGTGGACACTCGATCAGCTTCTTCCTCTTTTTTCTTTCTTCGTTTTGCTCTGCGCCATCGACAGAACACAAAAGCGACGTTCGCCTACACGATTCTTTCTCTCTAAACGAATCGTTTCGATTTGCTCGTACAGCAATTTTTTTCCTATAGAAATTGCGATATTTTCCCGATACATTCATTATCTCTTATAGAAATCGCGATATTTCCCGCACTCATGTCCTATTCATAATATTTTTCTTCTGACGTGAGCGACGAAAACAGATCAAATCATACCATTTACTCTTGTCTGTTGTCAGTGCAAATTCCCGCCTCTCCCCTTGTCTCGCCGCCTTTCTCCGATTGCGCGTTGTGCATTTAATCAGCTTACGAATAACTAAATTTAAGCCAATAACTAAGTTAGATAACGTAGTTCTGCAGAGGTATGTGTTAGAAATATGTTAGACTGTTTCGCTCCTAAAGAGTCAGAAGCAAAAGACGAAGTCGGCGGTCGCGTATGACTTCGTTAGAAAGTTAGAAAGACAGTGAGTGGCAACCACAAACTCCGAACTGTTCTCTCTCTCTCCCTCTCTCTCTCTCTCTCTCTCCTCTCATTGTTTTCCGTCGTCTTCCACTTCCCTCCTCTGTTCTTCGCCATTCGACCGTTCACTTTTGTCGCCGACGACTCCTCTTTTGAATGGCGCTGCTAGGGATGCAAGTTCGGTATTCATATTGAGGGAGGCCAGTTCGGTGTTGTTCAGACAGTCTCGTTTTCTCTGACATTGTGCCTCTAATCAGCCTTATTACCGAACGATCGCTCGAAATACTGGAATATGAACATCGAACCGGCATTCCTATTCGTGTTTTGCCCTTTTCTGTGAGAGATTGGTATTGCGGATGATAAGGCGAAGAGAGTCAGAGAAAAAGAGAATCTTCCCGTTCTTACTGAGATGGGTACAAAGGACGCCGCTTCAATCACACAAATCCTCCGGCATCTGTATTCACAGCTGATCGCGTGAAAATATCTCCATCGCTCTCGCAATCTCTGGTTTCACAAACTCTCTCAAAACTTTATCATGCGACTCAAAACTGACCAGAAATTGTCACTAATCTTATTAGCTATTAAAATGATCACGTGGAGAGGAGAAAACACTTGCACACAGCCCCCATATTAGCCAGAATCAATTTATAACTCTCTCTCTTATCGAATCTCAGCAATTTTGAGCGGTCGCGCACGCACAGGAAATGCATTACAGAGATAGAGATAGAGAGAGAGAGAGAGAGAGAGAGAGCCGAGCTCATTAGAGCAAAAGCGAACGTAGAAGCAAAGGTGCGCTGCGTCAGTCCACTTCTTCTGGAAGGAGTTGCACCGTTTCCTCCACTCTTGCATACAACGTGGCCCATTAACCTCCACAATCTCTGATATGTCCTGCACTTTGCAAGTCTCTCTTCCTTTTATCCTCATTTTTCTCTGCACCGTTTCCTGTCTGCATACAACCCATTAACCTTTCTTCATCATCATTTCCCTCCCATTTTCTCATCGAAGCATCGAAGGTATCTCAGTCGTTCTTATTCTGTCATGGAGTTCTCTATTCCTCATCTGGAAGTTCCACCGTTTCCCGAGCATAAATCGTGACCTATTAATCCTTTTTACCTTCATCACTTCTCCCATTTTCTCATCGAAAAGTGTCCTTGTCGTTCTCATTCTACCATAGGGAACGCCCTACGATCTTTCTTCCCTTCACTCAATCTCTCCATTCTCCCTCATCATCGCCTTCCTCCTCCATCTCAGCATCGCCCCCATTTCCGACAGCTCTGCTCCCCATTCTCTCTCTCTCTCTCTCTCTCTCTCTCTCTCTCTCTTCTCTCCTTTTCCATCGTGAGATCTAGTCGATCGAAAGAAGTTCGAGCGTGGAGGCAGATGAATGCATCTATAATCAGACATTCATTCACAGACGACGACGTCCCCTCATCCGACACGTCCGGGTGCGCATATCAGTTGTCCCCCTCTCTCTCTCTCTCTCTCTCTCTCTCCAAGTTTACCCATCCTTTTCTTTTTCTTCCATACATATCTCTAAAGTTATTGTGCTCGTTTCGCCCCCGTTCCTCATGAACGAACTAACGAGGGAGAGACAGAAGAAAGTGACGCTATTTCTGTCCTCTTCGACTGAATTGCAACACTTCTGCAGTGCAGCCTTTTCCCATGCATTCGTCACCTCTTCTCCTGTAGTTTCCGAGTAAAGACGGAGTTTCTCTCTCTCTCTCCTTGCATTATTGCGTAGCTGGCTGATTGATGTCTTCCTTTTTTGTGTGTGTTGCATCTTCTTTCCTCTTTGGGATGCGCTTCTGGAAGACCTTTGTGTAATGATCCCTGATGTCACAATGACAAGTTGTTCAGATCTTTACGTGTTTGAAACAAGAGAGAGAGAGAGAGAGAGAGAGAGAGAGAGAGAGAAAGAGAGTCCGCTACGTGAGTGGCACGAGAACTTGTGTCTTTCTCACCAAATGAATTAGGCTCCCTTGCACTCAGAAGCCCACTCTCAGATCTCCGAACTTGGGACGACGCACAAATTCGGCATCTCCCAAAATCCTAAGTGCATTCCGATCTCATTTCAACTGTATGGTCACATGTGGTAGAGTGCGTGCGACCGCTCAGACCGACCTGGTGGTCTCTCTCTCTTCCATATTAGAGAGATGAAAGAGAGAGAGAGAAAGAGAGGCCGGAAAGGACCGAAATGCACGCACGGAGTTATGCAGATCGAGTTTGGGGCCCGCCCGCCAACTGTTTCTGAGCAGTGAGCAAATTGCAGTGAGAGAGAAGACTACGACAAAATCACGTTGCGCCCTCTGCAAGTTTGCAGATTTGGCCCCACTCTGGACAGCCAGTTTATCCAGTAGTATTGTTAACGTATAACCATCCCCCACAAACAACGCCTCCCGTCTTGGCGTACTGTAGGTTATTTCATGTAAACACACACTATTCCGATGTGCCCTCTGCAAGTTTGTAGATTTTACCCCTTTGAGCATTCAGTATTGGTGTAGTTTATTTTATAAGTCATTTATCACGAGACTATTCGGGTATGCTGGGAATCGGATCAGAGCTCGGATAACTGTAGCGCGCTCATGAAACATGTTCGATGCATACGTGACTTTCGAAGGAACTCTTTTATATTGAACCAGAAAAGCATCCAATTGGCTCATATATTAGTATAGTTGACGTATAAACTTTGAATAGTCTCAAGTCTCAATATCCGCTCTTTTCATCAGAGCGCGCGCTCTTCGCTCTCTCTCTCTCTCTCTCTCACTCATCTAGTCTCTATTCAGCCCTCTTTACCTATTTTCTTCCCCCCGTCTTTACTCATTCCGCGTTCTCATCTCCACTCATCCCGACGCATTATTAAACTCTCGTGCTCTATATCTTTCCAGAGAGAGAGAGAGAGAGAGAGAGAGACGCCTCCGCCTACCAATCGCGTATTTGGGTGCCTGCGTATGCGTGTACTATTTGCTCTCATATTTTCCCCGCTTGTCTCACGATTATTTTTCGAAATTACTTGGAACAATTCACAGCAATGGGAGAGATCAATGTAGAAACTGCGTGAGAAAAGAGTGAGCAGAGTCTCTATGGACACTTGATACTCTCAGGACTTTGGCCAACCGAAAAGGTCCATCTCAGAAACTGTAGACACAAAAACAAACTCGTCAAGTGGATTAGAGTCTCTCTCTGCCGTCAGTGCTCTAATTAGGCCGTTCTTCCGTCGTCCTTCTTTCATTGATGGGATGAGCCTTGTCGTTCAATGGACTCAAACATGGGTGACGAGGAGAGAAGAGACAAGTCAGGGGAGGATTAGAGAGAATTAGAGAACGAGAGAGAGAGAAAGAGAGACCTCGAACCGGCCGCTCTTTCAACGACGACTTCGGTAAATATCATTGAGAACGCGGGACGATAAGTGCCCCAGACTGTCAAAAGTGGCGGTTATTATGGCCACGCGTCGCGATCCCACGAAAGATCCCCAATTGAAGGAGGACAACGGAAGAGGAAAAGGAAGAAGGGAAGGATGAACATTCACTCATTTCTTCTTTGTATGACGAAGAAAATGAGAAGATACCATCTATGACCGTGACAAGAATCACGGAGTACCAACAAACATTGACGCCAGCGGATTACTGTAACTGTCACTTCGGAGAAGAATCTCAAGGGAGATCAGTCACATCTCTGCAGGATTCTGGCAAAATAATAACAAACAGCGCGAAAAAGAGCCGGAAGCGTACAAAATGGTCTCGGTGATGATCTCTACTTTTTTCATCCTCTTCTCTCCTTTGTCATCGTTGCTGATGAATCTTTCCCGTACGCTGAGCGCAAATTTGCAATGAGAACGTCTCTCCGACCTCCTCGTTGTAAGGAACGAGGAACGGTGTAAGGACGTTCCTTTCCTTACGCGGTCCTTACACCGCGTAAACGCGAGAGTACGTGGAATGAAGGGCAGGAAATCCGTTTTCTGAAAAACGAAACCTTGGAGAACCAGAACATTGTTGCCAATGAATTCCTTCCATTCTCTTCAGCGTCTGCCCTCGATTGAAATTGTTTCCAATCGTTTCTCAACAGCTCAAATCTCACTCATCTCTCCTCCTCCTTCTCTCTTCTTTTCCTTCTTCTTCTCTTTTTCACTGGTGGTGAGAGAAGTGGGCGGAGTCTGCCTCATTAGACCCCCCGAGTCTCCACACGAAAGGCGTCGAAGAAGGAAAAGCCCAGTCGCCGCCCCGACTAGCCGACACTTGCGACATCTACCCGACATCTGCAGCAAGCTGCAATGACCATCGACGATGCTGCAGCAGCTGCAGCGGCTGCAGAAACGACGACAAGTGTGAGTGATACCGTACCCTTGCTGCTCCTTGCGACAATCCAACTAGTCTTTTCTCTCTCCATGTTACTCGAATGACCCCCGGTAGCTTCTCAACTTTCCCTCCATCTCTCTCTCTCTCTCCTTTACTCTTCTCTCCTCATACTCGTATCATCTGTCACAGTCCATCAGTATCTCCTTCTCTTCTCTCATTCTTCTGATATCATTCAGCTCGTAGTTCTTCTTCTTCTCCTTCTTCATTACTTTTTCGAATGTTCTCAAAATAGCCTACTGTTTCTCGTTCTTGTTATTACTAACACATGGAATTCCTCCGTCTCCTTTATCTCCTCTCATTTTGTTTGCCGTCTCATTTCTGTGTCTGGAAATGAACGTGAAATGAAGGTGGTGGTTCACATTCATTATACAAAGGGCTGAAAACGGAGCCGTCTTTTCGCTGTTTCGCTGTCTCTCTTCTGCATTGTACATCAGCATTCTCCTACAATGGAGATTCCATGATGACTGAGAAAATAGTCACTATGATCAGGACACAAAATGAACACTTAGTGAAAGCCACTGGAAATAGTGAGCATGTTCAATTGGCCCTCTGGTCCTAGTGACTTCCTTTTCTGAGTGCAGCAATTCCCTCCGCGATCAGCAGGGAAGAAACTCCTGCAGATTCAATGCAGAGATTCTCTCCTCTCGCAAATGCGCGAGACGATTTTGGAAGAAGAGGGCGAAGAAGAAGAAAAGAGACATGGAAATGGCGGGCTTTCGAAATGAGATTTGGTCCCGTCGGAATCGGCAGATGATGTACGTGTTCGGAAGAGAAGAGAGAAAAGATGGAAGAGTGCGAATTGGAAGGACGAAGGAGCGAAATTTGCTCCAACTGCGTCATAGTGCAACAAATTGGTCTGGCAGATTCACCTGAAGGCTGTCCAAACAGTGATGTGTACATGTTTCATGCACAATTCTGGTAGAACTGCATTGCTTCCTCTGAATGAGTGGCAACTCACAGCTCGCTTTGCCTCGTCTACCGTGATGTATTACTACTGTAACTTCGCGTGACATTGAACACCTTTACATTTTACACATCTTGTGTGCATTTCTGCTAGATGTGCAAGATCTCCATTGAGTGTGGCGACTCCACTGCATCTGACACCTCCCTTTTTCCTACTCTTCTCCTTATTATCCAGTCTCTTTGTCTTGTCGACCCGCGCGAACAACTCGTGTGACGTCTCCCAGGTGGTCAATGCATTCAGCTGCTCTCACAATCACAATATAATCCTCCTCCTCATTGTTCTCTCCACCACACAAACAAAAAAGTATTACATACGGCCTTTAAAACATGGTGAATCTTATACAAAATGTATTTTTATTTAAGAAACATTTTGTACATTAGACTCGCAAGTTATAGGGATCGTACGTAAGACTTTTTGGTGTGAGCAGTCATGATCCCACGGCCTTCCATTCCATTCCTCTTCTCAATATCCCCGCACTCTCACAACTTTCGTCCTCCTCCTCTCCCTCTTCTCATTCCGCGAGTATTTCGTGTGTGGATCGAGGAGCTGCTCCTCGATTCGTGTCTCAGTGTCAATCGTAGTCGTAATTGTTGCTTGTGCCCCTCCTTTTCTATCCGCTCTCTCTCTCTCTCTCTCTCTCTCTCTCTCTCTCCTCCTCTAGATCGTTTCCGTTCCTCCTCTATCATTCAGACTGACAAAGTAGCTGCAGCAGAAGCAGGAGCACACACAAGTGGCCACAGGAAATGAGAAGAAGAGATCTCTTCCCGATTCCGGATATCAATGAATGTATCCTCTCTCTCTCTCTCTCTTCCTCTCTCTCTTGTACTTCCCCTCTCTGTCCTCCTAGCTGCGCTTCTCTATCCTCTTCTTCCTCTTATTTCGCTACTCCAATTTCTCATCCGCCCGATGACTCTCCCCGTTTCACCTGATCTCTCCCCCTTTCTCTGTCCTGACTCTCCCCAAATCGCATACTCTCTCGCCGCTTCTCATCAGTACCCATTATAATTGAGCTGATTTCCCGTGGTTGCTGAGGAGGCGCAAAAAGAGGAGCAAAATAAGAGGGAGATGAAACAAATGAGGAAATTTCGCGTGATTGCTGCGGCGTCCTTTTTTCCCAAATCTCAATCAGAACGAGGAGATAATTGAACAGAGAGATAATTGAGAAAGGAGGGACACGATCCTCGTTTCCTAGCTTCCGTTGCTATTCTTCCAAGTGTGAAGAGTGTCTTCTCCTTCTTCCTCACCTTGCGAGTGAGATGAAATCCGTCTCTTCTCTGGTCCATTTTCGACTTCTCTCTAAGGGTTCTCACGATATCCTCATTTCACGCTTACTCTATTTCTTGCACGAGGGCATGCAAGAGTTGCAGCAACTTTCCTTGTTTTCCACCTCTGACTTTGAGCAGCAAGGGAATCTGAATGGTGCATGGATGATGAGTGCCTCTCTCTCTCTCTCTCTCTCTCTCTCTCTCTCTCACTCGTGACACAATAACTGTTGGGATGCAGCCGCCTTCCCCTCTCTCTCTAAGAGGGAGAAGGCGAATTAGTGTCTTCTGCTAGAGTTTCAACAGCCAAGAGGCGGGAAGGTCCAAATGAATTCTTGGACACTCTTTGACGCCCCGCTAGAGGAAGTTTCGCCCTCGTTTGATACGAGGAGTACTGAGAAACGTCTCGAGAAGCAGTCAACGGCCGTCTGACAAAGAGAGAGAGAGAGAGAGAGAGAGAGAGAGAGAGAGAGACTTTGTCTGATGATGTATTCGATGATCCCTAGCGAACAAAGACTTCGCCTTATAAGGAACGCGAATTCTTGTACTTCATATGCGAAGAATAAGAAACCGAATGATCAGATTTTTTACAAACTTTTGTCGTAGGAAAGATAAAGAGTTTATCGTCTGATGAATTCGAGTTATTAGTAACGTTATTACGTCGATATTTGCACAGCAGATACTGACGATGGAATAGCTTCATATTCGTGTGTAATGAGTCAAGGGAGAAAACATCCCGATTGGACCAATCAAATCTCTCTCTTAAATTTGAAGATGAGTGTAGATACAAGCGGGGGATCTCTTGAGTCATCTAAAACGTCCGGAATTTCCGCATCATCCACTAAATCGCTCCTTTCATTGGCAGTTGTTGTTGGGTCCGAATCGGACTTTGGGTTTCCGTTTGGCGGGTGCATCTCTGGTATAGTGTAGTCAATGAAGAGAGAGAGAGAGAGAGAGAGATGGCTCATATATGGCGGAGGAAGGGGGAGAAGGGAAGGGGTTGACGATGAAATCTCGACCACAGTCACGCCATCTTCAACGACAACTAGTCAGGCCATGGGTATCGAGTTCGTGTTGTTCTTCTCCCCACGAATTCCCAAGCGAAGTCATTCATTTTATTTATGAACCGGAAGTGGAGAAAGGATTCATTACCAATTCGTCCTCTATTTTCACCTTAGCGCCCGTTTTGTACTTGTATTTGGGCAAAAACGATCTTAGGAACAGCCGAGGAACTCTCACAAAATCGATTTCGACGTCAGCGTTTTCCCTGAGTCGAGAACACATCCTGGGAGAATAGCAACGTAGCAATTTCTGCCTTTCTACTCCTATTATTTTCACGTTCCGATCTCCCCTTCCCCCATCTTCTCTTCTGATTCTTCTATCCCCGCAGTGTACTGTGCAGCATCCGATTGTTGCACATTGCTCCTTCCAGCATTCTTATCTCCCGCCTGAATATCATTTGATCTCCGTCATCTCAAATGAACATCGGAGAATCCCCAGATCCTCATATTTCTCATTTCAAATCCTTTCCCCTCGGGCGGAGATATATTATTGTTATGTATTGTCACGTATCTTATAACTTTTGAATTATCGATTGATTTCATATTTATTGATTGATATTTCAGACGCCGATGGTGCTCTCTCAACTCTTTTCGATCACTCAATCGATCGCCAATTCGACGATTGAAGCGACGCCAATTCCCCCTCCGCCCAGCATAATTCCCGTCGTCGAACTCGTCCTGGGCACAATCACTTACCTCGTGAGTCTCTCTCTCTCTCTCTCTCTCTCTCTCTCTCTCTCTCTCTCTCTTTCTCTCGAACAAGGAAATGCAAATGTGCAGTCTCAGATTAGCAAGGTCGGCCCAGGTTACGGTACCTCAATCTGTCTAGGGAAAATTTCGGGACTGGCGGGTTTTTCATGTCACTCACCACAGACAAGCGAAGATGTGCACACACATACTCTCATTCCGTCATCTCACTCAGTCCCCACGCATAAATAGGCAACTACTGAAAGAACAAAGAGGAGAGAGAGATAGAGAGCAGAAATGAGGAGTGGGAGAACCACTCACTGGATAAGAAGATTGTTATTTTCATCGGCCCTCTTATCCAAGAGATCTCCCCTTTGTTGTCGGATGAATAAGTAGTCGTGGATTGTGGTCCATTCGCCGGTCCGAGAAAAGCCGGTCCTTGAGATGATTACAATGGTGTATTTCGCGAGTCTTCTGGGATGTGACGAATCTAATGAGTGAGAGGAGAGGAAATCTGTTAGTTCTCTAACTAGGATGGAAAGTGCATTCGACACTCTAGGGGAGTTCCATTTTCCTCTCTTCTTCTAAGAAGCGTCGGCCGACTGCCAAAACAAGTAGAAATGAGTCGTCGTCGGGGCACACGAACAGAGTCCAGATATTTCCGGACTGAGTAATCCAAAGCCCCCAAAGACTCGGCTGAGAGTTTGAGTTTACTTAGAGCAGAGAAGGGCAGAGAACTCGCATGATACCGACGCCATTGATATTCGACCAGTTGGGCGAGGGCGGAGAGAGAGAGAGAGAGAAAGATATGAGAATTCGATGGTGGTGGGAGTCGACCAGTAGAGGTATTGAATTGCACGAGAAGCAAGAGACGAAGTGTAGCAGTGAGATCAGGGACCAAACTATGACAATACTTATTTATTTGAGACTTTCGCTTATATTAAAGATTCGAAGGGCTAAAAATAGTTGTAAACACCTCGGACCTGTACTATATGATATTTATAGGGCAATTTCATTATCCCACGTAGCTGGTACACAAACAGAGTCCAGATACACAATAATCATATTTGCAGGTGATAATAGCAATGACAGTCGTTGGCAACACACTCGTAGTAGTCGCAGTTTTCTCCTATCGACCGCTCAAGAAGGTACTTTAGTGTCTAGTGATTCCGGTTCGGTGTACCCTCTGGCAGTTTCCAGTTTTCTCGCTCAAAAAGCCGAAATACAAACACCGAATTGGCATCCCTAGTAGTGCCAGGGTGAAAGATCAAAGATCACACATCTCCATCAGGTCCAAAACTATCTGCTCGTTTCTCTGGCGGCGTCGGATTTGGCCGTCGCCATTTTTGTGATGCCTCTTCACGTCGTCAAGTTTCTCGCAGGTTAGCAACGCGCCTTCCCTTTTTCACGCGCGTTTCTTTGTTGGTGATTTCGAGAAAAGAGGGACATCGAAGATTGTTACTACTAATAAATAATGTACCTACGCCCTCCCCGGATTTGGAACTAGCAAGGCAGATAGATATTGGTTAATACGTAGATGTCGGTTGATTTAGCTTTCAAAATGATGACTGTTTCGCTAAAATCGGCTGCAAGTGCGTAGGTAGCGTAGACGGTGTGTTCTCTCTCTCTCTCTCTCTCTCTCTCTCTCTCTCTCTTTCTCTCTCTCAACATCAATCTCACTTCCGGTGGTCGAATTATCAGCGGGGGTCGTCGTACACAAACTCGCCTACACCCACGTGTGTCTCTCTATTCACAGAAATATGAAACGTGGTCCTCAATTTCGTCGCATAAAACCTCCGTAAACTCTCTTCTCTCCTCTCCCCGGGGCACATGTGGTGTATACTCTAGGAGACGACGTTCATATAATCTTCTGCGGGTTGCTCCTTTTCTTCTCTTCTTCTTTTCTCTTGGTCGTTCAAGTTTTCGAATAGGGCGGAATAAAGCGAATGATGAGGGGGACGTGAGTGAGTGTGGAGGGCCCGAGTGGCGCATAAAACAAAATGGTAGTGTATCGGGGAGGGATTGGGGCAGAAGCAGCCCACCCCCGAATCTTCCTCCCAAATTAACTGGAAAATGTGTGGGATGCATGTGAAATGGGCAGAGAATGTGCAATGAAGAGGTTGCATGATTGAGAAGAGGCGATGGGTCTAGTCATGTTGCGGGGTTAGTTTTAGAAATGTTCTGAAACGTAATCTAAACAAAGCCTGGAAAAATACGTTGAGGATTACTGAGCGGTGTTTCGAAAAAAAGTCACAGTGAGCATAGTAGAGAGAGGGAGAGAGAGAGAGAGAGAGAGCGGTTCTATGAGACGGATTTGAGCTAACTCTGATTGAGTGTGGTGACTAATGCAAAGTGACAGCAAAGTTCAAAGGAGATTTAAGAGAGAGAGCAGAAAAAGGAGAAAGTGAGATGTACTCTGAGCAAAAACTCACTAAGATCAGGACACCAAGTTACAAGAGTTTACTTACCTAAAAATCACTTGAAATAAGAGGCATTTGCTTACATGTATGTGAACTTTTTCGCTTGGTGTCCTAGTGAGCAGAGGAGAGGAAGTTCATTGCTAGAACGAGCGTGCAATCCTATGCATTTACTGACTTCCATTGTGCATTCATACGCACACAAGTCAGAATAGTGAGAGATAGTACTTACCCTTCCAGGGATAGGCGGTCTATAGTACGAGAAAATGATTGAAGGAACCACTTTTGGAGAGTACAGTACTCTTTTGTAGAAGGAAAATGGGGGGGGGGTTAAATCATTCAACAAACCAATCATTAATGATTGATCGAACATACTATTGCATTTTTGCTTCACCAATGAATCTATAATATTTTGACCTTGTAAATCCTTTAAATAATTCAGACGGGAAATGGCTGCTCGGTGTCTATGTGTGTCAGTTCTTCACTACAGCTGACATTCTTCTGTGCACTTCTTCTATTCTCAATCTGTGTGCGATCGCCATTGATAGGCCAGTTTATTATATACACCTAATTATAGAACCTCGTAGCCTCAAGGCCCACTAATCGAAAAAGAAGAATATAAATCTACCCATAGCTAGAGTTTGAAACTCTACAAGGACAGTGCACAATACACAAGAGAGTCTCTCTCATTTTTGCACTCTCTAACATTAGCATTTTAAACTCTCGCTTTGGGCATATTATGATTTGAGTTATTTCTTTGGGAGTGTGCAATAATAATTTCTACGAAAGATCAAGTTGATTTTTAGGTATTGGGCGATTCACGATCCTCTTAACTACGCCCAGAAACGAACGCTCAACTTCGTCTTGATCGTTATTATCATCGTGAGTACTTCTTCCATATTACAACTAATTTAAAACTGTTTTATCCTTTCCTTTTATATTTTCTCTTTTACCGAAGTCCAACTTGATCAAGGCTCGAGCAAGAGAACATCCGCAATTTCCGGTGTAGACCTTGAATCTCCAAAGGGCGCTCCGGAAACGGGAGAAATATGAAACCAGAAAGTGACTGGATTCCGCCAACTCCTACACTTCTTGTTTGATGAGTAAAGATGCGAGTTGTTTTCACCGAAACTGCTGGCGACAACGTTGGACAACTTACTCCTCGAGTGTCACTCCCTCATGAAATACTCCATTGTGTGCTGTCGTTGGGATCACTTTTCGGACGGGAAGACGAATTGGACAACACAACTCCTCTTCGACTCGCACAATTCGTCGTAGTCGTTCGGGTGTTTCCGGGGGGCCGACGCCTCTCTCTCTCTCTCTCTCTCTCTCTCTCTCTTCCCTTCTTCTCTCCACATTAGACAGTCGTCGACAGCGACGACGACGACGCAATTAGTGGGCTCGACTCTCGAGGCCAAACGAGGAGAAAACTCTGTGCTAAGCGAGTTAGAAGAGAGGGAGAGGAGAAGCAATTGGACGAAGAACGAAGAATCACAAGGAGATCTGAGGCGATCCGGGAATAGAATAGAAATGGAACGGAGGAATGAGGAAGTGAGACAAAGGCTGCAGAATCTTAAAAAGGAAAAAGAGAAATTTATCAGTATCCTGCGCGCATGCGGGTTGTTGGTTAAATAGCATGCTGATCGTGACTGAGGAGAAAATTGCAAATGAATATACACTGGACAAATGTTATCTCTGTCTGGAACAGACTACTGATGCAGTCTTCGAATTTTTCGTTGAGGTCGAAATATTTTTAGAGTTTTCTTCAATTCGATAAATATTGAACATTCGTCAGGTGTGGGTGCTCTCCGTGATGATTTCCGTGCCTCCGATCATTGGATGGAACGACTGGAATAACACCAAGGTCTTCGAGACTTGCGAACTCAGCACGGAGAAGGTAATTGATTAATATTGGCGAAACAACAACTAAAAACATTTTTTTTTGAAAAATCGTCGTGAAAAGTTTTTCCTACGTCCATAATTTGTCAAATTCTGTAATAGCCCGACAAAAATGGCAATACTCTCTCAGATGTTCGTTCTCTATTCTGCCTCTGGTTCTTTCTTCGTTCCTCTTCTCGTTATGGTCGTCGTCTACGTCAAGATCTTCATTTCGGCCAGGCAACGAATCAGAACAAACCGAGGTGAGAGACGACTAATTAACTCTTCCAACTTTTGTACAAATTGATATATGTGCCCGTTGATCTACTTACATATCTACCTATTAACAGTTTACTGTGGTGGAAGAGTCAAAGTTCATATTTAACCTGGCACTAAACTATCTGCTTGTTTCCGTTGCGGTCCCAAATTTGACAGTTCCAAACATATTTCAGTTCCTAATTCTCTGAAACCTTTTATAAACTGCTACAGAACTCTCTTACAATAGAGTGTTCGCAGTATTGCATGTTAGCCTTGTTTTTCCTATTTGCGTAGTACAAAATACAGTCGGTGTGGGGTTGATTGACGTAGTCGTCTCTCTCTTTTGTGTTCTTTCTCTCCCTTCTAATGACGAGAGAGAGACTGCATCCACCTGTCATTCCCCATCAGTGAACAGTAAACAAACACACAGTAGCGATAAGATCTAAAGTGAGTCAGAGTCCCATTACGACATCCCTCTCTCTCTCTTTACAGTATCTCTCTCTCTTATCTGGCATAACTCAGTCCACTACTTCAGGTCGCTCGGCTCTTATGAGAATCAATCATCCTCCTCCCGAGGTGCGAGATGGAGGAGAGATCTCGAGAAAGGTATTAACCACCCCATTGATTGATGATTATCCCATCCCCAGTGGGGACACTCTCCTCTCCATACTTGACCCTAAAAGAATGCTCCCGTTCACGTGAACAAAAGGGCTTCGTGGTCTTTTCCTACTGTAGAACTCTGCAGAAGAAAAGGACCGCGTTGTTTTGCTCGCATCCACCTTTTAGTAGCTACAGTCCTTTCTGTCATTCTCCTCTAATGGTCTATCTTCAGGTGGCCAAACGTGCTTCCGAACCTCTCTCGACAAAGAACGGAGGATTGGGTCGAAAGTGTGAGCGACAGCCTCTTGTCGAGGCGGAAAACGCCTCGGCCCAACCTCTCCGACAGGAGGTACACACACTCTCTCGTCTTCCCACAGTCTCTAGTCGGCCAGAGACAGCGAGAGAGCGGGTGAAAGTGAGAGAGCGCAGACACAGTAGAAGAAAGCGAAGGCGTGAGAGAAAGTGGTCGACGATGCGCACTTGTGACACAGTAATCCGACGTGGATTAAAACTCTCTGGCAAAATGCAGAGAATCAAAACAAAAAGGGACAAAGAAATGTAGGGGCTTCCGAAAGCTACAAATCATTGATTGACAGTTATCCCTACAGGAAAAAAGAGTACATCTCTCATAGAGATCACAAAAAACCGATGTTCAGTTGATTGAGAAACAGTAGTTTTTTTAGTGAAGGCACAAGCGAAAGATCTTGCGCTGCAGAATAAATTCATGAGAAAGAATAGAAAAAAGACTGTAGTACAAGTGGAATCGGATTTATCGAGTAGAGTACGAACATTTAGTAGTAGCTCTATCATGGAACGCAATGCAGAATTATTCATCACGATTGAAGTCGACGTAAATTTTTCAATGGGAAAAATAAATGAATATATTTTAGAATAATCCAAGTGTCCAGAAGCTTACCATATAAAAAAATACAATCATTATTTATCGACCGAGGTTTCCAAATTAATATAAAATATACAATAAATAGAGGAAAGATATTCGGGGAGGGACTTCTCAATAGCGATGACGGAACGATTCTCATTGTAGTCATCGAAGTTGGCGGACGAAGATTCAAGTGGGAAAACTCACTCAGAAGACACGATCACAAAGGATATGAAATACGCGCATTCAGTGACTGTGAAGAAGATTGACAAGGAAAAGGACGAAGAGGTACAAATCATTCGATAATAGTTACTGGTATTAACGAAGACCACAAATTGCGATAGTCGTTGGAAGACAATTTTTCCGAAGAAAATCTCTATATCATATATATTCCATAACAATGAGGAAAATTTTATAAAAGGCAAGTTCGCACAGTAAAATGTAAAAATTACAGAACCCAGCGAACGTTCTCCGAAAGCGAGAGAAGATCTCTGTTGCGAAGGTGAGGGTTGATTTTAATCTAAAAACATCATATGTATCAGTAGGAGAACAACTCTCTTTGGTCAGATCGGACATTTCTACCTTCACTACTCACTAGATTCTTCACAATGAACTGATTGAAAAATTTCAAAATAATTTCAGATTAGCTCATGAACTATTAAAAATATGCGGATCGATTGATTACTGTATGCATTGCAGGAAAAGCGAGCAGCAAAGACGATCGCAGTCATAATCTTCGTCTTTTCTTTCTGTTGGCTTCCCTTCTTCTGCGCCTACGTCATTATGCCCTTCTGCGAAAGTTGCACATTGCATCCAAAGGTGAGATAATAATACAACAATAATACAATATGCACCAGCGTCGCCTTAGGGGCGCTGATCAAAATTACGTTTCGCATAAGTTTAGTATAGAGCTAAGAAAATTCCCTGTCATTTTCTGATTTTATTTCTACCAATTTAAAACCGGGAATTCGAACAAAGGGTATGCTATGTTCGATGACAACATGACCACATATTTCCTAAGTTCCTCAGGGACATTATCAAATTGCTACTTGAACATAACTAAGACATTATTCATCGAGAAGAACCCCCTGAACATAAAGTGCAGCCCACTCAACCGAAATTACCTCATGTGCCTCTTTTATGTTCTAAGTATATCTTCCTTATACTTCTTGCTTAATTTCATTGCCCTCTTTCAAAATTTATCTCAAAAATTAGTTATTATGAAATTCACACATAAACAATTCCAAAATACCTTTAAAATTGATTACAAGTGCCGCGAAAAGTGAAGTAAAATAAATATAATTATAGGTGCTTCAAGCCTTCACCTGGCTTGGCTACATCAATTCGTCGCTCAATCCTTTCCTCTACGGTATTCTGAATCTCGAGTTTCGTCGTGCCTTCAAGAAGATTCTTTGTCCGAAATCTGCACTGGAAGCTCGTCGTCGATCTCGACCATGAATCTCACCCAACTTTCTACCCATTTCGTGTACACTACAAGCCGGTGTTTTTCTCTGTGCTCTCTCAAATCCGCCTGCTCTCTCGCCCGGTCTGTCTCACCAGAGAGTGTTTTACTCTGTGAGATTTCTTCTCACCAAGGTGCCAATGAATTCTCCCTCTCCCTCCCAATTCGGTGCTAATCGTGTCGATTGTAATAATTGCCTAATCAAATGTCACTTGTCTGTTTTTAGCCTCTCAAGGGCGCGTCCAGCCCAAGCAACAATCGAACAGCGAAAAGAGAGAAGGATAAAAACGGAAAGAGGAAGCACTCTCTCTCTCTCTCGCGTGTTCCTTTCACGGGTCACACACAGCTGGACGCGCCCCGGACGAGAAATCGCCTAACATTGTAAAACCAAAACACTCCCCGTGTCATTTCTCCCCCTTCTTGTGCCCTTTTGCATTCGCCATCGATTGATTAGGGGCGCAATCACCGCACAAAAAGTACAGCACAGTTGATATCATCCCCCAACGACCTATGCTTATAGAAACAGTGAGTGGAACCAATACAGTGTACTACTACCACTTTTCACAGTAGAAATTTGCCAGTTTCCACCTTTTTCATCTTTGATTTGCAAAAATGTAGAGAGAGAATGATTGTGAGTGTGAGTGTGTGTCTGTTTCTCATTCGGTGCTCTGCATAACTGATAAAACATGTACGATTAGTCCCGTCGATCGTGTACTCTATTGATAAGATTATCGATCGGAGCAATCGGGAATGGCAGACAAGAGGGGAAAGAGGCAATGAGAAGAACACTGAACGAGATCATCAAGAAAGAGAAGCGGAAGTTTATCCCCGCCCCACATGAATCGTTGTCCGGCACAGTCAAAACAGAGAAAGGGAAGAGAAAGAAGGAGGAGTTACTACTAAGTAAACACCGCCATAGTGACCCCCTCAACATTCACTTCTCACTCCCAATACAATTTTGATGATCACTCATCAATATTCCAAAGTATCTCCAAGTTCAAAAATTATTTCTACAATAATCTAATCTCGCCCTTCAGATCACCCTATGATCCCTGAACTCACAAGCTATTTTCCTCGTTCCCATACTCTCCTCTCTCCTCCCGCTCTATCTCCCTCTCTCTCCTTCCCTCTCCCTACCCTCCTCATCCCTCTCCCCGCTCTCTCCAACTCCGCCTCCTCTCCCTCGCCCCGCCCATTGACTCGGTCGCATAAAAGGCAGAGCGATCCCCCTCTCAGGCTATCAGTCGTCCAGTTCAGTCGGTCCTATCTACTCCTTGACCTACCATCTCCCCCATCCCCCATCTCTCTCTCTCCCCCCTCTCTCTCCCGTGTGATTCCCCCGTGTGCCGTCCCGTCTCCGCTCAGTTCGTCATTGTCTATATACAGAGAGTACTATGACACTGAAGCGAGATGGAACGGCCAGGGGCGAAATCGAGAGGGAGAGAGAGAGAACAGAGATAGAGAGAGAGAGAGTAGACGATCGATAGGTTAGACATTGTCGACAGGGTCGGCACAACACTCCCCGTCCCCTCTCGTCCCCTCGTCCTCCTCCCCTTTCCTCCTTCCTCCCTTCTTCTTCTTCTTCTATTATCGATTGGGCCGTCGTCCGTTCACCATTCACTGAGCAGTCATCGTCCGATTCCAATGGCAACAATGACACTCAAGCGAATGGTGAACGCCGCCCCATCGATTACCCCCCCTCCCTAATCAGGAACCTGACCCAGTCAACTACCGTACCCCTTCCAGTCGAGACCCGTCCCGATCCTGAACAGTTCGCCGGTGGCATCGTCGTAATGCTGAAGACGCACAATGACACCTGAAGCGAATTGTCCAGGCGGGGTCTCTGAATCGACCCCCATTGACTCCCCCTGAATCAACCCAATGATCGCACTAGTCTCCCTTTCTGTTGCTATCACTGACATCTTCCGGAACCTTCCCCGTCTCTCTCTCCTTTCTATCTCTCTCTCTTTTTTCTCTCTCTCTCTTTTTTCTCTTCGCAACACGAGCAGATATCGGGATGTCCTCTCTCTCTCTTTCGTTTTGTCATCCCTCTCCCAGTCTTCTCTAGAGAAGAGAGAATCTTTCGCAACTGAAAGAGAGCCGCGATATTGATAGAGAGAGAGACCCAAGGGAGATAAGAAGTTGTAGATTATGAGATTAGCTTGAGGTGCTATCTATGGACGCCTCCCGATCAAGATCAGAGAAGGTTCGAGAGATGGTGAGAGAGCGTGTGAGATGGAGAGAGTGCAGACTCGAGAGGGACGAGAGAGTGCGGCAATTGGGGAGAGTGTTGCGCGGCAGAGAGAAAGAGAGGCCTTGAGAGGGAGAAAATGGTAGAGAAATGATCCGATTGCGAGAGAGAGAGAGAAAAGAGACGAATACCGATAACCAACGCTAATATTACGCATGGGAATCGACATGGCACCTAAAGGGATTGGAATCGGCTGATTTTAAGGTTCAAGTTTAATTAAGTTCAGGGTAATTAGTACACGTTCCATTGTTTCCTCACCGTCCGTTGTAAATCTCTCTCTCACACAAAGACATCGTCGACCTTGGGATGGGGGAAGCGTCAACTTCCACACTCTTCTAATCTTCGTGCTTGATCGTTATTCCAAGAGGGGCGCGAACGAGTGGCCTTTCCCTCCTTCCTTTCCTCCATCCTAGTGTGTGAGTGTATGTCCTTGAAGGTTGAGTAGCAAATGACAGACATGATTTAAAGCTGATCACTACACACGCGACCATGATCAACTTTAGGTCGAAATGTGTCTCTTTTCTCAATTTAAGACACTTTTCACCTTTCCTAGTGAACTTTTCTACAAAGAAACTGTGGATGCTTCATCACATTCAAAAGCCGCAATCCTTCTCTCTCCACCTTTCGTTCTAACGTTTCTGACTCGACCCGCATAATGTCACAGCATCTTCTTCCATTCAGGGTCGGGCAAATGCCTCTCTCTCTCTCTCTCTCTCTCTCTCTCTCTCCTCTTACCCTTTACCCCTCTCTCTTCTCGTCACCTCTACTCATTCGAAACAAAGATTGGGCGGGAAAGAGGGGAGAGGGAGGGAGGACACTGTCTCCTCTCAACCTGTCTCATCTTCCCCCATCTCAGAGGGGCCATTTGACACACTGAGAAGAGCGGAAAAAGGAGGGACACAAAGAGATCATTTCACACGGAGATCCGAAGGAAGAGACACCCATTAGTAGAGGTTGAACTCGCCCAGGTTAGCACTGGCAAGGGTTCCCGGTGTTCGTTGGCAATTCGATCGAGACTTCGGTTATACGGTAGAAAAGAGGCAGAGAAAAAAGAGACTGCCAGAGGGTAAACGCTGACCCGGCCTCCCTAGCACTGGCTGTATACGGTCACTCGACGCGTTGGGAGATTTATGCGAATACCAGAGGGAAAGTTCCCATAGTCACTCCTCACCATGATTCCAATAGAGTATACCCTGCCCTCCTCCTAGAAGAATACAATAGGTGCCATTTATAGATGCATTATAGATGTTATACCATAGGGAAAGTTCTCATGAACCCATCCACAGTTGTGATTCTCGTACATGAATACACATTGATCGAATGAAAGTTCCCAAAACCCAAGATGTCAATAGTATCAATTCATTTATCGAGCATCGCAAGGGAAAGATATGAGAAAGAGCGAGAAGAAAAAACAATGATGGGCAATAAAGTGACAGCTCGCGCCCCGGAACCGATTCTAATAGGCAATCGCGCCCCGCATTAAACGTGTTCGGCAGGGGCGCAAATCAGTGCGAAACGAAGAGATATTTTTGAGAAAGGAGAGATCAAAGAACGAAGGAAACGAGAGTGAACAATCGAGATTGTCGAATATTGAAGCTATTTACACGTACAAATTGGCGGGAGAGGTGAATTGAACAGGGGAGGGGTGGCTAATTATACTCAAAAAAAGTAACTGGGATCAAGGACATCAAGTGAACATGTGCACTTACCTGTAAGTGAAATGTCTCTTATTTCTAGTGAATTGCAATTACAGGTAAACGGACATTTTCTGTTGGTATCCAGATTCTAGAACCTTTTTTAGAGTGATTAGAGGGGATTAATTAGTGTATTTAACTCCTTCTTGCTCTCGCTCTTCTGAGTCTTCGTGTCTCCAATCGTCGGGCGAATCCCATGAGTTCTCTCTTTATTGCAGGTGAGAGTCTCATCTGCTCTTCTCCATCGTCTCTCGCAATTCGACGGAGCGCCGACCGCGCCTTTGGAGTCAAATGAGCCATCTCCTGCTCACGAGCCTGCCATTGACCATTTTTAATTCAAAATTTCGCATTTTCGAAATGTTTTTTCTAATCTACTTTTCGACTGTTTTAGTTTCCGAGGACGGGAGAGCAAAGTATCGGGCATTTCTCCGATTTTCGAACTTGTGTACTTTCCGGACCTCATCACACTTGAGGAAAGGGCAAAACAAGATTCCGTCAACTGTAAATAACGTCTGTCCATGATGCACAATGTGACCTTCTTCTAAACAAAGACTCGTTATCTCGAATAGCCCCCATCCCATTTCACCCCTACTACTCAAATGTCGCAACACACAACGGGCCAATTCAACTGAGAATGTGTGTCTTCGAATCCATTCATCGCCGTTATCTCCCGATCATCTAACCCCAGTTCTTCTCTCTCTCTCTCTCCCTCTCTCTCTCTCGGGGAAAAAGTAGGGAGCAAGAAGAGGGAGAGGGAGGGATGTTGCACTCTTGGGGAGGGGGAGTCTCTCTGCCCCCGTAGGACTCGTGGTGTGTAAACCAACGAGATCGCAACAGGCGTCGTTTCTCTCTCTCTCTCCAGATTGATGAAAAGGACCCCGATGAGAGAGAGCAAAATGAAGATAGTGAGAGGATTCCTTAAGATTTCATTAAGTGCAATCTTGGGTTTCTGGGGGGACTAAATGAGTTCCTCATTGAGGGAAAGCGCAAACTTTATTGTTGATCATGACGTGAGAGATGAACCAGAATGACGTGAGGAGAGAGAGAGAGAGAGAGAGAGAGAGGGGGGGGAAACAACTCACTCTGAGGGCCTTCTTTCTGTTCGTCGCCCAGATGTTGTAAGCCTCGAGTTGATCTCCACTGAGAAGAGAAACGGCCAGAAGATGAACCTGTGGATGCAATTATTTATTTACCAGAAAAGGTTTCTGTCATGGTGGATACTGTAGTGTTAATGATGATGGTACGATTTGAAACTGCCATATAGCAACCCGAAAATGTTTAAAGTTTCGAAATGTTCCAAAACGAAAAAAATTGTTGAATCGCCCTACAGTAGATTGCCCAATCTCCTGTCGTGTGTCAATCATTAAGACACAGCCAATTTCTCACTGTGCGATCTGTGTGACACGGCGAGCAATGGAGACTGGTCATCATTTTGAAATTGATTTTTTAAAG
The DNA here is from genome assembly GCA_036245785.1 of Pristionchus fissidentatus. Classification (NCBI taxonomy): domain Eukaryota; kingdom Metazoa; phylum Nematoda; class Chromadorea; order Rhabditida; family Neodiplogasteridae; genus Pristionchus; species Pristionchus fissidentatus. Next base: position 5,837,988 of record BTSY01000007.1, read on the forward strand.
TATTGTTTCTCCTTTTCGGAACATTTCGAAACCTTTTTTTATATTTTCGGGTTCCTAGATGGCACTACCAATTCGTACCATCATCATTGACACTACAGTATCCACCATGGCAGAAACCATTCAATCTGAGTGGTGCCATTTCCTCCCACTCGAGGTTTGCAGTGTATTACTCTAGCGAATTATCGCATGACTCAGACACACAATTGGTAATCGGCCGAGGGCTATTCTTAGATCCCTCGATTGGTCGATCAGATTATGTTGAATGAGAAGTGGAGATTGTACGAGTTCTAAGCTGTAGTAACTAATTCGTACTGATTCAAGCCACTTCCTTACGAGTTGCCTTCAGATATTTTTTGTTGGGATCATTGCTTAGACCAAAACACATTCATGCATCGCATTCTCTGTTCGTTTGGAGTTAATGATAACTGTAGCGCTTTAAAATAAAATCAAAATTTAATTTTTAAAAAAAATTGCCACTCACCTTCTCTGCCCTTAATCCCTCCGATGGGACATCTTGATTACTCCACAATCGCTCAAACTCCTCTCTCACAGCGGGAGAAACTCCCTTGAGAAACGGCGCATTCGGAGTGTCGAAGTGCACGTTGAAATCGTCGTCCTCATTCTGCAAATTTTGATCTTTTATCTATAGATCCTACTGAACATGGGTTCACATGCATATGGTAATTTGATATAGATCAATTGTAAGCACAAGATTACGTGAATCTCAACACTTCGTTTTGCCGTCATGCTAAAATAAGTTCACATGCATACGGTGATATGATCAAGCTCAAAGCCTATTCTTGATCAGCGCCCCTCAAGCAACATTGATAAATATTGCTTTGAATTGGCTCAAACACACAAACTCAAACAGAAGGTAAATTTCAACATTTCGTTTCGCACTCGATCCTTGATCTCTGATCTTCCACTCTTCTCCACCAGATCCAAGAGTGCTTCAATTGTGTGTCTTCGGTCGGTCTTCTTATCTCTCCTCTCTTATCATCATCATTAATTGTCGGCGCTTCGCAACAATTTCTGCTCCGTGCTAGGCGGTGACGCTGCGATAAGCGAGCCTCCCTCCCACCATAAAGCACGCAATTGAGAGAGCCTCGCGCCCCACTGATAACACCATGGAATTTCGAGAAAAGTGACGGAATCCAAGCGGCGAAACGAGAAAAGAAGAAGAAGGGATCAGATATTCACCGCTTTCGAGTCGTATTCGTCGAATTGCTGGCTGCCTGCTGAAAATGGACGATTTTAGAGAAAAAAAATAATAGAAGGAGGAAATAATAAAATTGGATAAATTAAAAGATTTTTATATTGCGAACCTTTTTGTGAGTGGAACTCGGGTTTTCTGGTTGTCGTCTTGAAGAAATTGCCGATATTCTCATCCTGAGTCTTCCTCTTGCGGTCGCGAAGAAGTTCCTGATTGTAAGAAAACATTGGATGGTGCGAAATGGTCAAAAAATTGAAGTTTCTTTGATTTATCATTATCAAATTTATCAAATGTATCAAAGAAATGGCTAATAATTTCTGAATATATGCAATACTTACAATGTCTCCGTAGTCTTTGAACGCGGGACTGCCGATCTTCCTCAGCGATTTGGCGACCTGCAATGTTATCGAAATTAACGTTACATTTATTCCATTTTTTCTGTGCTTCCAATCTAAATACCATATCCTATTTTCAATTTATCATATCATCCGATATCTTCATAAGTTGCATTCCACCAGCTCGCGCCGATTGCTCTCCTTAGGTCATCTCTCATCTCACTTCCTATTATCCTATTTTACCTTTACCATATTATTCCTGACTTTCCTTTTTTTCTTCATTCCTGTTTTCCTATTCTTTTTCTTAATGCACCAGTTCCTCCCTATGTTGCCCTTGTTGTGGCATAGTAATAAGCCATGCCTCATTTAGCTACCGATCATTCGATAACCTAACCTTACATCCATGATAAAAAATATTGTTATCCATTATCACTCACCTTTCCCTGAGTGGGTGCGGGATCATGATAGTCGTAGAACTCATCTACAGGCTTGATCGAACTTGTAGCGATTCGACGATAATTAGGAGTTGAGGCGGGCTCGATTCTGCTGTACAATAATATGATAGAGAACAAAATATTGTTTTCTCGCAATTTTCATAGTTTTTTTGAGTTGTTTATTAATCCTTTGAAACACATATCGAATTGGAAAAGTGTTTAGAGAAATTAATATAGTTGACGATTCAACTGTTCATTTTGCGTATTTATAGTTTTTTTTTTTCATAACTTGGCCTTGTCCAATGTGATTATTCGATTATAATTTCTTCTACAGTAATGAAATGCTACCTCGGTGCCCATGTGGAAGTTTTCGGTCTGAGTGCTGCTGGAGCGACGAATTTCTGTCTAATCGTCGTAGTCGTCGTTGGTTCGGTGGTTGTTGTCGTAGTTGTCGTCCTTGTGGTCGTCGTTTCCGAATCATCAGACGAACTTCCACTCGAATCATTGCTTGCGAATTCTTCGACTGGCTTCGGCTTCGCGGTCGCCTGAATAAACGCATTTCGAGTGTTTTTTGCCTAACATTGAAAGGACGTTTTGCATGTAATACTGAAATTGCGGTCACAATTTACAGAACTAAATTTTCAAAAAATTGAAATCGTTATCAAGGTTTAAACTGACCGCCGTATCGGTTTCGAAATCGTTTCCAAACTCTTCGAGTACTTTGAGAATCTCGTCGGTGAGCTCGATTTCCTTCTTGCAGGGAGCGCCTTGCACGTAGTCTTTCCTGCATATTTAAGCATTCAATATTTTTAATCATTATTATGCAGTAGCCATTTTTTTAAATACAAAGCATCTATTAAGGAAAAAGGATATTTTGAAAACGCACCAAATCGCTTGCAATTCCTCTCTTGCGAATTCGGGTAGCGAAGCGTGGTTAGCAGGCAGACCACATCTCTGAAGGGAGTAAATATATCACTGTGAACTTGCTTTTGTGAAATTATCACAAAGCCAATGATATTTGGTAAACATTGTCAAGTCATTCTAGAAAAGTTTATAAAATTGTAAACCTTGTCCACTTGTTGTGCGGAAACGGCGATCAGCACCGTCGCTGCTATCAACGCTACTCGCATCCTGAAATGATAAAACTTCGATTACGAAAAATGGGTCATGATTGCGAATTCCCAAAGAAGTTGTTGCGAAATTGGGAAATTTAGGGAATCGCGAGAATCGTTGAAAATGATGATGAACTCGCATACAATGACTCGAAAAGGAACACAGTTGCACACGGCAGCGGAGGAATGAGCAAAGGGGGAAGAGGCTCGTCCTTGGATCTCAAGTGCATCCCGGCATGAATGCTAATTCAGCACTCGCGTACACGTCATCAAAATCGCGCTCCCGTATGGGTTAAGTTAGTTCCGGGATCTATCGGTTATCCGCTGCTGTGATTCCTATGCCGACTGCGACCGACGACTATGACATACGTATCAGTCTAGATAATAGCACACACGAAAAATAAGCATCGTACAGTTACTGAATATCATCCGGTCGTTCTCGAAATCAAAGCTAATATACTTCTACAGGAGAAACGAGAAGCCTCAATAGCTAATCACGAGTCGCGGACTGCCAATTGGCAAGTGACTGAGCCTCGCGTGCCATTGGAGGGGCAAAAACCCGTCGGAGGACCGGTATCCGGGCTCTCTCTCTCTCCCCTCTTACCTGCCCACGCGGTAAGTATTAGTAAGTGAGAGAGAGGTGGGGGAAGGAAGAAGAAGAAGCTATTAGGGGATGAGAGGTAGATCACAATGGATAGACACACTTGAGATGATTGGAGAGGAGGAAGAAGAGAGAGATAGAGAGAGACTGTAGGGGAGAAAACATGATCGGATCTTGGAACGATTACAGCTGTTCGCCCAAGTGGTAAACACACAGATTAGTTTAGAAGGTTTAATTGAACGAAAAAGGGCGGAAATCGTTTAGGCAACGCAGTTCACGTGAATCCTACGATGCGCTGCTGCAATGCGGTGTTATTACTTTTCTCGGAAATTTATATCTCGCTTTGCAGCAGAGCTAGCGACTTAAAGCAACTTTCCTTATGTTCAGAGAGTCCCAAAAAAACATTTAAAAAAACAATTTTCAAATCGCTTGCTCTACTGGGAAGCGCGATATAAAATTGCGGGAATTCAGTTCAAACTGCTTTTCCCAAAAAGCATTTCTGAAAAAAAGAACAGCGGATGAGAATAATCTTCGTAGTTCGCAGACGCCGTAGACAGGATCACTTCAGCTAGAGAATGCGGCGCTCTCGAAGGTTATTTCTACTCGAGACTAAACTTCTTCTCGACTCCTCCTTCTCTCGTACTTAGTGCCATGACCTCTTCACCCCCATCGAAAGAGAGTGGGAGGAGGGCTTTTTAGCCGTGTCAAGAGACTCTTCTACTAATAGAGACATGCAAAATGAGGCTGGAGATGCCTTGAACTTCTTTGTCGCTTCTCTCTCTCTCACTCTCTCTCTGTTGATTGACTCGACCTTGCCCGTCTTGTTCCTTTCGCAGCTCAGGAATCATCGAAGAAGGAATTTGGTCGAGCCCCCCGCAGACAAAATGATTGGCAGAATGACGAAGGGCAATGGTGACAGAGGGAATTGGGTCACAATTATGTACTGTGATGTTGTCTTAGAAGCCTGGACAGAAGGGAGAGACAGATCTTTGAAGCAACAGATCCTAGCAACAGATACGGGATCCTACGGGTAGAGTGCTTCTGATCCCAGCTTCTATTTTTTTCTTTTTTTGCATTGAATCTTATTCAGAAGTCTGAAGCATATTCTTCTGGTCCGACTGCAAACAAGGAAATGTTCCATGAGATATCGTTTGGTATTCTTGTATGTCACATATACTCGAGTAGTACACGACATAAATATTATTCTTTTAAAAACAGAACAATTTGCGTGATTCTGATAGGGCGTCGCCCTCTCTGTTATTGATGTGTTCGGTGTGGTGAATGGTGATGATAATCAACCTGGGGGAAGAAAGGGAGACGAAACTCGTTTGTTCTCCGTCCATCGAACCTCTCCTCATTACTCGAGTAATACACTACTGCCCATCACTGCATACGCACTTTTTGTCCTCTATTCTAATGCCTCCGCGTGATTCTTGCAATTCGAGTAGCCATTACTGTATATGAGATGGGGTAATTGCTTTCGAGAGTTTCCACATGACCGAAATGGCCAATGACCGAAAAAGTAGACAGAAATCATCAGAACAAGCTTTGAACTCTTTAGGAGTGCAAGTTCTTTCGGAGTGCTTTAGGTAAGCACTACAACATATGTCATGATTTTGTGCTTCACTAGAAAAAAGGCTTCTAACGACTTGAGTAAAACACATTTAAAAAGCAATTACAGTAACATAACAAAATATCACTATATTGGTTCAGTTCCTTGTTCTGTTGGTCTTTGGCTTTTCGATGACTACAAATTGTATTCAAGGTTCAGTGCACGAGGTCACAAACTGTGCATGAATCACCATAAAACATTATAGAGTACCGTATTTGGCGAAACCCTTAATTCTTTCAGAAGAAGTTGAGCGGAAGTTTACGCTAGTTGATCAAAATGCACTACCGTATGGACAACAATTAGCATTTTGAAAATTAAAAAAAATGTTAGCGAGTAGTTACAATATTTAAAATTCCATTCGTTTTGATGAACTCCTTGGACGATATTAGATCAAAGTGTGCTACAGTATGCCAAATAATACCCAATTTTCAATGTAATGTTCAGAGACGATTGCGAATAGCACAGTATTTGAAGTTCAATCATTTTGATGAACTTCTTGTTGAGATATGTCTCATCTGTTCTGTATACTCAAATCAAATGTCTTTCTGTTGGTGACCTGGCCGAACGGCCATAATGGGTAGCCTCATATTACGGGCGAGATCCGAGAGATCTCCCCTCTATTCTCTTTCTTCTTCTTCTCTCTCTCTCTCTCTCTCTCTCTTCACCTGTCCTTGTATCCCCTCACACTCTCGGACACTGGGGTCACTCTCACCCACGCTCATTTTCTTTTCCATCCGCCCGTATATGTACACTATAGGACGCGTCTGCTCTCCTATCCAACGAATTTCAGTGGATTCACTAATGATGCGCCATTGGAAAGTACACATTTCAATTGCCGCAATTTAGTAAATCCACCCCACTCCCCATCCGTTATGCGTGAGACATGAAAAGGAAATTGAGAACTTTCAACTCGTGAAATTTATGTCTTGCATCATTTTTGCAATTCTCGTACAACCATTCTAAATGTTTTCTCTTTCCCTGCAAGAAAAAATACCATTGAAAATAACACTAAGCAAAAGTTCCCTGTCGTTTACTTCTTTCCTTCTCTTCGCTCACTTCTTTCTCTCAAGAGGTTGCTTCTTCCATGCAATAGTGCGCCCACTCTCCTCCACCTAATTAATTCATTCACTCGTTTTATATAGTCTAGTCGATGTTTTCCTCTTTTTCAGTAGCTTCTTCATTATTGCAATATTTCACCAACGCGGCCACCGTAATCGTACAGTAGAAAGTCGTGGTTTGCTAGGGCGAGAAATCACATATTTCTCCCCTCGCGTGGTGTGCGCTCTCCCTCTTCGGGCTCCCGCCACGCGCCGCCTGTCGCTGTGGCCGATTACGGTAGATAAACAGCTGGGGCTGCTCCACTTCCCTTGTGTGTGTGCACTGCATTTGCCTGTTTTCTCTGCTCTCGTACCATCTCGCGTACCGGGTAACTATCCTCCACCCTCACTCCACTCTCTTCTTCCACTCTACCTCTCAACTGCTCCTCTTCCGCACCTTCCAATGCACTCTTTCTCCTCTCTTTCCTGTGTGGTCCTCTAGTGTGCAATCGATCGTCTTGATCTACTCTGAGGAAAAAGTCACTAGGATCAGGACACCAATATGTTCACTTGCCTGTAAGTGAGAATCATTAAAATAGAGCACTTAGCTTGCAGGTAAGTGAACATGTTCACTAGGTGTCCTGATCCTAGTGACTTTTTCTGGGTGTGTACAATCAGTCAGACGTCCGTCTAGATCTTCCACCCAATTCCACCCCTTTCCTGGCCACACATTTTCACTCACCGAAAAACAACAAATGAGTGTTCACAGTCCCTCCGATATTGAAATCCCTCCCGAATTCGTCTATTTTCGACCCATAAAGCCGATATTAGTTTCGCCAGCTCTCAAACCAAACTAAGACGAGCACATTTGTGAGGGGAAATGTGTTATGAGCCTCCACTGCCTGGTTATCGCTGCACGTAGTTTAATCCTCGTACTCTAGTCATTATTACGTGGTTTGATGCGTGCGCTTTCTGCTTGTGACTCACTCCCTCATCTGAATCAGCCAAGCTCGCGCCCATCCTGCCACCCACCTGTAGTCTTCCATTCTCTCTCTCTCTCTCTCTCTTTCTAGTCTGCCGCCCCGTCCCATTCACTCTTTGTGCGGCGTTCCGACGAGTTTCCCACCCGATTATCGCTTTTTGTCATTGATGAATAGAAATTGATTGAATATATCGACTGAAACCTATTCGAAACCTCCTCTTGATCAGCGCCCATAAAGCGATACTGATAAATCTTGTAAATCGATTGATTGAATATATCTATTTATTGATTGAATCTATCGATTTATTGATTTAATCTATCGATTGAATTCAGGGTTGATCTCCACCCCGTGCAGGGGCTCGAGAGCCCTTCTCTCAACCACTCGCAAAGATTCCACGTCGACGAGATCTTCCCAGTACGTTCTCATTATTTTATTATACATATAGACAAAAAACGTTGCGACATTGAGTGTGAAAAAGAGAAAGATATGTATGTATTTTCACTCTTAAATTAAATTATATTTCCTGGCGTAAATTCTTTCTTTATCTCTAATCACTTTTTACGATAGTCGGGGTCGTCGATCACTCTCCTCTCCTTCGGTATCTCTCTCTCCTCTCTTGACCCTGGGTACACACACAACTCGGCCGTCTCGCTACTTTTCTCTCTCTCTTTTTCGTAGATAGATCGAAAGATACCGGAGAGAGAGAGAGAGCACTACTCTTCTTCTTCCCGTGTGTCTCAATCCACTTTTTCGGCTTTTGTCATCTCGACGCGACCTAATTTAGACTACTCCATCTTACTGTTTCTTCTCTTTCCTCTCTACTAATAACTTGATTTGTTGTCTTTACTGGAATCTTTTTATGTGGACTTTGGTGAGAGAGATATTTATCAATCAATTTATCGCATTTACACTTTTCAATTATGTGAGATAGAAAATGCACAACGGGGTATTTGACAGTGTTGTGAGCTGAGAAAGGTATACAAGTAGATCCATGTAAGCAAAACAAAACGTGGTGTTAGTGTGAAAGAAAATAAAATGCGAAACGCTAAACGTCGTGCTACTTTTGCTGAGAGTTCATAGAAAGGCAATAAATTCTTATTATTTCGGTTCTCTCCTATGGAGTCCCAGGGCTGTGCGGAAAACTTTTTCGGAAAATTTTTTGGAGCTCTCCGAAACATCGAAACCAGAAGTTACACACATGTGCTAGTAATTATATTGTAGCTTAATGAATGTACTTCAAGAATGATCAGTTGGAATTGTCATATTTTCATTGTCTTTAGAATTATAGCCTATTTCCCAAAAATTTTCCGAAAATGTTCCGAGTCGGAAAAAAATTCGGAAAATTTTTGGGAAATCGGCTACAATTCTCAACACAATATAAATATGACAATTCCAACTGATCATTCTTGAAGTACATTCATTAAGCTACAATATAATTACTAACACATGACTGTAACTTCTGGCTTCGACGTTTCCGAGAGCTCCAAAAAATTTTCCGAAAAAATTTTCAGCACAGCCCTGCTATGGACCTTCTTCTGACATTAAACAAAGTGCCAACACGAAAACGCTAGAATTGTTGGCGATGTGATAGTACAGAATTTAAATCAACCTGTTTTTCGCGCTCATAATAACTTCTGGAAAAATTAAATCTCCCTTTCTCTCTGGCGTTTCTGCTTTTGCCTTGCAAGCTAACACCACATTGCAAGAAAAATATAAATTTCTGTATTTTTCCCGGAAATTTTTCCTCGTAATATTGTTGATCAGTTAAAAAGAATTGTTTGTCCCTATTTGTAAAAATATATTTTCTTTTAAAAATAGAGAAAAGGTAGTCTTGAAATAGATAAATATTGTTTGCGGTGTGAGCGAACTAAGAAAGTGATACCAGACACCAGCGGAAACGGCATAAACCTTCTAATTCAGTTCTGGTAACAGCCCACGGGCGTATTAGAATTTGGGTTCAATTATATTCTTCCATTTTCGTTGCGTCTGAAGAAAAAGGCCTTCCATAATTACTCCAAGTCATTAGTCTTCGTATTCTCTTCTCTCTTGTCTTTTCTTCTTACAACTCATTCATCAAATCTTCTGTGGGGCAACTCCAAGTAGAGACTCTCTCCGACTTACTCTTTCATGTCGTGCCATGCTCTATTGACCTACTATTCCCCAGTGTAAATCGATGAAAGTTGAAGGAATTTATTATGCGAGAATATTACATTATTCCTCTGGCGTCTCACTTTTTTATCGATTTTCTAATGCAGAAAAAGTTTTCTCTAATATATTTTTCTCTTGCAATGAGAGTGTGTACTATCCGAAGCTATCTTGAAGCCAATTACTAGTTTCTAGCCAATTTTCGGCAGTCTTTTTTCGGTCCAAATATTTCAGCAAAATTTTCATTTCCTTTCGATTTATCGACGTCATCGTCGATTTGTCACTTTGTCCTGGACAGAATTCGACGATTCCCAGTTTACAATTGGGCAACTGTAAACTGAGCGTAGATTCGTACAGTCGCCATCATGATGAGAAGAGCTCTTCACCCTCTTACTGGTACGAATTATCGACTTGTCCTAAATAACTTATAAAATCTATCTGTTAGTGATGCCATTAAAATAATCTGTTAGTGATTGCATAGGCAATAACGCGCTATTCCCAAAACCTCGATCAAATCCCTTGATTGAATGAATGAATTTTGTGTGGGGACCACAATAATTTCGAAATCTATCGAAACACCTTGCTCGACTTGATCAAACCACCGTGTAAACCGTGTATCGATGGACTCATTTATCGTTAATCCCTCTCTTCTCTTCTCGGACACAGACTCGATCCCCGTTTCGCCCTCCTTTTCTCCTTTTCTCGGCGCTCTTTTTGTCCGATTTCTTCTTCTTCTTTTCTTCTTCCGTTCCCATCACTTCCCTCTTGACTTCCCCAATTTTCTTTCCATCCTGGGAGCAATAGGATTATCACACACCGTCCCATTTCACAATTGCAATTCAAATTATTGATTGATATTGATCATCTTTTTGGCAATATGCCAATGATATCAGAGCCAGATCGTCCCACAGCCGATTATTCCCTTTGAAATGACGAGTAGTGAGCGCCACCGGATTCGAGGCACATATAATTTCCGCTTCTCTCTCTCTCTCTCTTTCTCTTTTTTCTCTCTTTCTCTCTAATCCAACTCGCTCGTCATAATTCCTACTTTACTAGAGTCTTACTGTACTTTGTCTGACCGAGAAAGGGGGACTGAACTTGCCCGATTTCTCTCCTCTCATTTCCATCTGTCGCCTACTGTATCTTCTTCTGATGCCTCCACACGTCACTTCCCGATAGAATCACTTCCCATCGTCTCTCTCCTATCGCCCATTGTCTCAGGTATTGCACTATAGCGCGCGCCCATCTCTCTCTCTCTCTCTCTCTCAATGGACTCTGATTTGCCAAGTGATCCTAAATCACTCCCACACTCACTCTATCAATCATCATCCCCTTTCTCCTCCCCTCAATACACGTTTGAGGAGCCTCGATCAGGAAATCGATCGATCTATCAATCAATATCGATTGATCTCTCTCTCTCTTCCTGATGGGCGGCAGTTTTGAAATTGAGACGACGACACACACAAAGGGAAGAAGATTCTTGATCTTCTCCATTCTCCCATCGATCCTGTCTCTCTCTCTTCTAAGCGGAAGTTTCAGTGTGTCTGGAGGCACGATCAGCGAGAGAGAGAGAGAGAGAGAGAGAGAGAGACTCTCCCGTTTCCCGCCATCCTCTGGAATGGGAGGCGAGATCGAGACTCTGTGTTTGAGAAGGAGGCGAGGGAGAGATCGTGGGAGTGTGAGAGAGTGTCCTTGCATCGGCTCGAGTCTGCCGTCTCTCTCTCTCTCTCTCTCTTCTTCCACCCCCAGGGCGCGCTCCTCTCTCCTCCCCCTTCTTCTCCCTTGCCCCTCTCCTCTCGCTTCAATACAGCCAACGAGCGCGCTCGCCCTCCTTCCTTCTCCTCTTCAGTCTTCGTGTAGTCGTAGTGAGGAAGATCGTCGAATAGAGATCAAAGATCAAAGATCAATCGATCGATGGCTCTGCCAGTGACTCTCAATGCATTGGACGAGGCGACCCTTCTGCTCATGGCTCAGCACCGACCGGATCTGCTAGATTCCCTAGCCATCCAGCACTATCTCTTGTCGGAAATGCCCCAAGTTCATCGGAAAGCCGGTAAGTAGTAAACTCAGTTCAATCCTTTATTCCGCCATAGAACTATTAGGTTCCTATGAGGTGTCTTGATTGCCGATATAGTAGTTGGCAGAGGTCTCCAGACGATTCGGTTGTTGGTATTAGATATCATCAATCGATAAATCGATAACTTCTACTCTGATCATATCATCTTCATTCGATTTCGTTCGCTATTCGGCCTAATCTTATCTCATTTCACCTTTCTCTCCATTCCCTTCTTCCTTTTCCCTTCTTCTCCTTCTTCTTCCTCCCCATTTCGATCTCTCTCACACTTCGCGTCCCCAACTCGTCGACCTTGCGCTCTTCTCCAATAGATTTCAATCGATTCAATCGATTCTCTCTCTCTCTCTCTTCTATCATCTCGATCTGCGTTCGTTCGTTCGCTCCATTGTCTTTTGCCGACTCTTTCCCTCCACTCATTTTTCCATCTTTCTCTCCCTGTCCCTCAGCGGGTTTTTATACAGTCTCCCTTCCCCTCTTCTTTCTCGGAACCATCGCACTCTAAAGTCCGCCTCTGTCCATGTATTTAGTGCACTTTCCCATCTCTCTCTCTCTCTCTCTCTCTCTCTGAGTCCTCTCCTCCTTTCTTCTCTTCCTCCTCCCTCAGGGCCCTATCTACACAGTCTCATCTCCTCCTCTCCCCCAATCCGAAACCGGCTCTGCCCCCTCGTACCTTCCCTTGCATAAGAGAGCAAAGAGCGTGGGGGAGAGAGAGAGAGAGAGAACGTCGGCCTTCAAGCTCCTCGTTTGGCCTTGCTGCAACCACTCCGAATGAGGAAGGAACACTGTAAATGGAACGAGCCCTGGGGACATCCACACTCTCTCTCTCCCACAGTCCCCAACGGGCACTCCGAACACACACAGCGCACACTCAATCTCTATTTGACCACACCGCGAAGTATGGTTTCAGCCCCCGATCTCTCTCTCTCTCTCCTTCTCTATTGGACTAAACGAACGCGATTAGTACACCAGGAATGCCGCAGACGAGAATCATGACTTTACAATACGTTGTCTGCTGGATTGGGCTGTAAGTGAGTAGATGCGGGAACAAGAGAGAGAGAGGAGAGAGAGAGGTCCTAGAGTCCAAATTGCGCCCTCTTCTCTCTCTCTCCCTCTCTTCCCTTTCGGCCGACCGCTCAATAGGGCCCAGTCTAGACCCGATTAGTGTGAGAGAGCGAGAGGGAGAGGGGATCATACTACTGGGGGAGGGGGAGATCCGGTCTCTCTCTCTCTGATCTACCCCCAGGGGCGGCTGAATCACTGCTTGCCTTTACACACTTCGGGGCGTGCCAGGACGACGGGGGGTTCAAGGGAAGAGAAGGAAGAGAGGAGGGGAAATTCTGAGGAAGAGAGAGGAAGAGGTCGGGTGTACTTGGCACTTCCCGGCCCGTGAAGAGAGAGAGAGAGACGAGAGAAGACGAGAGAGCAGGCGAAATGGAGAGAGACAGAGAAAGATGACTGTGCCAATCACGGTTGCGATCAGTTACGAAACAAGGGCGAGAGAGAGAGAGAGAGAAACGGAAAGGACTCAGGATGTGCGCCCCCCTTTTTGTGTGTGTTTGTGTTGTGTCTTTAGTGAGTGAGAGGCTCTCTTCTGGAGCCTCTTTTTGTCCTTCCAGGAAGTGGAGAGAGAGAGAGGTGGTCACTCCCTCTCCTCTGTTTGAACTGTACGAAAGACGACGACGATGGCGAAACGGGAGAGAGAGAGAGAGGGAGAGAATAAATGACGACCGTTGAATGAAACCGTTCGACATGTAGACGAAACGCGATTCTTCCTCCTCTTCTCTTCCTTGATCACTCTCTCGTCTCACTCTATAGTCTATTGATAAGAGAGAGAGAGAGAGAGAGAGAGAGAGAGACTCCCACCCCTATCCTCTATTCATCCCATCGCGTAACTATTCACTCTCTCTCTCCGCTATTCCTTTTGTCCTCTCTTTCATCAAAAGGACAAATTCATAGAAGAGAACGGGAGAAAATGCTGATAGATCAGCTGCTTTTCTTGTTTTCTCGGCAATGCTAATGAGGTGCATATCGATCGATTGAGTAAGAGAGGCAAGCTAGTTCCTCCCCCCAGGTAAGAAAGGAAAGAGTGGGAAAGAGAGAGAGAGAGAGAGAGAGAGAGAGAGAGAGAGAGAGAGGGAGGAGGGAGGTGAGATCCACGCAACAAGAAACAATTGTGTTATATGACGCGACTCGCTCACTCGCCGGGACTGTCTCTCTCTCTCACTTTCTATATCCCCTCACTTTTCCGGTCCTGTCCCCGATTCGGATTATATCCGTATTTGCTGAACTCGCTCTCTCTCTCTTCCCACTCAATCGCACAGTGCATTCATTCAAATTCAATACCGTCTAGAGAGTGCATTCACTTTCAATAGTGCAATACATCTTCTCTGTTGCATCGATGGTTCTAATCTTCTTTCTTTTCAGCTGAGATGGAGCTACGGGTTGGCCAAAAGTATCGACTAGGCAGAAAAATCGGCTCCGGATCATTCGGCGACATCTATCTCGGTCAGTTATTTAATTTCAACAATCAGAGATGTGTTAATTTTGAGCTACGGTTTACGAAATTATAATTCGAGCAGTTTCGAAGATGATCAATTGTCTGTAAATGGCGTTAGGAACCAATATTCCATTGGATATTTATTGTTATAGGGATAAAAATGTGAGTTTGATTGATGGGTAGCATTTCAGTATAGAGTTTTGGTATATTTATCATATTTTATCCACTTGTGCACTTTCGAACCATGTTTTTGGATGTTTAAGTAGTGATCTGCTATTGACCTCCCGGGATCTTCTCTGAAAAAGACCTCCCGGGTGCCATGACATTCGTACTAGGCCGACGTGCATGTTTGTCCCGTGTCTCCCTCATTCCTCGCCCCTCATTCTCTTTCTGAGGGGTAATACAACACCTCTGGAAGGATGAGGATAGCGATAGGAGAGAGCAGTCCCACAAAGTGCATCCCATCCTGCCTCTTAGAAAATGATGAAGATACCAATTTATGAAATTTTTAAATAGGCAATTTTTTCTGTAGATGAGGATGCCAATGAACAAATGGAGAATCTCTGTAAAATCTCTCTAAATTTCTTGAATTTGCACTGTATCATTTAAAAGTATTCTTTTCAGGTCAGAACATTCACAACAATGAGGAGGTAGCAGTTAAACTGGAATGCTTCAAGACGAAGCATCCACAGTTGCACATCGAAGTACGATTGTATAAGATTATGAATGGAGGCATCGGAATTCCACAGGTTAGAACTTTCTCTTAAAGGGACCAGGCAGTGAAAAAATAAGTTATTTTTAAATAGAAGAAAATTCTCTTCCCTGAAGAATGCTAAAAACCGCATATTTTTGCGATTTTTTTGTTATAGTTATGCATTTTCAAAGTTTCGCCTTTTCTTAAAACAGGTTACGGTAGCGACTACACCACAATTCATTTCTCTAAAACCATACATTTTCATGAACGTTGGTTGTGCGAAATGATTCCGGGAGTGACCAAAACCCCTGCGTTCCTCTTTTTGTTCCATTATCTAATCATCCGACTAATTTAAATAGCTTTCTGTCTTTTCGTAAATAGGCGACGCACCGTTCCAGACGCTAATTTCAAGTTAAAATAACTAATTGTAAAAAAATGCTAAAAATTTAGTTTTTTCTTCATTTTTCATTAGATCATAGTGAGTAAAGTTCATTAAAAAATTACGAAAAT
Source organism: Pristionchus fissidentatus (assembly GCA_036245785.1). Classification (NCBI taxonomy): domain Eukaryota; kingdom Metazoa; phylum Nematoda; class Chromadorea; order Rhabditida; family Neodiplogasteridae; genus Pristionchus; species Pristionchus fissidentatus. Next base: position 5,853,235 of record BTSY01000007.1, read on the forward strand.
TAAAAATCTGTTTTTGCACGCTGCCTGGTCCCTTTAATTCTTCAATCAACTTTCGCAAATTTTATAAACTTACTTCACAAATTTTTACTAAGACCGTACGCTTCTTTCATAGACGTATGCTATTATTCATTCTTGATTGAAACCAATAGAACTTGCTCCAGTTGATTAGGCAATGCGCTAAGTAGCTTTATTTCCTGAGATACGTGATTAGCTCCAAGCCTGTTTTGCTTCTATCTCTTCAAAAATGCCGTAGTGCATTGTGTGACGCACTCGTCTTCTTAAGTCTTAAGGCGTCTTAAGGCGTTCATGGCTCTTTCGAAATATCGATTGACTCTCTAAGTGTCGTTCCAATTCACGTTCCACCTTGATCTCTTTCCTCTCCGCGCTCGCGCTCATTTATGGCTCCGGTTCGGTGTGGGTAGGTGAGAGTAGGAGGGGAATTGGGGATGGGAAGAGGGGAGGAATGGAGAGAGAGAGCGCCCATTTCCCCCTGTACCTCAGGCAAGGTTTAGTACTAGACAAGTGCGCGCGCGCTCGCTGTGAGCACGATACACAAAGGCCAAACAAAGGAAGAAGAGAGGAGCGCTGAGGGACGGGGAAGGACGAATTGGAAAGATCACCCTGATCTCTTCCCTCTCTCTCTCTCTCTCTCTCTCTCTCTCTCCCTCTCTCTCTCTTCATCCGATCAACGATGCTTGACTTATCCCCCGGAGGCCATATTAGCTATCACATCCAATCAGTTGAGAGTCGAATGCACCCGGAAGGAGAGAGAGACAGAGAGAGAGAGTAGATCACACCGCGTGTTACTTATTACGATGATTAGCACGCGTTGTGATGAATGTGGAGAGAGGAACAAAGCGAACACTTTGATAAAGAGGAAGAAAATGGAGAGAAAGTGTAATGGACCGTTCCGCGACCAAGTCGACGAAAATGTTGAGAAGAATGAGAAATAACGAATTATTTTTATTAAAATATTTTCAACATAATGATTAGAACAAATTGTCAAAAACTCGTTCAAATTTTAATGTCGCGGTTGAAAGTACATTCGGGTGATGAGAGAGAGATAAAGCAAGAGGCACATCGAGGCATTAAAGAGCACGCTTACCAGCAGTTCATTTCATAATCGTATATTTTAAAAAAATGTATTTCAGGTGAAATGGTGTGGTTACGAGGGTGAATACAATGTGATGGTAATGGAATTACTCGGCCCTTCCCTCGAAGATCTATTCAACTTCTGCCAGCGACGATTCTCATTAAAGACTGTACTACTCCTAGCCGATCAGATGGTTAGTTTTACTTAATTATAATATTGATTAATCTAAGCCCGAACTTAACAATATTAGAAATTAAACTGGAAAAGGTGCATGGAAATGGGAAAGGGGAATATCACTTGAGGTATAGAAGGTCATTGGCGACGGGGTGATTTGTCAATCGTTTCACATACTATGGATAGGGTAAATTCTTACCTCATCTGTAAACTGTTAGCCACATTCAATTATCAATCAATTTCTTCATCTTTTTGTTCTCTTCTCTTTTACATCTTCACTACGTGTATAGTGGAATGAATCAATGTGCCCTTGACAAATTGAAAAGATCAATTAGTGTGTAGAAAGAGCGTTACGACTTAGTGACAACCATGAATGCCACGATCTATTTTATTTAGTTCATCGTACGGATATGCGTCAACATTTACATAAATAGCCGACAAAATGGAAAGAAAGGATAACGGGGGGAAGATGGGGTGAAAACAAATATTTGATAATTGCAGCTGTCTCGGATAGAGTACATCCACATGCACCATTACATCCATCGAGACATCAAACCCGACAATTTCCTCATGGGACTCGGCAAGAAGGGCAATCTTGTTTACGTAAGTTTTTTTTTTAAATTAACCTATTTTTAAAAAGTGACTAACACCGTCACGTGACTCTTATCACCTGAGAACATTCATAAGCCGCTTGTCTCCTCTCATGAGAACTGCGATCAGCACTTTTTTATCTCCCTTTGTTCGGCGATCACAGAAAGAAACATCTCGAGCGTCTGTAGTCCTAAAAAGTGACTCAAATCTTTTTCCTTTCAGATTATCGACTTTGGCCTGGCGAAGCGATATCGAGATCAGAACACGCATGTGCACATTCCGTATCGGGAGAACAAGAATCTCACCGGAACTGCCCGATACGCATCAGTGAACACTCACCGAGGAGTTGGTTAGTACTCTTTTTTGTATTTAATAGAATATGTTTAAATAGTGATTTTTAAAAAAAAGATGTGTTTATTTCACAACTGTGACCTCTGAAATCTTAATTTATCTATTGCAGCTATTTCGTAGCACAGTTTAATTATGGAAAATGTATGAAAATGAATATGTACTGTTGATGAAATCTGGTCGTGTCTATCATTCACCCACTGGACCCTCCATATAATTTCGTCCAGTCTTTCACACACTCGCAATTAGCCTCGAGCGCTCGCTCGAATGTTGAGTCATGCGATGGTGGGATCTTGTTTGAAGGTGTGGAGAGAGAGAAAAGAATAGTGGAAGAGAGGACTGGTAGATTGAATGAGCGCCAGCACTATTACGTCATGTTGCACCTGACGAATAGACTCTAATTAGGGAGCAATCGATAAAACAAAATTTATGCAATCTATATTATTGAAACAACCGGATCGATCTAGTATTCTTTCTATACGTTTCCAAAAACATGAAGATTACCAAGTACTCCCTATTCGATTGCACGCATAATAATACTCTTCTCCGATTGTAGAATTTTCAATTAAATAACATTCATTTGTTTGAGAGCAATCTCGTCGCGACGACATCGAATCTCTCGGCTACGTTCTCATGTATTTCAATCGGGGGACACTTCCATGGCAAGGATTGAAAGCGGCGACGAAGAGACAGAAATACGATAAGATCTCTGAGAAGAAAATATCGACGTCCGTCGATGAACTATGCAATGGATTCCCCGGCGCTGGTAACTTATTTCTTTTTGTCTAACTTTAAATTATTTTTAAGAACGTTGCATTTAAAAATTTAAAAAAAGTTTCCAAAATTCTGTGGAAAGTATAAAAAACATAACTGTGGTACTTTTGGGATTTCCTTCAATTACTTTTCATTTATTGAACCTTGTTGGAACTAGTTGTTTTTGTATTATGCTCGTAAGAAACATTTCACACAAAACGATTCCTTTATGATCTAAATTTAATTACAGATGCCTTCTCTGATTATCTCAAATACTGTCGTCAACTTGGATTCGAGGAAGTCCCTGACTATTCCTACCTCCGTCAACTCTTCCGTAACCTGTTCCACCGTCAAAACTTCGTCTACGACTACATCTTCGACTGGAATATGCTAAAGTTTGTTGTGAGCGACTATTGACAAACCGAGTTTGCCCCGCCCACCTTCTCCGCATGGTAGATATTACATTTACAAAATGATACGATCAAACGAAATATCAAAATATGTATTCCTGTGTTTACCAAAGGCGAGAGAGCCCACAAAAGTGAGAGGGTCTCCATCGTTCCTAATTGGTAAACAACGGAAGATTTTTGACATTTTGGTATGGTCGTATCATTTAAAATGTAATAATGTCAATGTGCTCGTCCCGCTTTCAGTCCATGTGATAGTCGCAATGTGCCGTCGTGCCGTAGCTTAGACTGCTGGTAGCAAGACTGATCTTTGCAGCTGCAGGACAAAACGACCGACGGGCGGCCCGCAGCCAGTGCAGCAGCAGCAGCTGCAGCAGCTAGGCGCGTCACTGGCGCAGTGAGAATACCACCGAGAACACCGCCTGAGGAGGTAAACTACCTTTTTTCTTCTTCTTTATACGATGATGGAGCGTTTCTGAACGAAGAAGTTTTTTTCTGTAGTGGTTCTGTATAGAAAAAAAACTAAAACATATATAGTGAATTAAATTTAAATTTGCAGACAACACTTCGTTTCGATCTCACGAGACCATCTCTGTTATCCGCTCCTCTCGTTGGTCTTCCCCATCAATCGATTGCCCCTCCAACAATCAGACCATGATTGCATATCATCCTCTTTTCCTCCTTCCCGTGGCCTTATCTCCCTTCAATCCTCAACAAACCCTTCGGTGCGTCGTGCTGTACATACCCTCCACAGTACCCATTTTCAATTCGGATTCCTGCTACCGTACCCTCTTTTCCTGGCCGACCTCTATATCGCTGTGATGTCATAACTGGAATTGATATACCCCCGTCTAATCGCTATCTATCATACACTTTCGATTCCTCTCTCCTCCCTCCTATATCGGTACTTCGTTGTTATGACGCCGGGCTATTCTACCGTATACCCATATAAGTTTCCGTGCAAGTTCCACCCATTCTAACCTGGATCCTATTCATCATTCAACATTCATATAGGTCGATTATGCAAGTCTTTCTGCACCCATTCCTGTCCAGTACTATCCCATTTTTGTCTAAAACACACAAAATATTTTGCGGTTTTGAAAATCGGTCTGTTCCTCAATGTTAGGTCATTATTATGCAACAACCGCACATTTTTGACTGTTTCGAATCTCCCGTTTAATCCCTCCTTTTTCCCTCCTCGCCTTTGTCTCTCAGATGATGTGGTGTTCCCATCACGAAGCGTCACCTTTCGATGAGAATTTGTTTTTTTTCTCTTTCGTAGAGTGTTCATCGATTCGCGTGAAATACCTTCGTGAAGCCTCTTACAGGTCGTAGCAAATATCATTTGTACCCTATTCTTCAAATTAGCCTCCCACCCTCTCTCCATTTCACTTGAACCCCCACTGAAACACGCTTGATACCTCCGTTCATTCTCCCAAGCTCAGATTGTCAGATTTTTTATCAAATATATCACCGTGGATCAGATAACTAGCGATATCCCTCCCCCGGATTTCGACTCCCCATTCGAGTATCAGAGAAACACTTCCTATATTCCGTAGTGTCTTGGCTTCAACTCTGGTTGTGAACTTTTTTCTCCTTATTGATTATTTAAATTTGCCAATTTCGAACATATAAAGAGAGATCGTGATGATGATAATGTTTTTATAGAGAGTTGATGAATAAAAGATTCGAATTTCACATATCTCGATGGTGAAAGCAGAGCGATTTATTTACAGTCAATATAATGAGCAACTGCATGACACTACACATATCGATCAGCTCAATGGGGATATATCTAGATACATAGAAGGGTTCCATAATGATACATGAAAATCCAATTATAAAAAGTGGACAAAAAGAATTTCTATTTTTTAACTTTCAAATTAGTTGGCTTTTCATGTATCATTAAGGAACCCTTAATACATAGGGAGGATGCCGGTTCGGTATTGAACATGCCCTCTGTTTGCCTTTTTCTCTGATTCACATCTCTTTATCACCCTTGATAAAGATTTGTCGCTCAAAAATACGAACTACGAACACCAAACTTGCATCACTAATAGGAAGTAGAGGGGGGGGGAGTTCGAGATTGATCTTTGGTCTATGGATACATCTTGATATTGCCTACGATCTCAGCTGCAGTTTGCTTTCTTCTTCTGCTTTTATTCGCTGCTTGAATACTCTGAGGAATGAGAGAAGTCATCACGAAATCCTTCGCGTCTCTCCAGATCTCAGCCTGCAAACCATCTTTGATCATTACACTTCTCAGGACATCTCGCAATGTTTTAATCATCATGGCTCTATTGCATGAACATTTACGCAATAGAGCTTAGTGTGATTAGTGCAGTAATAGTGCATTAGGGATTCTAATTTATGCAAGCAGCTGAAATAAGGACAACCTGCTTGAATTTTTCAGCAAATAATTGAAAGATTGTGGGACTGCCACTCTCACCTGCTTTCTGACGTTTCTCGCAATAAGTTGGCTCGTGCGTTGTCTCGAATATCGATCGATTGTCTCTCCAAGAGCATCTTCGATTACTCCCATCAATGCCTCTTTCTCCTCTTCCGCCTGCTTAAACATCAATTTAATTAAATAAGTTTGCTAATATTTATAGTTATTTCTATAAGCGCTAAAAGTAATAGTGTTCAATCTGCAGTAAGTATGTTTGCAGTTAGTAAAGCCACCCTTAGCGCCAATTATCCATTTTTTCCAATTCTAGATCATTACAGGAACCTCAAATGATCGTATTGCTTAGATACCTTTAGGGTAAATTATCAGGAAATTTGAAATTTGTGAAATACAGTACCTCGTCATTGCCGAAAGAGACCATCTCGGATTTCCTTCTGTAGTAATACGGTGTGGCAGTGGATACTTTTGCTTTGTCCAGATACTCCACACTCGCCACCGCTTGGTACATCTGAAAATTGAATTGATTAGTACTAAATTGATTAGTACAGTAATTAGCATAATTCATTTATAGCATCGCAATGAAAATTCCCAGTGATAATTACCAACTACTTCTTCGGGCCTGCAGGAAAATTGATGGAGGAAACTGAAGAAGTAAGAAGGGATCCAAGAAGTGACTACTACTTTCCGGGAAGGCACGTGAGTAGATCTCTCTCTCTCTCTCTCTCTCTCTCTTCCTCCTCTTCATTGCAAGAAGAGGCCCCCCCAGTCGCTCGCATGTATCATTAATCGCTTGGGTCTCCGAATCTTCCAACGACCGCGATCATTGGAATGAATGCAGAATGGTCTCTAGTTTACCGAATCCCGCTTTTTCTTTCCCAGAGATGGTAAACAAAGAGGAAGCAGGCAAAATATATATGGGCATGCACTCAATTGGGTTTGACGTAGGTCTTCAGATCGTCATGGATCTACGACTAAAGAGAGGAGAGCCAACTACAACCAGACACGCGACTCTCCCTCATTCTCGTTGTCATGTCATCATTCCATTCACTCCTTCCTCCTCCCTTCAAAAGTCCCGAGGCTTCAGTAATTGTTTTCGTTTAAATGTTGCCAAGTGCGTCATCACAAGGGTTTCTCCCAGTGAGTAAGAGGGATTGGAGATTGAATGTTTACTAGACACACTTTTCCACTTCAAATTGATGAGAGCTTTACAAGATATAATATATCACCACAGTTTGCGTCGCTTGCTCGGCAGTTTCACGTAGACTTTGAGTAGATAGAGATTGGACGACTGGAGCGTGCAGATGGTTCCCACTACGATTGCTTGACTGAAAAAAATCATTCGAGTATCCTCAAAAGTGGGTAGGTAGCTCGTCATTTCAGTTCGAACATATTCATAGAATAATGCTAAATTATTTGAAGTTTGGGTGCCGAAGATTGCTCGACATTTTGTGTTATTCTCTTTGATGGCATAGAAAGCACTTACGGGCGTCTCTTCTCTCACGTCATTCGCAGATTTCGCTCGTTGAGGAAGAGGAAGAGAGAGCAACGGAAGTTTATCTGAGTCCGAAGCGCTGACGATGATCCCATTCTGTCGAAGGCCAGAGTACGGTAGATGACGACGTTCTGAGAAGGGAGTAGTTAAGTAACCTAAAGAAATTGCAGCATACTCAGAATATAGTATTTAATTTAAAGACTTTACCAAAGATTAGTCCGACTTTACAAAAGATTAGTCCGACTTTACAAAAGATTAGTGTTTGGTAGACGATCAATGCTCAACATGATCCCCATGCCCTTCAGACGTACGAAATTAATCAGAAAGCAATCAAATATCAATCTGATATTGAGCTTACGGAGTGTTTGATATCGCTTATCCAAAACAGCAGAAGCGAAATTAGGATGCATTACGTTGACTAAAGCGGAAGGAACTACTTCAATGAACTGCCGCTCTTCCATTCCTAATTTGAATGTCATGGATACCCTCTTCAAAAGTTTGCAATAGCTCACTAATTTCCGGATTTCGGCATTTCCCTGTTTTTCTTTGGTTGCGTGTTTGATGGGAAAACGTTTTTGCGTCGTAGTTTTGTGGCACGGGGCAAAATTCGATGAATTATCGGGTGGCGCATTAGAGACGTCGGCGGTTTTGGATGTGATGAGTGACTCGTTTGGAAGATTAAATGAGTACCTCCAGTCATCCCCCGATTACTAGCAGACTGGAATATGGGGAAAAGAGAAGAGCATTTCACTTGCAAATATTTCTCGGCATTTGTATCATTTCACGTTGATGGACAATTCTTCCCGATACTCGCCTTCTTCAGATCCATATCATTCTCTACTATGTCAAACTCATTGAGCGTACTGAACATACAGTCCTCGTAGTCAAAATTAAAAAAAAAACGAATGGAAAAAAATGAAGAAGTTCTCTCTCACCTTCTCCTCTGTGATTATCTTCATATCGAACCCGATTGCCGCTAATCCTCGACGTCGGAACTGCTTCCGATGACGACGTCGACGCCTTTGGATTGAGAGCTGAAAGAGGAACACTCTCTCCATTTCACACACTCTCTCGTCCAGACCGTAAACACGACGGGAACCATTAGCTTTGATGCGCGCGAGAAGGATTACGGTAGGGGAAAGAAAAAGGAAGGAAGAGGAGCTTACGTTTGGAGGATCCTCGTAGGAAGAGCTGTGAGAGACTGTCGCCGTTTTCGATGGCGGGTGCGGGTGGAGGGAGATTGGGAAGAAGGGGAAGATGATTGGACGAAGATTCTTTCGTCCGTCGATTGCTCCGCCGTCGATGCGTCGAATCTTTAATGAGGAGCACTTTAATCTTCAATCTTTATTCTTTGTTCTCAAACGAGCGATTTAGGGATATGAGACTTTCTTTACGTTATGTTGGATGGCTCTGGATCGAGCACTTTTTATGGTGGTGGAATGAGGCAGTAATCGTGTCATATGATGTGGGTCTTCCTCTTCTCTTGTTGACTCAAGTGATGTCGGGTCCGACCCGCATATTACGGGTCGTCCATTAGCGATTCCACGGAATTCTCATGCCTCGATCTATATCTTTCCCCCTCTTTCGAACTCATTTGGTATGCACACTCACTTGGCGTCGACTTGAGATGAGCGAGCGACACGCCAGAAGAGTTGCCGTGTCTGCAATTGAGACATGTGAATACTCGCCACTAAATATAAGTTCTGCTCCGTGCAAGAATATGAAATGTTTGCTTCCTTGTTGCATGTAATGATGTGATAATGACCTACTCGGACCTGCAATGCAACATGCAATGCAATGCAATGCAACATGCAATGCAACAACATCATTCACGCCAACTCTCTCTCTCTCTCTCTCTCTCTCTCTCTCTCTTTCTCTCTCTCTCTCTCTCTCTCTCTCTCTCTCTCTCTCTAAGGAAGTAGACAGTTCAAGTTCAAACTTACAAACCGATATATTCTTAGAAGTTTTCATTATTTTTGTTTTTGTTTTTGTGATGCATACTAAGAACAAACATCGACAATACCTTTAGTAATTACTGCTAGGCAGTCTACCGAAAATAATGTATTGACATTACTTTGTACAGTGTTTTGCATAACTCGGTCTTTTACGAGTCTCCGTCAGAAATCTTTGACGCGTGAAATGGTCGGTCCCCTATCAACATGGGATAGGAAATACAGGAGATGTGCGATCATTTCCGGTGGATTTATTGCAATTTCCTGTGGTTGAAGGAGGAAGATTCGTTCCTCTCTCTCATCACTTGTACTTTTTCAATCTCTTTCCTCTATTTTTCGATCTCTCATCGTCGATATCCAAATTCTGACGCAGATCGAGAGAGACGACCATAAATATCGGCATGACTGGTGGTCGTGAACTATTTACGTGGCCGAAGATGGAAAAAACGACGAATTTCGCGATGAAATCGAAGCTTTGACGTGGGTTGAGATAGAAATTAGAAGAAGTGCAGTAACACGCGAATGATATTTAATAATGATAAGAGCACTGAGATCATGCACATCGAAAACATCCCAGGCCACGTATTGGAAGTTTTTTTCAAGAATCGGACCATTTCCTACACTCGGAATAGACAGTGTAGGAAATGGTCGAAGAGGCAGCCATACCCGATTGAGGAGAGTACTGATGATACATTATATTCGAATGAGTGAACTTCCCTCGGAGAATGGGGAAAGAAGGCACTAACAAACACGGAACACATCAGTCCTATCACGGAATGTTACGGGAACAATGGATGTTGACTTCAACTCTCTCTCTCTCTCTCTCTCTCTTTCCCGTATGGGTTGGAAGTTCACTATAATTTGTTAGATATGCATAAAACGTTGCTTTTCACGAACTAAATGTCTGTTCAGGATTGGGAACAAGTCGTAATTGATTGTAAATTGTTATCCTCACCTCACAGAGGGAGCTTGATAGAGGAACGGCAATTGCACGACGGATCCTCCCTTTTCTATGTTGTTGTTGCGACCATTAGCGTACGAGTAGGATACTCTGAAAAAAAACTGAATCATCAATATGCGCCTAATGAGAGCGCTAATGGCAGAAAGCTAGATTTCGCACTGAAAAAAGAGTGAAGTTGCGAGTTTTGAGTGTCAATGAGACAAATTCTGACCCTTTGTTCATCTTGACTCCTCGAACATCCAGATTTGTATTGTCTCGATGAATGAAATCGACGCGCGGTGGAAGAACAGCCGATCGTGAGGCAGCCATACCCGATTGAGGAGAGTACTGATGATACATTATATTCGAATGAGAGAACTTCCCTCGGAGAATGGGGAAAGAAGGCACTAACAAACACGGAACACATCAGTCCTATCACGGAATGTTACAACGGGAACAATGGACGTTGACTTCAACTCTCTCTCTCTCTCTCTCTCTCTCTCTCTCTCTCTTTCCGTTCAAGATACTAGGATAGCTGTACGAAATGTACTGAGTATGGGAGTGAAGCCGGGAAGACGCGTCTACCAATGGAGGAAGATCGCTCAACAAGAAAGAAGTCTCGGATGAATCAAGAGGCGGAGAGAGAGAGAGGGACGAATCAGAATGAGAGAGGTAGGCGAGGAGGAAGGAAGACCCTGGGAGGGACGAGAGAGAGGGGGAGAAGAGAGAGGGAGAAGAGAGAGAGAGAGGGAGAGAGAGAGGCACTCTGACCGAATTGGTTGCGACAAGCTCTCATTTATCGTAATGAGGGGGAGAGATCATGACGCATTTCCTCTGTGGCTGATCGAATAAATCTGGATGAGACGGTACAGTTCACAGTAATCGGGCGATAAAAGGAAAAGAGGGGGTGACAGTCGACGGTTGTGGTTTCTGAGTGAGAAATGCGAGAGAGAGAGAGAGAGAGAGAGAGAGAGAACGATCTTAGCTGTGTGAGGCGTGGAGGAGGCGGGATAGCATATTTCATTGGTAGAAGGAGGAGGGAGGTCGGGGGTCTGAGGGGGAGTCTCTTTTTCCGCGCGTCTCTTCACGGATTAAGACATTCTGAGAGGGCGAGAAGGACGTTATCGAAGACTCTCGCGTATCCTTCTTGACTCAGATGGAAGAAATCAAAGAGCAGATGGCGATCCAGAAGACCCTCGCTGTCTGAAAGGATGAATATTCACTTCCGGTTCGCTATCACGATATCTTGTAATTTTTAATGAGTTTTTTTGAATTTTTTATACCTTTTGAACGGCATTATTACTGTAGTCGGAAAAGCACTCACTGATTAAAGAAGTGTCGATGTCGATTACAGTTGCTGAAGCGCCGAGTCGACTCTCCAGTTGAGAATTTACTTCCTCGATCCATTTTCGTGACGGGCAAGAGGCACTTCGACCGGAGGGAATAAGCTTCTGCAAAAGAGAATTTGATGATCGAGGAGTGATTACGAATGAAATGGAATGTTAGGCCACTGAGTCACGATTCTTCATGCAAATGAAGACTCCTACAGAGTCTTCTTCACGAAAAAAAGCGAACGCATAAAACGACATTAGCGATTAGAGCGGATTCTAAAAAGCAGGAGGAATCGCCTTCGTTTTTTTCTTCGTTCCGGAAACGCGTAAATGATTGCGCGTTTACTCACCATTACAAAGATCGAAGATTGCGGCAATCGAGAGGTCACTGAGTCTACCAGTTTCACCACCTGGAAGGAATCATTCATTGTGCACTTGATTGGGAGTTTAAGTTTTTGATGTGAGAAATAAGGTTATTATAATAAAAACAAACCTTGCTGAGAAATTCGTCAGGAGACGAAACTCGATCGTCATTGTGTCCCACAGAGATCAGCACTGCCTGCTAAAGATGCTTGAAATATTACAAATTCATGTAAAACATTCTCAATTTCAATATAATTATAGCTGACACGGGTATGAAAATCGTCTCAGTTCTGGGTATTCCCCGTTCGCAGGTAGGGATTCCTCAGAAACCGGAAATGGGCCTTCTCAATTAACTGAAATGGCTCCCACCTTAGCTGGAATTCGTTCGATTTCTCCGTTCGTCACTCTCCAATCCACTAAATCCACCGTGTCTCCCATCATTCCGAACACGAGACAGTGCAAAGCGGCCAAGTGATCACGATAGAACTGAAAAAAGGGGGAATTGAAATGAACCCGAAGAGTCATAAGGCGAATTTTGATTATTTTGAGGTTATCTTGAGGATCTGGTTTGGTCATAAAACGGTACGCACATGGGCTTTCGCAAGCCAACGAAAACAACAACATGTATTTTCCGAATAAATAATTAAATTTTTTAAATTTTTTATTCAGAATTGAGACCTGAATGCAATCATTAGTAAATGTATGAATATAAACGGACATTTGATTGTTCGAGAAGAGCAATGTGATCATCGCCTATTATGAGAACGTCAGCTTCTCTGTCGCGAGCTTCCGAGACGAAATGAACATGCTGAAATATAAGAAATGAGCAAGTTTCTAATTAATTATTAAAAAATTTTGTCGGAATTTGACCTTTTTTGCGTCAGAAACAAGTTTTACTCTCTTGTACGTTCATGAAAAAAATGCGGCAAAAGATTCGCAGCGGGCAGGATTCGAACCTACGCGGGCAGAGCCCATTTGATTTCGAGTCAAACTCCTTAACCACTCGGACACCGCTGCTCTTGTGTGCATCGGACAGAGATACACTCTCGCTCCTGCTCTCTCTCGTTCCTCTCCCCCTCCCCCTCTCAAGTATCCTCTCGTCTCTGTGTTCCACTGACCAGATCTTTCCATCGATCATCGGTCGCTCTCTCTGGTGGAATTCCCATGAATGAAAGGCCGTTCTGAAATTGATATCCTTAATTTTATAATGTTAGAAATATATGTGAGTTACGAGGAAACGCGGTACAATAGATATTAGAAAAAAAGCTCGAATCATCAAAGGACGACAAGGATAATCAGGCTATTCAGGGAATCTACTCAATTTTCCGAATTTTAAGAATAGGAACGCACTCACAATTCGCAGTTGCATACTAGTCACACAAGGGACGATTGGAGATGACACAAATTGTGAGGGAAGAATGAGAGAGTGCTCATATGAACTAGTCCGAAATGGCAGGTAAATTACGGGACGGTGTGGAGGGAGTGACCAGAGGGGGTAATTAGAGAGTCGGCACGATTGAATTGTAATGCAACCAAGAGTTCACAGAAGATTGCAGACGGATGGGGGAAGCTGACTTATATATTATAATTAAATGTTACAGAGTTCCTTACGAAAAAAAATCAATCAATCATTTATCATGCCAAATAGTTGATGGACTTGTAGAATCATGCAATAATATGAAGCAGCTTGATAGTCAAAACTATGTGCGAGTGAGAGAAGTAAAAAAATAAATAAATTCCCCTGTACGTGCAAGAACAGTCGGTAATTCGAGATCGATCTGTGGTGTACACAAAAAAATAGGCGATCAATCGAACACTACGAAACAATTTCGAGATAAGAAAAGCAAACGCAAAAGAGATTCTGTTTCGAAACAAGCCAAAGTGCCATTACAAAACGAGGAGAGAAGGAAGAGAGAGGAGCCGCTTAACCCCTCTTTGGGAAGAGTATTGAATTCGACCCGGGAGAAGAGGGAAGGGGACACCAAAAAAGAGGCTGAGCGGTGCGAAATGAGAAGAGAAATGGACGAGAGTGTGGAAGAGAGACACGAAAAGAGAGAGAGAGAGAGAGAGAGAGAGAGAGAGAGAGACAAGATACAAACAGGGTTTTGTCCTCGTCTCGCTATTCACTCACTTGATCTAGTGGGGAAATAGTCACCCCCGGGTGATGATGATCAGAGAGAAAGAGAGAGAGAAAGAAAGAGAGAGAAAGAGAGAAGAATAGAAAGAACGACGAGATAATGTAGAGAGAAGAATAACGAAAGTGACGAGAGGAGGAAACATCGCTGTACTAACTTCCCTCTCCGATTCATCCCTCTACGAGAAGAGTAAACACTGTTCTGGTAGACGATAGATCGCTTATTGTTATGTGAAAGTCGTGGCGTCCGAAGCAATTTTTTTGATTGATCCTTCCGGTTGATAAACTGATAACTAAGTACCCTTATCAGGAGCAAATATATTTTTGAAGAGGCATGCCGTGTCATAATAAGATATTTTAAATAAAACCATAATAAATTTGCAGATACTAAATGTTTGAATAAACGTATCATTTCGCTATCTTGATTTTCTTCCTCATTAAAATTCATAATATTTGAGATTACAGATTTTATGCTTGATTGAATCGATTTGCTCTCCTTTCGCTTTGATGCAAGCCCGGAAGCGCTTCTCATATGCGATCGACAATTTACGGAGGAAGTCATCATCGAGAGTGTGATACGAACCAATTTCGGGCTGTCCAGAGTCTTGCACATAGTATTGCTCTAAAGAACTCCCAGACACTGATGTCCAAGGAATTCAAGTCGGGAAAGTTCGGGGAATATTCATAGGTAGTGATGAAGTCGGGATGTGCTCATCAAATCACTTGGCCGTATCCTTGATCGATTGGCTGAGTGCTCCGTCCTGCTTCAGTATTCAATGTGCCAGCCTAAAAGATGTCCAGAGGAGATCTGATTGAGGTCAGAAGAAGAGTGCTGTTTTCAGGGTGTGATTGATGTAGTAGTTTTGGCTCACCTTCAAACCTGTTGTCACAAAGAGGAGAGGGATTCGGTCGGTTGAGCTGAAGCCGCCAACACCATACGTATCCAGGATTTCGGTGATGCTTACCAGCATGACAGATTCATTTGTATCAAGGGCGATGATTATGTCGTTATGTATACTTATACCACTCTATGTGTATAGATCTTTTCGTAAGTAAAGAAAGAGTTGAGATATGCGTAAATGCGTCACCGATCGAGAAGGAGAGGGCGTCCCACTATGTGAAGATTGCTCTGACTATCGCTTCTACCGTGCATCTTGCTGTCCTTGTATGGGTGATGCCTCAGGCTGATTTTGACGTTCACGTGAATGTAGAACTCAAATACCGAGCTTGCAAGCCATATCTTACATGAACCTCTTGGGATCACCGATAATCTTGTTGAAAATCCTCTCAAGGTTTTGGAGTGAAATTTCGGCCTGCGGAGATCAACACTCCGGATAGCTCCTAGTAGGTCGAGTTCCTAGTAGCGTCGAGAGGCATGACGTTCTTCTGGTAACTTTGAGACGGACAATGATTTGGGATTGTTGGATTCCGAGTTTCAGGATTGTTTGACTAACTAAACTAATTGGATTGAAACCTCGACCAATGTTCTAGGGGAGAATTGTGCAACTGCTGTTGCGAAATATAGGTTAGCTACGATTGTAAAATAGGAATCAATAGAGTGCCAGTAATTTTCACGCTTGCGTCCCGCACATGATCAATGTAAAAGAAGTTCAGCAAATGTGTGATGACTCTTGTTCTTCGATACCACACTATAAATGTTGCAGCAATATCTCATCACATTTATTTTGCTTGATGATTTTTTGTGTGATGTCTATCTGAGCACGGGGGAGGGGCTGAATCATCAACCTCATAGGGAAATGAAAGAATCCTTTCCACTTGCAAGAATCACGATGCTACGGATAGCTACTGTTGTATTGTCCATACTTCCAATTATTAACGCAGCTGCAGTTGAACCGGCGGTATGTTAGTCCGTTTGTTTTCATACGTTCTTCACACTTAATTGCATATTTGTGTTCTAAATTTACTCTCAAACTATATAACTTTTCAATATCTAGATGTATGCTCTCACGGTTCGAATAAAAGCATATTTTCAGCCAGGAAACTACACTTTCGTTGAGAACTCCAACACCGACACAGTAGTACTGCAAGAGCTACTGGATAAACTATCTGGAATCTGTGGGATGCGAGTGAAACCGATGAGAAACGCTTTCCACACAAAAGCGGAGGGCTTTCAGGAGAGCTACATTGGAAGAATGTGAGATTTCATTTTACATAATTCAGAACGATCGTTTCATTTTGCTTGCACTTTACCTAAAAATGAATATTCATTATTGGACAAATCATTGAAATGTTTATAATATTGCAGATGTGTTACAGGCGACTGTGAATATGTCGAAGCAATAAAGAAAAGAGATGGAAAGGTTTATTTTTAAAATTTAACATTCCTTGCTTTGCATTGTTTCAGGTATCGATGGTGGGATATTATGATGCACCAATTCATTTGCTGGACGTGAGAAAATCCAAATACATGTAAGTGAATATTATCTACAAGACTTCAAGTGATCATGTTTTAGGTTTGAATTCAATAAGTTCAAAGCTTCGGAGACAGTTTTCTCTAAAAACGGTTGCGAAAATGTCCCTGTTCTCGTTTACAACTGTAAATCGCAAATGAGCACAGAAAAGATATTCGCTACTGTTGGAACTCATCAAGGGAACAGTCGTATGTACAAATTTGGTGATTAAAATAAATATCACGAGATTCAGGCAAGCTTAAATTCGTAAATGAGCATGGTATGGTAGATACTGTTGGCGAACATCCAACCGCAAACAACGGATACCAATATTTGGAGCTCGAAATAGTCGATGTAAGTTAAAGGAAGAAGAGTATAAATAGCTTTTTTTTGTTTCTCAAATAAATATATGAAGAAATCCTTTTTCAGGTTGCAAATGCAACTTCAGTAAAAGGTTTCAGTTGTTATGTTATGTTGTATATTATGTGCATGCTCATGATCTTCGTGCAATGACCATCCCACTAATTCCTAATGTATTACTTATCCTCATGTAATTATCAGATCAAAACATGAATTTTTCAAGTATTGATTTTTCTCCCTGTTAGTTTTTTTCTGGAATCCACAAAATTGCGATCTTGCACTTGACCAAAAATGTTTGATTGTTATCTCCAGAATATGATGTTTTCTTACCTGTCGGAAAATGAAAGAGAAAAATCCAATACTGATCTATCTCCGGGGATTATTTATCATATACGAACAAGACTGAGAAAGTGACGTTTAAAACTGATATGCGAACCGACATAGTAGGGGAGGCGGTATCCGAACAACTAATTTTCGTGAAGAAAACTCAAGAGTGTCACGGCCACGCAGAGATGAGATGACGGTCTTAATGAAGAGTGTGATGGGAACATATTTGTATGAGCAATGTATGAGTTACGTAAGGGATGAACAACCAAGAACGGCAAGCATTGTGTTTGATGATGACAATGAGGAAAGTGAATGTTTCACGAAGCTTCGAAACGAATTCTGTAAAATGATGTGCTTTGCTGCACAGATCTACGTATCCCCTGCTGATGAGGATTCTGGGGCATGTTACCTTTCGCAATCAAAGTTGCTACCAATTTTACCGCCAACGAGGGGGGGGGGTGGAGGGCTTTGTGAACCTGGGCGGGGATCGAACTCCAATCAATACCGTTCCTGCAAATGATTGCTGAGATCTCTCTTCAATTTCAGCATCCCAAAGCTTGCGGGTTTACTTGATGTCACGTCCTGGAGAGATGAGTCCAAAGTTCACCAAGTTACGGGCTATCGAAAATATTGTTAAAATTTTACATGGATGTGCAACGGCTAAGGGGTTTATGTGTGATTTTCCCCTTTCGTTCGAGTTTACCACATATCTTGGTGGAACAAATTTCCTTCCTCCTGACTCCTCCGAAGAAGTGGGATATTTGATTCGTCTGGGTTGGGCAGCAGGGAGCAAAGTCCACCACCTGTAGGCGTCACGCATTCTTCCCAGGAAGTCTAATAAGGGGCTCTTCTACAACTTCTTCGTGCCTACCGTTCTCTATGGAGTATGCTCTGAGATCTAGTGACAAAGAGCGCCTCAATATCACCTTGAGGAAGATGGAACGACGAATGATTTATTATCCTTCTGGATCGAATGAGGAATGAGGACTGCAAGAAATCATCGGAATTCAATACTGGAATAAGGAGGCAAAGGAAATTAGGACAAGTCGAATGGAAATCAATTATTGGACGCGGGTACCAAACAATGTGGACGCCTTACGATTGTAAATTCCCCCTAGGCCACCCCAATATTCGATGGAGAGATGTCCTGAAACGTGAAATCAGACCGCAATGGTAGAATATAAAGACCCTTCTATCCTCATTTGAACACAATTGATAAATAATTGCAAGTACATCTTATTCTTTTTCACCGACATTGGAGTCCTCGCCTGTTGATGATTATCCATAACTCCTGCAATTCAATCATACTGTAAAAGCTAAATCCATGTCACCTGACATTCCTCTTCATGTTGTTCTACTTCTGATTCATGCCTATATGATCCCTGGGCAAGGAGGGACGAGCTGAATCATCTACCTCATAGGGAAATGAAAGAAACGTTTTCACTTGCAAGAATCACGATGCTACGGATAGCTACAATCGTCGTGTTTGTACTTGTGATAGTCGAAGCAACTACTACCGAATTGGTTCGTTATTACACCCACCATTCCAATTATATGTTGTTTAAACTTGATTAGATATTTGATAGGGTTTTTTCCCAGGTTAATACTCCGAATGAAGTAATCTATAGCTATAAGGCTGTTAAGAAAGTTTCGCTCGTTTTTCCAGCCAGCATATTTTGACTAATATCTCTGGACGCGGAGCTCGGATTAGTTCATGCTTAGGCGCATTTTGAAGGTTCATCATTCCTCTATTTCTTTCCCACTTTGTGGTAGCCATCGATAAATAACATCAAGTCTATTGGTCTCTTAATTACGCATGGTGGGTATTGAACGGTGCCTAGATTTTGAGCTGCTATTACAAAATTAGGGTAGAGAGATCTACTAGCTGTGTAGTATTACAAAGTACATTGATAGGTATATCTACTACGCGCTATGTCACATTTACACCACTTCGTGCAAAGCCTGGCAGGGACCGAAAATTTACATTGAGGGTAACCGCGTACGATCAAAATCTCGATTCCGTTTGTTACTCAGGGCTTCGAAAATGAAATGAGCTGGTATTATGTTCAAATATAGTGCACGTACACTACTTTCAATTGATATCAAAAGCAACCTCATTGCATCATTCGAAGCAGAAAAATATTGCTATAGACTATACCACCCCTTTTTTGTTATCGAAATTGACATGTTGGCGAATATTTCTACGTTCTTTCACGATGAAATTCAAATATCTCTTGGTTATTCTGGAGAGTAACCATAGTCAAAAAGTTTCTATTAGAAACATGTCTCAAACTCTCCTTGTTCCGATGCCAGAGAATTCCTACGAAACCACCATAAGAACGATTTTTCGTAAAATTTTGAGATTTTGGTGATTTTGTCCATTTTCAATTCTCTAGGAACAGGAGGTTCAATATGCTAATCCATTCTGATGAATACTTGTACGACTAATACACGAATACAGCGCCCCTGATTAGACAATATCTGTGAGCTCGCCTACTGAGTTGTGTGATCCCAATCTGGGCACGTGGTTTATGTGATTACTATACTCGACTAATCATATCTCTATATTCTGGAAGCTGACCATCGAATGAAGTATAGTGGTTTAGAGGTGTGTTATGGGGCTACTCATTTTTTATTAGGCCCAATGATAGATAAATTTCCGTTCTCAAATCCATCCTCTGTGAATACTATCGCGGGTTTACAGTAAATTGGTCTTTTCTTCTTCAGTATTTTTCCCGGAGCTAGAAATTGCGAATAGTTCAGCCAATGTATGACCATAGACAACAACTATTGCCCCATAACATACTGTGAACAGGGGCTGTTTGCATTGACACACGCTGAGATACATTGACTCCAATGTCACACCCAAAATCGAGCGAAACTTTCTTAACAGCCTTATATGTACCATTTTTTAACTTTTTTTAAAAACTGCTCCTCATCTTGTTTTTTTGTTTTGTTTTCAGAATGCTAATTAAAGCTTATTTTCAGCCAGAAATGTACACCTTCGATAAGAATATAACTGACGACAGTGTAGTTCTGCAAGATTTACTCGACAAACTATCTGGAATCTGTGGACTCCGAACGAAACCGATGAGAAAAGCTGTCCGCTTTGCGGTAGTTTATATGTAGAAGCAAAGAAGGCTAGCGACGGAAAGGTTTGATTTTTTTATTAATAATTACTTATATTGCATAATTTCAGAGTGCATCAGACGTTGAAGTATTGATGGTGCGAAAATCGAAATATATGTTACTGTATCAGTTTTCACCTAAAGTCCGCACAAAATATTTTAGGAGCGAATTCAACCAGTTCAAGGCTCAGGCAACAGTTTTCTCTAAAAACAATTGCTCAAATGTCCCTGTTCTTGTTTACAAATGAGGCTCAAAAATAAGCAGTGGTACGATATTCGCTACTGTTGGAACTCATGAACGATTGCATCGTATGTTAAATTCTGAATTACTTTCATATTTTAATAATGCACAGGAAAGCTAAATTTCGTCAGTGAAAAGGGTGAAGTAAAATCCGTGGGCGAAGACACCATGAATGAAGGATACAGCTATTTGGATCTCGAAATATTCGATGTAAGTTAAAGGTCGAAGAGTAGCTGCTGAAAGAAAGAAATGATGAAGCTCGTTTGCAGGCCGGAACTGAAGATACACTGAACGGCTCAAGTCGCTATGCTGTATGGTCTATTATCTTTATTCTCATTGTCGTCGTGTATTGAATGCACTCACTAATTCCTACTGTAATCAACGTCATACAATGGATAAAATATTATCACGAATTGGAACAAAGAACTAGAGCCCCATTACTTTAATACGTTTTACCTAGTGATCTTTATCTCGCTCACCTTGACAAAGAATCTTTGATCTTTTCTCGAGATGATGATTTTTCTTACGAAATAAAAGACAAAAATCCCATTTGTGATCTCCCTTCAGGGATTCTTTGTCATAATAAAAAATGACTAAGACGTATAAAACAAAAATGAGAACTGACATTGCAAGGGAGGCAGGTATCTAAACTATAATATGAATTTCCGTGAAGAAGCGGAAGGAAGAGTGTTCAATATACTCCGAGTAGCGCGCTTGAGAGATTATAAGAGAGCCTTTGTGAAGAATGGCATGGTCATTACTGAGAAAGGTCAAAGATAGGTACTTCCCGTCTTCGAGTCGGGCTCGCAGGAGAGCACTGCCAGGCCAGTATTAAAAGGGCAGATTCAGTTCAGGGTGCCCACCTTGGCCATACCTATTTACCTGCGTCAAATAGCATCAAAAGACTGAGTGTCTAGATGTCATCTAAAAGATTTTTCGCTCCATGTAGATAGAAGAATTGGACTTTGTAATCGTTCCCATACACTTATCAAGTTTGGAATGACTGGAAAAAGGAGGCAATTAACGGACAGCGAAATGGGTCTTAAAGATAAGCCAAATAAAAAACAATCATTGGACGCGGGCAACAACGGATTGGACCCCCTACAACTGGAAACGCCCCTCGGCCACCCATAATTCGATGGAGAGATGACCTGAATTGCGAAATCGGGCCCAGTGGCGAAATGCAACAAATAAATAATACCATCCCATCCTCATCTGAAAAATATTGCCTGACATGATAACTAATTGATTTGAATTTAATATGAACGGGAAAATAAAAATTAAAAAAAAGATCTTTGAAAATGATGCTTCAACTCCGTCTTCTTCATCAACGACATTGCAGTAGTCGACTACTAATGATTATCCTCGATTTTAATCATACTGAAAAGGTTTAATCCATAGACATTAGACATTACTTATCCTGACATCAAGGCAAAGGTCTGCAGGAGGTATCATTCGGGGGAAGAGGTGGTCAGGATCTTCGAACTCGATGCAACTGGGTTAAGGGGATGGATCTTTCTTGGCTTCCTTGGTCAATTGAAGTGTCAATCTTGGACGATAGGCATTAAGCGTAGAAGTAGATCTTCCAGCAACCAGTGACATCCTGACTAGCGTGTATCAATCGAAGCGAAAACTCACGTCGTAGTCTTGTCGACTGGGGCTTATCTTGATAGTTGGCGACATGAATTAGATGTAGTCGATCCGGTTCCTCTGATGGAAATGATACCAGGTGGGCGATATACTTGCCGGGTTGCCCAAGCTGACTGGCAAGGGTTCTCCAAACTGAGGTGGGAGAGGAGCGGGGAGACTGACGACCGCCCGTCATGAGGCACAGAATGAAGAATGAAGAATCAGAAAGAATGAGGTTTAATCCATGTCAACTCATATTTCTCTTCATGTTGTTTTACTTCTGAGTCGTGTCTATATGAGCACGGGCGAGGGGGCTGAATGTTCTTCCTCATAGGGAATGAGAGAAACGTCTCAACCAGCTAGAATCTCGATGCTGCGGATAGCAACGATTGTCGCTTCTCTACTCGTAACAATAGAAGAAAAGGTAAAGGTAAAAAAGGTGAAGGTGTTCCATGTACATTAGCAAGTTACCACGCTAGATGGGGCAAGCCGGTAAGCCAGCTGCAACGTGGGATTACGTAACCCAAGCATTCCCAAGGCATATAGGTCACGTTACAATCAATCAATTCTTCGCAATCAATGTTGCTACTAATTTACCGCCCCGGGGTGGATGGAAGTCTTGGTTGGCCTCGGCGGGGATCGAACTCGTGACCCTACGAGTGACTAGCAATTGCTTACACCACTCGGCCATTCCGCGTCTGACACCCTGTTAGCAAATCCTTGAAGTAGTAGTGGCCAGATGCACTAGTTGATAGTGCATCTGGCCACTACTACTTCCCAGATTGAATTTCATTTCCAAACCCCGCGTGTCTTCTTAATTTATTCATAATTTGTCTCTTGTCTCGTAACTGTCATTTTTTTAATTAGTCTTTTTTTCATTTTTCAATTTATTTCAATAATTCAATTTGTCAATTTCTCTCGTCTTCATTATTTGTCTCTTGTCTCGTAATTGACAATTTTCAATTAGTCTTTTTTTCAATTTTCAAATTCTCCCAATAATTTAATTTGTCAATGTGTCTCGTGTTCATAAACGCATAGTAGGTTTCCATTTTCACAGTTCAGCGACGGCCTCCTCATCCATTTCGGAAACCTGTAATTTGAATTGTTGTCTGAATTGTTATTCGTATATTGTAGTGTGAATTGTATTCCAAATTACATGTTGACTGTTTGTATTTTTATGAGAGAAAGTTTTGATTTCAAGCATGCTTCTATACAAAAAATTGTGAAAGGGGGACGTTCAGTGGAAACCACCTTAGCCGGGAACCCCAAACCACGGCGGCCAAATGAATGGCTTAACTTGGGAACTTTTCACATAGAGGGATGCTTGTTTACCAAAATGGGCGAAGCCCGGGTATTTTTGCCCCAAAAGTTCCGCCCCAAAAGGGGCGTGGGTCATTTTTCGACCTTTTGCGTTTATTCAGACAAGTGTTTTAGTCCGAATATAGTTACGTTTATCCGGAACCAGTGTTTTGGTCCGAATAAACGTAGCGTCGGAAAGTATTTGTTCGTTATTTTTAACAATTTGATGAAACTTTCGAATCAGAACAGGAATCTAGCTGAACTGTCCAGTGCATATAGGGGATCTATAAAGAAAAACAGTGCGCCATAATGAGTCCAGACATTCCGGAAAGTTTGGTAAAGAACGATTATCATTTAGGAATTCTTCAAGGGTGAATTAGTTAAAAAGTGGAGGAACGACCCGAAATCGTCTAGGTACCGATGCCAAATTGTTGTAGCAGCAGCAATGTTTTCCTGCATGCTGCGATCGGATCCCGGCGCGGTCTGTTTTCAGAGGGGGAGAGACAAAGGGGCGGGGCGAGCGTTTTTAAGAAAAGGAGATATTTCAAAACCCTCAGGCCGCGCGGGGTTCCGATCGTAGCATGCTGGAAAACAATGCTACTGCTACAAAAATGGGGCACCGGTTTCTGGACAATTTTGGGTCGTTCCTGCACTTTTCAGCTATTTTACCCATGGAGAATTCCTAAATGCTGATCAAACTTTACCAAACTTTCCTAAATATCTGGATTCACTAAAACGCACTGTATTTCTAAATAAATCTCCTATACTCACAGAAAGTTTTTCTAGATTCCTTTTCTGATTCAAAAGTTACACCAAATTGAGAAAAAAAACTCACAATATCCTTCCGGCGCATCCCAAGCTCGAGGCGACGCCAGCGGAGCCGACATCATCCTGCAAACGGAGAAATAAATCAATAACCAAGAAATTAATCGATAATCGGGCGCGAAAGATCGATAATGGTGGCAATCAATAGTTGAGGGCGAAGAAGGGACACACAAAAAAAGGAGCGAGGAATGTGCTTATCTAGTACGATCGACGCACACTATTAGAATATTGATTTGATATCGCGCGTTTTGTGGATCCTTTTAGGAAGAGAAGGAAAACGAGGGGCTGAGGAGCGGGTGTGAATATTGAAAGGTGATACTTCGAGATGATATCGCAGCGTTGAACCATAATACAAGGGAGAAATGAGGAAAGCAAGGAAAGAAACCCTCGACGGGGGAGGGAGATTCAAATAAACGGGAATAAACCTAGCTCACTTCCTTCTGACGCCTAACCGCTCACTTCGCTCACTTCCTTCTGACGCCTAACCGTAACCTGAGCGACCCATGAAACATAAAGGTCACTGGTAAACAACCGAAGTCCAAGTGTGAGTAAGTGTTGAAATTGACATCTCAATAGCAAAAGGAGAGGTGAATTTGCGCTCGTCAGTCCTTTTTTTCGCTCACACACACTCCTCCTTGCAACACTCATAGACTCTTGAAGAAGTTATAGAAGGGCAAGCAGGGCTGGCACATCACAATTACTCTCAAAAGTAGGAGAAAAGGTAGTGAGAACGACAAGTTTTTTTGTCGTCGCTCTTTGGTGAAAGCGGGCGCAACAGGAAAGACTGCGGCCAAACGACACTACGCAGCAGAAGAAAACACGTGTTGAAGAAAGAGAAGAACTCGGATCTTCTGCGCGACCGTGAATAATGTAGAATACACACGGAAGTTGCGCGCAAAGCGCTCTATTTTTAAAGTTTCGCGGAAATCCGCAAAAAAAACTCACGGGGAGCAGCGAAATCGCGCTTGATTTGGGTAAAGCGGGCGGTGGCAACTAACGAGGGCACTAGTCAATTAAAGATAGAAGTAGGGAACGGTCAAAATATGGCAAAAAGCGCGACAGAAAGAGGGCGGAAAGGAGGAGGAACGGCAGAGTGTGAGTGAGGAGGTAGAGGGAGAGAGAGGGAAGGCGCCCTTTAGCGCGCGCTCGGTCTAATCGGATGCCGCCAGAGGGTAAATGATGACGCACGATGCTCAAACCACAAACTAGAGAGAGAGACAGCGCGCGCTCTGACGAAAGGACACGGCTTGCGTGTAAATGATGACGTCAGCGGGTATGGCTGGTTACGGTGGCCATACCCGCTGGGCCTCTGAAGATCAAACCACCAAAAGGTCGAGCGAGAGAGAGAGGAGGGGGGAGGGGAGGGGGGAGGGGAGGGGGGAGGGGAGGGGGGAGGGGAGGGGGGAGGGGAGAGGGGAGGGGGAAGGGGAGAGGGGAGGGAGGGAAAGAGGGGGGCGCTAAACTTGAGTTCGCGCTAAATTCAAGGATAAACGGCGAAAATCGCGCTTGATTTGGATACAACGGGAGGTGGCAACTCACGCGGGCACTAATTAGCGGCAATTAACGATATATAGAGGGGAACGATCAAGAAAAGGCAAAAAGCGCGACGGAAAGAGGGCGGAAAGGAGGATGAACTGCAGAGTGAGGGAGAGGGAGAGAGAAGGAAGGCCCTATAGCGCGCGAATGGAGAGAGTACTGGAGAGCCGCGACGCATGAAAGGCGGGCGCTGCGGCTAGACACTCTCTTCCATCAACCCACTCTCTCACTTTCTCTAACTCACGATCTCTCTCTTGAGCGTGCTCTTTCTCATTTTCTCGTCGTCTATCCTCTCTTCTCCTCGCCTCTCTGGTCTCTCCCTCTCCCTCGCTTCTCTCCACGGAGAGGGAGGCACCTTATTGATTGAACTATCGATCGTCTCAAAGTTTGGAGTGGGGGGATGTCGAAAAAACGGATCAAAGAAAATGCCAAATATGATGCTCTATTTAAAGATGATACATGTCCCAATTTTGCTTTCGAATATAACGGTTAATAAATAACTTATAAAGAAGAGCCAGATACAATGGATAAGGAGGAATGGCTGCAGCAAAGCCAGAACATGAATGTTTTCTTTCCGCTTTCGAAATGTGGCCACAAAGACAAATTTCCGTCCCTGCGAGTATTGGGTACTGCGCGTAGTATTTCGCCGTCTCTTTGCTGACTCAATGACTAAATTATGTATAGATATGACATGATCGAATGTATTCTTTTACCGCCCAAAGCCAAAAAATGTAAAACTTGCATAGCATAGAGTTCGTTCGCTTCGCACGATGCACCTCCTCATTAGGCTTACATACAACTACCAATCACGTAATCGCTCTAGTAGACATTTTTTAAAGACGTAACTGCTCTCTTCATTTCACGCACTCTCTTGCGCCGGTGAGTTTGCGAAAGAGAGAGAGAAGGAGAGATCAAAATTCCTGATCAGCCGCCGTACCAATTGCACATTTCTCGAAACGACCTCCACCTTTTCATTGTCTTTCAAAATCATTTTACAGAGCAATATGTTTATCGAGCGGTCGGAATGTGAACTTTTGACGTAGAATGGGCTTCACATTGTCGGGGTTTAAGCAGTAGGTGGACACGCCTGACTTGAGCCTGAATAAAAATAGATCACGAGTAGAAATAAGAATAGAACTATGACAGCGGTTTGTATAAAAAATGAAAAGAAAAGTGCAAAAAGAACTAACCCTTTTACATTCCACGATGACGTAGGAAAAGTGTAGTCAAGAACATCATACCTCCTCCGTACCTCGCACCCGTACAGTACACCTCCTTAGGACATGGGCCGATCCTCCTCCGTGCCATCAAACTAGCGTCTCGGGCCGTTGCCCTTCTGGAATAGATCAAAGATCAAACTGGATCGAATGGTCGAAGATACCGTACCTCCTCGGGACTTGGGTCGATTACACTCCGTGTAGAACCAATTAGCGAGCCACTCGGGGCCAGTGCCCTTCTGGAATAGATCAAAGATCAAACTGGATCGAATGGTCGAAGATACCGTACCTCCTCGGGACTTGGGTCGATTACACTCCGTGTAGAACCAATTAGAGAGCCACTCGGGGCCAGTGCCCTTCTGGAATAGATCAAAGATCAAACTGGATCGAATGGTCGAAGATACCGTACCTCCTCGGGACTTGGGTCGATTACACTCCGTGTAGAACCAATTAGCGAGCCACTCGGGGCCGTTGCCCTTCTGGAATAGATCAAAGATCAAACTGGATCGAATGGTCGAAGATACCGTACCTCCTCGGGACTTGGGTCGATTACACTCCGTGTAGAACCAATTAGCGAGCCACTCGGGGCCAGTGCCCTTCTGGAATAGGTCAAAGATCAAACTGGATCGAATGGTCGAAGATACCGTACCTCCTCGGGACTTGGGTCGATTACACTCCGTGTAGAACCAATTAGCGAGCCACTCGGGGCCAGTGCCCTTCTGGAATAGATCAAAGATCAAACTGGATCAAATGGTCGAAGATACCGTACCTCCTCGGGACTTGGGTCGATAAAACTCCAAAACGTTGGTGACGACGACAACGACTTCCAGCTAGATAGAGTCATGCACAATGTATTAATCTCGATAGTATCACCTTGAGCTCCATTTTTGTCCTCCGAGAACGATTTGCCGTGTAGAACGTCAATAATTCGGCAGAAATAGAGAGGGCGACCGTGTGTCGCGGGAGAGAAGAGTGAAAATGAAGGGAGGACAGGGGGAGGGGACAATGGGTGATAATTGAATTAGCGATGCAAAGTGAGAGTAAAAGATCGCGATCGTGAGAATGAAACGACCGCGAACTCAGTCGAGCCAGAGATGGCGAGAGAGCGTGATTGATAGAAGAGAGAAAACGACCACCAAAAAAACCATGTCTGGAGGAGGTTTTTTTGGAGGTCGTTTACTCTCTCGTCTTTTGCCTCATTTTCCCCTATCTCTCGTCGGTCTAGAAACGACCGCCAGATGCGGGTGAATTCGACCCCGAGGTGGGGGTCGAGAATGAAAGGATTCGACCGCTCTAACAATAGAGTTCGAGGTCGAATTGGAGGGCTCTTCGAGGGCAATTGGTACGGCGGCAGAAGTTCTACGCTCTAGTCAGTTTTGCAGTTGTCTACGAACCGATCCGCCCAGGCAAGTTTTAACACTTTTCTTTCTGAGGCGAGATGCTAAAGTTGTCGCATTTAATACATTTTCATACTTAAATGCTATCGCAATACACTACGATAAACATAGAAAAAATATACCTTATATGGTGTCGACTTTATCTTCTTCGCAATTTGCCTCTACATGCCAGTTCTGAGCCTGATCTACCTCATTGAAATATGGGTGGTCTTGCGGGTAAGATCCTTACTTTATACAGTAATCATATTTTTCCAAAAAAAATCAGCGTGGCTCGCAGTTTAAAAGCACATTTTATGTGCTATTCGTTGTGGGCGCCAGTCCGGTAAGCAATATCTCGTATTTCCATGTGTATTGGAATGTTTGAATGGAAGGGGAAATGTTCAGGATCTCGTAATGACCATAATTGTGAAAATCACCATACCATTTTCCTTGTTGATCTTTGATCTCTAAAACATGTTAATTTGTCGTTGTCTCATCTGATTTTTATCACAGTGACATCAGATCTAGTTCATTATGTTGTGATTAGTCTGTCAATCTTACATTGTATGTGAATTTTCGAATTACTCGATTGTCGCAATATTATTTTGCCATAATAAACCGTGTGTCCCAGATCCCGGAGGAAGTACAAGAGAAAGGGAGAGGGTCTAGTGGTGGACGGACTAGTATACAGCGCGCGAACTCTCTTAAATATAAGAGAGTCGTTCTGTGACATGTGCCTCTCATGAGAACTGGTTCTTATACATAAGAGAGTTGACTCTCTTATATTTAAGAGAGTTGAACTCTCTTATATCCTAGAGAGTCTTCTCTCGTTTTGCCCCACTCTCGGGTTGCTCGCTGGTTGGTACCCTGCCCCTTCCTTCATTGA
Source organism: Pristionchus fissidentatus (assembly GCA_036245785.1). Lineage (NCBI taxonomy): Eukaryota > Metazoa > Nematoda > Chromadorea > Rhabditida > Neodiplogasteridae > Pristionchus > Pristionchus fissidentatus. The sequence continues at coordinate 5,882,455 of BTSY01000007.1, forward strand.
CTCCCTTTGGCTACCGTAATCCAATTGAAATATTGATCTGTTGTGATGCTGTGCACAACAAGATACATTGATTTATAAGGAAAATATTTGTTTATCGGCACAAATCGTACAATGGACAGCGATAAAACAGTGAAAAAGGGTCCGCTTCATAGTAGGCGCGTTGCATTCCGCTCCATCCGCGTCCTCGTCCGCGTCAGCCGATCGCACGCTGCGGTTTCCCTCGCCACCGCCAATAGGGCGCACCATGCTTGCCTGCAAATTACTATATCATACCGTACAAAACAACTGTCTCCTACACGATAACTTGAATGTCGAAACATCACCATTCTATCGTATCTGTCCTACCATCTACTATTTTACAGTACCTGAGAATGCTATCTACAGTAGCCCACTACTCCTCCCTCACTCTCCCCACTACCGTACCTCTCTGCATACGCGCACAGTCCGTTTACTCCGGGCTCGAAATTCTTACACTTCTTGGTCTTGTACTTGGGGATTGTTGATGGCACGGAAGGGCTGCGGAAAATAACAAGGTCACAATAATCACAAGGACGGCCATGTAGCCTTGGCACGGTGCCAAATTTCCATCGATACTTATATTATGACTCTGATCTTGCGACAAAAATAGCACTGTGTGTGCTTAGCCGACGTTTCGCACACTCACCCGTGTGTACGGCGATCATAGACGGTGCGGCCAGAGAGGGGGCTCCTCGCTGGGAATCGGCGTCGTGGCGGCGCGAGTCTGAAATGGTGCGGATTACGGTAGGCACACCACGAAGACGGAAAGATCGCGCGTTTTTCAGCGCAGCTTGTGCGCGCGATTCAATTTCCACAAGCTGCGCGCGGGATTCTACAAGACGCGCGCCGGACTTTTTGCCGGACCTGGCTTTTCCGTTCGGGACCTTTTTTTAACAGAACGCGCGATGTGCGCCCGATTGGTGTAGGGCGCGGCGCATGCCGCGTCGAACCCTACACAAATCGCGCGCACAAGCTGCGCTGAAAAACCGGAGATACTCCGGTTTTAAAACGCACGGTGTGTGCACGCACCACGCCCATGCAGTGCACATCCATTGCACGTTCAGTGTACTGACTCTTTTACATTTCTTCCCTCTCTGGGATGAATATCAGCGCGGCGAAAGAGGGAAGAATTGTAAGAGAGACGAGCACAAAGTGCATTCGAAAACAAGAGTAGTTGAAATTTGCACTGTTTGCACGTGGTCGACGTTTCTCACCTGGCTGGAGCTGCCAGTACTGGCAGTGCTGCTGCTGTTGCTGCAGGGGCAGAATGGTCTGGCCGGAGAGAGACATGGCTGTGAACGCTGCCTCGGGCTACAAAAACACACTTTAGCCCAGATTCCCATTGCGTGAGCCAGTTCGACGTTTGTTAAATCGCACAAATGACAACTCGGACTTTTCAACGCACGATGTGCGCCCGATTTTGCAAGCTGCGCGCCTTTTCAGGCCTTTCCGTTCGGGACCTTTCAACAGAACGCGCGATGTGGACCAGATTTCAACGGATGGGTGTAGGGTTCGGCGCATCGCGCGTCGAACCCGCACCCATCCGTCGCACACCGTGCGCTGAAAAGTCGGAGAACTCACCGGCTGGTAGTACATGGGCGCAGGGCAGCCGCTAGGAGGCGCTGCTGCGTAGTTCACCACCTGCTGGTGGAGCTGCATGGGCATCACGTAGCCAGTGGAGTCTCCGGAGGCGTCACCGTGCGCCGGCGCCTGGTAGTAGCCGGGCGCATACTGGGAGGCGGGTGCGGCGCCAGCGGGAGCGCCAGGCACGTAGTAGTACTGAAATTAAGACATTCATAGCTAATTTGAAACCTAGTCCATTAAGAGCCTTTGAGAACGGTCTGAGCGACGTTTGCGTTTCAGTAAATGTACCTTTTTTGGGAATTTTCTCATTACGTGAGGCACGAAGATGTTTACCAACCTGTTGCTGCGTGGTGGGGTCCATCGTCTGTACGTGTGGTGTCGTGTCGTGTGGCTAGGCGGGCGTGGTACGCGGGAGAGCTGCACCGCTTGGACCTAAATGATGAAACATATGTAGTTTATACAACTAATCGATAGACATTGACAAATACGAATACCGGCTTCCTCGCGAATTAGCCTAAATTAACCGGCGCCTGCTATGCGAATGATGCGGCGCCGCGCGCATAATAAACGAAGCGTGCCGCGCTCGGCGCGTACTGAGCTGAGTACTTTGTGCCGGGCACATATTGAGCGCCAGATTCGGTGCCGCGCGCGTATTGAGTAGCGGTCGCCGCACTATGCTGACATTTAGCGGTGAACGAGGCGCATAGGTTTCACTAATGAGGTACCGCTCGCGTATTAAGTGGGAAACGCGCTGGACAGGTATTGATCGGTGTACACACCGGTGTGCACTAAACAGGGAACGCGCCTGCCGGCGCAAGCGTATGCGCGGGCCTGCCCTTTCCTCTGTTCTCACTAGTTTCAGTCGGCGAACATAATACAAGTACTATTCCCCTCCTAACAGGCAAAAATAATTTAGAAAATAATAAGCGAGCAAACCTTGCCGTCGATGTTTGGCGGCCTCCGCATCGTCTTCGTAGCATCTTAGCTATGGCCGGCGCAGCTCAATACATCAGTTTACATATTAACGTCGATATGCAACATAAATAACATGAAATAATAGCAAGAAACCACGGAAAATTAGTGAAAAGTAAAATTGGAAAAAAATTTCAAATAGCTACAGTATGTGGAACCGGACAATGGGAAGCGGACGAGCACAAACAATCGCGAACTGAATTTTCAAGAGAACGATTCTCTTATATTCAAGAGAGTTGAATTCTCTTAGATAACAACTTCCTCATATTTAAGATAGTCGTCTTTTTCTTAGAGAACACTTCTCTGAGAGAGGTGGACTAGAGAACGGTTCTCTTAGAGAGTTCGCGCTCTGTGTAGCAAGTGGTGGACGGTCTAGTAGCAAGTGGTGGACGGTCTAGTAGCAAGTGGTGGACGGTCTAGTAGCAAGTGCTGACCAGCTAGTGGGCGCCCACTAGCCGTCCATCGGCGATTCTAGAGCAAAAGCAACAGTGAAAAATTTCTAGTTGTCTCCATTTTTTTCTGTTCCTGAAGCTGTCTAGATCTCACTCAACCAAAATTCTCCATTTTTATTGTTGGTATCAGTTCATTTTTTTGGTATACAGAATATTGTTGGTATCAGTTCACTGTCTCTTTTAAGATTTTTTCGTTTTGCTAAAAAAGTTTGATTTGCATTTCACGCGCGAACGTAACTCTTAAAAAACACATCTCCTTTAGCTAACCAATTATACAACTCTACTTGCTGTTCGAGGGGTTTGTTCGAGGGACATATTGATTATGTTTGTTACAGTAAAAAGGTTGATTCCCTTCTCTTGAAAACTTCATGAACTTTGGATCCCGAAAAATTTTGTTATTGAATTCTCTCGAGGAACGCAAACGCCGCTTCTTCCACATCATTGATGGATGGATTTCGGACGGGGAGATAATGGGCTCTCTACCACTTTCACTCTCAGACGGAGAATCATGGGGCTTTCCGCCCCCCGAAACCCATTTGAAATCCATCAGACGGGAAGTACGCCGTCTCTGAGAATCATTCTTCACTCCTTCCCATTTGCTCTCCACAATGCTCTCCAAGTCTACCGTATTCCTCTCGATCGTATTCGCTGTTCTCATAGTCGCCTGTGAGACTACTGAGAAACCTGTGAGAACGTAAGCCCCACAATTTTTAACAATGTTGATAAGTACTACGATACGGATCTTACTAGAAAGGAAAAAAATTAGGAAATCATTATTCGTATAGTTCGTTTTATTGTTCTCGTAAGATTTGCCTCAATTCAAGATAGGATTTTATTGTAAATATTTTACCGCAAATTGAGTCCACTATTTTGCAGGCTAACTGCTCTCGAGCGAATAAAATTTAACTCCATGTATGTTAAAGAGACTTTTCATGTTTATTTTTCTGTCAAATTCACTAGAGTGGTTTAATCTTTGACATTGTCCTGATTTGCAGCAACACCAGAATGCATCGTGAAGTTCGTTCCATTCCCGAGCAGAGGAGTTACAAGAATGCTCAGGGAGCCACCGTAATTGTACCATACCCGTATCCCAACCTGAGACTTACACTGCACTGAGCAATGCCGATATGTCTTGGCCCAAATTTATTTCGTATTTAAACGTTTCGGTGTATCTATAAATAATGTGTTGCCCACGCCACTTGCTTCTCTCAATAATTAAGTACCAACTATAGAACCGCTTACGGGTAAGGTAAACGTAAAATTAAACCGGAATCAAGAGCACTTTACGTCGACAATCGACTACTCTGCCGGGGCTGACCGGTATGGCCGGTTTGCTAGCGAGGAATGCATAGCCCGTTCCAGATTTCTGGAACACAAAGTTGCTTCAAATTGTACCGCCACCATGGGGAATGGATGGTTTAATGAACCTTGGCTGCGGTCGAACTACCCGTGTAAAATGCTAATTTCGTGCGATCTACCATCATTTCGTACATGCTCACATGTGAACGAGTCAAGAATAAAACAATTACTCGTTAACACTCTCGTGGGTCCTGTGATAATGTAGTTGTTGCGATTCACTGGGTACAACTGGTCCTTTGCACCAATACGCTCAGAATTTATCTCCCAGTCTGCACAATATTAATCGATTGAGAAATCTGTTCAGACGCTATTTCAACACCAAGAAATTGCAGAGAGAGAAGGAGACGATATTATCTTGTACTGAATCCATTACAGTTTACACTGTGCTACCCTCTCTCTGCCCCATCTTCTCATTTCTTGATTATGAGTGGGTTTGGGAGAGTCGGGATGAAAAGGCCTCTCGTCTATTGTAAGTGCGCCAATGGCTCCGCTTTTTCGACGTTATTCTCATTCGTGTGATTCTCCTCATTGACCGCTCTCTTGACGTTCATTTGATATTATTCCAACTATCTCATGCCACTTTTCAATTGAGGACTGCTTCCTGACCGTTTTGAGTGTTTATGGACAACTCGAGCTCGGTGAGCAGACGGAAAGGAATTAGAGAAGTGAGAGTTGTCATTCTGACGTGGTCTTTGATCTTTGGTCTTTCAGACTCTCCGCTTTTTCTGGTGCAGAACCTCATCCGTCGTTCGATCTCTGTTCTCGAGGAAGAGAGGTTGGCTCCTATACACTCTTTTTAGAGAGGCGAAGTGATCTTTGACCCTTGGTCTTTTAGACGAAAGTTGTGAAAGAAATATCGCTGTAATGTATGCATTTCTCAGTAACTTGGGCGCCTGCAGAAACCATGTCGACTCAAGTGAAGGATGAAATGAGGACCAGTATTGTTGAGGCGAAACTAAATCTCGGTAAACTGCAAAAATACTATTCGATATGAGTAATCTTTACAGAAGTGTCGGACGCACTTAGTTCCAGTGGAGATTACATCAGAGAGTGGGAGAAGGTCGCTGAGATTTCGAATGAAGTGAGTGGAGAATTTAATATTCCAAATGAAATCGACGACTTTAGAATATGACACTATTCAGGGCAAGTCATGCAAGTTCCGTGTCGCCAGCTACAATATTCTCTGTCAGCAGACCTTGGAAGCGATGCCCGAACTATACAACCATCTTGAGTGAGTTGACGGTTCTAATTCATAGTAAAACTATTGGTGTGCTGCTATATCTATCATACCTAATAAATTTCAAAACAAAGAAGTGATTACGTAGAAGGTGCTGGTGAGGGCAGAACGAATATGACTGTTTCAAATAATAGACTCACCGTCAATTTTCAGTTCGACTTCTCCTTTCTTCTCATGGAGTCATCGTTGGTCAATTATCGCCAATGAGATCAAGTCTCTCGATGCGGATATTCTCGGATTGCAGGAGATTCCAGAGACGATCCTCAAGGAATTTATACAGCCTCTTCTAGAGAACTGTGAGCATGACCTTTCTAATTTTACTGGGGGTTTCGTGATATTGGGCTAGATGAAGAACAGTATCGCTATACTTGTGCGAATACTGTATTTGCAGTGGGCTACGCAATTCTCTTCCATGAGAAGACGAATGAAGAGATCATTCATGGACTCGTCATTGCAGTGCAGAAGGAGATGTTCGAGGTGATCATAGAAATATCTACAATGTAACATATCTAGGGCAACAACTGAAGGAATTTTTTTTCACAATCACTCCAGAGAATAAGTGCACAATCTTTAAAAAAATTAATAGTTTCCTTTTCAGATCGAATCTCATGAGAACATCAACTTCTTCCAGCTCGAAGATTCAGTCCTGGATCGTGGAAACATCGGTCAGTTCTGCTGTTCATTTAAACATGAACATTTCCTTTGAATTTACAATTCAGCAATTTCATTGCAGCCCAGATCGCTCGTGTGACCTGTCGTCTCACTGGATCGACTCTTCTCCTCTCGAACACCCATGTCGTATTCAATCCTTTCCGAGGCGACACGAAATTCGCTCAGCTCGCAACTCTCTTCTCCAGAATCCATCAGGTATTAATAGACGAGATCAACTCAATTATTACTGCGATCGAAACGAGAGATGATATCTTGCTGATCTCGTTTCTGTCGGAGAAAAAGAGACATTGGCATTCGTTCTTCTCCGCTATGAGTGTTTAAAGTCGGTTATTGTCTGGCGTATGACGAAATACTGAAGAGCAAAGACTGTTCCGTTTCAGTTCCGACGAAATGCCGAGCCTGTCATCTGTCTGGGCGACTTCAACATCGAACAGGGCAGCCAGCTCTACGAGTACATCACAACTGGACGGTATCTTTGTATTAGGATACTGTAATTGAAGGAAGTACTTTCAGTCTGGACACTCGTTTCCTCAGTCTTCGACACGGTTCAGGACAACTCACACTCGACGCTGTAAGATGCTTTTTTCAATATAGAGGATATATTCGTTTTTTCACCTTATTTTCGTCACATCTTCACAGAAACAATGAAACAATGTTGTAGTCCCTGGCTGATCCCGATGAGTTCCTGTTCGATCTTCCCCGTACGACGTTTGTGCACACAATGATGGACAGATCGGGCATGATCAAGAGTCGCGTGTGTGAGTCTTTCGATCAATTACTAATTACAACCAAATTATTTTCTTATGAAATTTGTTATCCGATCCTATCGATTATCCCAATGGACAAGTAGCGAGCAATGTTGATCGATGGTGCGTTTAGGGGCCGACTAATTAGCCACCAATCGGGTTTACTCATTCCAGCCGACGTTCTGTACTCTTTGGATACGAATCTGTCTCACATTTTCACTCATCAACTTAAGTTCGCATCGGTCTACCCTCCGTCTGAGGTGATACACCCAACCAGTTTGTCATTGTAATCTGATCATTGCAGACACTGAAAATATCCACGAATCATGCCGATTTTGGCAATCCCGACTTCATCTTCTTCGATGCGGGAAATTCGGTTAGAATTTTAATATACAATCCCCTTGCTCTAGAAATTTTTAGTCAACTTTCTGTACTTGTTATTGTTCACAAGCTCTCCCTATAAACGTGCAAGGTCCTCTACATGGAAGGCGGTCTCGACCACCCCTATGTCTGAATAGCAAAGAGCACCTATGCTAAAGTGAGCAGCGGTCTGTTGCAAGGCTACGTAGTGTGCACAATCAGGACCCCTTGCCTGCATATCCACTATAATTCTGATTTCAGTCGTCCTCTTCTCTTCGTCTCATTCGTCGTCTTTCTCTTCCTTTTTCCCTCGATCTTCGTGACGCGAAGAGATGGCCTAATGAGAAGATCCCGTCAGATCACATTTGTCTCCTGGCGGAATTCGAATTCATTGGAGTCTGAGACTCGATGCCCTTGAATGAAACCACGTATAACATCCACTAATTCGCTAGATTCGCATGCTCTTTTACAGAACCGCGTAGTGCAGTACCTCTGATTTCCTATTCTCCTGTCGGAATGAATTTCTCAGAAATCCCAGCCTAATTTCTTTTCAAGATTACGACCCTTTCAGTATCAGATGGTTCCCCTTCTAGGCCTGTGTCTAGATTTATTTCCTTCTTAGTATAGCAATATTATGAATTAAGCTCTTCTACTCACTATATTTTTAACAACGAAATTACATTGTGTGTTAGCTTCATTTTGAGTGTAGCATCATAAAAAAATTTCAGAAAAAGGTAGTTGTTCGTTGCTCAGAAACCGGTCTGATCATCAAACCATTTACGGTTCGCATGCTTCTGATTGACATAAATCATGGTCGTTCGAACAGTTGTTTGAGTGCCTTAAGGCAATGAAAAGATCCGAAAAATGTACTTTGCCTCCACAATAAGGAAAGCTTTCGTCTGTGAAAAAAATAAGAACATATAAAATGCCAGTAAAACAATTTTTTTTCGTTTTCTGGAAAAATTTTTCCTAGCCGTCGTCTCGGAGCCGACGTTTGGGAACTACCGTCTTGGAACTATTCTCTGATTATTTCAGATGTTATAAAGTTTGTTTGGCATTGTGCACTTCAGTCATCATTCGATCCTATATACGGGTCCATAACTTTTCCTCCTCCGCTTGCCTCTCTTCGCACGTGCTGGCGGGAACTCCATTTCAGACGAATGGCTCTGACTGCCTGGAGTTCTCTTTTGGGAGAGAGTGGGGAGAGACCACTGCTTTTGAGAGATGTCAGACAAGTAGAGAGTAAATCTCCAGGCAGCTCACTAACTGCAGCTTCCGCTAGGTAAAGTGTGTGATCGGCGCATACCACGCGCTCTACATAACTGCTAAAACTTCCTTTTGCCACCAGTTCATAACCATGAAATATCCAAATAGCAGTTCCTGAACAGCCGTTAGTAAATCACACCCTCCAATCCACTGTGACAGTTCGGAACCGACAGTTTTTCGGGAAATCTTCTTTCGGATTTCCTATTCTCACCTCGATCATCGACCGACCATTGATCATTCAAATTTCTTATGTGGTTTTGTTTTGATTTCAAGTTTGATTTGCAGGAAGGCTCTCAGATTTGTGAAAATGGAGAAGAATCAGACTTCGGCAGCTCTTTCTTCAGCAGTTGAAGCCGTCTATAGTGACTATATCGAGCCCTCGATGTGCATCACGTATGGATATGTGCTATTCAAGGTATGGATCCAATTCAAGAACAAATGATTGATGTTTCTCTTTATACTCTATTTGTTGTAATTGACTCTTCTCCAGATATTCCGTTCGCGCAACGAGGACTTGAACTCAGCTTACTTTAAGTTCTCCGTTTCGACCGGTTCGTTTTTCGAAAGTAGCCGTCGATTGAAAGAAAAGAAGAAAGAAAACTTAAGGAGTGAGCGCGGTCATCAATATTATCGTCAATTGGGTCACTCGACTGATCGACGTGAGAACGAAAATCTGGCTGGACAGAGGTGGGAACTGATTTATTCATGAAAATCACAACAAAGCGTCGATTTTAACAGCCTTTCTTCCAAATAACGGACATACGTTTGCAGCAATATTTGAAAATCATACCGGTCGTTACCATTTTCAGGAGTGTTCCTCAGCATACTCTCATGTATCTCGCACATCTTCGCTCTTTCGATGACTCTCGGAAAGATTCTCTCAGTGACGACTCGATTCGTCGCAATATGCTACCCTCTGTGAGAGTTACAAACATTTTGTGCAAAAACTATTAAAATATATTTAACTCTATTTGGAGTTTGCAGTACTTCGATGACGCTCTGGACTCGGCGTCGTATCTGGATACTCATCGGCCTTCAGATTTTCATTCCTTTCACACTGTACATCTACATGCCGTTCATGAAGGTTCCAATTTCCCAATGTTTGACCCAAGTAATTTGTAACCGCATCAGCCCAACATGCAAACAACAAACGACGGTTATGGGTACTTCCTGGGCGTTGAACCTATTCCACTCAAGGTTGGTTGTCTTTTTTTTGAATTTCAAGCAAAACGTTCACATTGGGATGGTCCTCCCCCAAAGTCATATCTTCGATGCGCATCTTTGAGAAGAACGCCGATGTAACCACTTGAAATTTGTTGACAATTTCAGATAGGGAAGGTGTTCGCCGAGATTGGCTACTTGTTGTACTTCGTAACTACAATTCCGATGTGCATTGCGAGCGTCTGGAAACTGTACCATAACAGAACAAGAAAAGTACGACTTCGCATATTTGTCCCGTCATAACAAATTTTGCATCAATCTGAAGACGAAATTTCATGACGTGGTTCTGATTCAGGAGACTCGACTGGGATTACAAACTTCAACTCGCAATGAGCAAGTCGTCGCTCTTTATGCAGTCGTTCTCACTGTCACTCACGCATTGAAGGCTACACAGCAGGTATTCCACTTAAATATAACCGATTCTAATGCCAAGGATTACAGACAATCTGGTTCGTCGCACTATTCACCAACGCTGAGCCACTCCAAGCATCTACGATCAAACTCGTGAGTTATTTTCGCCTAAAGCGGAAGCATTCAGCAGATAGTTTTACTGCACGGAAACTCATATTTTCTGCGATGTTTGCATGTTCTTATCGGAGGAGCCTACCGTATTTTGCAGTACACCATTCTACCGTATTTTGCAGTACACCATTCCGAACGCGCTAACGTCATTCGCCGAACCAATTCTACTCATATTCACCTCGCAGACACTCAGAAATGAGGTATCACATTTTCTGCAGATATGAGGACAAAAAAAGTTTATCAGATCTTCGGTTGCTGCAAGAAATGTCGAAACATACAAGTCGGCCCTTCGAACAGCATGACTTCGGTGTAGTAAACGACGCCATGTCTACATCTCAACCCCCTCCCCTCCACTAATTGAATTATGCAACCCCGAATCGGCATGGCTAATTTATCTAATCCGTATTTCTTCACAATGGAACGCGAAAATCACGTTAATGTAATACAGACATTGCACTTTGATGAGCATCTGCACTTTGATGAGCGGTGTGAAACAATGAAAACGAAATCTTAAAATCAGTGATCTCCATCACAAATGTAGTCGCAATGGACGAAAGATCGTTGCACGAATTCGAGACGATTCAATTTCTCTTCGAGCGGATGCGAAATGTCGTGGGTCACATGAAAAGGCAGGGTGTAAAATATACAGGGTGTAAAACAATATTCGAACTCGAACTTATATCACTTTTATCTTCCTCTAGAAAGCGATTTGAGCAACCAGTTTCCATTCATCACATATTCACTTCATTTTGACTGTCCGGATGACTAGGACATTTTATGAGATATCATCTTCTCCATGTTTATTCATTATCGAGTTTTTCCATTCCCTATCTTTACCTTGAGTGGAAGCTTCTCGTCCATCACAATGTGTAGTTCGACGAGTGCCTTCGCGCCGATGTGGTAGATCATGATGTGGTCAATCTTTCTGCAACCATAATACTTTATTGATTTTTCCAAGCCAAAAAAGGTGACTGACTGGATTCTCTCGTCGTGCTCAATGGCAATCTTCAGAATGCGCGAGAGATGCTCCTTCTCAGCAGCGACTCCGACCTAAACATCAACTTCCCGCTAAATTTATTTTATTTAAAAAAAAGTTTTGACCGAATCGCCGACATCACTGTCCGCCCTATCCTTGACTCTTCAGAGCAAGTTTCTTAATTGTTTCATGTTTCTGCTCCGGGAAGCATGCGCATTTCGTGTGTGATACCATGCAAGCAACCACTCACCATGAAGGGAATGTGCTCGAGTGTGTTGCGGAACCAGGAGATGGCAATGTATGCGCTGAATGTGATCTATTTCACAACCCTCTTATCATTCCCCCGTGTTCCCTCCTGGTATCAATACGGACTCTGATCAACCTTTTATGCCGACGTGTCTTATCCGTTTGCTCTCGTCGAATGAGCTTATCTCTCTTCCCACTCACCACACTGATATCGCTCCCAGTGCGTCACTGTATTTCCAGTACGCATCACCGAGATAAGCACAGATAAGGGCGACTGTGCCTGTCAGAATGTCGTTGCGCAGATCCATTGCGAGGCACTGTAATTAGCGCCATTAGTCGATAAGATTAGATCACGTGCGCTTCTTGTGCACCTCGGACAATTACCGATGAATAAAAACATATAAAAGATCGGTTTTATGGTTTCGCTCTGTGTCTTTAGCCTGGGTTGAGATGATTATGAGAAGATGCAACAAAGTGTGCAGTACCTTGCTTGAATCGTTTCCTCTTCTGTAACAAATGACCATAATAACGAATTTGATGGAGCAGCCAGTGACCAGAATGAGCATCGTGTGCCAGGTCATGTGAGGATCGACCTGATTGTGGATTACGGTAGATCTCAGATTTGAACAGTTCTCTTTTATCACTGTCAATCCCTGTCATTATAAACACACTTGCAGATTATTTTCGCTGCACATATTACTGTAGTGGTGGACGATAACAACATAATTAATTAATTTTTAAATTATACGGATTCTTACAGTATCATTGAGGATAGCTTGGAGCGACTGCACAATCATCACAACGTTGGCGATTCCCATGATGACCGAATTGAGAATCACACCGATCATTTCAAGTCTGCAACTAGAATTTGTTTGGACTGTCGATTAATTATGGGTATGGTAGACTAGCAACCATTCCTCGCCGCCATCGCACCACCCCAATGCTACACATAGAGTAAATGGGGAAGAGTTAGATGGGACAACTGAGTTCGTCCGACCTTTCCTTTCCTCTCGGATATCTAGGATCGACTTGTTGCGCTTGATGCAGACATATTCCCATGATGGTGCTGGTCGAAAGATCCATGGAGGAATCGACCAGAGTACTAAACACATTCAGTATATCCCAAACTTAGATTATCTTTTGTAATCTTTACCGTTCTTTTAATTGGTGTCGAACCCTTCTCGGGTTTATCAAACAACTAAATTTACAGTAAGATTCAAACCTATAGTACGGTGATCTACCTGAGAATGGATAGAGATCCGGAGAGATATGAAGCGATCGAATTCGCAAAAATCAGAACGATCGTCAGATAGAAAATGAAGTTATTGATGAATTTGTCCGTGTCGCGCTCCTCCTGCAGCACTCATATTATTGTAGGTGCAACGCGATATGAAGGGTACTGTAGTATCCATATGTGGAGAAAATAATAAATGCGGAAATACGAATGATTATACAAAATTCAACCGAATGCTGATGTACTGGTAGTTTGAATATAGTTAAAGAAAGATTACGGCAAGGCAGTAATTGTTTCATTAATTTCTAATTTAATGAAACCAGTCAACAAACCTCCTCCAGCTCCACTTCTCCCTTGACCAACTCTTTGTCCTTCTCATAGTTTTCCAACAATTCCTCGAGTCCTTCTTCATACTGTAAATATTGATATTAATTAAAATAAACCAATAAATAATTCCGACCTTCTTCTTCTCTGAACTTATTCTTCGTCTCTCGAAGAAGCCGGGTCGTGGCGGCTCAATAGTCTCAGTCTGATGCTCAACGACTTCCTTCGTTACAGAATCCTTTCTCTTCGACTGCCGACGTTGTCTCGCACCCGTCGCCATGATTACTGTAATCGAACACTGATAAGGATACTGTAGAACAGAAATAGAACACAACCGAACAGCGATGAGCAAGAGGGAGGAAATGACGGGCAGCAGTGATCTGAGTTTAGTTGATTGTGATCGACTCCTTTCTATTCGCCCTTATCAGCCCCCATTCTTTCTCCCTCTCTAAAATCAGAGCTCCTGTCAAATTTTCTTCTGATTTTCTCTTGGCCCGCCTCTTTCTTATCGACGATCAAGAGTTGAAAATATTATGTGTGCCTTAACGGGCAATGATTTACAGTCACATGCACAATTCGCGGGGATGGTATCGGACGAATTCTTTATCGACAAACAAGATTGGAAGGATTAGTCGCGGCCGTAGTGATGACGATGGCTGTAAAGGGAAATTGATAGCAGTGAGTGGATTAAGAGATTAGTGTTGTATCGGAGAGAGACGGAACCATCTCTTACTCTTTCTCCTCTGAAGAGTGACCGTGTCTGTGTCCTCTGCACTTTCTCTTCGCCTCACGAAGCTTCTCCTTCAGCTCGTTGACTTTGCACTCACACTTGTGGAGTCCCTGAAATATCCCAAGTTCAAATTTGAAAAATAGAACAACCTTTGCATCCACTCCTCTCAATGACGAACATACCCCCCAGGAGGTGTATACGGAGTACTTTGTACGAACAGTCTATTGAAGTTTTGTACTTGCAGAACTTATAGAAGTAGCTATAAATATTTTCAATGTGTATACCTCCTTGAGTCCGGCATCGTGTCCCTTCTGGAATCCGTCGATCATTCCCTTGTGATGTCCATGATGGAATCCCTGTAAGTACCTCTCTCCTTCTCGTCATCCTCTGACGTCACACTAACTCTCTTGAGTCCTCTGTGGAATCCGTGCTTGTCTCCCTCTTCAAATCCGACCTTGCGTCCCTTGACAAAGCCGAGTCTCTGAGAACAGCTCACTGTCCCTTATCTTTCTAATCTTCTCTCACCTCTCCCATATCAATGCCCTTCTTCTCTCCCTTTCTGAATCCAATGTCGAAGCCAAGTCGCTTGCCCTGATGTCATTCGAAGGTTTAAAAAATGGAGAAAAGAAGCGTAAAAGAAACGTTGAGGCCCACGTAAACGTCCCCAAATAACTCCACATTGTAGCCGCTCATTTTCATTGAACACCTTACTTTTTCGATTCCAATATCGAGTCCCTTCTTCTCGCCAGCCAAGAATCCACTGTGGTATCCACGGACGTGTCCACGCTCGTATCCAGCAGTGTAGCCCTGAGTTGAATGAGGCAATCTGACTTTGTAATCACAGGGAAGATATAACTTACGAAAACTATACAACCCATAAAGGAAATAAAATATAAAGAAAACAGAACTTCACTAGACACACTTATACTTGCGTTACCGTAATAGAATATAAGGAATACCTTGACGTAGTACTTCTTGCATCCCTTTCCTCCATGGTGATGGTGGTGATGGTGATGACCATCGTGTTCAAAGTGACCGTCGTGATGATCGTGATCGTGATGATTATCATGATGGTCGTCATGCTGAAAAAAATATCTATCGTGGTGGTTATTATGATAGCGCGCTCTCCATCAGATCAAAATGGAGAGGGTCCGTGTTAATGTCAGACAGTGTTCGATACCGAACTCACATGGTGGAAGTCGACGCCATATGTAGCGGGAGCGGCAGCTGCAGCACTTGCAGCAATTTCGGAGTGCTCTTCATGATCATCGTGATCGTCATGATCGTCGTGCGTCTCGTCATGCACATCCTCTGCGTCGTCGGAGTGGGTCTACAATTTTATACATTTTATTGGTCCACGATAAAGTAATCAAAGTAATTAACAAACCACTTCCTCGTGGGCATCCTCATCATGAGTGTGATCATCGGAAATCTCGTGGAAGGACTCCTAAAAATGCATATTTTTAAGGATGGAGTTAAATACCTTAAATATATTCAAATTTAATACAATACCTCATGGTCATGGTCGAAATGTGCGGCTCCAACGGCAACCAAGCCGAGGAGGAACAAAACCGAAGCGAATTTCATTTCGTCTTGTCTTAGACGACAAAAGGTCGGTTTAAATACTCGACCCGCACTGTTTTGTCTTCATCGTTCACCGTCAATTGTTCTCCGTATCTGGATTTTCCCATTTAAGCAAATGCCAGAAAAAGAAGAGCACACTCTAATTAGTGGCTTATTGAAGTTAATTGTTCTGGAAAATTGTTAGCATTTGAAGATAATTTTTTTTCTGTTTTCTATGTTCGCTATTATCACCGACGTATTCCAGATAAAACTCATTCTCACAGAAATAACTTTACATCCTTCGCCAAATCTCACCACTCAGCCTTTTCTTTGATCTTTTCGTTTTACTTTCTCGTTAAATGACTTCTACGAATCTGGTCTCACTTGGTCACGCCTCCTCACGATCTCCATATAAATGGCGCCGAAGGCTTTCATTACACTTAGTTTGCCCTACTCTTCCTACCGCGTACCCCACCAAACTTCCTAAAAGACCACTACGAAATTTCCCAATACTCCGATTGTATAGCACAGAGCATAGATCCATCGCACTGGCTAGATCATGCTTGTGTGCTATACAAGCGGAAAGGGAACATTCACCACTTTACTCTCCTGTGACTCATCTGTACAAAGTATCCGCCCAGTCCACTTGTCTTGCTGTGATACCTATGCCAAATATACACTCAAGATGAATATATTTTGCTACGTTTCACACCAAGACAAAGGCAGTATAGTGGCGTCTTTATTCCTTCAACATCTCTCATCGTTGACCAGGCTAAGGACAACTCTCCCACTAGTTCAGAATATCCGGTGGATGAATAAATGGATGGCCTAAAACACGATGGCGTGACGAAATTTCGAGTAGACTAGGATTCAATTGGGAAAGCATCTGCAGAAGATACCCCGATGTATGGGTGCATGATGTATGGGCCGATGTATGGGTGATGTATGGTAATTGCATCGTTCAACAGGTCCATTCCATGAGGATTCAATAAATGATTTGATTTGATTTGAATAAGAGAACAACACAGAGAAATCAAAAAAAAAGCAGAGGGAAATACAGCTAAGCAATCAACATAACCAGAAGTGGATTAAAGAACTCCATTTCTCAGTTTACGAGAAACTACAAAACATTACAATCCAGGGCCAGTTCGTAAGCATAACACCTTTATTTTCTGAATTTGCACTTTCATATGAGCCATAATTATCGCAGTATTTGCAGAACGTCTAAAAAAGGCATATTGAATTTCAATCCTTGCAAGAGAGACTTCGAAATTCCGATATGGCTGAAGCTTCATACACCCATAAGTGAAGAATTTCGTCTCAAAATTGCTTGCGAAACCAGAAAAGGTGACAGGTCTGATTGCTCTTGCCAATGGGATCGTTTACCTGCCGCGAAATTGCTTATTGGCTCAAGCGAGGAATGAGATGGAAACATACAAGTGACACAGATAAGTACTAATCTTTATCTCATATAATCAATAATGTTTATTTCTTGGCTCCGGGGAATCGAGGATCGACGTTGTCTCCCTCGTGATAATGAGGATGCTCTCCATGGAAGTCGTCATCGTGATGATCGTGGTGAGGATGATGATGAATCAATTCCTCTCTCAACTGACGAAGAACGTCCTTGAGATGATCGATCTCAGATCTGCATCCGGCGCTGCCCTGCAGTTAATTCATTTTACTTCCGGTCCGAATGCTTAGAATGAACAAACGGAATCTTGCGTGTTATAGAACTAAGCTACAGGGTAAAGAGAAAGGGAGATAAATATGTGTTTCAGGAAAGAGATAAAGCACCTGCTCGAATCCTTCCTTTTCTCCTCTCGCTCGTCCCTCGGCCAGACCGAGTTCGCGTCCACGCTCGATTGCCTGATATTATTGTATTCAACTCTATTTCGAGAGTACACGAAATTTCGAATATACTACTAAATAGGTAGAAATGCTCGCCTTATCAAGGGCGGCATTGATTCCAACTCTCTTTCCCTTCTCGTGTCCGATGAAGAGACCACGGGCGGCTCCCTTCGTCTGCAAGTTTATTGATTGAAAAAAAATCCGCATATTGAATATCTCTTCTTCTAATCTTAATTAATCGAGATATTCAACTAATTGCGAAAAAATATGGGAGTACCACAGACCATTCCAGCGAAGAATCCGTGGTGCTTTCCCTCCTCGTAACCCTCCGACTTTCCGTCGATCTGACCCTGAAAGACAATGTGTTTATCCTTTGAATCGGGGTTTCAAGTCATCTTAAAATTTCGAAAAGAGTGACCTGCTCGAATCCGGCGGGGTATCCCTGAGCCTTTCCGACGGGAAGTCCAGCAGCGTGGCCGTGTGCGAAGCCACGCTCGTAGCCAACAGCGTAGCCCTAAGATGTATCTTTATAATAGAAATATCGTGTACCTGAAAAGTCATTCAGCCATCTGTTGAATGCTAGTGTGAAAATGCCAATGAATGGGCACATCCTACAATCTCAACATATCGTATCTCATCAGTGTTCACCTTCTTGAAAGCGGCGGAGCAATTGCAGGGAGTGTGCCAGTGATGTCCATGATGATGTCCAAGATGGTCGTCGTGATGGTGATGATGGTCGTGGTGATCATCGTGATCATGATCGTGGTGGTGTCCATGGCATCCGAATCGATTTCCTCTGAGGACGGGAACGGCAACGGGAATGTTGGGATCCTCCTCACCGTGGATTACGTGAGTCTCGTCGTCGATCTGAGAAATACAAGATTAGTTTATACGATAAGACATCGAGAATCTATACTATTTATATTCGTATGAGAACACCATCAGTTATTACAGTTGACGTCAGAGTTGCTCTAATTATCTAGCATTCGGTTACAAATCTAGTAAAACGATAAGAACTCACATCGGCATCCTGTGCCCATGCAGTGGCTGCAATTATGAAGAGAAGAGCGACGAGGGCTGCACGCATCCTGTAAAAAGAATACAAACTAAAGGAGTCGAACTACTACTTAAAGCAATTACCGAAGTAAACTATAGACTAAATGTTCAAATAGACAAGCAGAAGAGCGTGATATTCCATCGCCGTTCCCTCTTTTATACTGCCCCTGTTCAATTCAGTGATGACAAGTTGACATTTGCCGTAATGAACGGCAAATGTTATGGTTCGTTCGCTCACTGAAGGGCGTTCTCTTTCATTCATTCTGTGGAGGAAGTTGCAATTGGGCTACGGATTCGAAAAATCAGTAATTATTCAATTTGATCTTTGATTTTGTCGAGTAAATAACATTCTACCAGAGCAACATAAACATTCAAATTATTGGCTTGAGTACAATGCTTAGCTGAAGCACAGCATTGCTCAGTTCACTTCATATTTACAGTAGAGACTTCTTGGATATTCTCGTTCTCTAACCATTTTCCAACAATATCGGTCATCAGCATGGTGTTCGTATGTAATCCTGTTAACATTCATTTTTGACGTAGAACAAAGCATCCGATACACTGACTTGAATCAGTCATTTTTCTATCATCAGTCATTCTTCTAGCATTATCTCTCGTAGTACGCAATTTGAGTATTGAAACAATTTCAATTTTTCAGCATCTAAAGAATATCTCTCTTGAACGAAACAAATTAATCAAATCATTTATTCATTCAGAAGCTGATCATCGTGCGAAGAAAAACGAAATCGAGAGAACATAATAACATCGTGTATGTATAACAATTGGTTTCTACATTGAAATGTCAAGAAGTAGGCAATTCGTCAACGGAATTCAGGGAAAGCATTCCCAGTCGAAGGTATCGCTCCTTTTGCTCCAAGTGTCCAAAAGGAAATCGATGTTAAAAACATAGTACGAGTCAATCCACTGAACGGAATAGAAATTGACAAATACGTTTCATCGAAACTAGAAAAAGGACTGACTCAAACCGACAGCAAAATGGAGTACAAAGATCAACACAAAACATTTGGACAAGTGCTTCAAATACGGGGACCTCGTGCAAATAAATCGTGGATGAGTTTTAGTACATCTAATTGCAAAACCGATTTAAAAAACGAAATGAAAACGAATATTCAAGAGAATATTTGTATGATCATTGCCACATTCATAATTCTGAGTTTCTAAGCCATCAAGTTCAATATATCGATATGATCTACCCTTTATCATCAAGTAATATTATAATATTCCGATCATTTAATTTATTTCTTGTCGGGCCACTCTCCGTGGTGGTGATCGTCCTCGTGGTGGTCCTCATGGTGATCCTCATGGTGGTCCTCATGGTGGTCCTCGTGATGGTGGTCATCATGATGATGATGATGATGGTGTCTTCTCGCGAGTGCCTCACGATGCTTGTGGATTCTTCTGCGCAGCTCGGCTACCTGCTCGCTGCACCACTTGCGTCCCTGAATGAGTTACTTCTTACTTAGCACATAGTTACTCCAATTTTCATTGTAAACTATACGATTTCGTATTAGCATTACAATTAATCGTTGAGTATCGATAATCGCATACCTTGGCGATTCCAGTAGCGAGTCCTTGCTTGTATCCCTCGGCGTCTCCCTCGAGGCGTCCCTTCTCAAGACCCTGCAACTTATTCACTACGTCATCATAATTGGAGAGGAAAACTAGTTCTATCGCTTTCCCCGACTATTATGCTTCCATAACCATCTATCCCAAAACGCACTCTCTTGACAGCGATTCTGATGCCCTCCTTCTTGCCGAGAACGAATCCGTGTTTCTCTCCCTTCACAAGTCCCTTCTCCTGAGAGGAATCAAATATCAGTCGTTGCCTTTGCAGAGGGAATATCGAAAATGAACTTACAACTCCTTTGGCGAATCCTTCCTTGGCTCCCTCGTGGAATCCCTCGATAGCTCCGAATTTCTTGCCCTAAAATATGTATGTTCGATTTTTATTCTCAATTTAAGAACGACAACCGTTTTACATGTTCTCCACCAACTACATTTCTAAAGTAAACTAATATATAGACTGACCTCATCGAGTCCCTGCTCGTATCCAATCTTCTTTCCGTCTTCGACTCCCTTGATGAATCCGGCCCTCTTTCCGACGAAGAATCCCTTGTGGACACCCTGTAAAACAGCAGTTCAGAATGGAACCAATAAAATACATATTCATCACAGCCAGTGAGAGAGAGAGATTCCTACCAATATTCAAATTCTGAACCACTAGTCAATCATCGGATTGCTCACCCTGGCGTAAGTGTCCTTGCAATCGCATCTTCTGTAGCGACGGAAGTTGTGGTAGGGATGGTGGTGGTAACGACGGTAGAAGTGACCACGAGTGTGGTGGACGGGGCCCTGATATTTTCATTTAATACAGCGTTAAAAGGTCATCCGACTGGGCCGATAAGGCGGATATCTCTCAATGTCGAAATATTTCAGAATGATATGTAGTCTGAAGCACTCTTAAGGCAGGGGGAATTGTAATTGTGTAGGTAGGATGCATAGAACTCACAACAAATCCAGTGGGAGTTCCAGGGGCGACGATGGCTGCGTGGACTTCCTCATTGATTTCAGTGGGATGGGTGGGCTCGTGATCGTCAAGGTGATCTTCCTCATCGTGTTCATCGTGATGATCATCGTGGTCTCCATTGACATCGACGGCTGCCTGAAAATAGTTTAATTGCTAGGCTGCAATAAATGCTATGTCCATGTGCACGGCTAGCAGTAAATAGCGGGACGACACTTCTACTTCTACTTCTCTATAAACTTCACGATGCTTCTCTATATCTATCCACTATACAATATTAAAGTAAATGGAGTCGTATACTCACGTGATCGACTCCGTGGTCTTCATCCTCATGGATCTCTTCATGTCCCTCCTCGTGTTCTTCTCCATGGACGAGATCGTGAATATCTTCGGCATCAACTTCGTGTTCGTGTCCTTCGGTCACGTCGAACACCTGGTCATCGTGCTGCAAAGAAATGACACTTATAAACCATTGCGATTGCGATAAATCCGTTATTTTCAGTAAATGGACTTTTTCCTATAGAGAGAAGAATTCTGTTCAGATAAGAAATATACTCAATAGCTAGTAAATAATCGAAAGTAAAAACGGATTTTCGATTTCAATGATGGTAAGAATTACCTCAAGATGCTCCTGAGCGAGTGCGATTGTGGCCAAACCGAAGAAGAGAGCGGTGAGAACGAGACGCATCTAGAAAAAAAAATTAAAATAAAATGTCTAACTAAAGATGGGTATGATCAGCTCCTACAATGAGTTGAGCAATTTTCAACAGTGTTTGTAGAAAACGTAAATAGTATGGAGAAGTATGGAGAAAAGGCTAAATATCTGAATGAATTGAAGCTCAAAGGACGATGCTGAATCGTGTTTGAATGGGCGTTCACTGACCGTTAAATACTCCATCGGCTGTGTTGTGACTGTGTGTCATCACAGTGGAAGTAAGGAGTGAATTGAAAGACGAAGCGCGTCGAAATGAGATCGGAAAGGGCATCTGCAAAGAGTCGAGATCGATGGTTTGCGAAATAATGAACAATGTGAAAAACGAGGGACCGAAATTGTAAAAATCAGTTCCTCATGGTAAGTTACTGCCTCCCCTGATTCACTTCAAATCTATGAAATATTGATTTACTTTCTGAAAATTATGAAACTATTTCAGAAATAATAAGAATTTATTGTTCCACCGAAAAGATGCCAACTACGAACTGCTCTATACTGTAGCGAAGAGTGTACGAAAGAGCACATGGCGTCGGCTGGGTCAACTTTATGGTGCTACCGTGTACCTTGTGGGTGTGCACTCTTCGGTCGACCTTTCGCCAAACACACACGCGCTTTGTTTAAGTGAGTGCACGCGGGGTGAGTCGCTCATACACACATTCTCTCTATCTCTCGCTGTATTCTAGTTTATCATCCTTCTTTCGCGTCCTATTATATTTCTTATTTTTTAGTTTCAATTCATGACGTTATCCAATCTTCTGTCTTGGTTTAGCTCGTAATGACAAGGATACACTATGCCGTCGGTCAGTTTTTTTCCATTATCTTCACTTGATTTGAATGAATCATGCATTATTTTCGCGGAAGGTGAGAATCAAATTCCTCATCACTAACGAAATTGATTATCAGCAATCTCCAATAATAAACTGAGTAATTTCTGAACATTTCCGAAAGATTATGAGATCATTATGGTAGAATCTGAGAAAATGGATTACATTTGAAAAGAATTGGAATAATGTTTTTGGGTTTCCAAATACCCAATTTGAACCAATTTCAGCGGTGTGTAACTTCACAGCGACGGCGTCACAAAAGACACAAGCAGCTACTGCTCCTTACCCCTTCCTCGATTTGATCTTGGGAGATGAAGTGAGACTTCTCGCTGAGGAAAATGGTTAGTTTTACAAATAGATCAATTTCACGAAATATATACTTCATGTGCATTCCATTTTGAATTCTGGACGTTATTCAAAATAAATTAGTATTATTAATGATCTAATTTCAGACTGGGCCTTCGGATGCAAAACCGCTCATCCGGCGATCTTTGGTCTCTTTCCAATGGCGGCAGTCGCGTATCCAGAAGTAAGATCTTTATTATAATTGATTATTTCCTGATCTGTGGTCTACCAGATTGCTACCATCATGATCACCCCAAACATAATCTTAATTGACTTATACTTTTAATTCAGATTCGACTACTGGACAACGAGAACTGGCAGTTGGATCGGTTGATATCACACGATATCAAAACCGCCCTTACAAAATGGTGGCCGAAAATCACTGTGAGTCACACACTCTTTTCCTTTTCTTCACATTTCTGAGAGATTATGTCTATGAGAGGATGGAGATACGGACGCACGGAGAAACAAATATGTTCAATACTATTTTTCCGATTTATAATAAAAAAAAGAAAAACTAGTAAAAGAAATGTATTATACTAACCCGGTTGTAGTCGATCTAAAAAAACTATCCATTTCAGAGCGCCCTGAGCACCGAGTCGGATATTCACTATCTCGATCAATTGCTTGGCATCATGGACGATTTGAGGATGATGAGGAAGAAGATCGAGGTTTGGAAAACATTGTCAAAGTTCTCCCCAGTATATTGTGCCAGAAAGTTTTATCAATTACTTTCCAACATGTATTTAGTGTTAGGGTGGGCGATTGAATCAGTATTTCATAGAGTTAATATTTCAGGCCGAGCAGATTCCTGAGTCACATCTCAATGTAATGCGAAAGGAAGTGAGCTACATGATCGACAAGGGCTCTGCGTAAGTTCATTCTCCGGTTGTTTTCTCTCTCTCCAGTATCCTCTGCTACCGTCTTCGATAATAGTGTTGCTGCTTTTCCCGTGTATGCGATCGACTCCATTCATCAAATTCGATTGGGTTTATTTGGTTGCTTCTCACCATTCTCATTTCAGTTTTCTCAAGTTGCCCATGCACATTCGAGACGGGGATGATCGACCTTTCGACCAGGGCGATTTATCTATCACTGAGTGCTTCAATCAGTACATCCGGAAGCACAAGTCACTCAGTATACCATTGGATGTGCGCCATTTATTTTATATTGTTTTTTCTTAATTGCAAAAGGGCGCATTTTATTGAAAATTTCTTGACGGCGAAAATCAAACGAATTGCAGAAACAAAATGGGGGAGCGACCGTTAGGAAGTCTCTGCTAATCGATATTCGAACGACGACGCTAAATCTCTTCTCGAACGCGGAATACACTATGGGACTGTACGATTTGAACAAGAAGAAATATATCACGTGAGTCTGTCTATTCATGCAAATTTCTTATAGATTTTTTAAAAAAAATAATGAATCGTTATAATCGCGATTGTGCAGTGACAACTTTTCGTTCATTTGGATTGGTACAGAGAAGCGATTCGAGAAGGGGTCGGCGAGGTGTATTTTCACGGTGAGAACAACTCTTTCCTTTCGGCCAATATTTTTCTTTTCGGGCAGATTATTGTAAGTAAAATTTGTGTTTTTTTTTGGGATAATCAATGGCCCCTTTTCAGAACATGGATCCATCTCTTGACCAGGATCGAGTTGTGCTCGTCACTCGAGTCGCCCGACTCGCCCCAGTTGATAATACGAGTGGGACTCTAATCAAGGTGAGATCATTTCCATTCCTCACTTGAACTGAATAGAGTGAGCAAACAGTGAGACGAATATGGCACAAACAATAGTACAATCGGAGAAACTTGAGGGACAAATAGATATAAATATAGATCGATAGGATTATGATGCTTTGTTGAGAGTAATGAAGTTAATTTTGCGTTATCGAAGTTTATTGAAATGTGTTACAGGAAAAGGAAATGAATATTTCAGAAACTGACTTCGCCCGCCGATCGAAATCCGGTGCACAACTGCCGACAGCCCATTGCATTTGATATTCGAGAACTGCGATCGATAATGCCCAGTGGGAGATCCGGAAGAGTTCATCACACATCGGCCATACTCAACAGGTAAGACAACTAGAGTCAAGCATCGTTCTTTAGGGGCTAAACTTTCGCATATTAAATGGGCTAACTATCAGGGAGGATTCATTCGATGTCTCTCTCGAAAAGTGGTCAATGTTGATGAAATTGCCGAGAGGAGAAGCTAGTGGATACAAAACTACTGGTAAGTTATGTCTAACGCAATTGATTTAATCGGATTAGTTTACTTCATAAGTTTTCAATCTAATATTATTTTAATAGACAGCTATTATTTCGCTTCTAAGCACTATTATCATTGAGAAATAGTTGGTGAGAGATACAAAAATCTGATCGGATATTTTTCAGAAGACGCACAGATCGTATTCTCCACCGTTCTTCTCGAAGGATCGCGAGAAAAAATGATGCAGACTAGCTCACATTTATTTATTGATCGAATTCCGAATGAAGTGAAGAGCAATCACTTGATGGATCTAATCAGAGGTACAACGATAATAATCATTTTAAACTCGAGGAGAGATAAATGAGATAACAGTTTTATAAATTGAGAGATAAATCGAGTAGGTGCATGCACTATTTCTGTGCCTCGGAAACTTCGAGAACAAGAAATTACAATCGTTGGAAGAAAAGTCCACTAACGCAGAATCCTGGACACAATATGATTACAAAACATATCAGATGAAGAACGTAACGACATCTTCGTAACAATAATGTACGGCGAGTTTCTGACAAAGGCTGTGGACAAGAAGAACATCGAAGTTCGATTGTCACTCGTCGATAAGAGAGATCGAGTCGTCCCTGGGGTAAGAAGCAACAACAATGGATAATGTATGTAAACGTTGGCGCACCCTCGTGGTGTACGATAAATTATGAGAATAAAAGTAAATAGAAAAAGAAGCTATACTAAACTACTCGATTCACGAGTTCACGCGTTCATGGTTCACGCGATGGTACATTGTGGACATTCTTGCTTCTCCCTTCGGATTCTGTGCATTTCAGTGTTTCGACTTTCCCGGTACTTCTCGCGCGCCTGCTCCCACTCATTGTTCGTACGTATTCATCAATGAGGACAGACCCAAGTGGTACGAGACTGTTAAGGTATGAATCAATCGAAATAGTAACAATCAATCAATAATTACCACCAGATCCGTTTGCCATCGATTGTGCCCGATGACTGCCTCTACCTCCGAGTGTGCTATCACGTGCGACGACCAGTTGACAAACACAAGTCGGAAAAGGTGCGATAACTATCAATCTATAAAATCTATTCCATATTTAATAGTTGTCAGTGTATTACATTTTGTGCCTTTATAATAATGCGGAGAGGGGAAAGATAAAGGTATACAAAATAAAGAACTGCGATCCTTTCTAACTGCGATAGTGAAAATACAGACAATTCATACTAAACCAAGCTGTCCCAATCTTCAGTCTTCTAAAAAGTCATCTAAAAACGAAATACAGAAACCAACTCTATGCAGGGTCCTTTCGCAATCTCCTACTTGAAGATTCTCGACTGCGGTGAAATTATCCAGAACAAGGAGCACGAACCATACGTGTACAAGGTGATATTACCTAGTGATGATAAAATATGACAAAACGAGCTGTTCAGATCGATCAATCTCGCTACGAGGCGCCGAATCCCGACTACTTGGCTCTTCTCAGTTCTCGGACAGAGAGCAGGGACATTCTGACGGTTGTTAAACATAATCAGGTATGAAAATATTTCATTTAAGCCGGTCACAATATGAAAATAGATAGTTGAAAATGGCTCTTCATAACTTTGACAACGCAAACATTCCTAGTGCGCGCTTGGGTTGAATCATCGAGGGACGATATCATCATCACACAGATGAAAAGACTATACATATCGTTCATTTTTTGTCCAATACGTTCCCGAAAGTTCAATTGCCGATTCTCATCTCAGTTTTGCAGGAAGCGCCAGAAATAATAATTCCTAAATATTCGGTAATTTTAACTTAGTAATACAGTAAGACTACCTAATTTAAAGAAACGTATTAAGGGAGTCTTCTCCTTATCGGAGAAGTGCTCTATGACAATTGGAACGCAACTCGTCTCATCACGAATTCCGATGTCGCCCAATCTTCGAACGATTCTTCACCACGGAAAACATGCTTCGGATTTGGCGAGGTAATATTGCATTCATGTTTACTAAAATATTGAATTCTACTTTAGTTCAGATTGTATATTTCAACGATTAAGAGAAACGAATAAAACAAACTAATATCATTTCTCCACTTCAGATCACTAGCGTACATCAGCGTCGCTTATAGCGAGAATGAGGAAGAGGTAAATTTCTTTGAATTAGTTTAGTTACAATATATTTTATTCCAGTTAGTTCGCTTCGCGCCCAAGATCATCGAGTGTCTCTTTGACATTTGGGACGAGCATCCCGACTTGGAGCAGCAGGTATTTCCTACTCTACTATAATCCCTGTCGACCCGTGACTCAGCCGTCGTAGAGAATGGTGCAATGTGACGTGTATTTTCGATTTCATTCCCCACTAGCTTTTGAAATTCAAACCAATAAATGAACTAGATCTTCTCATTTCGCACACTTATCGACCGGCGTCGCTAGTGTGCGAAATGAAGATATCAATGCAATTATTTTCCCGAATTTCAAACTCTATTCCCTATCGTTCGCTCATTTCTTCTCTCAGTGGTGGTTGGTTGTAGGTCTTCTCCGTTTTGGTCGTTCTCCTTGCTCTCCATGAGCAGAAACACTTCACAATTTGTCGATGGAGGATACAGGAAGTGGCAGAGAACACCTGGCATACTACTGCAGCCTTGTACGAACTTTATATTCGATTTTTTTTAGATTTTGTCACCACTTATCGCATTAAAGTTGAAAATATTAATACAAAATAAAATTAACAAGTGCAATTCCAGTCGAATTCTTCGCTGCTTGACGGGAATGGTGACACTCGGAGGCCCGCATTTCGATTCGAAACGAACTATCAGTGCAGTCAGGTTTGGCTTTATTCCTTTCTTGTGTTATTTCCGAGTTCGCTTAAGGATACGAAAATCTGTATACAATTGCAATCAAATTTCAGAAGTCTCTCTTGGTTCGCGACTGCCATCTCGGAGTCGAATCGTCGAGGCACTGCGTATGTTTCTGTTCTAATGAACGGATTGCTGATTATTTCGAAATGACAATAGTCTAGCGTAGCAATGATTGAGACCGACTTGGTCATTAACGACCGAACATCTTAGTTTTTTTCAATATTTAAACTTTAATTCTGAGATATATTCAGAGCCGGCGTCAACTGTGTTGAAGCGTGCACAACTGCACTCGAGACGCTCATGAGTCGATTGACGGATCTCATTTCACATCCAGATTCATCTCTCACGGCAATCCAAGTGAGGCAAAAAGAAATTAGAGAAAATTCTGTGTCTAAATAACGTCAAAATGCCAATATTCACTTGGATTTTTTCAGAACACAGCGATCAAGCACCTTCCCGAGCTCATCACACCGCTGATCATGACGCCAAATGAGGTATGATAAAAGTACTCCTTAGTTATTCTTTCCAATATTGAAACCTCACTGTTTTCAGAGTAAACGCTTCTCGACTCTATCCAATCAGTCGGAAGAGAGCAAAGACTCGGATCGAACTGGACACATTATCGACCAGCAGTGGGAAATACTCAAAGAATGCAGAGGAATGTACGATGCGAACAAACTAACGTCAGTTTCACTTTCGATTTTCAATTACATAATGTTCACAGAAATGACGAACTGAAATATATTGAGAGGTTAACCCTCTGAAAAAAAAGGATTCCTTGTGAAACTTTCTTGCAAATCGTAAAAAAAACAAAATCCTTAAGTTTGTATTCGAAAGAAAATTATCAATAATAGATAAGTGTGACTATTACAGTGAACATCTGCACGATATCATCACCAGCTGCTCATTGAGTGTTGCCGACATGCACAAGATCACCTACATCGATGCAATCATCAAAACGCCGCTGTTCATGGTCAGCTGGAGTGAAAAGTTTTGCTTCACTAAAGCTTCACTGCTTCACTAAAGCTTCACTGCTTCACTTTCTACAACTAAAGAAAACAATCTTGGATACTTTGAAATGTTGTATGAGCTCGTTTTCATGGAAAAAAATTGAGGGGCGCATACACTTGAATTATTTTTCAGATGGAATCATGTCGCCAAGTTCTGCTCGTTCCCTTCCTCTCTATCTTGTTGAAGTTAATGGAGCTTGATGACTTGACTGCCAACGACGAGTAAGTTGTTACATTTTCAAAATTTGCTCTTATTTATGCAATATTTAAATTGAAATCTGTCACAGGCGACGGACGCAAGTGGCGACGCAGTGCTTCAAAACGCTCTTGATGATGATCGAGAAACTGTTTCCGACCAAGGTAGATAAACATTTCGCTGAATTATAATAATAGAAGGCGTTCCATGTCAAGTGATTTTTCGGTACTACGATGGGCCAGGCGGCGACTAATTACTATCAATAGTTCGATAATCAATAATTGATAATACAAATTAACAATTGTCTTCAGGAAAACGGAGGTTTCCAAACGGGAAGTGCAGCGGAATTGGAGCTTATTGTCACAACTTCTTTGCGAACTGCAGTGAGAACTGCCGTCTTTGTCAGCAATGGAATCCTGCCATACAAAGTTAGTTTGTTACTCAATGTATTGTTAAATGTTCCCAATAATTTTTTATTCATTGTCTAATTATAATTTAATAAATTATTTTACAAATTATATTTTAGGTGGACGACGCCCGTTCCCATGCGTACACTCTCGTGATCACTCTTCTTCATCACACTTCCGCTGCCACCTTCAAGAAGTACATCGCGGTAAGTAACATAACCACTTCCTATCCAAGTTCAAACACCTAAAACATCTAATACCTAACAGTTCCAACTCCATCTTCCTGCTCCACTGGTGATGATTATTGTTGTGCTAGCAGATTTAGCTTCGAGTGATTCTCCTCGTCTGTCCTCCTAGATTTAATTTATGTTGTTCGCATGACCGATTCGCAGAGATTCTCGCACGTTTCGTTCTTTACATGTGTGCAAGAAGCAATTTCAGGGTCACGACGAGGCGAAAGTGGAGGTGATTCTGGAGATGCTTCTCATGGTTCGAGACATTCTCAACAAGTCCCCATTCTGCGTCACTTGGGTGCTGCTGAACAGAGAGATGAACAGGTAAATTAACATTTTCACTAGTAATCCGCGCCGAGTGTCAATCCTTTTCCAACAACTTTTTTTCAGAGTGGTCTACCAAGTGTTGCAATATGTCCAAGCCATTCATAAGACTCTGCGAGATGGATCGTCCTTTGTCGAGGTCAGCCAGATACTCTATCATAAACAAAGTGAAAAGAGCTGTCCGCCCCTCACGCTAGATGCCCTCTCTCTGCTCCCTGCATAACAAATGTGTTGGATTTGGGCATAATTACGGTCGAGAGGAGAGAGGGAGAGAGACAAAGCTGTGCAGAGAAGAATATCTAGTGGAGAAAAACAGATGTTGTCCCCTAGAGAGTATCCTAGGGAGGAATTCGTTTACCTTACGTGCCGCTAGACAACGGGAACTCTGATCGCTCATGGCACTACTACTGTTTCTTAATTATAATTAATTACCCAATTATTGTAATTTTTAATTGTTCAGTTGTGGCGCGAGTACATGCTCTCTCTCATCGCTTTCATCATTCACGCGAGTGCAAAGGAGGACTCGGCGACGAGTTTCGAGAGCGAAGAACTTGTGAAAAACGCCATGTTCGAGCTGAGAAGCACCTGGTTCATGCTCTCTCGTGAGTTACTCTTTCCATCTTTTTAGAGAGCATAACATAAAAGATTCAATATTTATCGACCAGGTTTCAAACGTGATCGGCCAATAAAACTACCCGACAATACGATAATAAAGCATTGTTTTCAGCGGCGCAGAAGATGCGACACATCCCTAATATGATTCGTGATTTTCTCCTCGTCGCAATCACAACTCGTACGGAGCACGGAGAAATCATTAAGATCCTCTGTGATATGATGATGACTGAGTTCTCGCTCTGTGATACACAACCGAGAAATTTCAATCAGGTAGAGTGGAAGATACACATTTATCCTTTTTTTCGAGTCCAATGAACGAAGTTTCCATAGTTTTTGGAACACCGCGAAAGAGAAAAAAGCAATGGAAATTTTAGTTAAAGATATAGATGAAGAGGGATATGGCCTTTTCAGACATCACGCGAGCTCTACCTCCAGCTTGATTCTCTCATCGTTCAAGAGACGAAGGGCAATCGATCCTTCAGAGAACTTTTCATTCACTTCATCGAACAGAACTTGAGGTACGATATTACGAGTTCACTCGTCTGGACATAAAACATTCCGCTGTTAAACAACAAAAACGGGGGCAAGAGAACGAGAGAGAGGTAAAATGAGACAGTAAACATAGGAAGTTCTTGAAGTGGAGCGTATTTTTAAATTACTACAAAACAAGTTAAACTACTGCAAAACCAGTTTGCACAGCACTTTTCGAGCACATCTCTAACTTTTTAATATTTCAGTCAAGATCCGGAGATGTGGGAGATGAGCGGGCAGAAATTCGTTGTCGAGGTCGATAGAGTGCTGAATCTTTTATTCGAGTATCGATTGACAAAGGAAAGAGAAGACAACGCGGAACAGAGGATGAGATGCATCGTCCACTTGCTGGTAAGTATATTTACCTACTTCATTTTGTTCGATTGTTCTTGTTGTTCCTGCGAATGGATGGATCAGACTTACCCGATCAGCGTGAATAACGACCACTGATAAATTCTGTATTCTGTATTCTGTTCCTGCGAACACTCAACGTGCAATACCAGGAGCAATCGGAACCAAAAATTCTTGAAGAATCTGTTCGCGTTTGAATATCACAATATTTGTAATTGTGCAAAAGTTATGTGCTCCATGAGAATATGATTATCTTCTTTCAGCAAGTCTACCAAGACTCGGATCAGTCCGAACTCGCGATTCGCTACGTCTACACGCTGTACGAACTCCATCTAGGCTGCGGTAATTACATCGAAGCGGCTAATACACTCAAGATTCACGCGGAGAGCATGCTCAATGTGAGTATCACCAGCCCTGTTGTAGAGAAACAGAAATTTGAATTTTATCCTTTTTCTCCAATTAGACTTCGTAATTTTATAACATCAATCAAGTGGAAATTATGAAGTAATTGCTCATTGATAATTTTTTATTACTCGTTATTTGCAGTGGAGCAACGACGAACTGCCAGAATATCTCTTGACGTCGAACAGAAATCGAAACTGCGCCACCGAACAACAATTGAAGGCCGTTTTATTAACTGAAGTGGCAGAGTTGTATGAGTTGGTAAGTGCAATAAATATTTTTCTCTGTGATATTTTCAAGATTTAAAATTTCCGGTAAATTACTATGACTGTAATTTAAGGGCGAGCTCTTCGAAGAGGCGATTCACAACTACAGAAAGATCATGCCTCATTATGAAGATACCGTCTTCGACTACAGAGCGATGGCAAGGATAACGGTGAGTATATTGATTGATTGCAAACTGCGTAAGGTCATAATCATTAATATATCAATTGTCAGACGGAAGTCGGCAAGCTCTTCGATAAGATAGAACAGGGAACACGATTGCACCCCTTCTTCTATCTCGTCGGATTGTATGGACAGGTACTCTATTCTTCAACCCTTATTTTTCGTTCCTGGAAAATGATTGTTGTAATTACTTTTGTTTTTTAGATGTGTGATCAAAACGCATTGGTCAGATATTTCAGTTATTTTGTTTGAAGTTAACCTATTCAGGGATTCGGATCTCTAAACGGGAAGCAGTACGTCTACATGACAAAAGCGTCCATGAGACTCGGCGACTTCTGTAATCACATCAAGAAAGTCTTCCCGCTGTCAAATTTGATAGATGCATCTGCCGATTTGTCCGCGATGAAGGAATCGCAGGGTAGACACTTCCAAGTGAGC
The DNA here is from genome assembly GCA_036245785.1 of Pristionchus fissidentatus. NCBI lineage: Eukaryota > Metazoa > Nematoda > Chromadorea > Rhabditida > Neodiplogasteridae > Pristionchus > Pristionchus fissidentatus. The sequence continues at coordinate 5,915,289 of BTSY01000007.1, forward strand.
AGCAAATTATTCAAATCTAACTCCACCGTCTAATTAGTGGATTGCGTTAATTAAGGACTTTGAGCCTTGATAAGGAGATGACTCATCTCTTTTAATTATTAGAAAACGCTTCTTTAGCGAACATTTCATCAGTTCAGTAAACAATTCAATTGAGGTGATGAATCTTACTCCGGTGCCCAATAAATATCCATTCCTCGATCCCGAAAATTTCTCCGAGTCGATCAAGCTATACTATCAGTATTTCCATGTGAGTCTTTGCTCTATCAGATGAGTTAAATAACTTTGGCCATATTGCAGATTCAAAAGTTCGAGTACACTCGTGCCTTCAAGAACAAAGAGAGCAAGTGGCTTCCGTATGCGACTAATGAAACAGCTGTGTATGTTCCTCTGCTCTAGTCATTGTTTACATGTTCGAAAATAAAGGAAGAACGTAGACAAAAACTGTTTTTTTCTTGTTTAAAAAATCTAATATATTTCAGCGAGACGGCGCAGATGTTTATGTCGAAGATCATCATCGTTCCGAACAACGAAATGCCCAGCATTCTCAATTTCAGTCAAGTAAGTGCTCTTATAAACTGTCTGCTCATTCATCTTCAAATGCAGAGATAATCGAATTGGTTTTTACTCTTCGAGAATATAGAAAATTCGTTCAGGTGGTGACCACCGGGGAGCCTTCAGTAGTTACTCCTCTCCAAATGGCAGTGACACAAATGGCAGAGAAGAACGACACTCTTCTCACTTCCGCCAAGAAGTATCGATCGGTAAGTAACCAAATATTCTAATATTTGAAACGCATAACATCTAAAATAAGATCAAATATGACGTTTTTCAGCTCCAAGACTCTGCGTCGGTCCAAAACCTGGAGAGGCAGGTGCTCGGTATCTGTCAAGCAGCGGTAATGGGAGGAGTCGCAAATTTTCTGGTGAGGAAAAAATATATCGTCCGCAGCCCTTTTGCGTTGATAATAGTGGACAGAATAATTCAGCCCTTCTATGCTCCTGAACTACAAGAGGAATACTGCGAAGAAGAACACATAATGGTGGAGAAGTTGAGAGAACTCGTCATCCGACAGGTTGGTTTTACTGAATGATCAAATTTTTCGTACTCAAAGGGAGATGCATAACATCACGGAGTGAAAACTGAAAATTTGGTTCAAATGCAAAAACAAGACCCCTAGAGCAGCCCAAAACAAATTTCAAAAATTGCAAAACTCGCTTTCGAAGGAATATTAACTCGGCAAAAGTAATTCCCAGGCCGATCGGCATATTTACATATATTTCGCAGTGATCTACGAATGTCTGCCTGAATGGCTCTTTTTTGCTTATTTTTAGGATTATTAAATGAGTGTTGCACTTATGTTTTGAGTTGATTGTGAGCAGTCGCTATGATAATGCGATTGTAATAGTGTCTTCCCTGTTTTGGTTTGCAGATTGCTCAGGATGAGGTACTGCAGTTCTTAGTGGTTTCCGGATGAAAACAGAAGTGCAACACTCATAAAATATTCCGAAAAATGAGCAAAAAATATATCAATTGTCGGGGAGTCGAACCCGGGTGCAAAAGTCTGTTCATGGTTAAGCTAACACTAGCGTGCTACCGCCTGAGCCATGAAGACAGACATTCGTAGGTCGCTACGAGAGATATGTAAATCAGCCGATCGTCTTGTGAATTACTTTTGCCGGGTTAATATTTCTTAGAAAGCGATTGTTGCAGTATTTGAAAGTTGTTTTGGTCTGCCGTAGGGGTCTGTTTTCACATTTGATCCAAATTTTCATGTTTGATTTCGTGAGGTCATCTCACTTGTCAGTGGAAGTAAATGGGCGGAGTAGTATTGAATTATATGTAATCTTCAAAGACCGAGTAGGAATATTTAAATTGATTCCAACCAATTGTAGGTGGTTCTTGTCGAGTACGCAGTATATTGCCATAAAGGAGCAGATGGGAAATTGCACGAGCACCTCGTCAACTCGTACAGAGAACACAAGAGATTCGTTGAGAACAAATTCGGACTCGTAGAGGTATGCTTGTATGATTTCTTAAAATGGTGAATAAAATGATAGGGTGGTGTTGCTCAGTAAGTTTACTAGTCCCAATATTAACATGTGGTAAATCGATAACTCAATCTCGGATTATTATTATTGATCGCAGGATTCGATCATTCCTATGGACGCTGTATTGGAAGACGAGCGGCGTGAGAGTCTCTCCATGTCGGTGCTCACACTCAACGAACCGTAAGTTTCATCTTTCGGATACAAATATTTAATATTTTATCAACAAATTTGAATTTACAAAAAGGGAAATTTAATGAAAAAATGAGAGTTATGGCAATGAAAGGAAATTAAAGACATATAAAAAGGCGGAAATAATACCGAATTCTTCTTATCCAATAGTGCAGAATGCGCAAGAAAGGCTGCACATCTTGGTCATGAGCTTGAGATATAGCTGAAGAAAAATGATTAGGAAATGATTGAAACTGTACTCTAACCGGATTTGTGCATAGTCCGAGTTTGCAATTGCAGTCAACAGCCAGATCGGCGCATGCCTGTGAAAACGTTGTATCACATGCAAGCAGTACAAATATGTACATACTTACTTTTATGCAGATATGATTTATACTGCGCTAGAGCCATACCTGTGAGTTTGCCGAGGCAAACAGAATAGCGAAAAGAATGAGGCAAATAAGATTGGCGGACATAGTGATCAATGAATCTAACTTGAACGGGCTGCATATATACCTGATCAGAGCCAGATTTGGGATACGGCACAGCTAAGCTAACGTAGTAGCTCCTTTTTGGCATCATAGTACGCGATCTCATGATTGTGCAAACAACCTGATCCGTTTTACGGCAAGTAGATGTGGAAAGTCACATGGATTTGCAAAAAGGAATCGAAAAGAAACGAAATTGCAAATGAAAAGTGAATTTAAAATTAATTAAATGTTTCCAGCTCCTCTTCAACAATGACTCGAAAAATGAAGAACCTGCGCAAATCCACAAACATTCTACAGCAGTACATGCCTTCAAAGAGGTTGGAAATTGATTTATTTCCAAAGTGTGAATGGTACATAGTAGAAAAAAGTCAATAATATCATTTTTAACGGTTTTCTGTGTCTTACTCTGCACCTTCTTTCTGATGTTCCCTTGACCGTTTGGCAAAACAATCTCAAGAACGGAATAAAAATGTATCAATTTTCAGTCCCCGTGACTCGATCGATGCCCAATCTCTCTCCCTCATGTCTCCTGCTTCTCCTTCCAACTCTTCTCTCACTACCGATTCTCTCTTCTCCCCTTCGCCCACTTCTCGTCTCTCTTCTCGATCACTTCGAGCCGACGCCAATGGAGTCGAGGAGGCATTCGACAGTGAGTTATTACAAATTGACAAAAACTCGTTTGAAATATATATATATCGTTCCGCTGCTAAACATAGTTAAGAAGGGAAGAGAGCGTTTCAAAACACGGAGTTTCATGTGCGTATAATTCGGAAATTGTAATACGAGCTCAACAATTGCCATGGCAACGCCGCGGTTCACGCCAGGGAAATACAAAATAAATTCCCTTTGAGAAGTGCGTAACTTCGTCTCAACTCCGATCCGAAAACCGAAACTTCCCACTGGACCTCCGCCTCCTCTGCCAGAGAAACCGAGGAGTAGAGAAAGTAAAGCAGACGATTCGAGTTCCGAAGGAAGCCAGTCACAATTTGGGACACTCCGAGCGAAGACCTTCTTCTCACCCAAGAACAAGGTTAGTCATTAGAATCTTTGTCCAATACCAGTAGAAGTTACTGGAAATTATTCTTATTAATGTTATTATTATGAATAAGCAAACGCTATTAAGCATTTCCGGTTGCCTAATAGAAACTCGTTACAGCCCCTTCCTCCAACGCCATCAGAGTAGTGATCATGCAATCTTCGATCGACTCACCCCCATAGACGACAATTTGTACATCTCATATCTATTTTAGTGTAGACTCCAAATCGGTGTACAAAACATACATATTAGCATTATTACTGCATGCCAAAAGAGTAGGTTTTATCTATATTTATTGATGAGTCCAAGTTCGTACCTGCCCGCTTTATTCCAGTCTCAGATCAAATTCCTCTAATCAAAAACTCGTGCCAATGTTCCATTTTCACTCTGTTGTATTGAAAAATATGTACTGTCCCACGATTAAAACCGGAAGCAGTTAGATCAAGTAAGAAATAAATTTCGGATTTGACCGTGTGACGGAACAAACTCACGGATCGTACGCCCATTGTATCATCAAACAAATTTTCACATGTGTTCATTGCAAACTTCAAATATTATTGTCCCTCGTGTCATTCCAACCCGATAAAAACATTGAACGATCAGCAAAATGATGAGTTGAGAAATTGATGGTTATGGTGGCCTATTGATATCTGCGCGATCAAATAGAAAGTACAATGAGTTCTTATTGGACTTACAGGTGTATGATGAGTATTTATGAAGGGAATATCATGAATGCCATGAGGATGAAAGAATCCGGCGATTCTTGTACAATAATAATTGTGAGTTTATTTTTCCGCCCATCAAACTTCAAACAAAATTGCTAGCTTCTACGCACTAGGAAGTATGGAAATTTGAGTAATTGACGAACGGTATTGACCACAATACGAGAAATGTATTATTCATAGTTTATCAACAAATATGGCACGACGGTTAAACACATTATTTGGTATGGGATGGTGAACCGCCATAGCTCATTAGCAGATTCTGCATGACTTACTGCACATCTTTGTCATCAGTTTGGTGTACGCCTAAATTAAGAATAAATTTTTTTACTGTTTTGCAGAAAAGCAAAAAAAAGAGGCTGAACCTTGTTCTGGCACAGTCCGAGCTTCATGTAGCAATCCGTTGCAAGATCCGCGCAAGCCTTGAGAATTTATTTATCAATTTTTGGAACCCAATTTCAACTTCCCTTCAACTTCCCAATGGGCCAGTACCCTGTATTTATATTATACTTTATGTGTGCAGTCACCGAGATTTTATAACGCGAAGGAATCTACAGTTCGGTACCTGAGTGTAGGCAAATGCGATGAGCACAGCGAAGAGAACGATGCACACTTTGAGAGTGAACATAATGAATGAAATCGAGCGAAAGTGGACGTTATTCCCCACTCGAACACCATCTTTATACTGAATCGGCGCAGCTGAACTATTTTATTTTGATGTTCCATGGTTTTGCCATTCAAACTGTAGTACCGAACTGTGTAAATAGATGATTACGATTTTGAAATCTAGAACTGGGATGTGGCAGCACGAGCAAACAGTCGATCACGCTCACAGCGACTTCGGTAATTCAGATTTGCTGCCCAAATCTATAAAAACAAGTTTTTTTCATCTCGGGCAAGAAGTATGCTAGAGCCCTTGCAAGATACATTCTCAAGTGGGTCCTTATTTGTGAAAGCAATTCAATCATTCGTGGGAATAATTATTCCACAGCGCGTCGTGGTTCAATAACTGACGAATACATATATAAACATATAGGCTAATAAGCAGTGTCAATTCAAATCGAATGCTTGAGTTCCAAATTATGTGCGCTATTGTGAAAGACCACTGTTTATCTCAATAGTTCAAATAACATCCCTATTTCAGTTACTTCTTTCATATTCGTGCCTTGGATGAGGAGCTAATCGATCATGCGCCCTTCTCGCGGAAATTGTGAAACATGGACTACACAAGAAGCATAAAAAGGTGCTCTTATTTTTTATCTCTATTTGCGCAGCTGTAGTTAAAACTAAGGGCTGATCTTTTACTGCATCTCTGAATCTGTAGAAGAGCTTGGTTCTATGAGAAATATATAACACACCAGCATCAATAGTAACAGTGCATAGGGTTCATGGCGCATTAAATGGGATTTCCTAATTTGTAAAGCATGGAAAGTATACAGAAAAATTTGGTAATTTGCCATTGAATTCAATAAATTTTATTGGTGAGCTAGCTAATAAGAAGCTGATCAAGAATATTGAAATTCACGGAAAAGTGTGCAGAATATCTTATTTTCCTGGATTAGGAGTGCAGAATCCACAGGAGCGATTGCACATCTTTGTCATCAGTTTAGTGTACGCCTGAATTGTTAACATGTGATAGTTGATTAGTGAGAGAGACGCAAACCGGGTTGGTGCACAGTCCGAGTTTGCAGTAGCAATCCGTAGCGAGATCGACGCACGCCTTCAGATATAGCATGTTTTTCGAAATATGAAACTGCTATCCTAATTCTTTACCAAATGTGTTTCGCACCTTAAACAAACATACTATCGTCTTAGATACTGGAATAAATGTTGGAATAAATAGTTCGATACCTGTGTGGAGACAAAAGCAATAAGCACAGCGAGAAGAAAGATGCACACTTCAAGAGAAGGCATGATAAATGCAAACCAATGACGATGTTTTTGATTTTCCTTATTCAAGCAACATTTTTATACTGATCATAATAATAGCACAGCTGAAAGATTTTAGTTCGATCCACCATGGAAAGGGCGATGTTCCTGCATTCGAACTTTTTTGGGACTGTGTAAATAAATGATTTCGGTTTGGATCCTAAATTTGGAATGGCGAGGCGCGCGCATTACAGGAGCTCTATCAAAATGGAAAACATTCACTGTCCCGAATAATTATTCAATAAAAACTGCAGTTTGGGCGAAAAAATTATTTTTAACAACCACGTGCGACAACTACACGACTTGGGATAGTCCATTCAACATTTGGATGCTCACTAATTGTAAATACGCCCGTTATCTGGCATTAAATAAGTCATAATACCCACTAAATACACACCTATCTGGTATCAAATAAGTGTTAATTTCCAATAAACTAAGTATATTTCGCCGTGCCGATACAGGGTTGTTTAGCCTGCCTCTATCTGAAAGATTGCAAGGGAGATATTTATATAGGCATTGTGTTTTAAGAAAAGTATAAAAAAAATCAAAAAAATCTTGCGATCAAACTGTCGTTTCAGTGACGCCTCTTCCGTAAAAGTTCGCCCTCATATCTAAGATGATGTCACGATTCCACAATTTCCGAAAAATGATGAAACGAGGAATCCATATGAAGAAGGAAAACGAGGTATCTCGATTTTCATCTCTATTTACGCAGCCGTAACGAGAAAGAAGGATGTTGTCCTACTGTGTTTCTGGATCTGAACAGTGGATTACTTCTATCACGAAGATGGACGAGAATTGGTTGAGCAAAAAGTCATAGCAGCAGAAAATCAATAAGATCAGTGAATAGTAGATATCAGGGAATATTAGAGGATAGTAGAGTCGCGTCAGGGTTGAAAACTGACTTCTATCTTGATATGAGATACAAGCCTCGTATGTTATTATCAAACTCGAATTTTAAGTTGAGAACTTTATGCTGCTCGGGAACAGGACTTAATAGCGGAACAAAACTAAGATGTATTCCTAGCTAAAGTAGTGAGAGTCGTTTCCTATTTTCCGGGTTTGGGAGTGCAAAATCCACAGGAGCGACTGCACATCTTAGTCATCAGTTTGGTGTACATCTAAAAATTTAAAAAAAACATTTTGATTAACGAGGAGACTAGTGAACCTTGTTAGTGCAAAGGCCGAGCTTGTAGTCACAGTCAGCAGCGAGATCACGGCAGGTCTGATGAATACTGGTTCTTACTTTTACCGTTGAATCACGAAATAGTCTTACTCGCAAGCATTGTATGGATTTCTGCCTCTTTTGCTTTCAAAATCGTAAACATGTTCTATGAAGAGTGTTATGTAGTTGTCTACCCCGACTCAGAGAGCATAGAGGAGTAAGACTTTATCTACAAGCAACCAGTTGACACCACTGCACGGATCAAGAGTGGAGAGGGGCGAAGGGATAGTCACGTCTAGAATTATGCTAAGATGGACTCATAGACAAAAGGGGCGAGTCACGTGATAGGATTATGATAATTGACTAAGGAGAGTGGAGGGAAACTACACAATTTGGATCTGATCATTCTCACAACAAGAGTCTCCGCTTCTTCCAACACACTCTCTTCATCTCAATCATCACGAGAGTCCGCAATCAATCTGGAGAGTGCATCTGCATATGCAAAACTCTGTGTTGATGTACTCCATCGAGAAATGGTATCCAAGGAGGATCGTGGCCCAATGGAACAGTCTCCTCGCTGTGTGCACTGGGATTCCATCCTTCGATCCAAATATCGAGAGTAGCGGCTTATGATCGGTCTGCATCACAAACTTCCTTCCGAAGAGATAACGATGGAATTTCGTCACTCCAAATATGAGTGCCAGTCCTTCCTTCTCAATCTGGGAATACTTGATCTCAGCACTCTTGAGTGCTCTGGACGCATGGGCAATCGGCATCAGTCTTCCATTGACTCGATGGGCGATCACTGCCCCGATTCCCTTCTCACTCGCGTCCGCTGCCAACACCAACTCTTTCTGAGGGTCATAGTGTACCAGATTTAGATCGGAAGCGAGAATCGATCTGATCTCCTTGAATGATCTCTCGCATATCACTGACCATTCCCACTCAACATCATCCTTTAGAAGGTTATCCAGAGGTGCAGTTAGGTGTGGGGCACCAGAGCACACATTTGTCCCTCAAACTACACTCTCCTAATCTACATACACCAATCTTCATCTTCGCCAATGATCACGTGACTCTAGCCTATTATCATACACATTTACATGTCGTTTTCAATTGTCATTATCTAGTCATATTAGGTAACACTAGTCTTAGTCGTCTCGGAGCAAGCTGAGCGGTCGACTCCTCGGGGATTCGTCATCGATCGACGGGACACGTCATCGATCGCCCGTGTATTGTATGTTTACGGTAGTAGATCAGCTGGTAGATAAAATACTTAGTAGTTATAACCGTTCCATCCTCGTTTACTCACACACTATCCACTCTCTATGCGCACCTATAAGAATCCGAGAGTACCTCTGGTACCATCTATGTCTAATTTGGGGGCCAAACCAGTCGATATAGTCGCTATGAGACGTGGAAGTAGTGTTGAGTTCGAGGTAGCCCACGGGGGCGTATACGGTACTACTAGAGCTGATACTGCTTATCCGTTGAGGTCTATCGATCACCACGTGCCCAGAGACCAAAGAACACCGGCCAGTGGACGAGAAGGATCTCAAGAGCCGAGTGGTAGCAGAGCCAATGTGTGGACTGCTGATGACGTGGAGGAACAACTACGACAGATGCGACAGTCTCTTCGTGAGTTGGGATGCCCCACTGACCCCTTAGATGGGTATGAACCTGGTACTAGTGTGGTAGGTCACGATCTCTGTTTCCGACTGAATTCTAGTGGAAGTGATATTCCGTCCGATTATCGATCTTTCGCTGATGAGGGGCTCATGTTTGAACGACCCCAGATAGATCATTACCATAAGGGACGAGATTATCTATCGATTGGAGTGGACTTTGATCCCCGATCGATATCAGTCGATGATTCACCGGTAAGTTGGTTGTCCGGTAAGTTTGCCCCTGCCGTGGTGACGGAGGTGGCAAAGGCTACAGTATCCTCCGCAACGTCGGTAGTGAGAAGTGAGGTAGCCAGGGCAGTACCTGCCAGTAGTCTGGATGTGGGAAGTATAATGCCCCTAGCTACAGTACCTGCCGGCACACCGGATGTGGAAAGTGACGTGGCTAGAATACCCCCCTGTTTTCCGGAAGTGGGAAGTGTGCAAGCTGAAGTACCTGCCGTTAGAACGGATGTGGGAAGGGAGTCAGCCAGGGCAGTACCTGTCAGTTATCTGAATGTGGGAAGCATGATGCCCATTGCTACAGTACCTGCCGATTTGACGGATGTGGGAAGGATGGTAGCTACAGTACCCGTCGGGGTGGGAATGATGATTCCTCCGAACGTGGTAATGGACCGGCACCGCCTGGGTTCCATTTCTGATTTGAGAGTGCCCACGATGCACTATGGGCTCGCCCTTACCGCAGAGACGGAAGAGGCCAAGAATCAGCAGAGACTGAACCCCTATGATCTACCGGTACTACCGATGAGTGAGATCGCGACTACAGTATCCCATCATGGATCGATGGATGGCTGTTACGTGTCGGATCCACGCGTATACTATGATTACCATACAGTGCACTGCGAGGTGAATGATCAGAGACCAGATTATCTCAAATTGATCGATGAGGGGCATGCAAATGGTATTGAGGATGCGATGACTGGAGAGTCTATCGCAGATCATAGATCAAATGAGTGGAAGACTGGGAGAGATCAAAGATCAATAGATAGTGACACTCTCAGAGATCAAAGATCATTCGTGGATAAGAACAGTGCAGATCAAAGATCAATTGATTGCAAGACTGGAAGAGATCAAAGATCAATCGACAATGGTTTATTCAAAGACCAAAGATCAGTGGCATTTGAGAATAACCCAGATCAGAGATTAACGAATGAGGTGATCAGGAATGATCAGAGGCCATTCGGTAATGAGATAAAAGACCACTCGAGAGTAGTGACTTTCCGATATGACGTGGAAGTGATTGATCTGGATGATAGATTGAGTGATTTCGATTATCAATACGATCCGAATGCATACATGAAACAATTGATTGTCTCATACACTGACGAAGCGTCGGAATATTGCATTCGAAAAGACCAGCCAAGACCATTCAGAAGATTCAATGAGATGAGACGAATCATGATGGAAGCTGGCGACGGTTCCCTTAGTTTCTATGATAGAGAACTGATGAACTGGGGAGATGTGAAGACTAATGATCGGAGTATCGAGTCGTTCCTCTCGGAATTCAATGTGAATGCATATTATTTCAAGCTGACTGAGAAGGAGAAGAGTATTTGGTTGCCGCAGTACCTGAAACCGAAGGCACGCGCTATTTTCACATCGTGTGAAATCGAACATGATGAAATGTGCTTCGACGAGATCGTGGAGAGTTTCAAAACTGAGTGGTACCGATATGTACATTGCATTGAGTTAGTTCTTGGAGAGGATGACCAATGGTTTGATGTTGCTAAGATCGACCCGAGTGGTGCGATACTGAGAATGAATGAGAGAATACAGAACGCTTTCAAGCATCTTAGCCGGGCAGAACAGAATGCAGTGGTTTTGAAGATTAATGAGAGGAAAGAGTGGGTTGGTCAGATGCTAGAGGCACACAACTCTGTTAATGGAAAACAGATGGGTGATTGTGTGACTACGGTATCTGTCGTTCACAGCTCTAGTGACGTCACCAACGAATCAATCGATAATAGATCCACGCCTCCTGAATTCGCAGATGATCTTATCGCTTTGAGTGATACGTGGGTTATTGAAAGTGCGAACAGTGGCCAATTCGAGCTCGTTTCGAAGGATTCGATCGAGGAGAAAGAGAATTGTGACCCACTCGAATATCCGTTAGTCGCTGATGCCATCTTCATTTCAGGGAGAGAATCAGAGATTGACGAGGGCATTAGTGAATGCGCACGTGAGAGAATGAGTGTTGATCCCCATAGTAGCACTGCGGAACAGGGTCCATTGTTTAATGAGAAGAATGAACATTATACGAAATGTTCGAAGAGTGAAATCATTGGAGAGGTCTATACCAGTGTAAATAAGGAATCGAGAGTGCACATTGAGAATGTCGAGTGCCCGCAGGCACCGATCGGCACTACTGGCGCCATCTTCATTTCAGGAAGAGAGTCGGATCCGAGTGAGATCAGTGATGGACTGAGTTCTTTCGGAGAATTCTACCAAAGTGATAAGAAGGGGAACGATAATTACCCATTGTCGTTGTATAATGAATGTCGGAATGTGTCTGTTCAGAGGAGTCGAGATGAACAAAGTTCAAAGATCAATCTATCAAAGTTCAAAGATCAATCTATCGGCACAGGCCAGGATGAATTCGATCCCTGATGGAAACAAGAATGAATGTGGATGGGGAATGAATCCTACGCACAAAGGATTTGTGCAACCCACAATTCGCAGTCCAGAGAACTGTGAGAAATCTCTCGAGATACGTTGTTCAGGGGAACAAATGAAGGAGAGATACGATTAGACAAATTCGATTAACATGGATGGAGATAATTTCTCATTTGGAAATCGAAAGATCAAAGATCAAAAGTTGGCATTGCCACAGAACAAACAGAATCATGGTGATTCGAGAAGTGAGATTCATAGCGAAGTGAACCTCAAAATGTGCGAGATCGGGGATCCGTACAAGAAACATGTGTCGCCTACTTTTCGCAGTCCAAATGAATGCGAATTACTCGAAGAGTTGTATCCCCTCGAGTCTGAACATATCAGAATGAGAATCAGTGCTCGAAAGAATGGCAATGGTGAAGCAATTGGATTCAAAAGTGAAATGGAACCAAGTGTGTGTGCAGAAGAGTCGATAATGTGCGGCAATTCTTCTTATAAAGGGAATAAGTACAGAAACAATCGAGAATTCGAAGGAGATTCCTATGTGAATTGTGAAGAGAGGGCACCATCGAGAATGGTCGAACCCACATTTCGGAGTCCAAGTTACGTGGTCTCATATTCCATTCTGTACAAAATGTGTGCGTGATCGGGGATCCGTACAAGGAACACGTCCCTCCCACTATTCGAAGCCTGAATGAATGTGAAATGCTCAACGCCAGTTGCGCAATCACGTGTAATCATCTGAACTCAGTGAACGCAATTCGATTAATTGGCAAATCATCGAAATTGCCGACAAGGGAGCTGGCATTCGGATTGCAGGCAGAAGTGGAAACGTCGAGTTATAGTCGAGAGAAATGGATAAAGGAAGTGAATTCATTGTGTGAATTCAGCGAACACACAGGAAATGGTGTATTCCAGGCAGATCTTTGCATGAATTGTGATGAGAAGGACCCGGAGAGAATGGTCAGTTCCACAATTCGCAATGAAAGTCTCGATTATTCGAACGCAGAATTTGCACATCGGAACTACATAGATTCGAATCGGTCGAAGAGAATGAAAACGCATGTTCGATTCATTCTGAGAATCACGATCGGGAATTCGTTTCTCAGTGTCAATCCCCACGGAAGAGAGTACTCTGTACTGCCAGGAGGCATGTACTGTGTGTATTGAGGAGAATTGAAGAGATACTCCATAGACTCAGTGGAAGAGCCTAAAATTGGGGAGCGGCGAGTAGTTAGGTGTGGGGCACCAGAGCACACATTTGTCCCTCAAACTACACTCTCCTAATCTACATACACCAATCTTCATCTTCGCCAATGATCACGTGACTCTAGCCTATTATCATACACATTTACATGTCGTTTTCAATTGTCATTATCTAGTCATATTAGGTAACACTAGTCTTAGTCGTCTCGGAGCAAGCTGAGCGGTCGACTCCTCGGGGATTCGTCATCGATCGACGGGACACGTCATCGATCGCCCGTGTATTGTATGTTTACGGTAGTAGATCAGCTGGTAGATAAAATACTTAGTAGTTATAACCGTTCCATCCTCGTTTACTCACACACTATCCACTCTCTATGCGCACCTATAAGAATCCGAGAGTACCTCTGGTACCATCTATGTCTAATTGTGCACGCAGTTTGTGCATTCCCTCAATAAACGGGCCATAGTATGACACCATTCCCAGGAAACTCCTCAGTGATCCTTGATCCTGTGGTTGAGGCATCTCTCTGACTGCCTTCACCTTGGCAGGGTCGGGTCTTCTTCCAGCCTGATCAATGATGAAGCCAAGATACTTGATCTTACTCATCACGAAAGAGCACTTCTCGGGGCGAATTCGAAATCCGTAATCCTTGATTCGATCGAGCACTTGTTTGAGATTCTTATCGTGAATCTCCTTGGTCTTTCCACCGACCACCACATCATCGAGGTACGCCTGTGCGTTCTCGCAACCAGCCAACATCGTGTCCATTGTCTTCTGGAAAATTCCAGGGGCGACGCTGACTCCAAATGGCAACCTTGTGAATCGGAAGAGCCCTCTATGAGTGCACACTCCTAGCAGGTCTCTATTCTCCTCTTCCACGGGTATCTGAAGATACGCATCACACAGATCGATCTGGCTGAACAGAGTGCATCCTTCCAATCGTGCGAAAATCTCCGATGTCACCGGCAACGGATGGTTATTCGGCTCGAGACTCGCATTCAACCCCGTCGAGAAATCGACACAGATTCTCAGCTTCCCATTCGGCTTGGGCACTACCAGAATGGGTGCCGCCCACTCCAGGTAGTCCACGGGTTCGATAGCCTCCATAGCGAGTAATCTGTCAATTTCTTCATCGACCTTGGGGAGCAATGCCAGGGGAACATCTCTTCGCTTGCAAAACACAGGCTTTGCTTCATCTTTCATGCAGAAAGTAGCCACAGCCTTCATGCATTTGTTCCATCTGCACTCATTCTCCTTCCACTTGTGCTCTCGACCACACCGGCCACAGATGTTTTCGCTCTGTGTTGGGACATTGCTAGAGTAGTTCTTGTAACCACCGAACTTCCTCTGATTTCGGTCGCCAGTGATCGCATTCACTTGAGGATCATTCTGCTTGGAAACTGCATGAGAATCGTTGTACAATTCCCTATACACATTCACCACACTGAGAATCGACTCGATTGTATGGTTTTCAGTTGATTTCACATCATTCATCACGTGGAACATTGTCGCCGTGTGCCACTCGATTCATGATCGTCGAGAATTCCTTGATGTCATTGCACTTCAACCTCGACATCTTGAGACCGAACACGTCTAATCTCTTCTCGAACACAGACTTCTTATCACCGAACAAGTCCTGCATTATCGTCAGAATCTCGCTAAACTTGATAGCGGATGGCTTCTTTGGCCTGATGTGATCTACGAACTGCTTGTACACTTTGTCGTCCACGTGACGCAACAACAGTCGCACCTTGTCACCATCAGCCATATCACTCAGATCATTCTCGAAAATTTCCCTGTGACTCTCGAACCACATGTCGAATGTCACCCCATCCTCTGGGTTGTAGGAGAAATTCCTAATCTGTTTCTCAAGAGCATCGATACAGGGTCCTCTGTGTCTCAATCCCTCTGAGATCTCATCCTGAACGCCAATGTTATGTAGTTGTCTACCCCGACTCAGAGAGCATAGAGGAGTAAGACTTTATCTACAAGCAACCAGTTGACACCACTGCACGGATCAAGAGTGGAGAGGGGCGAAGGGATAGTCACGTCTACAATTATGCTAAGATGGACTCATAGACAAAAGGGGCGAGTCACGTGATAGGATTATGATAATTGACTAAGGGGAGTGGAGGGAAACTACACAATACAACAAAGAGCATAACGGGTTCAAACCATTTTCTTGTTGAATACCTGAGTGTAGGCCAAAGCGACGAGTACTGCGAATAATACGATGTACAGTTTGCGAGCGGACATGATTGGGGATTTTTACATTTCATTCACCACTGAAAGCAGCTTATATAATGAGTGGAATATTGGCGCAGCTGGGGAATGCTCTTGTACATCCTCTTGAACTTAATGTGCCCGCATGTGTCAAACGCAGATCGGCACAAATCCTCTGAAGTCAAAGAAACGTATCGGATGGGGACTTTTTTATTGTGTTCAATATATCGTTTATGCATACTTATTTCCAGAGTGTTCTCTCTTCGATGATGCTGGCTAACTACGCGACCGGTCTCTTCATGCCTTTGAGCCCACATTCTCATTCAGACGATGTGTGTGCGGCATTGAAAATCACAAATTTATGTTATCTGTTCTGTTCGATATTTGACATGCGTATTGAACGGAGAAGCTGCATGTTATCCCATTCGCATCAATCCGTGTAATATCAATCGATAAAGATATGATCAAATCTATTACGATGAATTGCTAATGCAAAGGTTATTTTCGCCTATCGATATCTTTGTTGTTTGTTTTGATATATAAAAAAACTCTCCGTTCCAGATTCTGCTCAAGTGCGTTTCTAGTTTACTTCGTGCTCCAATAGTATCGTCAATCAGGTGGATAACTATTTCTAGAAAAAATATTGATATTTTCAATGGGCTTGCAATGTGGCTGAGGAAATGATAGCGAGTATCGATCAGTCGTTATTGTCCGGCGTTTTAGTATTGACTGACTTGATAGTTAGCTAAGCGTGTTTGCGGCAGCACCGAGTCAGTAAACTACAGTAATTGTAAGGTAGAGAGTTTGGGAAGGCAAATGGAAGATCGTAAGCGGTGGGTAGACACGCCAGTATTACCTTAATCACTAGGGTGGCCACGGGGTAACTTGTGTGGTCGGAACTCCATCACAACGCGTCAGTCTTGCATCTTCTCCTGGTTATGATTTCCAGCGTCTTAACGCATAATTTGTTCATTTAATTAACCCCTCTACTCGATTTTCTATTCTCGGCCACGTCGAACCCCTTTTGAAACGTCTTCTATATTTTTAGTCTGTTGTGATCAGCGTGTGGTGATGGTGTCTGTAATCCTTCTGTATGCACTCCAATCCACTTATTTCCCTTCATCGTGCAGTAAATGTATCCATCTCAACCTCTGTTTCACCTCTCACTCACATCGCTCTCTCACCACTTCTCCTTTCAGTTTTCCCGCACGATGTCTTTTCTCGGCGACATTTGGCCTTCGCACTTCGGAAAACACCCCTCGATAGCATATCGAGTGAGTGAATGGACTCTGTAACTTTTAGAACTTGACGGTAGAATAGGGACTGTGCTGTAAATAATGCAGCCTGTTTAGTGCCACTATAGCATATCGAGCGAACGCATCTAATATTATCTGTGACTAGCAGAATTGGACTGTAGAATATGGACATTAAATAATCGAGTACGGTAGAGAAGATGGACAAGACTGAGTGGATTCGCTGCAGGTGCCAGGCACGGACAGCTACATCTCATTTATCTTCCGGAAAGCGTACGTCAAAGAAAAGGATAAAGTTCGGTATGCGTGCGCTACGTGTATGAGAACGAAGAAGAAAGACAACCATAGTTCACGAGTGACCGCGTCTATGAAGGCAAGCTATAACTCAATTCAACGATCTTCGATTGTCTGCTTTTCACTCTAGGAACCATGACTTAGTGTTAATCCAATTTTTTTCGAGAGAGCGTGTTTAGGTGCGGCTGCTTTCCGAGACACTTGCCGAATTCCCCCTCGACCCCGCAGATCGTTCCATTCATAGTTGCGAATATTGGAAGAAGGAGTTGTGCAGCTACAAGCATCGACGCGCATTTGCCATTGCGTAAGCAAACTTCACTCATCTCTCCACAGATCGTTCACCTAACTGTAATCACATTTCTCGCGGTTTCAGTAAGGACGTGAGTGTGCAAAACGCTGAGTTGGTCACGAAAGGAATCGTACGACCATCGTCACAAGTTATCGACGAAGCGATGAAAAAATTGGACAGTTTGCCGGTAAGAATAGATTAGTTAGTCTGACTGTGGGAAAGTGCAAATCTCCACAGGGAGCGTCGTCGGAAGATATAGCAGCGATCAAAGCAGTTTATGGAACGGGAAAGTACCGAGAACGGCGGCAGCGGCAAATTCAGAGAGATGTGCAAAAGTGAGCTTATTATCCGTCCATCATCAATTACCACTCAATCACTCATTAATCTCACGTCGGTCCTGTCCTTTGAGTGTGTGCGGTATTTTCTTTTTTGTTGTGATGCTGTCAAGGAATGTGACTCCCCTGCTCTGTATCGATCTCAGTGACTCATGCCATTCGATATCCCCTATCATTTGATAAGTAGGCGGAGTCGGAGCCAGTCGGCTCTGAGTGACTCGGCTTTGAGTTTTTAACCATGTATCATATTTATACTTTATAGTATCTAACTCGTCATCAATATAAAAAGCTCTTTCGTTCTTTGCCGATTATCAAATCCACAAATGCACGGGAAATATGACAATGAAATGTGTGACCCCCAAGTGGTATTCTCTCCCTCGGTTCGCGTTCCTTTCAGCGTTAATCCATAAACGCTATGACGCTTTCTTGTTCACTATAATCTGGGTTTATCACTTACCATCTCACCCTTATCCACTATGGTCTATTTTCAGAGCAAAAATGGCATCGACTGGACCGCTTCCTGAACTCGAAATCGCCTTCAAATATCAAACTTACTTGTTCGACGCTGACGGTAAGTGACCGTTACATTAAATTTTTATTTATTTGCTGGGTAAAGAGAGCAGGGGATGCTTTGTGCTGAATTTCTCATTTAAATAAGTCCGCAAAAAATTTAGCGTAATGTTGTTACTGAATACTGAATGAAAGAGGAAGGAAATCAATTTAAGTAACATTCAATTCATTCTAGGCGTGCTGTGGAAGGACAACGATCCCGTGCCCGGAGCCATTCGATTCATCGATGAACTCCTAGAGCGGGTAAGAGCACGAATATTTTTCTTAGTAAATGGTTATATTTATATCAGAAATAAAAATAATAAGCTAAAATACAGGGCAAAAAAGTGTTCATCGTGACGAATAACTCGACGAAAACAACGGAGCAATACATGAAGAAAGTGAAGGAACTCGGATTCGCTCATCTTGGGGAGGTAGCAGCTCGATTATAATAATAATAATAATTTATCTACGCCCGAGGCGCAACATGATTGAAATTTTACAAGAAATAAGGGGAAGACATAGCACTATGTTTCAAATCGAGTTGAAATGAATGTGATTAGTGTACCACAGTCATCAACGCGTCGAAATCAAGGCTACAAATTTTATTCCGCAACCTAGACCTGAAGAGAATCGCTTCAGTAGCGGCCGAGATCATTCTTTACAAATTTGTTCATTTCAGAAGAACATCATCTCTCCCAACGTCGTGATGGTCGATTTCTTCAAGCGGAATCCTCATTTCATGAGCAAGGCGATCTACACAATCGGATCTGCTGGAGTTGTAGCGACACTAGAAAAGGAATTGGGAGTGGAGTGCTTTGGAACTGGGGTGAGAAGAGTGTACTGTAATCATTTTCTGTAATTTCCTCGTTTTAAAGAACATGGCATTTTTGCGAGATACGGAGAGACGCCGTAAAACCCTAATAAAATGAATGACAATGAATAGTAACGGACAAAAAGTGCAATAAAACTCCTCAATTTTCCGGATTTAGAGAATATGGAAGTAGTGTTTCATTTATTCTTCACGGCATTCACTAATAACATCGGTACGATGAAGCTAATCAATTTTCCTACAGCCCGATCCGGTCGATGCCGATGCGACTTTTCTCAAGTCAGTCGAGCTGAAAAAGCCGGTTTCCGCGGTCGTCGTTGGATACGACGTCCATCTCAGCTACATCAAGATAATGAAGGTATGATAGGATACTGAAAATATTAAGAACTATTAATTGAATCGAAACCGAGACATACATACAGGTTTGCCTTGAAGCGTAGTCGTTTCTTTGAGCGGTGAAAACGTTTGTAAACGTCGTAGTGCTATTTTAAATTGATATATGAGAGTTATTTGACAAAACAATTCCAACTTGACCAACATGAGTGGAATTTACAGGCCGCAAACTTCCTTCGCGATCCCAACTGCGGTTTCTTCGTGACCAACGAGGATTACACATTCCCCGTCCCCGATGGAAACATGGTCGTGCCAGGTGAGACATTAGTCATTCCAGAAGAGATATTGTGCACAAAATCGCGACCCGTCTGCGAAGTATTTCCCTATCGATTTGTAGTATTAGTGAATCAGTAAGGATAAAAATACTTTTGGCAGACGCGACTTCTAAATAATTTGTGTATTCAGGTACCGGATGCATCACTTCCGCCATTCGAGCGTGTGCTCATCCTCGTGAGCCCACTGTATTCGGCAAGCCGAGTGAGCAACTGGAGAGATACATGAAGGCTAACTTCGAACTCGATCCCAACTCCACCATTATGTTCGGAGATAGGTACGTATAGTGCCATTAAGATACGCAGAA
Source organism: Pristionchus fissidentatus (assembly GCA_036245785.1). NCBI lineage: Eukaryota > Metazoa > Nematoda > Chromadorea > Rhabditida > Neodiplogasteridae > Pristionchus > Pristionchus fissidentatus. Next base: position 5,935,101 of record BTSY01000007.1, read on the forward strand.
CAATCTTCCTAGCGCTCTATGCATTTTGGCTTTAAACAAGCGGGGCTTGCGGGGTCACACAACATATTCTAGTATACATTATGATAGGTGAGAATGGGACCCATTCTCACCTACCCTAAAGTATACTAGATTATGTGACCCCGCAAGCCGACCCAGGCTTGACTCACTGCGTTCCCACTCCCGAGTAGTAGTAGTACCCTGCTATACAAACACACTCGATGCCAGGTGATCCATGTGCTTTGTTTGTCGATCGAGAGTGGTGCCACTATGTGACACCAAATATAGCAGAACGTAATACTGGAAGCTAAAAAATAAATTTATTTCGAAAATAAGTTATATTTTTAATTAAATAATTGCAGACTGGACACGGACATCAAGTTCGGCAACCAGCTGGGCATCGACACGTGCTGGATGCGAACTGGAGTTCACACGGTGAATAATTTTATTATATTTTTACCGATTTCATGAATTCATGAAAAATAAAATCATTTTTTATTGAAATTGAACAAATTCTAGCAGTATTCGAATTTTGCACTTCACTTTTGAATTACTATGCGATATCGGAAAGGACGCTTGAATATCAGGCCAAGCAGGTTTTGGTTTGCCTAAAGTAACAAATCACATTTACCGTTTTCTCATTTCACTTAATATTTCAATTGCAGGCGGAGGACGTAATTCGGGTGATTGCTGCAAAGGAAACAGATCTCATTCCCACGTACACCTTCTCATTCGAGCTTTTCTACCAGGAGTGACTTGCCCTCTCTCATCCCATTTCCCTCTCTAGTCACTAGCTCTGAGTTCATTCCACTCCAGTCATTCTGTTCATCTTCAGTGATAATTTTTTGCGTCGTTAAGGTCAGGATAAACTGCTTAGTTCGAATGATTGTGCGTGTCTAATGGAGACAAAGTGCGGGTCTCCTCTCCTCCTCTTCTCCTCTCTTCTCCTGAGGCGGGTCTTCCCCCTCACAGACTCGTTCAAGACAACGGCTCCCTTGGGAGTGGAGGACCTCTCGCGGGCTTGTCTCTCAAACTCTAATGCCGACCCAGTTCAGGCTTCTCCCTCCCAGAATAGAAGCTACCAAAAAACAACTTTCCCCATACAGTATGTAACCAGCTTTGAATGGATTCGGGAAAGAAAAGGGAGAGAATTGACAAGCAATTCCTCTTTTTGTTGGTATGGCAAGGAAGAGAATGAGGGTTCTGGGAAGGGAAGATCAATGGAGCAGACAGGCCGAGTAATGGTTGCGCTCCGCCAGTCTCGTAAGTGAGCAAACACACTCACACCCATCCACCAGGTATCTCCGAGCAAGCGGGATGTGTCAGCGCGTCGCGTGCCGCGTTGCGTGTGCGCGCTTGTGTATCGGAGGGGGCAGAGAGAGCAAAGTCGGAGAAGAGAGTGAGTGGGGGCAGCGAGAGACAACGATGCAATGCTGCAATTTCTCTCTCTCTCTCCCACCAACTTTCCCTCCTTGTTTCCCTATTACTCTTAGGACGACTCGAGTACTTTCGACCGCCGTTCCTCTGTCTGATTTATAGGATTGCTCGATCAGCGTTGAGGATCAAGCAGGAAAGGGAGAGAGAGAGCACGTGAGATCTCTCGCAACATTCCTCCCTTGTCCATGCCAACACGTTTTCAGCTGCAAACGAGCGTGCCAGCTTCTTCTCTCTTCTCTTTCCTTCCCTCAATCCATTCCTCGATCCATTTCAACCATGCGTCACACCCCCTCTTAGTCACTGTTTTCCTTGCCGTTCTTCTCACCCACGCGAGAATTGCCTCATTTCCCTTTGTTCGACAATTGAAAGTGTTCCCTGTGCCCTCTCTCGTGTTATGACGTTCTTGTTCTTCCAACGGAGTTTGATCATGTTCCCTTGCTCACTCGTCGGTAATTTGTGTGTTTATGTGTGTCAGCCGTTGTGTCATACACAAATTTCCTTTGCCGAAAAAGGAGAAAAGAATGTTCGAACCAATCGGCCAACCCTCTGACGTCACACATCAAATTTCGCGAACGTACTTGACATGGCTAACCGCTGACCACTCGTGGTTCCCAGTTGATCACCACGGGAGTCACTTGAGAATAACTTCTCGATTTCATCTGCGGACATTCATTCTTTCTAAAACCACATTTTTCTTTTTTCTTTCTCTGATAACCCTTATCACACAAACACTCATTCAATATTCCTCTATTGATAGTGGAAATTTTCTGTTTTCGCGTTATTCCGTTGCGCCTTCCAATTTCTCTGAAATAGAGAATCCAATGAATCATTCCTCATCATTCCTCGTCAGATCGTCGGGTCGGATGGGTCGGAGTGGCGGTCGATACGCCGGCTCCCTCACAGCAACGATCGAGTCTGGACGAGGACTAACCATGCCTGCCATCTATCAAGAACTGAATATGGACCCACGACGACCGCCGCCCGAAGACATTTACACATTCACAGAAGCAACGTGAGTTCATCTTGAATTTAGTTTTATGGATATTGCTTTATTTATCGTACGCCAAAAGGATGCAATTTTGATAATAATAAATTGGTGAAGCAACTCCAGTTTGTTATACTCTACTATGGTATTGTCGACATTATTATCGCATGTTGATAGGAACGATCGATTCCGCAGTTTGTAGGGTGGTCCCTGGTTGATACCGAGACAAAACCATAATATTGACGATAACCGCTAACCTTTGCTCTTTTCGATGCAGTGATTGCGTAGCGTCGCATGACCGGTAGTCGATGAGACTGAGTGTGTAACATCGTGAACGACTTTTGTGCCATTCACCCGGAAACGTCGCTCATTTGTGCCCTCTTGCAGATCAACTGTGGACGAGGAGAAGAGCACATGTCTCTCCTGGGTCAAATACGGCATATTCGCGGCTAATATTGTTTTCATCGTAAGTATTTTCTTACTGGCTATGGTCTTTCAAATTCTACCGGGCGTCGCGATCATATTGACGTTCCTGTTATTTACCGTCGCTCTTCCGCCCACCTTTCACTTTCATTTTATCTCTAGTCTGTGAGAGTAGTAAACACGAGAGATTGCAGGTTGTGGGAACGGCCATAATGGCAATGGGAGCGTGGCTGCGAACTGACAGCAGATTTCGAGACTTTCTCAGTGAAAGGTGAGCCGGAAATTGAGAGATCAGTGATCGAATCGGGATGGAAATGGTTCGAGTGTGCAATGATGAGACCACCATATTCTTTCTTCTCTTCATCTATCTCTCTCGCTTGAGATCGCGCGAGATATAGACAATGTGGGTCAGTCGGGTAGAGGAGCAGAGAGATAGAGAGAGAGAAGGAGAGAGAGAGAAAGAGAGTGATAGAGAAGTAGAGAGAGACGCGCGTCACTCACTACTTTTTATGAGATGGACAAGAGATGTTCGCCCGAGGGCTTTTTCGAGTCTCGTCAAGTGGAAAGACAGAAAGGGCAGAAGAAACGAGGGGAAAGAATAATCCATGAGGACGAATGATATTGACCCAACTCATATGCTTCCTTTTCAAGCAATTCGACCTTGCTATCAATAGCGAGAAGCTCGCAAGTAAACGACACTTGGTACATGTGGTACAATGCTGTGATGGATATCATCCCCGGCGAGCGGAGGTTGATACACAGTGTAGTCTGTGGTTGTGCAGAACAATGCCGGATCTATTAGGCTTCTGTGCTAAAATCGAATGGTGTCGTGAGGTTAATGAAACAATTGGTGTGCTTACGTGAACATTTGCGCTGCTCATCTGTGCCGTATTGCTTCCGGTTTGGTTTGGCTAAGTAATATCGATTCCATATTTAGGTACCGCCAAGTGGTAGAAGAGGCCTTCTGGGAGGCGCCCACTCTCTATGCCTTCTCCTACATCATGATTGTTCTAGGCGCATTCATGATCGTCGTCGCTTTCTTTGGTTTGTAAATTTTAATATATTAAATTAGTAAGCTTACACAATTTTTACAACAACTTCTTCATCAGACGTCAGATGTCAAAATGTGCATACTTGTTTCCTGTCAGAAACGTTTGAGAAAAAAAAACAAAACAAAATATTGCCTCTCTTCCAGGTTGCTGCGGTGTGACGGCGGGAGTCAAACCCTTCATCGCCATCTATGCAGTCGCTGTTTTCGTCTTGTTGATAGCAACGCTCACTGCCGGTCTCTTCATCTTCTACAAGAAGGACGGAGTAAGATATTTTCAACATAAACTCTGCAAATATGTCTGCAAATATTAGGATACACATTTTTTTTATTTCCCAATTTCTAGTAATCTAATTTTATGTTACAATTTTATTATGTTGAAATGAGAACTGTTTTCAGATTGACGTGGAAGTGCAGGATGCGCTCACTTACATGGTGCAGCACTACTACCAAGGGCCGAGTATCGTCCAAGAGTCACTCGACCATCTGCAGCAGACATTCCGATGCTGTGGTAAGTCTCGATCTAGAACCTTCAATTGTGATTGAAATAGGGTTATCGAAAGATTCTGAACATTTCAAAAAATTCCTAACGTGGTAATTGTGACATTTTCTCCGGTTTAAAACCCCATTTTTTTGCTCCGATTTTCCTTATCTTCCTACTCACCCTCGGCTGAGTGTGAGCGGGAACAATCGGAACCAGAATCAAGTGGAGCACGATGAAATATAACTTCCCTCAGAATTTTGCAAACATTTAGCATTGAGCAAAATCTCAACATAGAAACACTAATGAAAAATGTACTCAAACTAGGAACAATAGTTTCTACCTCTAAATTTAATGTTCCTTCTGTATCAGGCAATGCTGGATGCGGCGACTTTCGACAATTCCGACAAGATCCTCCGCGATCGTGTGATATTCGATGCGATGGCTGCCATTATCGGTATTTTAAAAAAAAATTGACTTTATTTATTTATTATGAGGCGATCATAGTGTTGGGAAGTACAATACTTTTTTTTCAGAATCATGCACGCACTACGAATCGGATTCACTGCGTCATGCGTCGTTTTCTTCTTTGTCATTTTGATGCAGGTATGAAACTGTGCACAATGGTATATTCTCAATCGTATCGAACGAAGTTATGCATCCTTCAACCATGAAACTCATTCCTTCTGTTTGCATCTTCTCTTTCGGAAGTTTTCCACTTCGAAATCACTGAATTGAGTGAAAGGCATTGAGCAAGTGTGAGTATTTCGTCAACAACGCGTCATCAAAGATCGTTCTCAACACTTCATCAAATGGACGGAACATTGCAGGTGGTCGCCCTTTCTCTCGCTTGTTACCTTCTCTTTCGACCGAAACAGGACGTGAGAGTTCTCTACATCTCCGACCACGCTAATGCTGCCTACCAGGTGAGCCTTTTGTCCAAAAGGAAGATCAAAATTTAGAAAATAATCGAAGTCAGACAATTGTGCACAGAAGTGGGTGACGACATTTCTTTTCACCCCAAAAGTAGAAATTTAAAAAAAATGAACTGTTCAAAGAATATCAGAAAAATATTTAAAAAAATAAAAATAAAGAAAATATTATGAAATTTAAAAAAAATCTTATTCAGAGTTCTCCTCCATCGACTCATCCTCAGCCTCTCTCCCATCTCACTCGGGCGAATCTGATGAGACACAATCTGCCCTCCGCATTGCGGAAGACCCAACATAGGAATCGATATTGACATTGAGACAGTCTGCTAGTTATTCTAATTATTATTCCCATTAATTATGCGTTTGGTTTGCCGTGAACTAGTCTAGCTATAGTAATTATTTGCGCGTGCGTTTGTGCTGTGATATCCTCTAACTCGTCTCTCACTTATTCCTCCACACTCGTTCTCACCACACTTTCATTTAGTGCATTCGATCATTCTCTGCAGTGTCATTCATTCACTACTCAAAGTCTCTCTCTCTTCGAAAGTCTCTCTCTGATGCCACACGCAAATACCCCAAATCCATCTCAGCTACCATATCTACCTGCTACGTTTTGACGTGTCTTTCTTCTCCTTTCTTCTCTCCGTTTCATTGATTCTGTGACCATGGCAAACTTCCAAAGTCCCTCGCACAAACGACGACGATGAATTATGGTCTCACTTCCGATATTTTTCGCTTCGAAATTCGTGCGAAATGTGCGGAATTCATTGCGAGTCATCATTTTCGCCGCTCGCTTTACAGCTCTCCTTTCTTCTTCCCTCGTTCTCTAGTCGATTGTCCAGTTCACACAGCTTTAGACACACATTTGCACTCCACGAACATGCATTGACACGTATCATTTTCTGTGCTCGCTCGGATAAAGTGTTTCCCTCGTATACTTTGACTGAGTGGATTGTACGTGTCACGGGTCATTCCACCCGAAGAGAGTCGTCACTCTTTTATCTGATCCCCCTTTCCGCCCTCGAATTCATTGCTTGCACTTGTTCCACAATATTATTGTGCACCTCTCACACCACCATTATATGTGCGGAAACTGTAGTCGCTGCCAATTTTCGTTGTGTCCATCTTTAATTATGGCTACAGTACTCCTTCACAATGGTTCTTATTTTGCGAATTAAGTCATTTATTCAATCCTCAGAGAATAGACCTGTTGAACGATGTATGTAGCAATTGCACCGTTCGAAAGGCCCAATACCCGAGGATTGAATAAATTATTCGATTTCATTACGCTATTACAGTATCCCGCTAATTACAGGAAGATGCCGGAGAACCGTCGGCCCGTCTCTTCATCTTACGCTTCGTCCGCGGCGACCGCGCCGTGTCTCATTATTCCGATTGATGATGGAGACGAAGACGACGATATCCTCGCCAATCCAGCGTCCGCTTTGCTCGCGGTCACCGCTCAGGTGGGAATGAGTAGGAAGATAATTAAATAATTAACGTAATCAACCATATCACGATTCACCAATCATTAAATAAATATTATCGTTGCGCTCTCAGGCGTCGGTAAAATATATCTTATGAGTTGTGAACCGTAATACAGTATTTTGAATACGATGTAGACATAATATAGCTTGAAAATGCCTTTAAAAATATGTTGGGAACAAACGAAAAATGCAGTCCTACTACTATTTATGGTCTTGCACGAGCACCGGTCGATTCACTAACACCGCCACAATTTTGCGGGTTCGCGGGGGGCGATAGACGTAGTCCTTTAATGCTTGTGAGCACGGCTCGTATCACTTTCAGAGCAGCGGTCGACTCTCACAGGAATCGGCCGAATTATCGCCGTCGACGTCGATTGAAGAGAGAGGAGAAGAAGAGAGCAGAGAGATGCTCATGCAGGTAGAGAAGAGAAGGGATGGAGGAGAATACTAACAAGCAAATATGCACGAGGCACGAAAACGTTACGGTGCTGCAGAGAAAATATCTACATATGAAAAGATTCATTTTATGGAAAACTAGCAGGGATGTGTTGAGGTTAAATACACTACGCTCTATGCGTACACTACGCTCTATGCATAGTTCTGCAGGTTCGGTCCAGGGGGACCTCGGTAGCTTGCTTCAGGTACGGTCCAGGGGGATCTCGGTAGCTTGCTTCAGGTACGGTCCAGGGGGACCTCGGTAGCTTGCATCAGGTACAGTCCAGGGGGACCTCGGTAGCTTGCTTCAGGTACGGTCCAGGGGGAGCTCGGTTGCCCGTTCTAAGTACGGTCCAGGGAGAGCTTAGGATGTTGGGGACTGTAAATCGCTACAAAGAGTGCTGGCTATTTCCGTTGCAAAAGGCTCGTGAGGCTGAGAGCGATCGAAAAAAGTTGATACTACGCCACTTCGTGGCTCCGTGGCAACTTTTTTCGATCGCTCTCAGCCTCACGAGCCTTTCACAACGGAAACGCAGGATACAGTGCGTTCAGAACTTTTAGAACAATTTCAGAGACGTTTCCTGTGATCCCCTACGCTCTCTGAATAATTTTGGAAGTTTTCGAAATTTTCGATTTTTGACGTTAAAACGTGTCAGAACACGTTCAAACACGCTTCTGACATCGCAGAACACTTTTCCCGCGATTCTTCACGCTCCCCGGTTCATTTGGGAACTTTTTAAAATTTTCGATTTTTCACGTTAAAACATGTTAGAACACGTTCGGACACGTTTCTGACATCGCAAAACACTTTTCCTGTGTTCCCCTACGCTCTGCGCATCAATTGGACACTTTTCGAAATTTTCGGGTTTTCACGTTAAAACATGTTAGAACACGTTCGGACACGTTTCTGACATTGCAAAACACTTTTCCTGTGATCCCCTACGCTCTGCGCATCAATTGGACACTTTTTGAAATTTTCGATTTTTCACGTTAAAACTCGGAAAAACAGGTGAGAACGTGTTTCACGTTGTTCAAAAACGTGTCAGGGCGCATTCTGGCACTTGCGAAAAATGCGGCAAAAGGTTTGCCCGCGGCGGGGGTCGAACCTGGGGGTCTCGGATTCAAAGTCTGGCGCGTTATCCACTTGGCTATGAAATTAGCGGATTTTTATATTAAAATTTTGAAAGGTTTTCTGAGCAGTTATCATATGCAAAACGTTCTGAGAAGATTGCGCAAATTTGAAGCGATTTATGGCGAAAATGAAAAAATGTTCGTCACGCTGCAACAAAAAAAACATACAGACAGACAGACACACAGACAAACAGACAGACACAATCATTTCCTATAAGTGGAGGAATAGTGATTTTTTTTCTGCAAAATTCGATGTGTTGTAGCGCGTGCAAGAGGCCGCAGAGGTCGCGGCACTCAATGCAATCGGAGGAGGAAGGAGGAGATCCGGAGAGTCAGTTATTATTCTACGGTTATTTTCAAACGCCAATATTTACAGATATTATTCTTTGTTGTTTGTTTATTTAAGAATATACCAAGGGATAATTGTCTTAGGTACTTTTTGTATGCAGTTATGAAAGTGAAAATGTATTGTGTGCATTTTAGTACAAGGTATGCTAAAATTGGAACAATGGAGAAAATAATTACTAAAATTGGAATAATCGTGAGAAGATAAGCGAATATTCCTTGCAGGTCGAATGCTTTCTCGGTCGACATCGAGAATGGCGAACAAACGAATCGAGTTGAGAATGATGAGTCTGGAGATTCAGAGGGAGAAAGCGAGGATGAAGTGAGTTTTTTTTCAAAGGACACACATTTTCTCAGATTTTCTGTAGTAGTCTTGTTGAAAATGGATCGACTATGGTCTATGATCTAGACAAGGGTCGACGAAAATGGACAATGAAAACGATTCACAATATTCGAATTAAACGATAATTCATGAGTGGTGCGAGGTGCTTTTTCGGTACTAAATACAATAGTCAAACCTTTTGTTCCCGTTGCAGCCTCCCGCCCCTCGAGATCGAGAGAACAACGTGGAGACGACTCCTGAGATTCTCCGTCGTGAATTCAATCGAGTCCGTCTCGCACTTCGCCAGAATCGAAATGCACAAACGGTTTGTTACTAGATTAGTTCATTATAATCGAAAGTAGTACTTTATTTTTTCTGCAATCTGAGAATAGTATTGTCTCGAGTCGCGTCTCCTCTCGCCGACTTTATTATGAATCAAAACTGATTCATAATTGTCCGTATTCTGCAGGTCGCTTCAATGTTCTCCAAGTTTCTCCCCTTTGCATTACTCTTCCTTCTCAAACTGTGCTTCGAGAAGTCGTCAGCTCTTCTCTCCATCATCATGGGATACCTCGTGTTCCTTGTCGGAGATAAGGTCAGTGCCTAATCATATTTATTCGTGAATTTATCTAAATGTATTGCGACCGGTGCGTTGGGGCTACTTTTCCATTATTTTCTATGATTTTGCTTGCGTGACGTTTGACCTCGTTAGCCAATAAAAAATACAAAAATATATAATCATTTAGTGCAACATATAATCATGCAGCGAAATGTGTCCATTGGGAAATGATAAATATTCGAATTGCAGCACGTGACATCGATCTCGTCGAGTCAACGTGGTTCTCTCATCGTCACAGCATGGGCCATCGCTGGTCATTATCTCGCTCTTCACTACGTAATCGGACTCAGTCTCGCACCCGTTCTCAACGGCCTCATGATGCACTTCCAACCGTAAGTTTCGAATTTGAATTTATATACACTGTGATTTTTTTCTGGTAATTAAATATGTTCAAATAGAAGTAAAATAACTATATGATAACCTAAGAACGAAGAATGTTTTCAGATACGAGACGTCACTGGTCACTCTCTATTACGTCATCATGAGTGATCTCGCAGCCAAACACATCACAGTTCTCCTCAAGGCACTTGTGAGTTCGCAATTTATTTGATTACAGCATCTCGACTGGAGGTTACAGTACTCGAATTCTTTATCGTGTACATGGTGTGAATACATCCATAACTCTCTGTGGTTCATTGCAGGTCGTATCTATTCCCGTTCGTACGATGGCTCTCAAGAGAAGAAGAAGACTACTGCAATTCATGGAGTACGGATCTCAGACCTTCCGATGTGCCATCGCTGCCCCGTGGTGGATAATGTTAGTTCTTTTTCACCTTTTTCGACCACTAATTACTAATTTCAAGTTCTAGGATGTGGAGCAGATATAATTGAAACTCATGAGAAATCATTGGATTCTTGAAAATTAATGAGAGGGATGGTGTTCGAAACAAAACAAGCCCCATTTGCACCGTTTAACTCTGTTGCCTCTGTTGTATCCTGATGCTTCGAAAATAAAATGTGTGCAGGTACTTCCTCGGCCCCTTCAACACCACCGATTCCGCGTCAGCCTTCTCTTATCTGCACGAACTTCCAGTGGCCAACACTATTTTCGTCTGTGTATTTGTTGTCCTGAAGGTCCGTTTTCCTTTTAAACATTTCTTTAGTAATTTTCATGCTGTGGAAAGAGTCACATGAATGATATTCTGATTATTGTTACCGTTATTTAAGAAGCTCGTTTGTAGGTCAAGGAGATAATTGATAACGGACAAGGAGTGTATCGATCGGCCATCTCTCTCCTCAATATGGTCTCGTACGGAGTTCCGCCCACCCAAGAGGAAATCGCAAAGGAGCCAAAATGCAGCATCTGCTATGAGACAATGAGATGTCCGATTAAGGTGAGGGATCAACTTTTAAAAAAATGTTTTCAGGCCATCTTCTCAGTAGAATGTTATCATTATCGATAGGTATCAACCCACGAACCAGAAAAAAAACTAAAGGCCACAAATTATCAAGATAAGAATGTACCCTAATATAATACGCCATAACGTATGTAGTGGGCATGGGTATTGGAGACCAGGCGTAATTACTTTTTTTAAAAGATCCATCAAAACGAAACATTGATTGCAGCTTACGTGCAACCACATTTTCTGCGAAGAATGTGCTGAGAAATGGTTGGATGAGAAGCACACTTGTCCCATGTGCAGGGCTCACGTAAGCTATTTATCGACATTCTAGTAGTGAAGCATGACAATGAGTGCAATATTAAGTCAACACAGTAAATTATGACCATCCATAAACAAATTTAGTTAACGGGTAGAAGGGTTTTTGGGGGAATGGATAGATCAAATATCTGGCCTGTGTTCGCTAAGTCGAGCTCAAACCGTTAGCTCGCATCCTATCATTAGTCGATAGAGCTTGTGATGCACTACCACTAAGAAATTATGGAATTAAAGGATAGTTAGAAACGTTAACAATTTCAGGTCGAAGAGCAAGATTCGAGCTACTTCAACGCTTCAACGTGCAAGACAATCCGATTCTACTAGGCCATTCTCTTTTCGTTTAGGCATCCATAAGTCTCATTAGGTCACAGTCTTGTTTCAACTAGATCAGCTAAGAGTATTGCCACTTTAAGCCTTCCATGACTATCGATTTCTCCTAGCTCTTTCTGATGCGCCAACACATTGTATATACATGCATAGTTGCCTATTTTCGCCCCTTGGACGGTTTAGAATCCTGTAGTTTTCCGCAATTCTCATCTTGTTGTAGCTACTTCGCGTTGTGTTCTTTCCATATCCGATTTTAAATTTGAATTGTTTTCATAGGCTTCACATATCCGTCATTTTATGATGTTCGAGAGCAGAAAACCCAATAAATATTGTCTTCTTTGTCGAACGATTCGCAAAAGTCATAGGAGAAGTCATGTGCTCCTTCAGAAATATTGCAATGGCTACAAAATAATATATTTCCCTATTTTTCAAATCGCAGTGGGTTAGATTCGTAATGTTCTTGCATTTTTTATTTGACATCTATGAGAATTTATAATAGCCTTGTAACCTTTCAAGAAACTCTTGAACGATTTTAACTCATGAAACGGCAGACGTGTTTACTAGTGAACAACATGATAAGTTCACATACGATCAAGTCGGAAGAGGAATATGAGAACGTCCATTCCATGATTGGGAGCATCACAACGACGACATCGCTTTTCCGTCTTCCAGTTCTTTCCCATGTAATAATTGCGAGCATGATAGGCTCCCTCCAATTCGATCCTTTCCTGTAGAATAATTGGAAGACGGGGGTAGAGGGTGTTCTTCTGCAAATTTATAAAGATTATATTTCTTTTTTTTAAATTATAAGGATCTTAAAATTCAAGATTAAATTTCGGCCAGCCTTACCTTGATGTCGATACAGCATGCCGCGCAATTGTGCAGATCCGCATGAAGTTCTTTCTGAAAATATCGATAATTCCCTCATAAATGGAAAATAATTCATAATGGGTGGTTCTTTTGTAATATTTTGTAATAATCACCTTCAGATCTTTCAATTCAAATCTCTCTGAGAGAATAAACTTGTTGGCCATGGCAATCAACGGATTGCTCCCGATTGAATTCTCAACAGCGTCGAGAACAGCCTGGGATGAATTACTTCAGTCCATTGTCACTATATTTTTGAAAACAATATTTCAAATTGTCTTATTTGAATGTTGAAGAGAGAATTTCTGGTAGATCAAATATTTACCTTGATTTTCCATGCGCGGTAAAGATTCATCAGGCTAGGAATATCAGCGACTGAGAAAAATATTTGAAAATAATTATGTTATAATTACACTCACTCGTGATATCGATTGGTACTCCGGATAGAAAGTGCACAGCGATTTTGATTGCCTGAGAAGAGGTTATATGCATAATTGCCTATTCCGTTGGTACTCGGGTCTAGATGTGGTCAAGACCGTCTCATAGAAGACCTGACAACTATACGCTTTAGGTAGCTTACCGAGTGTGAGAGTTGGTCGAATTTGAACTCTGGACAATGAGGATTCGAGTTGATAATCTTCTCGAGGATCTCACTGTGCGAGCAGATGAGCTGAAACTTACAAAACACTGCACAATGCCCCTATTGTCACGATAAGTACGAAAGTTAGAGATTGAAGCCGCGAATATATAATTTGAACTCAGTGAGTAACAAAACAAGATGTGCGATTCTAGAGGTGGAAACTACACGATTTTGTAGTCTCCGCTCAATAGCATGTGTCTAATTTATTATGATAATCAAAGAGACCGACATCTTTGTACGTGTAGACTTGTCTCCCGCAGCTTGTAGTGAGCACGAGATCGTGACAAGGCCACGGACCGAGAGTGGACACGAGACGAACAGTTTGAAGATTGGAGGACATTGAGAATGTTCTGAAGGGGGGGGAGTAGAAGAAAGTAGTGGATACGCATGAAAGGGACAAAAAGTCAATATATTTGTAACTTTAAGTGGCTTGCGGAATTGATTACTTGCCGAGTACCTTCTCTATCCACGCAGTAGGTGTACACCAGTTAGAGAACGCGAAAAACGGGAAACGGACCATGGATCTCTTTCACAAATACATTGGATGGATGGGAAGTTCGAGACGTTCAGTAGTTACATACAGTGATCATGGGAGGAGTACTTTCTGCACTTACCCATCTCTCAAAATAAAGAAGGAAGGACAATACCGCCTTTGCTCGAAATATTAATTATTTTAAATTGAAATGAATATAAATGGAAAGAGATTTGAGGAGCCACTCTTTGCAAGAAAATGTAATAAATTAACTGATAGGCAGAAACATGAAAGACGAAGTCGCGGCGAATGAAAGTTTGGCTATTGAAAATGAGCCTGCCCGATTTTCATACTACAATTTCAATTTCTTCTTATTGCTTCGCTAGAAATGAGAGAGATTCTGAATGTGAAATGTCCAACTTCCTCTTTTCTATTTCTTCCTAGTTCAGTCACACCTAGCCTTTTTTCTCACTTTACCCGAACACGATAAGCACTGTGTTGCTGCAACATTTGTTGTTCTCATATGCCGCTCAACTCTTCCTTCTTTATGCTTATTGACATCATACTGTAGTTACAATATTATTCGTTCTGAGAGCGGCGGGACTGGATTGGGATTGATCGACGACTGAGTGATAAGAGGTGGGAACGGGGCCGGTAGCCACTCGTGCTGATCGACCACCACGGAGGAAACGAAGAATCCGAGTGGAAGTACTGTAATAGACAGATATTTTTCCTGCTCCAACATTGCGAAAGAAATGCAAAATTTCCTTTCATTTTCTGAGTACTGCAACTCAAGAATTCCGTTTTCTTGCTGCTCCTGAGATGTTACGTTCCCGGGAAGAGGAACATGACCAGGAACAACGGGACATTTTTTTTACATTTTTTTACATTTAAACCATGGAATAACAGGAAAACTGTAATATTTTCCCTGTCCAATTCCTAAAGGGCCGGGACTTGTTCGGAATAGGACTGACCCATGGTGCATCTCGGTGTGTTTTCGGAATGGTCGTCCTGCCACACCAAAAAAGCTATAGTCACAGATTGTTTCTTATATTCGGATTGAAGATACCTTAGACCATTCCCTGTCCAACTGCATCGTCAGAATTGCGATACTGATATTTTCGCAGAGAATCAGTTGAAAATATCTTGGAGAAATTCTCGGATTTAAAGTGTACCTACTCACCGATAAACAATTCTGTCGATGTAGTTAGACATGACATGGTCTAAGGTACCTTCAGTCCAAATATAAAATAAATCCGTGACTATCGATTTTTTGTGTGGCAGGGCGGCGATGCCAAAACACACCGAAATGGTGCACCAAGGGTCAGTCCTATTTCGATCAAGTCCCCGCCCTTTAGGCATTGCATGCAGACAAGTATCAGTGTTCCTGTTGTTCCTGTTGGTCATGTTACTCTTGTTCCCGGGAACAATCCTCAGGGCGTTCCCGGTTACAGCCAGAAATCAGAAGCAATGTAAAATGAGGTCTAATTGACTTACTGAATTAATTTGCTAATATCTACGGTTATATTTATGAGTACCACAAGTACAACGGGGGGTGTTCGAAACTGCAGTACACTGAAACACTGGCCGCCACACCCATCCCCCGCCTATCGCTACACCCCCAACCATATACAGAGAGCAAGGGGAGTAATAAGTTTCCAACTCCTTGCGCCATACACTCATACCCCTCCTCAATGTCAGTACATTATTATTCAGTTATCTGTGTATGAATGAAATTATTCAACAAGTAATTCACCTGGAATTGTCGCCTTCCTTGAAGCAGAATACGCGCGTGCAGAGAAAAGTAAGAGCGGATATCGAACCGACGACGAGAGAGAAATAGACCGTTATAGTAATGAGAAGGGCAATTCCACGAGGTGAGAAGACTGAATGAGAAAGAATCTAACAAGAGTTTATGAAGTTCACTTTATATATTAGTGGAACTGCATTTGCACGAACATCTAGAAATGGCACAGATAACCAATCGACTTAGATGCAATGCCGGGTCTACTCATTTGGGTGTATTCGCTGGTCGAGAGAGTGCGCAAAAAACGAGAGGTTTTTTTTTATCATACACATTTTGTCTCGTCTCGTTGTAGAATGCATACTATAGTAGTACACTCGATGGTTGTAGCTCTGATCAGTGATTGAAAGCGCTTAGATTCGGCGATCTCATTAGTTTGTATGATTTAATATTCCTTGAATGCAAGATAATTACGATATTCAATGGAAAACATTCTAGGTCGAGCCAACAAAATATTCAAAACAAGGTACTTACTATGGAATTCCTGTTCTTTAAACGAGATGTGATCTCGTAGATTTTCAGTCGAGTCGAAATGCCGAATGTGAGGAGGACCACGGAAAGGAGGATTCATGTAGCTCATGATGACTCGAGACAAGAGACGGACTGGCGGTCTCAACCCCAGTTGGAATACATTTGGGTGTATTCGCTGGTCGAGAGAGTGCGCAAAAAACGAGGGGTTTTTTTTTTATCATACACATTTTGTCTCGTCTCGTTGTAGAATGCATACTATAGTAGTACACTCGATGGTTGTAGCTCTGATCAGTGATTGAAAGCGCTTAGATTCGGCGATCTCATTAGTTTGTATGATTTAATATTCCTTGAATGCAAGATAATTACGATATTCAATGGAAAACATTCTAGGTCGAGCCAACAAAATATTCAAAACAAGGTACTTACTATGGAATTCCTGTTCTTTAAACGAGATGTGATCTCGTAGATTTTCAGTCGAGTCGAAATGCCGAATGTGAGGAGGACCACGGAAAGGAGGATTCATGTAGCTCATGATGACTCGAGACAAGAGACGGACTGGCGGTCTCAACCCCAGTTGGAATACCCTTGTGCTTCTCTTCCCCGACTTCGCTTTTTCCATCTCGGCATTCATTACTCTTCCTCCCCTGCGCCTTCATTCGTTCATTTTTATTCTTTTCCCATTTCGGGAGAGTAAATTGGATTGCAATAACTGCTCCAGTGAGCTATCGATTAAATGAATAAATAGGGGATTACTGCATATTCGGGGATTCGGAGTAATAGGGAAATTACGGGATTGGATTCTTTAAATCCAAGCGTGAGCTGGAGGTTCTCCATCGGTCGAGACAACTCGAGAGGGAGAATGGACCGGAACCTGGCTGCAACCAGGCACCCCTTTGATACATATCGGCTGTCTAATTTAGTATAATCTAATGAAGAAGAAATACTAATCTTCATGTTTTGGAAAAGGACAGTGCGAGCGATGAGTCAGTAAAATTCTCTCCCCTTTATTACAATGGCATTGATTCAGCGCTCACACTAACCTTAGTACAATCTACTGAAACCTGGTGGATCCCCTAAAGTGAAGATTGAAAACAAAAGGAAAAGTGTAATAGAGAAATAGTGTACTGACCAATCATCATATTCTTCATCCGATCCCAGTAGACAAACTTTGAGGAAGATGAGAACCATGAAAACGAAGAGGAGCGAGAGAGCAAGGAGAATGAAGGACATCACTGTAAAGAACATCACTGTAGAGTTGGAGATCGAGTTACAAAATTGAATAAAAAAGTACCAGAATAACCTGGGATAGACATCCGCAAGTTCGACGTACAAGGAGGTGCGAACGTGTTGAAATGAGGGGGTAAAGGGCGATAATGTAATGGGCTCACCTAATGGATCCGCCGGGAGCTGACTGAGTATACTTGATGGGTGGAAATCCGAATAGGGACCTGATATGGATATGGTCTTTGAACATGCATGCATTAGGAGGCATGATGGTCGGGCATGAACAAGTTATGTAATGTAGGGCTTGATATAAGAAGAAATGTCCCACCTTTGGTGCCGCCGATTCGCGGGTCTCTGTTGTAGATATTGGCCATGGTGGAAGGACGTGCCTCTCTAAACCTCGATGAATGTCTCCTATACACGACTCCATCCCCGCCTAAATATGGCAAGCATGAAAATGAGGATGCTTCGGTGATGATAAATGGACTGAAATCTGACCGGATACAAATTGGCATCCCGAGCGGTTCCTTTCCTTCACGAGATGGATTAAGGCAAAAAAGATGAATAAGAAGCCAAAGGGCTGCTCGTTTCCGGCGCGGGAAATTGGACTAAGAACGAAAAAGGGCATTATTTTGATGAGATTGGTCTATCCTCGTGTGAAGATTGGAAAAGATAATGGAGAGGAGATTATGGAACGTGCGAATTGCATGTAAACATACTGCAAAAGATGTGAAACAGGGATAAACTGCCAATCTCACAAATCTAAATCCCGTTCTCGCAATGTTGGATTGAACATTGGTGATTGAAACGATTTATTTGATTGGGAATAATCTATAACATGGTATGCTCGAACGACCGAGAGCGAAGATAATCTGGAATAAGTATAAAATCGCTGGGTTATACAATATACTCGTGTGCAAGTTATTTTCTTGTTTTCTCATTTTATTAAAACTTTTTTCAGTCTATGAGACTACGTCTTCTCTCCTTGCTCTTCTACTTTTGTGCTGCTGTCTGCTCGCAGGGCATTGTCTACAATTCGCCATTATGCGACTCGGTTGGAATGAACAGTGCATCAAAGCCTGAAATCAAGAAAAAATACAAAAAAGTATGATTCGTTTATTACAACGATGTTTAGAAAAAATATGTCTCCCATACGCTTGCAAGTATGAGTTCATGGTTTAGAAATCCAAGAGGTCATGGCTTTTTGAAACGCGTAAACTGAAACTTCATTGAAGACACTAAATATGTTTGAAAAATCCTGATGCAATAGTTCATCGACAACCTGAATAAGGACAAGACATTGGAAGATCAATGGGCACGTGTCTCTCTTTTCATGACCAACAATTCCGATCAGCTGCTAGTTGGAAACAAGGTTTGTTGGTATTTCTGATTTTGTTTCTCATTTGTTTTGTTTGTTAAATGAATCACAAACTTCAGGATAGTCTTCGATTGAACATCATTTATTCAAAAAACAGACTTTCACAACGCTGGAGCCTGGTCTCAAGTATGAAGAAAAAATTCGAATCTGTGAAAGCGAAAATAGGAGGAGCCAAGTGTCGAAAGGTATTTTATGTTGAAAATTTAAAAGAGTGACCGGGATAAATGTTATTGTCCAAGCGAGATTTCAGATGGCAAAACTTTTCTGGAACGAAGACAAAAAACAGCAAAACTACGCTATAGACTACGATGAATGGACGCGAAAAGCACTCAAGATGGTGAGTAAACAATTTCCAAGCCATGGTGAAAAATAGTTACAGGTTTCTTCGTCCAAAAAGATGGACGTCGCAAAGATTATGTTCGCCGATGCTGTCTATGGTAGCAGTTATAAATCGTACTGGACTCATAAAAACGCCTGGAACGGTTGTGGAGTATAGATAATCAACTTAATATCCCTGTATACCTCGATGTTTGCATGAATAATAATTATTTGAACAGTTAAAAAGATTGGGAACAAATAAAGGAAGAAACTAAAATCAGCAAACGATACAACAACAAGTTATTCCTTTTTGCATAACTGCACAACATTTTTACATTCCGTGGATTCAATTTTTAAATATTTTAATTTTCCTTTGCGTTTTTTGAATGATTGTTTCAGCTACTCCTCGAAATATATGCGAACTACATCAACACTTTTTCTCCAAATTTATAATCAGGCGGATCATACGCATGCACAAAGTATAACATTTTAAAAAGAAATAGATCAATTTCTGTTTTTCTGTTTACGATCTTCTTCAGTGCGCAACAAAAATCATTTTTGCTGCTGAATGTGTTCAATATTAATTCCTGGAAAGTGCGCAGTTCGAGATGCAAAGCTATTCTGCACCGCTCACGATATTTATTGATAAGGTTTCGGAAAATGGTGAATTATCCTCAATTCATTCCACATCCGCTGAATCCCTTGCCCGGATACCAGCTCTTCATATCGTCTGCGAATGTATTATCAGCGCTCTCCCAGTTTGTGATCACTTGTCTGATCTTCGCTTTCTTCGCATCGGGAATCTAGGAATTGATAATTTTTTAGTTAAAAATAGGCGAACATTAATACAATAATGTTGAAAGCTACGATATGGCTAAGTCGTTCATTTCCAATTGCGTTAAAACAACTCACAGCGTCGAGCATCTCCATTTTCCATGTGTTATAGTAATACGAGATATTGTTCTTCTTCGACTTGTCCGTTGCCCAGAGCAGATTCTTTATCTAAATCAACGTCATCCTTCAAATAAACTCTTTCATTCCTACCTCAGTGAACTTGGATGCTCCAAGATTCGGTTTGATTTTGGCTAGCAATCCCTTGAGGTAAGTGGTAATTCTCCAGCGTGTTTCCAGACTCTTTTGCGTGCCCGAGACGAAACCAGACAGAGTATCCTAAAGCGTCCTCTGAGCATAAATCTGAGAAAACTTCCCCACTTTTCCGGAAATGGTATACAAATTCTTATAGTTGTTGTTGAGGAAGTTTGTTGCACGAGTGATTTGAGCTTGGAGTGTCTTATCCTTGTTCAGATTGTCGACTAGCTGAAAATAATATGTCTGATCATATCGTTTTCTACTTGCAAATTCCATTCCCTTGACCCAGTTGCCTCGAGTTCGATGATCCTGACCACCGCTGCCTCCGAATGAAACCTCCTGCAGGCCCTTTCCCTTGATGTCAGAACAAACATGTATATGTCTTAAGATGCCTATTGTTTACCGTTTTGTACTTCTTGATCCACTCGAGTTTCGATCCCGATATGCCAATGGCTCTGCAGAAGACGGAACTGTACACGATTCCCTGTGGAACAACGACGAAGAAGAGACAGAAGAAAGAGAAGACGGCGAGTGGATGCATCTCCTCCACTTCAAATGGAGGGGAAGGCAGACATAGCGAACTGTCAAATTGGATCTCTGCAAAGTATGAGGATCATCCCTTCAATTTAGCGGAATACTTTGTGCATTACGAGTAGTGTACCCACACAGTCTGTAAAACTACGATCTGTGACACTTTGCCTCGTAGTTTAGTGGGATAAATTGGAATGGATCATCCATATCGTCGGCGGTTTAAAATGGTCCAAGTGTGTTCCTCCTGTCGTTTTCTTCGTTAATTCTGGTAGTTTTTGCGATGCGTCCGCTCTTTTTCTTCAGTCTCTGCTTTCTCATTTCTGAGATTACCCCGCAAAAGATCCAATACGATTCGCTGTTCTGCACTGCTATCGGAATTACAAATTCTTCTCCTGAGTGGATCAAAAAGTACAAAACGGCAAGTGTAAACACAGTTTTCTGAATATTGCCTTCTATCGTAGATGGTAAACAATCTCAACAAGGACAAGACCGTCAAGGCACAGGTTACTCGTGCTACGAACTTCGTCAAAAACAACTTCAAGAATCTGAAGCTCATCCTCTCGAAGGTTATTTGAAATTTCATTTTAAAAATTTTAACATTTAAATTTAGAAAATAGGTTATATCCAAGGTAATGCACCAAATAATTGTAGTCAGTTTGATTTAAAGTCGATTTAGGATGAGGTGCCGATGTATGTCAGCTTTACGACACAGAAACTGAAAAGTCGATGGAGAATGGTTGCATACCTCAAGGGATTGCTGGCCAAAATCAAGCCCAATCTGGGAGCTGCAAAGTTCGAGGAAGTATGTATGAGTTCTTTGACCTTGAAAAAGCCCGCTTTTAAGATCAAGAAACTTCTCTGGGCCGCAGACAAAAAGGACATGAATACAATGTACTATACCTATCCTGAATGGAAGACGGCACTGATGAAAGCTGTTAGTTTATTTTGGAAACATATATTTATCAACATTAAAAATATTTTAAAAATTGTAACCCCGTTAGTTTCAGCTCCCCGATGCAAAGAAGGCAAAGATTAATACAATTATCGATAATAACGAGAGCAAATACAAGACGTTCTCGGACGATCAGTGGACTTGGTTCCCCGGAATTGGTTTCAGTGGATGTGGAATGTAATTCATGCGATAAACAGTAATAGCAGGTTATTTGGTATTTATTCCACGCAAGAAAACTTATACAATTGTGGTTGAGGTGGTTGGATGCATTAGTGTGCAAGTTGATTATCATTGTTTGTAACCAAGTATTTCAATAACCGTTTTGTTGAAGATTTCATAATAAATGCCGTGATACATAGTTTCACTATGCATTTTAACGGAAACAGTAATTTATGTGTATCTTGGTAAGATCAAAAAAAGAAGAGAAACCAGCAAATTCGTAACAATTTTCGATCTCTAATTGCGGGTGTCCATTTATGACTAATCCAGATCGGCAATGGACACACATGGCCAAAAGTGTGTTATCGTTGAAACCGTGGTAGATGACACTCCAACCTAGTGTAGAATGGAAGAGCATTTCAAATAGACTACTCCACAGTATCAAAAATTATATTTCTTGAATCATGGAATGTGAGCTTACTTTTAAGGCCATCGTATTTGACTGTCCCGATGAAGTAGCTAGCTCCCATCACTCTTCAGGCATTAATTATACCCTTCACAAAAATCACTTGTATCTGATTTTAGTCGTTCCGCCATGGAACATCAATGCGAAACAAATGTGGTCCTGAACACGAACCTGAGAATTCGATAGAATCCTTTACAAATACGAACAGTAAGCTATAAAATAGTGGGCGATGAAAAGAGAATTCGCTGTCAATCCAATCACCCATATTTTGATTCTCTCCAATTCCGTAAAGTCCCCGATAGATGTTGGTGAAATCGGCCCCAAGTATGTCACCCAGTCTGAACACGGTCTAATAGGAGTGCTGCTTCAAGCTCCGTGCGCAGAATGAGGTGAGAAGACGAGGAAAATCTAAAAAGAAGACGAGGAAAGTCTAAGAATAAATCGTTATTTTCGGTAGGAGAACAAGAGAGAACCAGGTTTTAGAGGCCAACCCTCACCAGCATTGGACACCCTTCTGCTGTAAACAGGAAAGCAAATTACGAAAAAAAAAAGTCGAGATATCGAGCGAAAGTGAACACTGAAAAAAAACGAAAGGACTTCGCAACAGTCGTTTACTTTTATATTTGAATGATTTAAGTTCTGGTGACACAAATTCAAATTCAATACTATCTCTCTTTCTTTGAACGTTACATTACAAAGTCATGTTTGCAAGATCACTATTCTTTCTCCAACAAAACATTCCGGTTCTGTGATATGACCGATCCCGACGCTCAATTCATTGCAAAATGAATGAAGAGCTTCGACAATGCCTCAAACCTATTCGAACCCCCATCTAGATCAGCTCCCCCAAAGCGACACTTATAAATATTATTATTATTATTATATAACAATTGCTAGCGAATGTTTCCCCTAATATCAGCTGGAAAACACCCTCATAAAACGACTCTATACTGCTAACGAGATTTATACATTACTCGAAAAAACAGCTGATATTTCATCAATTCATTCCACATCCGCTGAAGCCCGGATACCACCTTTGCATATCTTCCGTTAATGAATTATCAGGGATTTCCCAGCTTTTTCAAATTGGATCTCTGCAAAGAATGAGGATAATCCCCCTCAATTTAGAGGAACAGTTTGTGCATTACCAGTGTACCCACACAGTCTGTGAAACTACGATCTATGACACTTTGCTCCGTAGTTTAGTGGGATAAATTGAAATGATGGATGATCCGCATCGTCGGCTGTTTAAAATCGCTCAATTTCGGAGTTCCTCCTGTCGATTTCTTCCCTACTTCCGGCCTTTTTTGCTATGCGTCTGCTCCTTTTCTTCACTTTCTGCTGTATAATTGCCGAAATCGCTCCGCAAAAGATTGAGTACGCTTCGCTGTTCTGCACTGCTATCGGAATATCCCAATCTGGTCCCGAATGGATTGCAAAGTACAAAACGGCAAGTGTGAACTCGCTTTTCTGATTATCGTATTCCATCACAGATGGTGGACAATCTCAACAAGGACAAGACCCTCGCAGCGCAGATCACTCGTGCTACAAACTTCGTCAAAAACAACTTTAAGAATCTGAAGAGTATTCCCTCAAAGGTAAACAATGCTCGTCCATCTGATCTGACGTCAATTTAGGATGACGTGCCGATGATGGTCAGCCAAGTGAAGATGAAACTGGAAAGTCGCTGGAGAATGGTTACATACCTCAAGGGATTGCTGGCCAAAATCAAGCCCAATCTGGGAGCTGCAAAGTTCGAGGAAGTATGAGTGACTACATTGACATTGAAAAAGCTCGCTTTTCAGATCAAGAAACTTCTCTGGGCAGAAGACAAAAAGACTGTGAATTCAATGTACTATACCTATCCTAACTGGAAGACGGCAATGATGAAAGCTGTTAGTTTCAAATGCAAATTCATTATACAAATTTCTTATTTTATTATAACGTCGTTATTATCAGCTCCCCGATGCGAAGAAATCAAAGATCAATACAATTATCAATAACAACGAGAGCAAATACACAGCATTCTCTGACGATCAGTGGACTTGGTTCCCCGGAATGGGTTTCAGTGGATGTGGAATGTAATTATTGCGATAAACAGTATTAGCATATCATGTTGTATTTATTCTAATCACTTTGTGAGCTTTTACTGCAGTGTTTTATGTAGTAAAATATAGTGGAGGGAAGTCTCCGTCAGTGTCCCCAGCTTTTGAATAAACGTTTTGCTGAATATTTTTCATGCGCGCATAACCATTGCTGCGAATACAGACGTTCATTGAATTCATTTTTTAACAAGTATGGAATGCACCTGTTCATCGGACTAGACAAACGCGACGTGGGGCGATCTCGTGAACGATGGAGGAATGAGATCAAGAGAAGAATGGGAATTAATTGGTGGAGCCTAACAAACGAAGAATGGATCAGACTTACCCGATCAGCGTGAATAACGACCACTGATAAATTCTGTAATTCTGTAATTCTGTTTATCGGAGCCCAAACTCACTTTCAAACTAACATTATTCATAATTCTGAGTGCTACCGAAAACACACGAAAAGAAAGTGATCAATCGCAGTTCAGTTCCGGAAAATACTCTGTGCAGAATTTCTAGACAAATCCGATTTGCGCAGTTTATTGTTGAGTGTTCACCAATTATCACTAATCCTCCGTGTGAGCCTGCAACATTGTTACGAGTTCAGTTCGCATTATCACTTGTGAGTTTGTTCCCACTGTTTATCACGTCGTTCCGCCACTTCCTTTCTACTTTTCAGTTTGTGATGCATTTCTTCTTCCGACTCTTGGCACTTTCGTGCACGCTGAGTCTTCTCTCGACTCAATCCATCAACTACAACTCTATTTTCTGTCGGGATATGTCAATGCCTCCTGCTGCAAAAGCAGCTCTCAAGACCAAATACAAAGCAGTAAGTGATTTATCGTTTGAAATATAAATGGTAGTTACTACTTACTTACTTAGTAGATCCATCTTCAGCGGCGAAGCCGCGTGGATCACAGTTCCTCCAATTGCTTCTGTCTCGAGCGCGCGTCATCCAGTGGCGGTAGGGCGCTCGTTGGGAGGACGATCGGGTAGATCGTCCTGTACTGTAGGGCATCTTGGCATACTCCTCGATCGAGTCCCTCCATCTAGCCGGTGGTCGTCCTTGTGGGCGAGTCAAGTTGGGAGGGGGGAATTGCTGCGTGACACGGGTAGACCATCTATCGTCTTCTCTTCGTAGCACGTGACCTGCCCATCGGTGCTTCGCTCTTGTGATGTGATTAATCGGGACCGATAGGAGAGAGATGCGGCGGATTTCGGCACATGACTGATCCTTCTTCTGCTGCATGAATAGCGTAGTTCCAATCAGTGCGCGTTCCAGGGCACGGTGGGTCCTCCGGATGAAGGAGACCGTCGTCTGCGTGAGAGGTTTCAGCGGCGTAGCACAGGGCGGGCAGCACGTGTGAATCGAACAGAGATGCTCGTAGCATCGCATCTTGCAGCTGGGAGGTGACCTCGCGGATGTTGGCGAAGGCGCCCCATGCTGCTCGCTTCCTTCGGAGTAGCTCCGAGTCGATGGAGCCGTTGCATCGAAGCTCTCGACCGAGGTATACGTAGTCTCCACTAGGTCGTCTCCGTGAAGTGAAACTGCAGGCCCGGTGCACAAAACGTTCTTCATCAACTTCGTCTTCTTCCTGTTGACACTCAGTCCGATTCGTTCTCCTGCGTCGGTCAGCTCCGTGAGCATCTTCTGCAGAGAGACCGTGTCGGTTCCGATGAGGACGATATCGTCGGCGAAGCGAAGGTGGGAGAGGCGCTTCCCGTCGATGAGAACTCCTCTGTTGTCCCAGTCGAGTTCCTTCATACAGTCTTCCAGGGCGGCGGTGAACAGCTTTGGAGATATAGTGTCTCCTTGTCGTACTCCTTTCCCAATGGGGATGCGAATGGGTCTCTCGAAGGGTCTCATCTCTGTGTAGCAATCGATGTTGAGCTTCTCCAGGCAGTCGATGTGAGATGAGTCGATCCCAGATCGAGTGAGCGCGTTGAGAACGGCGGGGATTTCAACAGAGTCGAAGGCTTTGTTGTAATCAACGAAGACGAGACCGAGAGGAAGGTGGAATTCGCGGTGGTGTTCGATCAAGGTGGAGAGTGTGTGTATGTGGTCCATGCATCCGAACCGTCGTCGGAAGCCTGCCTGCTCCACAGGCTGCGCATCGACCAATTGCCTCTCCATCCGATTCACGAGAACCTTCGTGAAGATCTTGTAAGGAATGGAGAGCAGAGCGATGGGACGGTAGTTATTGAGATCTGCTCTGTCTCCCTTAGTTACTAAATTGAGTTGAATTTTCTAAATTGGGGGCGGAATGGCCGAGCGGTGTAAGCAACTGCTAGTCATTCGAAGGGTCACGAGTTCGATCCCCGCCCAGGCCAACCAAGCCTTCCATCCACCCCGGGGCGGTAAATTGGTAGCAACTTTGATTGCGAAAGGTAAACGTGCCCTAGATGCCTTGGGAAAGCTTGGGTCACGTAATCCCACGTTGCAGCTGGCTTACCGGCTTGCCCCATCTAGCGTGGTAGCTTGCTACTGTAAAACCGCTTGACATGGAACAACTTTTACTAAATAGCGCGCAAAACTTCCATCACCTTTTCAGTTGGTGGACAATCTTGCAAAGGATAAAACTCTCAATGCTCAGAAAGTCCGTGTCAAGAAATGGATCAACAGTAATTTCAAGGCGCTTGGACTTACTAAGGCAAGTTTAATCCAGCAATCACAGAGAAAAAAAGAGAAATGGGCGCGAAGACGCTCCAAAAAAATTTCTACGTTGTTAAATATAATAGTGATGATATTTTGGTAATTTGATTATTTAATTGAAATATTGTATTTGGGTTTCAACAATTTTGATAATTGGGAAAAACAAACTTAAAATTCAGAAGGGAATACCCGAGGCCGTCACGATCTCTCACGGAGCATTAGAATCGAGATGGCGAATTGTCGCTTACTACAAAGGACTTCTCGCTAAAATCAAGCCAAAACTCACTACAGTCAAGTTTGATGAGGTTTACAATAATAAGGAGAAGAAGTAAATCAAATATACCTTATTCAGGTGAAATCAAAGATTTGGACACATGATTTCTTCTTCAGAAATGATGCGAGAAGAGCATATGCATACTGGTACAATGACGCAATGGAAGTGGTATGGTTTGATCACGAATTTGCAGTTTTCATCTCGATTTTACAATTTCCAAATGTTCACATTATTGTCTAATAATACAGAGAATGTTGTTTATTTTAGATTCCTGCTGGAAAGAAGACAGAAATCGGAAAAATAATAACAAATTGGGAGAAAGCTGATGAAAAGAAAGGCGACACAAGCTTCAACTCGGATATGTATTCATGGCTCATCCCTCCTGGATACGTTGGATGCGGCATTTCGTATTAATTTCGTTCAACTTGGTACTTTGAACTTGTTGTTTCGGTCTTTCTATGATGTAGAATATTAATTTTTGAGCTGAATAAACACTGCAATTATATAATAAATACTTTACTCGGCAAAATCGATGTCCGTTTTTTTCACCGGATTTCATGAAGATGATATTCAACAGCTATCAAAACTGGGTGCATGATATTCAGTGCGTTCACAACACTCATGCTCACCCTACAGTGAAAGGTGAAAGTTGATGCTATAATTGATTCTAAGCTGAGGCTCAGGAAAAAAATCTTGATGCCAAGAAAACCATTCACTTTTCACTCCAATGTTCCAATTATAACATCAATTTTATATTGTATATTCTGGGGCCCGTGAGAGGGTGAAATGAAATCAAAGATAGAAGTTGTTACTTAAAATGAAATCAAAGATAGAAGTTATTACTTTTCGAAAAGCGAAAGCGCAAAGTTCGCACATCAAATCGTTCAAAACTTTTGCAGCAACCCTAAAAATAAATATGATTCACCAATCGCGTTAGAGGACAGAGTTCTCGCAACAGGGTGCTTTTGAAATATGTTTTGTTATTGTTGAAATACACCCCATCGCTTAGGCGAAATATATTGGTAGACCGCGAGGATCGAGGGCGCATCGTCATTGCGGAGCGAGTAAATTGGAAGGCAACATTTTTCAGAACGGTTCTTTCCAGAAAAAAAATCTCATTGCAATTGATCCTATCCCTTTTGATATCGTCCTTCCTTACAAGGAAATCAGACGGTGATCCCGATGTGACCAACGAAATCAGAAAACAATGCACAGGGACTCTCGCTCTCTCTCCTTACTCTTAGGGACTCCTTCTCTCCACCCATTTTCCCTCCCCTCTCTCCCCCCCTTCTCTCGATCTTTTGGTGGTTTAATCTTCAGAGACCCTGCGGGTATGGCCACCGTAACCAGCCATACCCGCTGGCGTCGTCATTTACTCGCAGGCCGTGTCCTTTGATCAGAGCGCGCGCTGTCTATCTCTCTCTCTCTTTCTCTCTCTCTAGTTTGTGGTTTGAACATCGTGAGTCATCATTTACCCGCAGGCCGTGTCCTTTGGGCAGAGCGCGCGCTCTCTATCTCTCTCTCTAGTTTGTGGTTTGCGCATCATGCGTCATCATTTACCCTCTGGCGGCATCCGATTAGACCGAGCGCGCGCTCTCTCCCCCTCTCCCTCCTCACTCACACTCTGTCCTTTTTTGCATCCTATTTCTCCCTGTTCTATCCTCTTTCTGTTGCGCTTTTTGCCATATTTAGCGCGTTCCCTACTTTTTATCTTTAATTAACGTTAATTAGTGCCCGCGTTAGTTGCCACCCACCGCTTTACCCAAATCAAGCGCGATATTCGCTGTTTCCCCGTGAATTTTTTTTGCGGATTTTCGCGAAACTTTAAAAATATAGCGCTTTGCGCGCGCAACTTCCGCGTGTATTATACATTATTCACGGTCGCGTATAAGATCAGAGCTCTTCTCTTCCTTCACCACGTGTTTTCTTCTCCTGCGTAGTGTCGTTTGACCGCAGTCCTTTCCTGTTGCGCGCGCTTTCACCAACAATTCAATTTAATTCAATTATTTATCACATCAGGCGGAAACCCTATCTAGTGAGGATGTGGTTTCAGGGGTTAGGATCATTCTTCTCAGTTTAGACTGATCATTTCGGCTGGGGTCGAGGTAGAGGATCGATCTTCTTCCCATTCACAGACCATCTTCTTTGAAGTTGCTGGAGGAATAGACGAGATCTGTCTTAGGACCATGGACGTAGGAAGAAAGGGGAGGATACGTGAGGCTGAAGGCAGTCCTGACGAACGGGTGGCACTTCTTTCTTGCACTTGAGTCCACCAAGCTCGAATCATCAATCAAATTGAGAATTGGCGAAACTGGTATCTGACTAGCCAACATCAAACGGTCATACTCATCCACGGTGACCAGGCCGGCTAGGACGGGGATTCCAATCTTGTCGAGTCGTTGGTAGAAAGACGAGGGGGTCCAGGGAACTAGGGGAGTCCCCTCTCCATCAGAGCAAAATGAAGAGGGACCGCTCGCGACGACTGACAGAAACGAGAATGCTTTCACCAACGAGCCACGACAAAACTTGCTCGTTTTCGCTATCTTTTCTCCTACTTTTGAGAGTAATTGTGCTGCCCCAGCCCTGCTTGCCCTTCTATCACTTCTTCAAGAGTCTGTGAGTGTTGTAAGGAGGAGTGTGTGATAGCGAAAAAAAGGGCTGAAGAGCGCAAATTCACGGCTCCTTTCGCTATTTAGGCGTCAAAAGGGAGTGAAGCTTTTATGTTCGGGCAAGGTTCATTCCTGTTTATTTGAATCTCCATCCCAGTCGGTGAATCTGCCTTCCGAGTCGCAGTTTGTTTCCTTGCTTTCCTTATTTTCCCCTAGCATTCTGGTTCAGCGCTGTGATATCATCTCTCACTATTACCTTGCTGTATGCACCCCTCGCTCCACAACCCCTTTTCTCTCTCCTTCCCCACAATTCTCCCCATTTTCCAGCAGCGCTTGCAAAATCAATATTCTACTAGTCATCAAATCAATATTCTAATAGTGTGTGGCGATCACACTTGATAAGCACATTCCTCGCTCCTTTTTGTGTGCCCCTTCTTCGCCCTCAACTATTGATTGCCACCATTATCGATCTTTCGCGTCCGATTATTGATTAATTTCTTGGTTATTGATTTATTTCTCCGTTTGCAGGATGATGCCGTCTCCGATGGCGTCACCTCGACCTTGGGATGCGCCGGAAGGATTTTGTGAGTTTTTTTCTCAATTTGGTGTAACTTTTGAATCAGAAAAGGAATCTAGAAAAACTTTCAGTGAGTATAGGAGATTTATTTAGAAATACAGTGCGTTTTAGTGAGTCCAGATATTTAGGAAAGTTTGATAAAGTTTGATCAGCATTTAGGAATTCTCCATGGGTAAAATAGCTGAAAAGTGCAGGAACGACCCAAAATTGTCCAGAAACCGGTGCCCCATTTTTATAGCAGTAGCATTGTTTTCCAACATGCTGCGATCGGAACCCCGCGCGGCCTGAGGGTTTTGAAATATCTCCTTTTCTTAAAAACGCTCGCCCCGCCCCTTTGTCTCTCCCCCTCTGAAAACAGACCGCGCGGGGTTCCGATCGCTGCATGCAGAAAAACATTGCTGTTGCTACAACAATTTGGCACCGGTTCCTGGACGATTTCGGGTCGTTCCTCCACTTTTTAACTAATTCACCCTTGAAGAATTCCTAAATGATGATCGATCTTTACCAAACTTTCCGGAATGTCTGGACTCATTATGGCGCACTGTATTTCTTTATAGATCTCCTATATGCACTGGACAGTTCAGCTAGATTCCTGTTCTGATTCGAAAGTTTCATCAAATTGTTAAAAATAACGAACAAATACTTTCCGACGCTACGTTTATTCGGACCAAAACACTGGTACCGGATAAACGTAACTATATTCGGACTAAAACACTGGTCTGAATTGGCCAAAACACTGGTTTGAATAAACGCAAAAGGTCAAAAAATGACCCACGCCCCTTTTGGGGCGGAACTTTTGGGGCAAAAATGCCCGGGCTTCGCCCAATTTGGTAAACAAGCATCCCTCTATGTGAAAAGTTTAAAGTTAAGCCATTCATTTGGCCTCCTGGTTTCGGGGTTCCAGGATCGGTGGAAACACTGAACGTCCCCCTTTCACAATTTTTTGTATAGAAGCATGCTTGAAGCCAAAACTTTCTCTCATAAAAAACAAACAGTCAATATGTAATTCGGAATACAATTCAGACTACCACATCAGAATAACAATACAGACTATAATTGAGATTACAGGTTTCCGAAATGGAAGTGGAGATCGTCATTGAATATTAACGACTTTGGACAATTACGCTGGCGTCCGGGGCACCCATCCCCGCCAACACTGCGAGAGTGAGGAAGAGGGAGACAAATAATAAAGACGAGACTCATTGACAAATTTAATTATTGAGACAAATTGGAAAATGGAAAAAAAAGAATAAAAAATGGAAAATGAAAAATGAAAAATAAGAGACAAGAGACTAATTATGAAGACCAGACACATTGATAAATTGAATTATTGAGACATATCGAAAATTGAAAAAAGACTAATTGAAAAAAATGAAAAATAAGAGGCATGAGACAAATTATGTAGAAATTATCAAGACACATGAAAGAAAAAATGAAAGGCAATCTGGGAAACGTAGTGGTCACATGCACTATATATCAACTCTCTCTTGGGAGGCAGATAGGGTGTGGTGTTGAAACAGTGGATTACGGTAGAGAAAGAAAACAATACTCACGACCGAGTTTATTACACTAGACAGCACCCAGAGTACTCAGATGGGCACAACTATTAGAAGGGTAGAGTATACAGATGGAATACATTCAATGATTTGCTAACTGAGTATCAGACGCTTTGCGTAGAGGTCCCCTGGAGAGTGATACGAAGGAGTCGGTAGGTGCTCCCTGGGATAGCATAGTGAAGGCGAAACCTACTCGAGTGATCAAGGATGATCAATGAAAGAGTAATATGCTAATGAGTGGTATTCAACTTGTTTCTGAGTAAACTCTATTCATTGCCGAGTAGGCTCAAAGAACATGATCATTGAAAGACAGAAAAGATTAGTGCTCAGATCGGGATTCGAACCACGGGCCTTCCGCTTACCGGGCAGATGTCTTAACCACTGAACTATCCGAGCTCTTCTCTGTCTTCTCTCTATGTGATAGGCATTTCTTTGAGCCTACTCGGCAATTAATAGAGTTTACTCAGAAACAAGTTGAATCTGAAATGTTCCATCAATCCAACGCGTTAAATCTGGTGTTCGGAAATAAAAATGTTCCCCCAGAGCGCAATGATACAATGTATCTTGCGTAGCGAAGGATCATCCAGGCGAAATGCCTATCACATAGAGAGAAGACAGAGAAGAGCTCGGATAGTTCAGTGGTTAAGACATCTGCCCGGTAAGCGGAAGGCCCGTGGTTCGAATCCCGGTCTGAGAACTAATCTTTTCTGTCTTTCAATGATCAATGAGTGGTATTCCCAAGTAATACAGCAGTGGACGATATTCGATATAGTCGAGAGAAGTAAGAAAGAGAACACAATCCCATATACAAAGAATCGAGTGAAATTGAATGATCTTTTGGTGGAGGGAGAGAATCCATTGATACAGGAGAAACATGATACATGGATGGTGTATGTTCCTGAAGAGAAGAGATAAGATATTATGAGTGATGAGCATGAGGGATTCACGGGCGGTCACTACGGAACCACGAAAATAGTCCCGAAGAGAAACCCGATACTATTGGGGTAGCCTAAGGAGAGACGTATCCGAGTACACACGAATGAGTAAGACGCTATCGTGAAACAAAAACACACTCACTCCTCCCCTCACACCTTTTCAATCCATTAAACCACTCGAGATAGTCGGTTTCGATTTATGTGATATGGGAAGATCAGTGACAAGTAATCGATACATTCCCACCATTATCTATCACTTCACGAAATTTGTATCCTCAAATCAGTAGCGTGATAAAACATCGCGCGAACACTTGTAGAAGTATGGATGCTCAGAGAAGGCAGGACCATGGAGAAAATACTGACCGACCAGGGAAGAGAGTTCGATAATTCAATTATGACCACAGCATCGTTGTACTGGAGTGAGAGTACCCCTGTTGGTGTGGTGTGATGTGAAAGCACAGTAGGAATTACGGTAGGATAAGAGAACTGAGCTCAGATCCCAGTTTATTTCACTACTAATACACAATGAAAAGGATGGAGGAATGAGGCTCAGTTAGATGACGTGGTGGTTCAGTGGTATTCAGGCGGAGTACGGTATGCTAAGATCCGAAGATCACGGGGTAACGAAAGATCCGGAGATCACATCGGAGGTATTCATCTATATATGAGAGGAATCACGAGAGACTCGACCACTTCGGCCATGGCCAGGACTTAGAAATTCATGATTTTTAATTTAGCTGAAAATTTTTCCTATGGTATTTCAACACCTCCTCTATCGATTGGCGTTGACAGAATTTTGATAAAAAATTTCGCAATTACGTGAAACATATCCAAACCTGGAGTCTTCGGATTTTTCCGCCGAGAGGTCAAAGTTTGAGAAATCATAACTCGGTTCAAAATAAAGGTAGAGAATGGCGGTTTTGTTTGTTAGATAGAGAAAAGACTTGACTACAGCCACAACTGTCTCAACTCATTCCTGGTTGGCTCAGTGGTGCGAAGCGGTCGGTTTCATAAAAAATGTTATAAATCGCTCTAAAATTAAAACCAATCTTAGGTTCTTTGTTTGTTAGAAAGTGCAGCTTGGTTGCTCATCATAACCCAAAAGAGGGCCAAATCGGATCTTGCGTGGCAATTGCGCTCTGCCGAACTTTTTTTTGAAAAAAATTTTTTTTATGCCATTGTCACAGACAGTCTTATTTGCAGTGTAAATAATCATAAACAATATAAGAGAGGAATCACGAGAGACTCGACCACTTCGGCCATGGCCAGGACTTAGAAATTCATGATTTTTAATTTAGCTGAAAATTTTTCCTATGGTATTTCAACACCTCCTCTATCGATTGGCGTTGACAGAATTTTGATAAAAAATTTCGCAATTACGTGAAACATATCCAAACCTGGAGTCTTCGGATTTTTCCGCCGAGAGGTCAAAGTTTGAGAAATCATAACTCGGTTCAAAATAAAGGTAGAGAATGGTGGTTTTGTTTGTTAGATAGAGAAAAGACTTGACTACAGCCACAACTGTCTCAACTCATTCCTGGTCGTCTCAGTGGTGCGAAGCGGTCGGTTTCATAAAAAATGTTATAAATCGCTCTAAAATTAAAACCAATCTTAGGTTCTTTGTTTGTTAGAAAGTGCAGCTTGGTTGCTCATCATAACCCAAAAGAGGGCCAAATCGGATCTTGCGTGGCAATTGCGCTCTGCCGAACTTTTTTTTGAAAAAAAATTTTTTTATGCCATTGTCACAGACAGTCTCATTTGCAGTGTAAATAATCATAAACAATATAAGAGAGGAATCACGAGAGACTCGACCACTTCGGCCATGGCCAGGACTTAGAAATTCATGATTTTTAATTTAGCTGAAAATTTTTCCTATGGTATTTCAACACCTCCTCTATCGATTGGCGTTGACAGAATTTTGATAAAAAATTTCGCAATTACGTGAAACATATCCAAACCTGGAGTCTTCGGATTTTTCCGCCGAGAGGTCAAAGTTTGAGAAATCATAACTCGGTTCAAAATAAAGGTAGAGAATGGTGGTTTTGTTTGTTAGATAGAGAAAAGACTTGACTACAGCCACAACTGTCTCAACTCATTCCTGGTCGTCTCAGTGGTGCGAAGCGGTCGGTTTCATAAAAAATGTTATAAATCGCTCTAAAATTAAAACCAATCTTAGGTTCTTTGTTTGTTAGAAAGTGCAGCTTGGTTGCTCATCATAACCCAAAAGAGGGCCAAATCGGATCTTGCGTGGCAATTGCGCTCTGCCGAACTTTTTTTTGAAAAAAATTTTTTTTATGCCATTGTCACAGACAGTCTCATTTGCAGTGTAAATAATCATAAACAATATAAGAGAGGAATCACGAGAGACTCGACCACTTCGGCCATGGCCAGGACTTAGAAATTCATGATTTTTAATTTAGCTGAAAATTTTTCCTATGGTATTTCAACACCTCCTCTATCGATTGGCGTTGACAGAATTTTGATAAAAAATTTCGCAATTACGTGAAACATATCCAAACCTGGAGTCTTCGGATTTTTCCGCCGAGAGGTCAAAGTTTGAGAAATCATAACTCGGTTCAAAATAAAGGTAGAGAATGGTGGTTTTGTTTGTTAGATAGAGAAAAGACTTGACTACAGCCACAACTGTCTCAACTCATTCCTGGTCGTCTCAGTGGTGCGAAGCGGTCGGTTTCATAAAAAATGTTATAAATCGCTCTAAAATTAAAACCAATCTTAGGTTCTTTGTTTGTTAGAAAGTGCAGCTTGGTTGCTCATCATAACCCAAAAGAGGGCCAAATCGGATCTTGCGTGGCAATTGCGCTCTGCCGAACTTTTTTTTGAAAAAAATTTTTTTTATGCCATTGTCACAGACAGTCTCATTTGCAGTGTAAATAATCATAAACAATATAAGAGAGGAATCACGAGAGACTCGACCACTTCGGCCATGGCCAGGACTTAGAAATTCATGATTTTTAATTTAGCTGAAAATTTTTCCTATGGTATTTCAACACCTCCTCTATCGATTGGCGTTGACAGAATTTTGATAAAAAATTTCGCAATTACGTGAAACATATCCAAACCTGGAGTCTTCGGATTTTTCCGCCGAGAGGTCAAAGTTTGAGAAATCATAACTCGGTTCAAAATAAAGGTAGAGAATGGTGGTTTTGTTTGTTAGATAGAGAAAAGACTTGACTACAGCCACAACTGTCTCAACTCATTCCTGGTCGTCTCAGTGGTGCGAAGCGGTCGGTTTCATAAAAAATGTTATAAATCGCTCTAAAATTAAAACCAATCTTAGGTTCTTTGTTTGTTAGAAAGTGCAGCTTGGTTGCTCATCATAACCCAAAAGAGGGCCAAATCGGATCTTGCGTGGCAATTGCGCTCTGCCGAACTTTTTTTTGAAAAAAAAAATTTTATGCCATTTTCACAGACAGTCTCATTTGCAGTGTAAATAATCATAAACAATATAAAAACACCATTCAAGTTGTTTTAGGAGACTTTTAAAGCGAAATTTTTGAGAGAAAAAAATAAATTTTTGAGAGAAAAAAATTAATTTTTGAGAGAAAAGAATTTCACTTTTGAAGAAACTGTACTTTACAAGGTCCTATTGTATAATATTGTTGTTATAATCATGAGAGATGATGCTCGGGAGAATGTTTTTGCAGATACATGCAGATACTAAACTCGTTATCGCGTTTCCAACACTCTTCGTGTGAGGGTCGATTTCATATTTAACACCGCTCGCCATACCCTTGGAAGTTCCCTTATCATGCGAAGAGCAGTCGGAAAATTGAAAGTGAGTCCCTATCTAATCATTGTGGGCAGCTACAACAACTGTATTTTCAATATTTGTCTGAGAGAGCGTGTTCTGCCTTCTCAAAGAGCAAATATCTTATTTTGCGAAAAATACGTGCACTTTTTCACACATATCTCAAAAATTTGGATCTTTACCGAATCCTGCTGCAGGTCAAATTGTTCAGAGAGTATCATTGAATCATTTTGTTGTTGGTTGTATACAAATCTATGAATGATTTGATGTCATAAAAAATCGAATACTCAAAATTGCTCAAATTTTTGAACAAAAATAATTAATTCTGAGGATTTCTGAAACGTTTCGAGCGAAATATTGCCCTCATTCGTTCTCGTATACCTAAAGAAGAACTATGACACTAATAACTTAATCTTATGAAAAATTTTTTTTTGCAGCAGGATTCGGTAAAGATCCAAATTTTTGAGATATGTGTGAAAAAGTGCACGTATTTTTCGCAAAATAAGATATTTGCTCTTTGAGAAGGCAGAACACGCTCTCTCAGACAAATATTGAAAATACAGTTGTTGTAGCTGCCCACAATGATTAGATAGGGACTCACTTTCAATTTTCCGACTGCTCTTCGCATGATAAGGGAACGTCCAAGGGTATGGCGAGCGGTGTAAAATATGAAATCGACCATCACACGAAGAGTGTTGGAAACGCGATAACGATTTTAGTATCTGCATGTATCTGCAAAAACATTCTCCCGAGCATCATCTCTCATGATTATAACAACAATATTATACAATAGGACCTTGTAAAGTACAGTTTCTTCAAAAGTGAAATTCTTTTCTCTCAAAAATTTCGCTTTAAAAGTCTCCTAAAACAACTTGAATGGTGTTTTTATATTGTTTATGATTATTTACACTGCAAATGAGACTGTCTGTGACAATGGCATAAAAATTTTTTTTTTCAAAAAAAGTTCGGCAGAGCGCAATTGCCACGCAAGATCCGATTTGGCCCTCTTTTGGGTTATGATGAGCAACCAAGCTGCACGTTCTAACAAACAAAGAACCTAGGATTGGTTTTAATTTTAGAGCGATTTATAACATTTTTTATGAAACCGACAGCTTCGCACCACTGAGCCAACCAGGAATGAGTTGAGACAGTTGTGGC
This sequence comes from Pristionchus fissidentatus, assembly GCA_036245785.1. NCBI lineage: Eukaryota > Metazoa > Nematoda > Chromadorea > Rhabditida > Neodiplogasteridae > Pristionchus > Pristionchus fissidentatus. The sequence goes on from BTSY01000007.1 coordinate 5,972,720, forward strand.
TGTAGTCAAGTCTTTTCTCTATCTAACATACAAAACCGCCATTCTCTACCTTTATTTTGAACCGAGTTATGATTTCTCAAACTTTGACCTCTCGGCGGAAAAATCCGAAGACTCCAGGTTTGGATATGTTTCACGTAATTGCGAAATTTTTTATCAAAATTCTGTCAACGCCAATCGATAGAGGAGGTGTTGAAATACCATAGGAAAAATTTTCAGCTAAATTAAAAATCATGAATTTCTACGTCCTGGCCATGGCCGAAGTGGTCGAGTCTCTCGCGATTCCTCTCATATGTGGATGAGGCATCCCAGGCAAGCGAGGGCGTCATGGCCACTCTGGCACAACTCCTCCCAAACGCCCTCCATCGCTACGTGGGCGATCCCGCCCAGCTCGATCTCCATTTCTTAATCTCCAAACCGACTTCGACAAATCGTTCAGAGTGTACGGAATCGCGAGCGTACTCGCACAATCAAGAGGATGCACCCCAGTGACACTTAGGAACTGCAGGAGGATGCATCCGGGGCTGTGCAGAATTGCATCCAGCCTGTCATATGAGGACATGGCGGTCGCAAAAGCGGAGGAGAGGATGACTCCCTTCCAGATGCCGCCCGATCATTTTGGTAGACGTCAACGGCGTCGAGAAGGTGGCCGTATCAGACAGTCGATACAACGACGAGGAAACGAAGACGGCGGGAGAACTGGCTCTCTGCCTCAAGGCAAGCAGTGGAAGTGTGCTCATACTCTCATACTACAAGGAGCATGTGGAGCGATTCAAGGGAGCATTCCCAACGGTCGAGGTAAGAACGGAAGGGTCTGACAAACAGAATATATAACATTACAGGCATTGACCATTGATTCTGCCCAGGGCGCAGAGAGAGACATAATAATCATTATGACATCCAAGACCAGTTCGGAGGCAGCGGTTTTCATCGAGGACCGCAAGAGGACCTCAGTGTGGCCCTCACGCGCGCTCGCTGTGCCCTAATAATCATGGGTTATGGACGGACGCTCGCCAAGTGGTCCAGGTAAGATCACAACTATGTATAAGCACACGCCTTTATAACAAACCCAAAAAAAAAGTTTTTTTTCAGAATAGTCAGCTACCTGGCCAACAAGAAGCTAATCAAGAAACCCGAGGAGCTAATGCTGTACTGAGGTAACACATAAATAAAAAAATTGAAAAAAATCTAAGACCGAGACAGTCTTCTGGGGGGTGAAGGGAGGTGTAAGGGGAGCATATTATAGACGGAGAGAGACGAACAGAGAAACAGTGCACCACGTGGGTGCAGGGTGCGAGGCGAGGTTTAGAGAACAATAGAGTACGGTAGGAGTAGAAACAAATTATGAAACCACTAAAGACGGAATGAATCATCATTTACTTGCAGCGTTCAACGTCACTTCTCTCAGCGCTGGGCGAAGCTTCTCTCGGCGCTGGATGTCACTACTCTCAGCACTGAGGGCTACTGACCGACACTTTTAAATATAAATACGAATACCCATCGAGGTTGACGAGTAGTCTATTATCCTATTATATTACCATCACTTGTCACTCATTCTATGTAGATAAATCCTGATGTTAGATCGAGCCTTATGAATCCTGCACGAGATATAACACTTGTGAATTGATCAAACAGAAAGAACAGAAAACGCTGAATATTGATTGAGCGTTCCCCCTGGACCGAACTTGGAGCCTGCTACCGAGCTTCCCCTGGACCGAACTTCAGCCGGCTATCGCTCCCCCTGGGCCGAAATGTGTCGGGCAACTAAACGCCCCCCCCCGAACCATACTTTGAAAGCGTAGTGCGCACCCTACCAGCACTCATCGAGAAAAGCAGCGATGAGAAATAACTGAAAAATGAAAACAGTCGCAAAACGTTTGGGACACCTTTATATATCGAAGTTCAGCAGTGGCGGAGGCAGCATCGGGAGTCACCTAGTCACAAGAAATTTGTACTATGACATTTATTCTGAAAAGATTGCACCCAAAATGTATCTGCTACATCGTAGCGGACAACGTACAATCCAACTGTTTGTTGTGGCGACATTTTGATCGCGTGTTCTCGCTCACCAAATAATGATGATCCGGATAAACACAGTACATAAAACCTCGTTTGGGTTGAGAAGTTCGCAAAAAAATGATCTCCTTCGTTTCTCCATTTATTTTCTTTTATTGAATTGCATTTAGCCTCCGACAGTTCAGATGAGGTTGACGTTGTTGGCACTCTCATTGGGATGCATTATCACTCTCACCTCAACTCAATCGATAAATTACAACTCTGTTTTGTGTGTCAAAGTGTACATCTCCAATTCTCTAAGTGATATCATCAAGAACAAGTTCAAGACTGTACGTTGTTAATAATCTATTTTACTTAAGAGAGCGTCCACGAGAGAACGTTACAAGGGGGTAGGGGTCCCGGATGAGAATTCGACAACCTACCCTCAAAATTTTTTCATGGAATGAGCATCACGAATGCTGATCGACGTCGCATATATTTAAAAAAAATATTTTTAAATTTTTGAAAATGCAGTTCGTCGACAATCTTGCAAAGGATAAAACTGTGAAAGCGCAGAAGACTAGAGCTAAAAATTGGATCAATAACAACTACAAGGCCCTCGGGCAACCAGTGGTTAGTTGTCCTAGAATTTTAGTAGGACATTTATAGCTTCTACTAATAAATCGGACACTTACAGGAGAACAAGTCCTATATGATATCAGATGTACAAGAAACCCTCGAAAAAAGAAACCGGATCGTTATTTATTTCAATGGTCTCCTTGCGACTATTAAGGCAAAACTCGGAACTGCCAAATTTGAAGAGGTTTCAATCTTTTCTCTAACGAGAATTTGTTTTAATGTTTTATCAGATAAAGAAACTCCTTTGGAAACTTGACAATTCTCACAAAAACCAAGTGATGTACGCATACGAAGAATGGAAAGAGAAGGCACTGGGATTGGTTCGAATTTTATTGTTTTATATTTATGATAGCGGGCTACTTTTTCCGCATCGGTTGATTAGAAAAATACTACGAGACTGATATTGCATTTCGAGAATATTCAGATTCCGGAGGCGAAGAAATCAGAGAAAGAAGATAATTGAAAACTGGGAATCGGCAGATGCAAAGAAAGATCCGAAGAACTTCATGAGCGATATCTACAACTGGAACATGCCGCCAGGGCACAGGGGTTGCGGAGTAGTATGATTATGTTTCTTTCTCCCAATCGTTTTTATTGTAAATTTAACACAATAAATATATTGCAATATAAATACGTTAAAATAAACATAAGCATTCAATTTCGAAAATTTTTCGAATTAATTTATTTATTAAAAAAGGAAAATAAAAAAAGAAAATTCAAATATTTGAAAAAAATTGCATATCATACGGTGGATAAAAGTGTGATCAAATTCGCGGTCAAATGCACGGAGAGTGGTTATTTAAACTTACCGCCCAGGAAAAGAAATTACTGTAGAATTCAAGCACGCGCATTTTGCCCTGAAATATTGAAAACTATCCTGATCTTCAATCAACTCAAACAGCATAGAATCGCCACTGTGGTTAGCGGCTGTCACTAACTTGGACAGCGCAACGCGTCGCGTGTTGCTGTCTCTCGACTGGAATGTCATGAGTACGGTAGTCTCTCTCTCGCCATTCTCTTCCCTCGAGGCGGCGGAGGGCATGCAAAAAGCGTCCAAGGCTGTACTAGCTTTACGTGACTAACGCCCCCCAATTTCTTTGATTTTCGCCGGTATTTCGTGTTGCATCACGTCATCGATCATCAGTATGTGCCCTGAGGCACAGTTTCAGTGGAAATTAGTCGCTTGTTGGCGTGTGTCGCTTCTTTTTCTTTTGTGCAGTTTTTGTCGCTGTTTTTTTCTTATTGTCGGATTAAGATATCCAGTTTTTGCAGGTAAATGGCCGAGTCGGAGCGCATGGAAACGGAGGAGAGAGAAGAAAGACAAGAGAGAGAATCACTAGAGGAATTGAGAAAACGTGGCCACTCATTCCATGCTACACACATCAAGACGGCTCCTAAGAGACCCGCTGTCGATGCTATCGATGGTTAGTTTAGTTTATCAATTCGTTTAAGCCATAAGGTGCTCTTAATTGGTCGTAAGCTAATTGCTTGTCGGAAGGGTGTCAAATGTTGGTAGTCTTAAAGTATCATCGATTTGCTTGCAGAGACTCTTCCTTCTCACAGACAAAGACTCGACGAACATCGCGATTCTTCCGATTCCTCTGGTTAGTTTTTTTTTGCGTTCCCCGACTACTATTATATTACACTCGGGAGGGCGCCTCATTCCCGTTAACTTGCGCGGCTCGGACGAAACACATTTCGTTTTCAGGATCGATCGTAGACGAAGCGACCGACACTGAGGCGAACCCGACTGGAACCGGTTGGTTACGCTAGCTAATAAAATAAGGCGCCTTGTTCCGTTGTCGCGGCTTTTTAACTATATTTTTGCCTTACAGAGTCACCGGAATCGCTGGCCGATCCGTCAGTTACCAATGAATCTCCCGAAGTCAACCAGGTAAGACATTTTTTGCGCGCCCGCGAGAGTATCCTCGTTATTCTTTCTCAATGGGAGAAGCCGAATGGGCATCCGTAAAGCAGAGTCTTGATTGCGGGTTGAGAAGAGAGACTATCGATTGCGCCCCTCTCATGGTCCTTTTTCTTTGCTGAAAAGGCGAATATAACTTTGGGAATGTGCCGAACTAATCACAAACTGAAACAATAACAAAAGTGAAGGTAGATGAAAACAACAATTTCAGGGTCGACCCCGCATCGTCCGTCCAGAGGACATTAGTCTGCACAATCCCGACAGTGGAATTGGATTCAGGGTTAGTCTTTTCCCCTCATGCTTATTCCTTTCATTGCTAAATCGGTTTTGATTGGCAACTTTGTTTCAACATATTTTGATGAATGAACCAGATTTAAAAAAAAATCCGCTCCAGGGAACCAACAATGCGTACCTCTCGGATGACAGTGATGAAGAGGAGAGTGAGAAGGAGGACGGAGAAGGTACGGTATCTCTATTTATCGATCTCAGAGTACTGTAGGATAGTAGAGTACTGTCGAGAAGTAGTTGTGTTGACACAAATATTACCAAATCCCTCAATGTTTTTGTTTTCGCTGCCTACATGCGGCGCAATGTCTCTTCCACGAGTCATCACAAGACACACAGTAATTGCATTTATCGATTCGCTGCGATGTACAATCTAAGTTTTGGAAAACAAAATCACTGATGCTCAAGTCAACGAGGTTCGAAATGCAATTAGGCTTTGCACTCGAACAGTGTTTAAAAACTCAAAAAAGTCAAACAAATAGTATTGTAATATGTTCTTCGAGAAAACATCGAGAAAAAACATTGACTATAGTTATTATTCATATAACTACAGCAAGCTGTGAATTCTTGCAATTAGAGGGGTAACTGTTCTCTCTCAACTACCAATCGATATTGTAGTGACGGAGCCGGACGATTCTCAACTGGCCGCAATGTCATCTCCCGATTCTCCGTCGCCCATCAGGGACGAGTCGTCGTCTCCCGTTGAACCCGTCTCGACCTGGGTTCCCCGTACTCCCTCCCCTCTTCCCGTCGAGGAAGAATCGTCGACGACTGTGATGGAAAGGGCGGAATCGCCTGCTTCTCCCGTCTACTATCCCGAGGAGAATCCATACACCCGCACACTCAGTCCACTCAAGATCGGATGTACGTTTCAGTTCTTTTGCAGACTCTCAATGACAAATTTCCGTTATTACTTAGGCATAGGGGAGGTCGAGACCGACTTGCGTGTAGATGATCTAGCAAGCATACCCTACCCTTTTACCCTTTTACTCTATTCAAAAATCAATGTTTGAAATGAGATGAACGGAATGACCACAAAGTATTTTTGGAAGAGTGCACGCGGGATTTTCGGGGCTCACGTCCCGGAAGCGCTTTAGTTTGCACATTCGCCCAATTTCAATCCGCATTAGGGAATTCGAGGACCATTGAAAGTAGAATTCGCAAAATAGACGACCAAACGTCATTGAAAACGTGTACTGAAGGGGCAAAGTGATATTCGTGTTTCATAAAAACCATAATCCGTTAATCTCAAGCAACATCCGGGTCCCCCCCCCATTTACAATTCTCTTTCTTGTACACGATCAAATAGTGGATGAATAAATGAGTAATTGCAGTTGACCCGACGGAGCACATCGGTTTGTTGATGATCGATCCCTCTCATCAACCTGCTTTCTTCGCTGGTTATCGGGCTCAGCAGGCTCACTACCTTGAGCAGCACAATAGATACTTTGCCGCGGCCCATGCTCAATACGCGGGAACTTCCCACTCCTTTGCTGATCACACTCAACCAACAATGGAAGATGCTGAGGAATTCGTCCGTCCTCACGATCCATCGACACTCCAGTGATCAATTCCCCCTCTTTCTCTCTCTACTCCCGCTTTTCGCCTCGCTTATCGGCTCAAGCAGCCCGCGCTCACTCCACTCCTTGTACGTATGTTTCCATACAGAAAAGCTCTAACCATAGCCACAGTCCTAACCGGATAACAGTATCCCTCATAGTATCATATGTTATGCAAAGATAAGTTTTCTTGAAGAGAGTATCAGATGCTAGTTATCGCCCTCCCCAGAGTATGTACCCATCGCCCAGAGTATATACCATATTCCTGCTAGCCCTCTTTCATTGTCCATTCATTTCGCCGTGTTCTCCATTAGCTGGTGCGTTGACCACATGTCGCTGTACCCAAAGTTGGTCCCCGACCCCTTTTCACTTTCTATCTTTGTGTGTGTTTTATCAGTTTTGTCTGACACGGCCTCGATGGCATCCAATGCCTGTGTGTTGTGATTGCTTCTCTCGCCGAGTCTTTCTTCCCATTGGAAGTCACTCGAATGGTCCGATTAGTGCAGACGAATAGTGTTCATGTTTCTCTCCCCTCTCTTCCCTTTCAATGCTCTCTGCCATTCTCTCGCGTGCGTCCTCTTAGTCTCGCCCGCTCAGGGGAAAACCAATGTACAATCAACTGTATCAGAGAGTTTGAAATTCGGGTAAGTCATTGGATTAGATATCTACATTTCTCACACTGTGTGCGAAATGAAGAGACCTAATCCAATTGTCGACAGAATTTCAAACTCTGCTGTATCATGAGCCTCTTCCTCAGTCCATCCAATCCCTGAGTTATGTCCAATCGTGCCATTGAATAGTTGTGTGTCCCATAGAGAGAGTCAATCTCACCAATCTGTTGTCATCCCCATACTCTCACTCTCAATTTTGTTTCCAATCTCTTCTCACCATGTCGTCGCCCCCTTTCTCTCATCGGATTCTAAACACTTTGTGTGTGTTTTGACTCGCTCTTTCTCTCTCACCCCGAAAACCGAGTGCCACATATATTTTATACTCGGATTCACCCTTGTACACAATGTTTTTCTTCAGATCTTATCGTTAACTCGATCATTAGCAAAACTCAAACGTTTGTTCAAACACTCAAATCTAGCTCCTTCATTTCTATCTCGTCTGGATACTTACCGTAACCTTGTCGCATTTACCTGCCTCTTCACTCGAGTGATCTACCACTTAAACCTTTCTCTCTCAATTGTCATTTTCAATCTACCCTATTCGCCGCTCTTACCATATTGTTTGTACCCAGACACCATATGGATGCTGCAGCTTCACAATCGTATTCTCATATGTGAACTGAACTCACACTACTGTCTCAAAAGCAACCTATCTCAACGCTAATCACAATGAATAAATCAGCTTGTAATTCGTTATTGGTTATGGATGACGAGGACGTTCGCGTCTTCAGTTCTTATTTGAAAAAGATCAGGTGATACAACTGATGAAGACGACGACGAAAGATCTAAGGGCGAGGAGAAACACTCCCTGTTTGAAACAGGAAGTCATAGTTTCTGCATGGATGCTTTCAGGTCTGAGTAGTAGATAGAAGCAGGTAGCGGCTGACGACATGACTAATCCAACTCGTGGATACTTACTGTCTCAACTAGAGAATCTCGTGCGTGATTTCGATCGATTGCATGTGGGAGATAAGAATGCTAAGTTGGTAAGTTGTGATATGTACCTATATTTTTGATTTTGATCTGCCTTCGCTCATCATCAATGATTGTCGTGCAGCGAAAATCGGCCGCTCGTCCGACGTTCGTTGCACGAATTTTCTACGACGGAGTGCGACTATTGAAAGAAGCTGACGCCCTCGTCAGAATCGATCCATGCCCTGCAAATAAGAGAGCTTGTCTTGGTCAGTCGTTGGTAGGTTGAAGAACAACTGGAAAAACGTTGCTATAACTGATCATATCGAGCGAGCTTGTCCTGTTCAGTCTTTGATTCGCAACTGAAAAATTTGAATTTGTGCTTGCAGTAATTTCAAGCTTTCTTTCCTCGTTTTTCACCGAGTTCGTTGCTAAACTTCCAATTGACTTCATTGAGAATATTGAAGCAAACATGGCCGATGCTGGTGTTCCGAAGGTTTGAACACTCAGCATACTTAGGAAGTCAAAAAGTCTTCAGCATTCATTAGAAATTCGTACGCGGAATCTTGTTCTACCGCAACTCATCATTGATCGGGAGGAAAATCGGAAGTCAGTTCAATTGCTCATTGCATTACACTATGAACTTACATATTTAAATTACTAAAGGTGATTTAAAATACGTATTAAATTGTAGAAGTTCTCGTCGTTTTCTCGATGTTCAACGAATGGCGCAACAGAAGGAATCAGGAGTGGAATTGGATATTGATGAAGAAGAGGTCCGTAGCTGTCACTCTGCGTCAAACTATGTTTTTTTAATATATAATTATCGTTACACCGCAAGGCTGTCTCAACAGTAATGATCATATAAATGATTAATCATTATTTATTTTTATTCATTGGCAGGTAAAGCAATGCCAGACGATGACGAAAGAAGAAGCGGTGCTAATGATTCAGTCTTTTGAAAGAGGTTGTTTCCTTAATATGAAAATAGTAACAATAATAATAATCATAATCATAATACAAATTATCATTAAGGAAATTGACAAAATTAAGATGGTGATGATAACTACAATAGTTTGTAGTATACCAAGCTATTTCTCGTCGTGATTACCTGCGTCACGTCATGCAAAAAGCGATGGATTTGCGTAGTGAGAAGAAGAAAATGGATCCACTCCAAGCAGTGATCAAGATACAAGCAGTTAGTTCCAATTAAGTACCACTTCAAATACCTTGATCATGGCCCGAAGCGTCTCATCCAATAAAGTTTATGATTTCGACATCTCTTTTTGTCTCTTGGCCAGATTCATGTATTTGATCATATGCGTTTCAGCGAGATTTCTTGATTATGATATCATCTGACGTCGATCCCTTACTTTTCCTATGGCGAGGAATGGCACTGAACTTTCATTCCAGAGAACCCGTGGCTACTTTACTCGCAAAAAAGTGCGAGAGATGAGAGAGAAGGAACACGAACTGCTGGGAATTTCAGTGAAAGGGACACTTCTGCAGACTTTTCCGGTGAAAGCACTCGCGAACGCAGAAAGGAACTGTCATTCTCAGGTTGCCTCTCGACTCTGCCCGAGACAGTACAGTACTGAAAAGGATACCTCGTTCAAGCATCTTCAGGTACCCATTATGATCGTTAGTTAATAACATGTTCTTTAAAGTCATTTTTAAAGTTTATATATTTAATTATTATATTTCAATGGCGTGACGTGGCCACTAGTTATAATTTAGAGTTCTTCAACGTCTATACAAGCACTTTTGAACGATATCAAGTCGACGTACTTCCAAATCGGCGACGATCGTCGGTCGGATGGACCGCGTGCTGCAGCTGCAGCATTTGACGAACAGCTGGAGAATCTCTACGCCGACCTCTATCTAAGAAGAGTAATCACCAATCCAACTAGGATATTGGCCATGGACTCCCTCATCTCGCAACGGTATCAAATTTGCATCACTTTCGACAATATTTCAGTTAGGATAAATAGACTACTCAGGGCCTCGATCTCAATAGGAGGAACTCAATTCAGCTTCGATCTCAGGAATCTCATGCATATGTTCGCTGTGATCCCTCTGCGTGAGTAGAATTGTACGGAGCACTATAGAAAATCTTAATGTGCTGTATATTATTTCATGTAATTCCGATGCGCCTTTGGGGTAGAATGTGACACATCGTACCATCTCCATTCCACTTTCAGAGTTGCACACTTGGTCATCTTCGTTCGCTCGGCCGTGGATTCTGCTCATAGGAGATGAGTTATCGGGCAAGTCGGCGTGGGTGGATGCACTGTCGACCAAGACGAACGCTGTACTCATCCGATTGAACAAACGAGTTCTGGCTAAGAATCGATCGCTTACAATCGGCACTGTACTCAAGGTTTGAACGTCATTTCTAACTATTATACTTGTTAGTTAACTTAAACACTATTTTAATCTATTTTGAAGTTAATTTTAATATTTCTTAGTAAGTTGAAATGTTATTTTCAGTTTGTTCGCCGTAACGACCATTCCATCGTATCCATTGATCGACTCGAGTCATTCAGAGCTGCTCCTGACTCAGGAAACACATATCGTGTAAGTGCTTCGGAAGACCTCGTTTCAATAATTGTATGGGAAATCGGGCACTTTGAAGTTATGTGACCACGCAAATACAGTAATTTATAGAGTAGTATTCTCTCCTCACTCAAAGCCCTTTCGAAGACGTCGGCATTCGTCATTGGAATGAGTAGAATTGAAGAGATCACACAGACTGTCGCCGATTACTTTCCCATAAAGATACACATGGAGAAACTGGATAATATATCGAAAATTGGCGAGTACTTCCGCTTCGTTCGTAACATAAAAGGTGCAATTTATACAGGAGTTATAACTCATTCACTGCATCGACTCGGTGATCCCAATCGAATTCCCAAGCTTCCACAAAGACTGACAGAAATGAGAAAGGTATACTTGCATTCGGGAATTTGGAAAATGAGAACCTTTCAGGCCACTTCCAAGTACAATTCAGGAGGAACTGTACAATTCGTGCAACGAAAGTTCGCGAGAATAGCTCGAAATTATGTGATTCCACAGTAGCTATATCATTCACTTTATTCACTGCAGCTGGGATAAATGTACAAAATATTTGGCGGCTCGATACGAGTAAAGAATAGATTAGACTGCTGTTCGAATCTAGTATCGACAGGGAGAATGTGAGATTGGGCGGTAATCATCGAGATAATGCATGGACGGAGATCAATTAGAACTATTACACTTCGACATCGGACAAGAATTGGGACACCAGTAAGAGTAAACAGTTATGCAGTTCGTTGTGAAGGCGTAATCCGGCGCTAGCTCACACACCGAAAACAATGTCTTATATGCGGCCCCGAAGCATCTACTTACAAAAATATACATCAAATCACATAATCTACTCCGAATGTTTTTTCGTTGTGCTTTGCCAAGGTATTCTATACTGATCCATTCAAGTTCGCAGCGGATCTCGTTCTCTGCGGGGGAAGGAACGTGAGAGTCTCACTTGTTGCCTGATTCTTGTGCACGGGCATACTGACGACTACGGTAGCCTTGTTGGCCTCGAATGTCGACGCATTCCCCGAATTTCGATTCTTTCGATCGGCCCCGAAGTTGTATAGGAAGGGGTTGATACATGTGCTGCAAAGATTTGTTTGTACAGTAATAATGAGATGAAAAAGTTTCAGAAACATCTCAAATCCTGTTTGTCTTCCATCATGTGTATTCCATCATCTTTACACTTATTTTAGTGCTTCTTTACTCACCTGGCAATAATAATCGCCTGGAGAAAGTTGAACTTCGACGCGTTATCCGCGCATTCAAAATCATCGCCACAGACAAGTTGAACGACGTGAAGCACCTGAAAAAGTAAGGATTTTCTCTCGATTCCGCAGTTTCTTCGACTAGTACCTGGTACGGCAGCCAAGTGAGTACGTATGTGCAGACAATTGCGATCGTTGCTCGCAGGAATCGAGCCTGACAAGTTAATAAGATGTTTTTGCTGCTCTCGGGAACTCCGTCAAATTAGATGAGCCCAAATGCGCCCTTTTTCTCCCATTCTGTCGCTTCTCATTACTTGGTAATAAAGCCCATCCGAACGGGGGCGACTACAGTGTTACGACACAATGAAAGATGTTGCGAATACGGAAATGAGAATGAGCCAGTGAGCTCTCATCCAATTGAACATAGACCAAGACACAAAAACCAAACTACCCAATGGACAAGTATGCGACATTTTCCCCATCCGAAAAATTACTGCCTAATATGTGCAAAGTAGATTGGTTGGCTACGCAAAAAGTACCTTTGTTGCTGACGTTCTAGCAGCGATACTATTCCCTCCATCAGCGATTAGCCTGAAAGCAATTTCTTTCTCAATATTACGTCATTTTACTTATCATTCCCGCATTTAAAAAATATTTACGGTAATCCCACCTTCTCGAGGTCATTTGCTTCTGCAGAATGGCGCCAATCGTCGAATAGCAGATGATAATTACGGCGAGAGGACCGTAGAATGAAGTGAACACATGGAAGTAACTGTTCCACAACACTATCCATGGGGGGAGATCCTGCGAATTTACAATAGCATACAACTAACGAATTAGAATTGTTTGCCACTCACCACATTAGTAGTGCACTGGTAATAATCGCCGGTGAAATTCGCGTCAAACGACGTGTTGAAGATGATTCCCAGTTCATCCACGCTCAACTGAACAAATCTCGTGTGTTTACAGATTCAGCGTGCTGATTGATACCTTGTATTCTCGTTTGACAACAGCCATCGGCGCTGCACAGATAATTGCACCCAGCCAGCTGAAGATTATAAAGTATCGCACTCTCGTCGCTCCGTTACGGTAGCTGGTCAGTGGGGAGCTGAAAAAGGGCATTCCGTTATAACGTAATCATGTACCGTACCCAGAATCATCATTGCGTACTCTAAATCGGTACTAGGGACGGTAGGGAAAACATTGTTTTCGTATATCGCATCTCTTTCTTTACTCATCTGGCGCTGTGACTTCCTCATTTATTGAATGTTGCCTCTGCTCTTTTTCAGATTCCCACGCCCGTCTCTCAGACTGAAGGTTATGAGAGAATAGGACCCACTCGAACATTCCCGGGCGTCAGAAACACATTGCACTAATGAGAACGACATACAAGACACACAGCCGAGAGAGAGAGAGAGACCCTCGATTGCCTCAATATGAGAAACATCGTCACGCGACTATTTCTCTTGTGCAGAACAATTGGCTGTTATTCCCAGCAAAGAAAGAATCTCTGCGCTGGGAGAAATGTATGCAACCTCCCACTAGCACGCGTGAGAACTTGCGCGATGCAAGTCGGAAAAAAAGATAGAATAACAAATACTGAGACACTCCTTGATTCAGCAGCAATAACAGCTTCTTTATGAGCTTTTCACAAGTTTTAACACGACCACTGCCTTATTCCGCCACTACCAAAAGTGCTCAATCCAGAGCCGAAGAATCAATAATACCCTCGAGATAATTGCATATCCCACCAAAATCTCTTTTGGATAATAAAGATTAAATATTAAATATAAAACTTGCCCAATGCAACACAGCATGTCAACAGCAATCGCTGCTACGATATTCGACCAGAGATGAAATGGGAGAGCTTGCAAGACGGAGAAGAGACGACACATCAGATCACCTGCGACATTAGGGTTTCAAAAAGTCTTTACTTCCGATTTGAATAAAAACCGGAAATGCGAAAAGCCATTCGAAAAAGTTACCTTGTGTCCAGAAGAAGCTGTAGATCCAGCAACTACGCCAGAAACCGTACACGATCAGCACCATTATATGTGCGATCATCAACTGACGAGACAGTTTGACCAGTCGAGACTCAACGCCGCCCTCACGAAGGTTACTGTAGCATTTAAAATTATTTTTGATTAAAAAATAAAATTGCGTACCTCGCGGTGCGGCGGATGGCACTGATATTGAGGGGCGTTCCGACCAGGAAGAACATGATTTGGTACGAGATCTCCAGTGATTCGGAGAGCGTTTGGGGCACGACGAGAGTGTTGTTTGCAGTTGGTTGATCCATTCTAGAAAAGAGAATGATATGTAGGATGGGTCAATCTAGGAAGTGAACAGTGCTCCAGCCTAGTCTGAAATGGTCTCTTCGCTTCGCACACTCTCCGGTCGAGAAAGGGCGAGACCATTTCTTATTAACCGGGAACACTGTTCACTGCACAAGAGTGGACACGGTAACAGGCGGACGGATGAACATCAACACGGAAGGAGCGGATTTAGTTGGTAGGCAACAAAGCCGTGACTAACTCTCCTACTGCTTTCAATATACTCGCGAGATCTTGCGATGAAAGGAGAGCGAAGAGAGAGAGAGAGAAGGATGAAGAAAAGGAAGCAGTAGTGTATGAGAATCCCCCTCTCCCCTCCCTCCACTCGAGAGTTAACGACATCAGCCATTGGTCCCTTCCTGTGCAACAATTTCCGCCCCGGCAGTTCACACCATCGATGTTATGATAGGGTGTAGAAAGTTGATAAGAGAGATTGTGAGAGGCTGGCACCGAAGTGTTCAGCCCCTTCCCTTCCCCCCAAGGGCTTATGAACGATAACAAGAGAATGATTGAGAGGGGTGACGATCGAGGGCGGAGAGAGTGATAAGTCGAATATGATAATGACGAAAGAGCACAGGTGACCGCACGATGAAGAGATTAGCGAGCCTCGAAATAGTCATTCTAGAACACACTTGGGGGCCAATTAGAATTTCTCTCATGGGACGTGCGAGAAAACGACGAAAAACAAATGGATTTGGGACTCGCTGATGTCCAGTGTATCCGGAAAATTGAAGGATAAGCCAAAAATGGAAGGAGGGAGTGTCACGGTGTGCTGCCCTCTTACTGATCTATTCTCGCACTATGAGAGCAAATCTCTAGGATCAGCGCATCAAGTGAAAATATTCACTTACCTGTAAGTGAAAATCACTAGACATGAGAAACACTTCACTTTCAGGTGAGTGAACATGTTAACTTTGTTTCCTGATCCTTGTGACTATTTTCTGAGTATCCGTGGCCGGCGTCAGGCCGTTCCATCGCACTTTGAGAGAGGCTTAGAGAGACGACGCCGTCTGATTGATTGGTCAACGAGAGGCGATAAAAGGTTGAGTCGCCTTATCAAGTGATAAGAGCGTGGTCGTCGCCCACTCTCTTCCATTCGTCTCACTACAGTCGACCATGCGGTCGCTTTCTCTTCTCCTTCTTCTTCTACCGGCCATCGACTCCTATGGACTTCCGGCAATTAGAGATCTCAAGGCACGGTGAGTCGAGAACAAACGTCATTCATCATCCAGTAATGTAGCGGAAACTGTGGCATGGGCTAGAAGAGATCGGTGCCGTAGTCGAATAAGACTTCCATGATACCGTGGGACGCCATAGAGGACTACCGTACTCTTGCAGGTATCACCCGCAAACTAACACGATTTTCGTCGAATGGACATTTCCGCAGCCGCACGACAGTTAGTTTTATTGCGACCAATTTACGGAGAGTCGAATTGAACGACTCGGGAAAATGGCGCACCGGCGCTGACAAAGTACTGCAAGAGTCATGAGTTCGAAGGGAGAGAGAGAGAGAGGGGGGGGGACCGTCGCCTCTCCGCTGCTTTTTCGCATATTTTGTGGCCGCGTGCTAAACGACGTCCCGAAAACAGATTTGTGGCACTCTTTCGCATGCGGCGATGAGGGGAAAGGAAGACAATGAAGAGGAGAGAGAGAGAGAGATAGACGAGCACTGAGAATGGCATCTGTGCACTTCAGACGTCGCATTCAACGTGCGATATAAGACGAATCGAGTGGGCGGAGAGAATTGGAAGTTGATGAGAAGCTCTGATACAATGGTCAGATTGATTCTACCCAATCTCGCTGATGGAGACGAGTTGCATGTTCAGGTGAGAAAAGTTACGCACACAACGGTAAAAATTTGCATATTTAGTATGTTTTCTATTGCAAAAAGAGGAATGTCTGTCTAATTAATGACAAGAAGAAGCTCACTACATGGTTTTCTATCGAAATTTCTCCACCTTGGGTGTTCTCACTCTTTTGAAGACTCTTGTTTATTCTGTTGTCGCGCGCTGATTTCAAGCGAATTACAATTTATGAAAATAATGAAATCGAAATCATCGCCTACAGCCTCTCTAATTGCTGTAAATCTTGGAACGGACTGTTTCCTTCCGGAGATCAAGTTGTTCCCTGTTCGAAAAGGGATACGCACGCGATGCGAATAGAAAGAGGGGGCTGGGGAAGAACGGCGTGTTTGTGGAAAGTGACTCGGCGACTCCGAACACACACAGAACAGATCAAAGAGCAGCCGTTAGCCATAATTGAGAGGAGCTTGTCGACGGTCGCGTAAGCAGAGGAAATGGAGAAGTTGCGAGGAGCGACAGGGAATTCTCGTGCAGATCACATACAAAACACGCGGAAAACCTATGAAAGCTGCTCAAAACACGATTGTATCTCAAATTTGTATTATCGCACTGAAAAACCCGAAAAATGGACGGTGAAATCATGGGCGAAAGTAAGTGCACGGAAAAGGCGGCGCTGCATTTTTTGCGCGTTGTTGCCTGAATAAGAACAGACTGACGCGGAAAAAGGTCGAGATACGCGCGCCTAATGCAATCTTTCCCAATGTCTAAGTGCAGATTAGTGTCGTAGATGCCATCCAAGCATCGGAGCACAGCAAAAGTGCGCAGACAGAGAAACTGAGGAAATAGGGAGAGAGAGAGTAGAAAAAATGAGTTGGACGTAATCTCGCTGTGAGAGGCGGGCCAGGATGACAGATGTCGAAGATGACAGACGTCGTCAGAGAGTGAGAAAGGGAAACAGAGAACCGGAGAGAGAGAACGGGAGAGGGAGAAAGGCCCACCCCTCAGGCCCTAATTCCGTCACCGTTTTGTCGACAATACTAATATACCTGTGCGGAGGATGCATCCGGTAGCTTTGTCTTAAAATTAAAGATAGAAGATGGATACATTAGAACTGAACTGTATGGAACATTAGAACTGTATGGGTTGGGGGTTTTCTAAAGAGACGCACAAACGGTGGGGGGAGAGTGTGGAAGTACATTTTATGCTATCAAATCCTACCGCAATCAACAGTGTGGTTATGTCATTCAATGTTTATGGGACTATGGCATATTGTTCGGTCGAAGGATTGCGAGCGGGGGGAAAGTAACAGTAGGAGATAGAGTCGCGCGGCAACTGCGAACACTCGCAAGAAGAAGCAACGACGGCTCGAATAACATGATAATGAGTGGATTGAAGTACCGCGTATGGGGAGAGGAAAAGAAAGTGTCGACACAAATCTCCTCAACAGCAATCTATCTCCCACCCCTGAATGGCGCGCGAATTGCTGCTTCTCGCAAGCAGAGCCGGAAGAGAAAACTGCGAACTACCGTAATCACGGGTTGCGTCCTTATTCATTAGCGGACGGAGATCGCCATAGGAACGGGGACAAAACTCTATATCGTACTCAACCCCCCGGAGATTGGTGGATAAGTTATGTGGTATTATCGCTGTTATGATTCATTTTGAATCTCCGGGGAGACAAATTCCGCAAATGCTTACTATACCTGTACTACAGGTGAACGCTGAACGACACGGGCACGTAATCGAAGACTGGAGTCAAGTACTCGTTATTAGTGTCACCAAGAAGGTAAGGGACTACCCCCCATTTGGGGATAGTTAGAATAAGAGGGAATCATCGAGAGAGAGAGAGAGAGAGAGAGAGAGAGTGCGAATCGAGAGATTCAGACAACGAGAGATGTTCTTGGCATTGCGCCAACTCGATGTACTACTTCCGGTGTCGATACTGTAGTGATCTGAGATCGCTTCGGGCAATCAAACGAGGGCTGAATGAACGAGGTCGTCTAAGCGTTAGTGGGTGTACTAGACTGAATAGAAGATGCACTGATTGGTCTACGGAGAATGTCCTTTGAGTCTCCTTCGGGCGATGCTCAGGACGCTCTCGTCCCTCCTTCCGCCTTCACTGCGAACATTCTGGACACGACGAGTGTCAAACTCGAGTGGAAACCGATTGAGGGAGGAGCACCACAGGGAAAAGGTTACAACATATGTATATAGAGTCAAAGGTGCTACAAGTGAATCATGGTAAAAACAACGATATGACTGTTTAAGGTAGGCGATGCACATCATTCCACACGCGAATCTTTGGAGAGAGAGAGTGTTTGTTAAGCGAGAGGGACTCGCTCACTTTTGCACACTCTCTTACCCGGACCCCTATCTGTATGCGTGGAATCATGTGGATAGGAATAGAATACTAGTAGGTACTTATAGGCATTGAATAGTTGTTACGAAAAACGGCCCGGCTACTACAAGTGGTTCGTTCGCAGAAAAAAAGAGCTAGCTTGCATGAGAGTGATAGGCGATTCGTGGAGCGGAAGAAAACAAAAGAGATGGTATGTGAGAGAAAGAGGATAAGGGAGAGAGAGAGAGAACCCACGTTGACCAATGCAAGAAGGAAAACAGCGAGAGGCGCATCTCTTATAAGTCAACGTCGCTCATACTGTCCCTCCTCGTTTGATGACTACAGTTCTTTGTAGGCCAAATGAGGAAGGGAAAAGTGTTTTTGGGTGGAGTGAGGGTGGGCGAAGTCAAATTATGAGGAAGAAGTGGGTGGTCGGCCTGCCTTATAATGAGTGGTCACGAGGAAGAAACACCAAAAGTTCAGCCCTAATTTTCGCAAAATATTATCGTGCACCCAGTCTATTTCGGCGTTGTGGCGGAAGTTTACGCGGCCCAGGGCACGAACCTCATACAATTTTTCGCGATTTCGGCGGGAAAATAGAGGAAAAAAAATGCGGCAAGAACGCCATACAAAATGATCATGATAGTCAACAGTGGGTGCAGAAGAGAAAAAAATGTTGTTTGCAGAAGTGTATTACGTAGTGAACGTCAAGCAGTTGACGACGAGATCGGGCGGTGTCCTACAGCGACAACAGGTAAAGGGGGTTACCGTAACCCGCACATCGCCCATACTCGGGTGAAGATTTCTGTCTAATGATATGCCAGGGGAATTGAAAAATGGGAATGCAATCTGAATATACATTCATAGTGAGTTCGCGCTCGAGTTATTCAGAGAATACGGTATTCTACGTTCCCAATCAACCTTCCTGTGTAACATAACAAATAACAAGCGCATAAAGAGGTGGAATGAGCTGTCTGCTGATGCAGACACATTTCTACTTTGCATTTTTTGCCAACATTTCCCGCGTTTTTTTGAAAATCCTCCTGTTTTGTCTAGTGTGCTAAGAGCCAAAATACACACAGAAAAAGGCGCGCGCAAATACACCACCAGGCAATTCATAGTTCAGGCTACACGTAATTGCAGAAGCCTCTCTAGACGTAATAAGAGTAGCTCCCATTCCCCCCAGTCACTTGTTGATATTGGCGGTTCTTAGACATTGAGTGTGGGTGGGATAAAAGTTGTATGGATGAATCAGGCGTAACGAGATATGTGTTCTGTTTTCAGATCAAGACATCAGAGCGCTCGTTTACCATGGGTCGACTCATTCCGGGGGAGAAATATGAGTTGACCATTCGATCGGCCATTTCCGACGCCGTCGTCTCGAATACTGCTGCAATCGTCGAGATTACGATGCCGAGAGGTGCGAAAATACACGTTTCCTCCCCTCATTTCACTCATCGCCTCTAGTCTAATTTTGCACACAGCGACAACCCCAAATGAATATATGCAGCGCTCGTGGCCTCATTAGAAAACTCATAAGCGCCCCTGCTTGGAGGGGGGGGAGACATAGAGAGAGAGGTTACTAGTAGTAGTGTATCTATGCTACACCCACCGCCAGAGGTCTTGTGGACTAATGCAATCTACTCTCCACGAGTACTTTTCCATTACCAGAACGATAGAAAAAAAGGGGTGAGGAGGGGGGAAAGAAATTGTGTTGTTTCTTGGGGACATCCCGATAATGCGGACATCGCTTCACCCTTCTCGCAACATTGCTAAGAACAGTCTCGGGAGACCCGCAAAAACAACGGCACGCGAAATAAGGGAGGAGATGGGGGGAAGGGAGATAGGAAGGTTGGATAAGGGAGATATAAAGGGAAGACGTAATATGCAAGAGAAACATTTCAGATGAGGAGTTCTTCGAGATTGGTAATTTGATCATCAGCAGTCTCTTCAAGGTAAAATAGCCACGTCTGCTTCCGGATTTATTCTGAACCGATTCCAGAGTTCCGGTTCGGGCGCCGTCAATCTGACGTGGGACGTTCCTCCGGCCATGGCCAACAACATTCTAGGTGAGACAAGACGTGAGAGAGAGAGACTCGCTGCACAGATCCGGTTACTGTGAGTAATGCGTCGGGGCCCCTCTCACATTTGCTTCTTCACGTTCCTGTTTTCCATTCGGTCGCCGGACAAAAGTAGAATGCGAAATGCCGCCACACACAACGTGCATAACTAATGCCGAGAGAGGACCGTAGACAGAGAGAGGAGATGGAGGGAGAGGAGGAGGGGGATGTAAAGTGAGCGGCCCCGGGTTATGAGATCGTTCTCTCCGATGAAATATATGGGATGGAGCAGAAAAGAGAGAGAGAGAGAATAATTTCATCTACGAACATTCGTCGTCGTCGAGACGTACCCAAAAAAGGGGATTGAAAAAGTGCAGGCCGGTTTCTGAGCGAAATGAGAGAATGATATATCCTCGTGAGAGATATGGGCAGTTCTACTAAGCTCTCAAGCTCTCTCTCTTTGTGGAGCATCGCTAAATTCCTTGTCCGGCTCCTTGTCCGAAGGTCTGAGAAGGGGAAAAGTGCGCCGTGCGCGCCGTTAACTGACGTGTTTTGTTCGGGGGAAAGAGGGGGAAGTTCAGGGAAGCGCAATTAGTGCCTCTTTTGTCGAAATCGCTGTGCAGGGTACGACGTACAGTACGCGGAAGCGGGAATCGAAGACTGGCAGACAATCAAGTTCGGCGGCGCCCAATCGAGTGCAAGTCTCCACGGACTCAAGAGGTATACCATCCCTGGAATCTCTAGTTCTTCTTTCCTAACTCAATCTAAGACTTCCCAAAAAATGGAAGTAAAAAGCAAAAAAAACACGAACACACTAGAGATGCAAGTTCGGTATTCGTATTACGGTCTTGTGGACGAGGGATCTGTACCACGGCAAAGAGAATCGGAGAGAAAGACACTTTCAGAGGGTATCACTATCACACCATTCGACTTTGCCACTCGAAAACCCCCATGGTTCTGAATGCACCGTGCATGTACGCACCACGCCCGTACAGTACATTGTCTCTCTTACATTTCTTCCCTCTCAAGAGTATCAGCGCGACGAGAGAGGGAAGAACTGTAAGAGATACGTGCGCACAACGTGCATTAAAAAAGCAGGAGCACGGAATGGATTCATACGCTCGAACAGTTCTCTGCGCGTGATTCACCCACACAGAGAATGAATGCACTGAGATGAGACACCCAGTGTATCATACACTAAATATTGAGTGTATTCGCGCTTCGCTACAGCTTGCGAAAACGAGAGATTTGTAAGAGTATCATTCACTAGGTGTCATATCTCAGTATAGGATACACTCAATAGTAAGTGTATCTGTTCTGGATCCTTTCCAGCGACACTCAATATCTTCTCAAGATTCGGACACTGCTCAAGAACGAAGTTTACACGGAAAGCGGCCAATTCAACTTCAAAACGCCAAAGGGTAAGAGACAAATGCGACCCAGATGAGAGTGGGAAAGATCAGCGAGTGGTATTATACACTGCGCGAACTTTCTTAGAAGTCGACATCTAGAGACTCCAACTTATATTCAAGAAACTTCGCCATCTGCTCTCTCATTTTCACAGACGAGATTGCGTATCTAGATGTCGATCTCTCAGAGAGTTCGGGCTCTGTGCGCTAAATGAATGATTATTTCAGTTACTCCAAATGCAATCAAGAAAGTCGATGTGATCTACTCACACGAAGTGAACAGCGTTCGACTGCAGTGGATGCTAGAGCCGTGAGTTAGAAGACGGTTATGGCACGTTTTGCAACTTTTACGGTGCGTTTTAGGAACCGTAAAAGTTGCTATTAGTTCTGAAACACACCGCCGAAACGTCAAACAAATACTGGTAAAGTACTTTTGTGTGTTCCTAAAAGGTAATTATCGATTGGTTCTCACGTCATTCAGTTACGATCAAAGAGTGACGTGAGAACCAATCGATAATTGCTCATTCAGTCACATCCACGTCGCTACTGTGGCTGGGTACGATGTCTATGTCAGCGAAAACAAGGTATGACACTGTAGAAGAAGCACGAGAGTGGAAAACTCGTGCTTCCCATATCGGATTGTAGACAACAGTAGATATAGATAGACCGGAATACTCACAAGCAAATAGGAGTCTCCATATTCCCTGAGTTTCATATGTCCAGGGCGAGCGTTTTAAACTCGAATTTGCGCAAGCGTATACAACATTGAAGATCAGCTCTATGATTTTTGCACACACTTTTTTCATTAGAGTTTCAAGTACTTGCTCTGGGCATATGAAGATTAGAGTTTTTTCTTCGTGAGTAATGTAGAGATTCAAACGACAACCAAAACGTTGATATCATTTTATAATTGAATCGCGGTGAAATCTCACTTTCCACCTGGGAAACTGTGAAAACTTCGGTGGCAAGCGGGGAGGGAGCTTCCACGTTTTCACACGGGCGCCGATGAAAAACAACCCGCAAAGCTCATACAGACGAGAAAGGGTTCTGGGAGTAATTAATTATTAATTTGCGTCAGAATTAAGTAATTAACAGGATCTGCCGGAGCATCACTGGCAGCACATTCCGCTGCCATCTCGAGACGCCGAACTATCTCTGCCCAATTTGAAGAGTCTGACTACTTATTACGTCAAAGTGAACATTCGAAAGACGGACGGATCGGTGGTCCGCGCGCCGTCTCTCTATCGATTTACGACGATTGGTGAGAGTGAGACAACCAGACCAATAATCAGTAATTATATAGAAAAAAATTGTTTGAGGGTTTCCCATGGCTGCGAACCTTGAGAAGCCTCTTTATAATTGAATGAGCAATTGCAGATTGGAGTGGGACGAAAGGCGGTCGCGATCCCTTCAACGAATGAATATTCGACCTAGGCTATACCCATCCTTCGATAACTGCCGTACCCATTTAGCGTCCTACCACGCCCTATACTGTGTATTCCCGTCGCATAAATAAACCGATTTTGATTGTTTTGAATCGAGTGATCCATCGTTGAAAAGGCTACCCTGTCCTCTGGCTTGTCTTATAGTGCGCTTGTTAGAAAGAGTCTGCGCATTCTCTGCTTTCTTATGCAAATTTATCCCCGGGTTCGTTCCAGATTCTGACGCCGAATTTGCGGAAGTGAGAGAGGCGAACGCCCTCAGCTACCGTAATCTCGTGCCAGGCAAGGTCGCCATCTCATGGACTTTCCCCGAGTCTGTCCTAGAGGGACTTGCAGGTGCATTCACGAGTAGAGTGAGAACAGCGAGAGAGAGAGAGAGAGAGAGAGAGAGAGAGAGAGAGACTTTGTCATGCAGGCACTACCGTACTCTTCTCGGAACACAAGCAACTCCCGGTGGAATCATGGAGCAGAGTGGAGTTGGATGACCCGCGAAAGGTGAATACAACAGGCGGGTACAGTGAACATATCACATTAGTTCCGTTTCATCTCTGACTCTTCCGCCCCCTCTCATTCTCGCAGTGGCGGTTGAGGTGGAGCGGTAGGCGGTAGATGAGTACCCTCGGCGGCCAGTGTTGGCCATTTGAAGAAACGTAAAAAATACAAAAAAATAGGAATCCGCTCAAATCAAAGAACGAAACGAAAAAGACCATAAAGCAAGAGGGCTTCTCGAAACGTGAATTTTTAAAGTGCATGAAACTTCTTACGGAGGGGAATCCCGATAAGCAACATAGACCATTTCCAATTTTTGCAGCAGCAATTGTGAGGAAAATAGATGATCAAGTGATTCGTAGTCGTCGTAAAATCAAAAGATGAATTTCGAACGATGACTGGTGATGAACTTGATGAAAAACAAGGGACCCTCGGGATGCATCGTCTATGGCTATTTCGGCGGAATTTGTTCTAGTACCGTAGTAGGCTGCACGCACTATTACTTATGAGTACAGGGAGGGATGATGAGTAATTCAATCTTCTCCCACACAGAGCTCGGTCGTACTGGTGAATCTACGTGAGGGCGCGCACTACTTTGTGCGAATCGTTCCCGTACTCAGAAATGGACACAAGGACTTCGATAATGAAGAGCATTTCGAGATGAGAACGGATACCAGTGAGAAATGATATTACACATAATACAGGGGAGGAAATATGATTCATGAAGGAACGTAGTAAACAAAACGACGTTGCCCAGACAATAACTGCTGTTTCGGGATACATTTTCGGAAATTTAAACTAGTGTTACTGCGTGCAGTGCTCATAGAAATGGCTAAAGTTAAACGCAAACTAATTAAATTTAATTTTGAAAAATAAAAAAAATTAAGGAGAGCGATTCGAGGAGCAGCTCCGCAGCGCTGCCCATCCCTCTCTTCCATTGACAAAGGGAGACAAGTCCTTCCTCAGAATCACCTCATGCAATCCCGACGCCATTCTGGTAGGCGTCGCATACTATTTTTTTCTCTCCATGTGACACCATAAATCATCCAGTCGTTCTCATGAGAACTATTGCTTATTCATGGCTTATATATCGAAAGCCGGGCAACCATGTCGTTTGCGTTCTGTCTTATTCATGCGAGGCGTCTCAGCCACCATTATGACTGAGCAGCATCTAAAAACAGTCTCTGTATTTCAAAGTGATTCATAAAGTTGTTTCGTCATTCCAGGACGACTGCGGCCTGCAGGAAACGTGCGTTTCTATGAGAGAAGGATCAGTTGGATGGTGTATTCCATTCACTCTCAAAGATGCTATCATGCTCTCATAAGTAGTTAAATCTTCACTATCAACCCTCGAAACCGTTCCCTGTTTGTATGTACTGTTGAGATGCACTTGTTTATGCATCAATTATTCCTCAAGTATCATCTATATCATGTCTCACATTGTCTTTCGCCCATGGCACAATCAAGTCAGATACTCCGATAAACTTTATCAACAAATATGCTAATTGGTGTTGATTTGATACAAAAACAATCGGAGTAACTAAAACTACACAAATACGTTGCGGATATGCTCATTCTTGGTATGTGCTGTCATAGAAAACTTGTCTATGCAGATGGCAATTCGCGGGTTCAGAAGGGAATTCCTACTGGGCGATTGCAACGGAAAAAAGAGCACGGCGAGGAAGACGTGGCTAATTAAGAGTGGCTAATTATGAGCTAGTTGTGAATATGGTATAAGAGCGTGTTTGGGAGAGGGTGAAGCGAATAATTGCGATGAGAAAAGCTACAAAAGCACACACACAAACACCGAAGTGAATTGACGGGAGTTGCACTGGGATTTCTAAAGAAACTACTGAGGGAAGTCTTGTACTATCATCTACGTATTTTGTATGGGTATCATGAACATGGAGGTCGGAGTCACTCAAAAACACACGAAAAGCACAGCAGCAAAACATAAGATACAAAAAAATGAGTACGAGTATGTATGAGGGGAAGGGAAAGGGCTCATAGGGAAATTAGTCTACGAATTCATAATTCTAAGGGGCACGGTTTTTTTACGAAAGTCGTCCCACCCCCTTTAGAGTTGTGGACTTGTTGACTTGTTCCTTCTGGTGGAAGCGGGGAATTCGGAGAAACTCCGAAGCTAAATCATAGGCGAAACCAGCATGGGGAACGGATGCGGCTACCAGATTGTTCATCAAAGAGAAAGTCGAGAGCGGTTAGACAAAATGAAGGAGTGATGGACGAATATCGGTGAGACGTATGATGAGACTTGCGTCAACTATGGAAAAGACGATCGAAGGGCTATTCAAGACACACAAATACACTAGTAAAGTACACTAATCATATAGAGAGACAAATATGGAAAATGAAGATTGAGCATGTTCCAGGTGTGTGTTGTTATGGAGAAAAAAACAAGTGAATATTGTTAAAAGAGAAAGTTGCCGAATGTGAGCCTAATTTACCAAATAGCTTAGAACACAATTCGTCATGGAAGAGAGAGTAATATTCGGTGTTGTTAGAGAGAGAAAACACTGTGTCCTGGATCAGAATAGAGGAGAAAATCATTATGAGTAGGTACTGAGAAGCGTGTTGCACTGAGGTCGGATGGTTTGCACGAGAAATGAATCGATGCGGAGTACTGTAGGAGTACTGTAGCCGCGTCAGAGATGTGGATTACTGTACATCTTTGCGGCATACTGTAGATAAGGCGATCGATTTACTTTGCCTCCTCAGCTTCGACTTCATAGGCGAGTACACGAATGGCTCCAATTCTCTCGGATCTGCAAGGAATTATGTAAATTATAGTTATGATTGGTCCCTGATTGTTCATAGTTCGGATGCACTTTTGGTTGCCCTCTCCTGAAGTTGTTATGCATGATGGGATCCCTTTGTTTCCACTCCTCCCTCGCTGTCTTTTTACAACTCTTCTTTCTCTCGCTTCCTGAATCTCTCGCAGACACGCAAAAACGAGAGGAGAGAGAGAGAGAGATAGTGCAACACAGAGAAAGGAGGACACACACCCCACTCTCACCGACCCACGCGCTCTCTCATCTGATGTCTGATCGTATGTGCCCTCCACGTCTTACACGCTCTCTCTCCCACGTGGGGGATCACTCTCATTCAATCGGTTCAACTCGATCATAGATTTTAGATTATGATCAGAACATGGCCGGATGAAAACCTCGATAAGGCCAAACTCGAGATCAAAATCATAATGCACTTTCTGACACCCTTCCCCTTATTTTATTATCGTTTCGTTGATGGTATCTGCTAGAACTGGCACCTCTGGCCGAAACATAAATCGACCGGGTTGGTTATCTACAAGACTAGAGGGGAGGAGAAATCAGGGGGGGGGTATTTGAGATTTGCATAGGAGTGAAATCCTCACATGAGATGGAGGTATGCAGGAGGAGCGACGGCGGCGCCACTGGAAAGAAACCATTTAATTACTGATATTAATTCGCTTAATTGACTTCATTAATTAGTCTTAACTAGAAGGGGCAACTTACAGGTAGAGGAGGACCTCGGACATCTTGGAGCTGGAGAGGACGAACTTGAGCTCGGCGGCGGTGAAATTGTGAGGAGCCGAGGGAGCACTGAAGATATTACATCAATCTTTTTTGCATATTTAAATAAAGTATTTATGAATCATTCATCATGCCAAAAATGTGATTGAATTGTAGTTGAACGCAATATACGAATCAACATTATAATGACGATGTCTGGGTGACAAGGACAACGTGCGAGCGAGAGAAGATGGGAAAGCGGATTAGCGGAAGTGTTTCGCACTTTTTGAGTAGTCTCATGACACATGGAAAAGTATCAAAAAGCGAGTGTAAATGCCCTCTTCTCTCTCCCATTACACACTATCAGTTAGTGTCTAGACAGCCTAATGTCAAATGTTCCGATGTAACTATACCGAAATCGGGGCCACTGTAGTTCTGCGGGATGGTGTACGGTAGGATACGGTATACTCACTTGGGTTGTCTGACGATGGTAGAGACACGCTGACGGACGTCACCGAGAACAACCATGGCACGCTCACGCAGATCACTGTAATTTAAATCATTCATTCATTCATTCCGTATTGGGATCATGAGGTTGGTTGTAAAGGAACAAGAAACGGATGTCCGTCAACATGTTCAAGGGGGTATTGTTTTTGTAATCAGGAATCCATCACCATGAAAAGAATCACACAGGACGATCTAGTAACCGTAATTGAGTCAATGTGAGACTGTCTTCGATTCCCTCGCCCGTCTTTCACCGGAAAGATCCCCCACTCAGAGTCCCCCTCTCAACTTCCTGGTCTCCCCCTGCTGACCCCTGGTCGGTGGTGGGGGATCCCCTCTCTTCTCTCTCACTGCAAGACCTCCTGAGTCATCAACATGTTTACGTCGTGATCTCATCTCCTTTTTCTTCTCTTTTTTGCAGCCTTTTCTGCCACCTTCGACCGCCCTTTTTCTACTGTGTTTTCACTCGCCCGCGACGTGACCTCGCAGCTTTTTGCCGGCCCCCGATCGCCTCCTCTGTGATCAAGAGGGCGAAGATTGTGTCCTTCTGCCAAACCAGAGATCCGAACTCTCTCTCTCTCTCTCTCTCTCTCTCTCTCTCTCTCTCTTTCTCTCTCTCTTTGTTTCAGCCATCGTTATGTGTTGTTGTTCTCGCCCTCTGCTGCTCACAAGGCAGAAAGCACGGGATGATCGAGACGAAAACAGATAGAAAGAGGGCAGAAGAGAGAAGCGAAGGGGCGGAGATCACGTAGAGTTCTGTCTGGCTAAGCGTCAATAAGGGATTTAAGAGATTGCCTAGTGATAATGAAACATTCAGACCCAATGATCTTTGATACCGAAACCCTACCGAAACTCTCTCAGAGTGAATTTCGTAGTGATGACGTACTCTGGATTGTTCTGAACTTGCATCCTTACAGGAAGCATTAGAATGCGAGAGATTGCCTAGTGATGACGCAATAACTCACAATGAGTTCTCGGTGAGGTTTCCGAGGCATCTGTCGATCATCTTCTTGGGCGTCGCTTCGTTTGCCTTGGCCAATTCAATGACAGCGTCGACTTCGGATCTCGATCCCTCACTCATAAGAGCCTCGATCCAATCACGGTAGAATCTGAAAGAGTACGGTAATTGATTGTTTCGCTCTTTCAGAAAGTACGGTCAAAAAGGCAATTGTTGCCTTTTTGATGGAGTACGGTAATTTATCGGGTCCTTCTGTTGAGAGAGTAGGGAAATTGATTGTGCAGTTTTTTGAGAGATTACGGTAATTGACAGTTGGTCGTTCCCACGCACTTTCACATCTATCATAGAAGGGATCAAGGGTGAGAAGCTTAAAGCAAGAGATCCCCTGTTCAATATGTTTGCCCCTCATTTGCACTTTGCAGGTGCCAAAAGAGCTGAAGAAGATGGTAATAAACGATGGTCTCCTCATTCATTCGACGCTTCTCAATGGCCATTTACACATGTTTCTCTCCTCTCTTTTCTCTTCTCTTCTCTTCATTCAAATCAGACGCAAGAGAGAAAAGCGACCAAAAATCAGCGCAAGAAGCGCGCGCGCTTTTAAAAGATCACGTTTGCTATTCGATCGTTCCCTTCCTATCGGACCAGACAATCTCTGACCTCGGGAAACCTATCAAAGGTGCAACGGAGAGAGAGAAACACTCTCACACACTCGCACTTTGTTTCGGAGATGATTTGTTTACGATAGACAGGCCTCCGATCTCTCTCTCTCCTTTCTCTTTCTACTCAGACAGACTGATCCTATCGGTCCCCTCCAATAATGTTGCGTTTGAGAGAATTAGAGAGGCGAGTCGATAGTTGCACTTTTGTGTCGTCGTCGCTGATAACCCTCATTTGGGATGGTAATCTGGCGACGGTCTCTCTCTCTCTCTCTCCCTGATTGTCCCCTTCGATTCCCCTCTGATCTCTTTCTCCTCTTCTTCACTTGCGTGATAGACGACCCCAACTGCTCGACTCAAGTGGAGAGAGTGAAGGTGTACTAGGATTGATGAGAGGACTGCGAGAATCACGCCGTCTCTCTGTGTTGCGAACGAGAAGAGAGAGAGAGAGAGAGAGAGAGAGAGAGAGAGAGACGCACAACTGACACTTCTTCCCCCCTTCTCTCGATCTTCTTCTTCTTCCAATCAGACAAAGGAGAGAAAGAAACTGACGCAGCCGAGTCTCGATAGCACTTTTCATCGTAGAGACGAGAGTAGAGAAGACCACGGGAGACGAGCGAACGAGAGTGACGAACCTGCAGATACAGTAGAAAAGGATACGGTAGCCGGAGAGATGATATTGATCGGGCGAAAGAGATCTGATCACTCTACTCGCTCTCTCTCGGTTCTTTTCGTATGGTTGTGCGTCCTAAAAACTGGTTCGTTCATTTGATCGTTCCTCCCCCGTCTCAAGGCCGATTTCGCACGTCAAAAGTGCACAAATGGGTGAGCGCATGGCGCCGCTCTCTCTCTCCCTCTCCTATCACTTCATCAAAGGCATCTCTCTTAGCGATAAAGCAGCAGGCGCCGGGGAGAGAAAGCGGGGAATCATTTCGTCATTGACCACAACAGTTCCACTAGAGGAAGAAGACGAATGGTGTTGCCCTTTGGGGAGAGTAGGGCGCGATCTCTACAGTATTGCAATGAGTCTAGACCCTCATTAGCATATCCGTTGCGGTGTCGGCCGCCCTGTTAGTCAATGTGAGTGTCCTTTGTAAGTGGGGGAAGGAAGAAGGAATGAGGCGCCCGGGTGGTCCGAACAACAGAAATCGAAGAAATCGACCATGTCCTTTCCCCCCAACGATCCGAGACTAATGGACCCCATATGGAACGAACACACTGAGATCTCCAATTGCTCCCAGAACAAAAATTTAGAGACTCGAGAGTTTGAGAACCAGAGGAGAGAGAGAGAGAAAGAGAGAGAGAGACTGACCAGCATACGGTAGATGGGCAGCATCGCTTCGTCGTTCTCAGTTGGCGATCCCTTTCCGAATCGAGCGATTCCATGGAGAAGCAGATCGAGAAGTTGCTGACGTCCCTCTTCCGATGGAGTCTCCGTCGTCCATCTCATTGCCACTCTGAGATGATTCATTCAAATACCGTATCCTTGGATTCGACCACAGTACCCCTACCGTATCTCTCCGTGGCAAGCTTCGCCTACAGTACCCCTACCGTATTCCCCTTGGATAGTTTAGATTACAGTTTCTCTACCGTGTCCCATTAGATACCGATGACCAGAGTAGCTATCTCCTTGGATAGCTTTGACTACAGTACCCTACCGTATCCCCCTTAGATCTCCTTGAATAGCTTTGACTACAGTACCCTACCGTATCCCCCTTAGATGGATTCACAGTACCACTATGATTCCGTTGGGGTCATCCCAATCCCCAAGTGACGTCTCTCTCTCTCATCCGTAGTCTCCGTTCTTATCACTGAGTACTCCTTCCACTCTCATCTCTACATGGGACGGGAATCGATCAATTACCCCCTGATAGACACACACTCTGATAACGAGAGAGAGAGAGAGACTTGAGGAGGGTTGAGAGGACTCTGGAATGGCGCCGGTCGGCTTATCTCCCTCCACTCTCTCATCTTCCCGCACTCTCTCACTCCCTCTAACCATCTGCGCTCTCCTCCGTGCCCACACTCTCTCGCATCCGATCGTGCCCTATTCCTTCTGATTTGAGGGCGCGCGCCGCCTGATAACGACCACATCCGAGAGGGGTTTGGAAAGAGTTGAGAGGACATCAGAGATTATTGGCAAGTGTGCCGCCCCCATTAACATTCTCGCAACAACCCCATTTCAACCTTTGCCGCGACGCGCCCAAACTTGCCCTTTTCCCTTTTCTGGGGCCGTCAGAAGTAATAACTACGTGCTCAACACTCGGGTTAAGGGGCTTGGGAAGGAGATGGGGAAAGGGGTACTGTGGTGGGAAAGAGCACATTAACTCCTTGCTTACTTACTTAAGGTAACTCAAGTTAACGTACAGTTAAGGGAAACTTACTGGATGAGAATGTGCATGGAGGATGCGTGGGGTATGAGCTGATCGAGATTGACTGAGGCGCCAGAAGAAGTTCTCATAGAACTGAAATAGAAGGAGAATACGGTAGAGAATGAGAAAGAGAGAATTGAACTACAAGCAGAAGAAGCAATTGTGAATGGAGCAGAGAGAGAGGGCAGAAAGCATTCCAAATGATAGAGAGAAGATTGAGGAGAGAGAGAGAGAGAGTGAGAGCCAGAGAGAGAGAGAGAGAGAGAGAGAGAAGCAACAGTAGCGACGATCGGATGAATCAGCTAAGAGAGAGAGAAGAGAGAAGTGCGATAAAGATTTATACATGGGGGAAACGGCTTGCTTAGCGGCGACAGCGCAAAACAAAATGATTAGAACACATTGCACAATGCGACGAAATCATGAGCAGACGGAAACAGAGAGAGAGAGAGAGAGAGGGAGAGAGAGAGATTGCGACATACCTGTTGTTGTTGTTGTTCTTTGCTGCTCCAGGTCCGTATCTGACGGTCATTTCTCGGGAGTACTGTAGTTGTTTCTGAAGTGAAGGAGTTGGAAGGAGGAGAGAGGCGACGCGACTCGGGGTCGTGACTGGGGATGAATGAAAAAGGGAGAAGGAATGGCAGAGAGAGAAGACGAGAGAGAGACGAGAGAGAAGACGAGAGAGAGACGAGAGAGAAGACGAGAGATACACACTCGTCTCGCTACTCCAGTGATCGCACGCTCTCTCGCGACGCTCCGCCCCTTTTGCACTTTGAGGCAGAGAAAGGTTCTCCTCTCTCCGCACACTCTCTCGCTCGCTCTGATCACTCTGTGCTCTCCTCTGATCACTGCATCTCTCGTCTGGCTGCCGAAGAGCGACGACGCACGCAGTTCCTCCCCCCCCCCTCTCCTCTCTATCAATCCTTGCACCTTTCGGCAGTGTCAGATTACGGAGATGAACTGGAGGAGGAAAAGAACTATGAGGGGGCGAGAGAGAGAGAGATAGAGAGAGTTCAGAGGCACGCGAGCGACAAGCTGCAATAATCCAGCTACTGATATTGTCAGGGGCTATCGAGTGTGGTTCAATTGAATCGTCGCCGCGGGACTTCTCTAGTCGTCTCAAAAGTGCAATCGTGAGCTGCAATAATCCAGCTACTGATATTGTCAGGGGCTATCGAGTGTGGTTCAATTGAATCGTCGCCGCGGGACTTCTCTAGTCGTCTCAAAAGTGCAATCGTGAGCCCTCGGGGAGAGATTGACACTGCTTGTGACGGAGCTATCGACCGTCTAGGCATGATTTTCAATGACCCTCTTCATTTCGCACTCTCTCTCATCTGTCTGACGGGAGAGATAGCGTTCAGAATGATGACGGCATTACGGAGCCATCCCCTGTCTGAGTCTTGATAGACAGGCCATAATTGAGACCATTATAATCTTTATCTGAGGGGAGAGAGAGACGTGAGTACGCACAATGCAAGTGTTGCGAAGCGCGCGCAACGAGTGGAGAAAGAGAGATAAGAAAGGGACAAGCGTGCACGCACGCTCTCTCCGTTTACCGTACTTTCTCGGCCGGTCGCACGACGAGGGAGCGTGCGGATACGAGAGGGTACGGTAAGGTTGGGTGAAAATGACTAATTGCCAATTACGCAAAATCAAAGTACAGAGTGAATATCACATATTGTAATACTGATGTCACACACGCTAGAGTGATAGTGAGAATGTGGGAGAAGATTGATCGGTGATTATCAGTAGTTTGCGATCTCGAGATTAGAATGGCCGATAAGCTAATCAGTTGATTTAGTGATTGGATGTGGAGGGAGAATTGATTCCGAGTGATTGAAAGGCGTTTCCGAGAAGATCAGCCGGATCCTGCAGATAGATCAATTACTTTGCATTTTAATTACAATGTTCAAAGGATACATTCATAAACTACTGATGTGTTCACTCTCTTTCTATACCTTGGCGTGCCCCTTGTTTTGTCATGCTCTCTCATCTCATCAGCGAAACATGTGAGTAGCCGGGGGGGGGGTTGCGAATTTGAAATATAGGTTGATTCTTTTATGCTCTCGATTTGTTTCAAACCTCTCTTCCCCAACTCATTTGTCCTTGTGCATTGAAAGAACTCGTGAACTTGGGGCATCTCCATTTCCTCTTTCTCTCTCACCAACGAGAAAGAGAAAGAGATACGAGAGATTGCCTCTTTGTTCTTTGCTGTGAGAGAGAAGATGAGAGGAGAAAGGAGAGGAAGAAGAAGAGTCTATGTTGCGAACCAGGTTGAAGTGATGAAACTTAGAGAGAGAAGAGGGGGTTAGGCAGTTTTGATCTCTCTCTCTCTCTCTCTCTCTCTCTCTCTTTCTAAACGAGCACTCTCTCTCTTTGCAACTTTCATGGGTTCGAGACACACTCTGCTACCGAAATGTCTGGGCAAGAACAGGTTTTGTACACTCGCACGACCATTTTGGTCACTTTTGCAAGTGAGATGCCAATCAAAGATATCAAAGATAGTGCCGCGTTTCGGAGAAAGGCGATACGGCTTTGCAAGCTCGGCACTAATCTTGCACCGAAGAGACAGATCGAGTCAAAGTTCGTCATTGGGTTCATCACAACTTACCGCGAAAATCTTTCTTGCCGCCGAAGTTTGCTGATTCTGTTGATTCTGCATGCGGGCCTTCTGTAAAAAAGTATATTGTGGGGTTACGGTAGCCGTGTTTTCTCATAATTGGTTTCTTTCTGCCTGTCCGTTTGTTCCCTCTCGGCACGGTTGAGGCCGGCCTCGTTAAGTGTTTCGCATCAATCACGACTGTATCTTTTACTGTTACTCTTCCCTCATCCAACTATTTCCCCTCTCCCCTCTCGTCCTTTGTTGGTTTTCGCGCCAAAAATTAGAAAAGAGGAAGGAGGAGAAGAGATGAGAAAACACTCCGACGGCAGGGCAGCTAAATGACCGATGAAACTGGTAACAAACGGGGGTTGAGAGGGCAAAAAGAGGGAGAGGGCAGCTGGCGGATCACATGATTTCAATGCACTCCACCCCAGTCTGAAAGGAGGGAGATAGACACTGCCGACACTAATTGCTAATTGAGTGCACTTGTGGGGAGGGAATAGAAACCGTCTGCACTCCTCTCCGCTCTCTCATGGCATCACTCGAACAAAAGATTAGCGATAGTTTCTTATCTGAGTGATGACTCGGTCTGATCCTCTCCCCTCTTGTCCAGCCCACAAAGAGCTAAAGGTCAGTCGAGAACGAAGGGGGCATACATATTTGTGCCTCTCGTTTTCCCAATGGATTTAACTATAATTGTTTAACACATTTATCAAGAGTAGACTCATATGTGCATAACTCGGCCACTCTAGATCCCTTGCTTGTCCCATAAATGATTGTACGATTGTTCTCATGAAGAGATACTTCCATCTCCATGTATCGCTTCAATATGTCGTTCCTATTCTACACTCGGCACCTTTTCCGTGTCTCTCTCTATCTTTTTCGTGTTAGTACAGATGTTGAGAACCGCAGAGGACATGGTAAAAAGCACAGAGGACAAAGAGAGGGAACGTCTCTCTCTCGCTCTCTCTCTCTCTCTCTCCCATCTTCCCATGTCGGAATATTCCAATGGAGCCGAGTCATCATCATCGCCATGCCTCTCCCATAAAGGGAGAAACCAGCAAAAAAACTTGTAATAATACGATGCGGTGGTGGCTCGGAGAGCGCAGAAAGTGTACTTATTTGAAGGACTCGGGGAATTGCATCGAAAGATCAGAGGGAAAGTCAACACAAGTCATTTCTTTAAAATAAATTCCCTAAAACTATTTCCGAAAAGAGATGAAAATGCTCACTTTCAGTTCATATCCAGAGCCTGTCTTCGGTTCGGGCATTTCTTTCTCCAATTCTCCGTATTTATCGAGAGAAATGCCTCGAGAAGGCATTAGAATACCTGAAAATCAACATTTACCCTTCTTTCATTCTTTACATGGTTACGGTAACTGAGTGAATGTGCCCTCTTAGAACCTACCACTGATATCTCTTCTCGCAAAGGATCTGCTAGATGAGGCGCCACGGGGGTCCCTGAAATTGGTTTCAATTTGCAACAAAAGGAGGAAGTGGTGTAGGGCAAAATAGGAATTGCACTTACATATTTTCCGAATTGTCCGGCATGTTTCTGTTGAATTCGGTGCGGTACGATGGAAGAGAAGGCACAGCGAATTGACTGAATTGAAATATTATTTAAATAATATTGATTTTAGCCATAATCTAACTAGCTATCTAATTGAGGTTAAATACTACGATCTATGAGTACACTACCACATGATTCCAAACCTACAGACCAGGGTTAGAGCGAGATAGTGTGCAAAAGTGAGAGAGTCCCTCTCGATTTCACACGCACTCTCACTCAAAAGGCCTTTCTGTAAGGTTGACCGGTCTGTGGAATGATGTGCTACGCTTTGTATGTTCCGGGAGCAGGCACGGCCCAACGGAGCTCTTATGCAGGCTCCAGATATTCTCCAGAAAGGGGTCGAGCGCGAAAGAGGGTGCACAAGTGGGATAGTTTTACTCGATTTCACTCCCTCTCTCGCTCTAAACCCCTTGGCCGGTCTGTGGAATGATACCCAACTACTTTATTCCAACGCTCCAGAAAGGGGTCGAGCGCGAAAGAGTGTGCACAAGTGACCAAACTCTTAGTCATTCCTGTTATTTTTTCTAATTGTGCCACTTCCTCCCTATGTTGCCTTGTTGTGACATAGTAATAAGTTCTGCCTCGTTTAGCTACCGATTATGCGATATCCTATAGCTGACCCCGAATTCTTCTATAGCTGACACCGAATTCTTCCTAAAACCAGCCAGTCAGTAATAGAGCATCCACCCGTAATTGTAAGCAGCTTAAAAAACACCGTTTCCGCACACTTCCTCTCGACAACTTTCTATGCAATCGTACTGTGAACTCATGGAACATTCTCCCTAATAATGTCGTAATGTCTATGAATGCACAAAGCTTCCGTTTAAAATTGTCAACAAACTCTTAGTCACTCCTGTTCTTTTTTTCTAATTGTGCCACTTCCTCCCTATGTTGCCTTGTTGTGACATAGTAATAAGTTATGCCTCGTTTAGCTACCGATTATGCGATATCCTAACCTTACATTCATGATAAACATTATTAGCAGAAAAGTGGGAGAGTTTCACGCGATTTCACTCCCTCTCTCACTCTAAACCCCTTGGCCGGTCTGTGGAATGATACCCAACTTCTTCAAGATTAAAAACGTCCGTCACGTTTTAAATTCCCGAATAGCAGAGGACTACCACAGACTAAATTATCCAAGGGATTGAAATATATCTTTACCTCTGTCCGATCTGTGCTGGATGAGAGGGAAGTCCACTGAGAGCCATGATCGGATTTAGAGGAGGAGGCATCGATGACATCATTGATGTAGACATGATCGAGTTTCTGTAAGGGGATAGGCGATAGGACCATTTGAAACAGCTCAATAGGAACCCTCAATAAACTTTAGGATTTGTTCGAAATACGTTTGGGAACATTTGGAAACGTTTATATTAACGGGTACTCAATCGAAAGTTCCAAAAGTACCATCACATTGGGGATGAATCACACCAGCTGAAGCATCTCAATGATGATTATCACTTCTGACACTGGTGCAATTATGATTCATAAGTGAATTCATTCCGATCTTACGAGTCTTTTATTGCCATCAGCGGCTGCGCAATCAATTTGAATCAATTAGAATTAATCAATTACCATATTTTCGGTCAAATCCGTCCGTTTTTAATTATTCCAAATATTTCGACTATTCGATGAAAGAAGAAGGAAGGGATACATACTACGTTAACTGTAAATATTTTCGGAACCATTAGCTCCATCTTATTTTGGTAGATCTTATTGAGGACGGGTGAAAACAACAGTTGGTTATCAGTAAGCGTGACATTGGTGAGATAGCACGGGACTATGGCTGAGTGTAAAATGCGCAAAAGGTGCACAAACGGCGCACTAATGATGCACCTGTTTATCAACAACACGTGACAAAATTTCGGCCAAAACATAAGGGATCTCCCCCAGAACACCGAACCGATATCACCAACTCGTTTCATGTTGTAGGATACTTTTCGAAATATTAAATCAGTATACTGGTGGTATTTAGTGCGTTTTTAAACATACATTAATATATTTTTTAAAATGTTTTTCTCACCTAATCACAGTCGTTTCCCTCGTGGTCGTAGTCATCGATGGTTTGTAGGAAGTGGATGAAGACTGTACAGTATTGGAGAAAGAGAAGACGGGAGGGAGTGAGAAGTTGGAAGGACTGATAAAGAATGAGATAATAACATTCAATCAAATCAATTGATGAACGCAGTAATTGCACTTGTGAATCACCCACTGCAATCGCTTCGAAATGCGAAGTGTAGCCCCATGATTCCTAAATTTCCTGCATTGGCAACTTTACCGAAA
The DNA here is from genome assembly GCA_036245785.1 of Pristionchus fissidentatus. NCBI lineage: Eukaryota > Metazoa > Nematoda > Chromadorea > Rhabditida > Neodiplogasteridae > Pristionchus > Pristionchus fissidentatus. The sequence continues at coordinate 6,010,802 of BTSY01000007.1, forward strand.
ATACCGAAAATATGTTGTCTTTAGCAATTTTAACCGCTGAATCTTTTTCACTTCATAGTTTTGACCGCACTAGATTACATTCAATATTAGTCTTGTATTAGTAACTTTAAAATAGTGAATATCACTCACAGTTGTCCAGTCTGAATGAGATTCATGGAAGGTGAGACGATGCTCATATCGATGGGTGGGCTGCAATTATTTGAACATACTTAAAATGTTTAATGTTGCACTAGTTTTAGAACACTTGTTCAATAAGCGTGGAGCACACGTAATCGAATTGTCATTATTAAAAAAATGCTTTTGTGAACATTCCAAGGCAACAAATGCTAGTTCACGGGCCGGGAATCGAATCCATGTTTTATGCAATGAAGTTTTTCTATATTTTCGGAGCTTAGATTTTTCAGTGGAAAAGACATCTACTGCGTAAGCGGAAGGGCCGTAGGTTGATTCCCCTTCCTTGAACAGATAATTCATTGAAAATGTTGTTTGAGCGTACTCGGCATTGAGATTTTACTCAGGAGGGGCTATTTCTGGGAATCATTGAAAGATGTTTTTTTAAACATACGCATCAACGATGTTAGGCAAGACGATCGTCTCAGATCGAGGTGGAGGAATCACGGGCTGCTCGATCGGCGCCCTGAATAATTTACTGAAATTAATTTACTGAATAATTTACTGGACTATTTATGTAAAGATTAAAGGTATTCATGTGATGTGCGATAAATAAATACATTATCCTCGTTGAGTGACATGTTGTGTTCACGTTGTACAAAGCATTCCGAAAAACACGTACTTGATAGGCTCGACTGGCTCCTCCACGATTGGCTGTGCAACAGAGGGACTTCCTTCGTTAGAAGAAATACCGAAGAGATTGCGACGAGCCGTGTGATTGGGAGCCTCCACTGGCTACAATTATTCAAATAATATTATCGTCCTTTGTATAATGAAAATAAAAATTTGTTTGTATTATTTCTCCTTTCTTTTTTCCCTTCTTATTTATTTTTAACTTCTGAAGTCTTTCAAGATATTTCAATGGGTCATCTTCACGACTAAGCGCTGTAACGTGGATATCGCAATACGCTACAGTACCAAAGATTACGCAGGGTCAGAATCATAAAAAAATATTGTAGTTCCCAATTTCAAATTCCCCTACAGTGTAACGTATTTTTACCGAGCTACCAAGGATGACATGGGCATTACTCCAAACGATATTTATTCAAACCGAAGTTGCTGCACAATTGCAGATAAAACGATTGCTTAGTCTGTAGAAAATGCAAAACGACATCTACTCGTGAAAATAGTTCGAACACGTTTGTAATTATTCTCCGATATATTTTAGGATAACGCTCTTGTTTACAATGTGATTTTAACAAAATATACCTCCAGTTTTACCAAACATTGTCTACTCATTCCAGATTTGCCTGGAATTCCCTAAGGAAAAATATGGCATCATCAATTTCAGTCTAGAGTTCATCAATCATTTAATACTGTGCGTAGATGGTGCTAGTCGTGGTTTTGATTACATTTTATTGTTTTTGCACGCTCATCGACAATTGATTTCATGTCAGCCAATGAACTAACCAATGACGGATCTCACTATTGATGCAATATACCGAAATAAGTTTGTCAGAGACCTTTCTATAAATTAAATCAATTATCGATAGGCCAACCTACAGTAATCGTCCTTTGCACAAATTGTCATAGTTGAAGCATGTTTTAATAGAAATGAGGAAAAAACCGGAAAGATCACAAGACAGATGCTAAATTTTTTTGATCAAGCGATCAAAAAAAATTTTTTTCATGTGCTTAATGACTTTTTCTCCGGGGCAGGCCTAATTTTTCATAGGAACACCATGTAAACCTGGATCAATTAAAGTTGTGTTTATGATGTTTACATTCTCTTCATCATCCCTATTTGTTGTTTACCTTCACGAGAGCAGCGATTCTGGACGTGCCGGAGTTGGATCTTCCTCTATCCATCGATGTTCTCGTCTCTCCGTAGAGACGGCCCCTCAGTTTCACACTTGCCTCATGATTAGGTCCCACCGACTGCTCCATCTGAATTATTACTACATTTCAATTTGCACTCCACGGCAATGTTCATAAAAAAACTCTAGTTAACGTGACTCATTAAAGAATATTTGAACACGTCTGCTGTGGCAAAAAAAACACGCTGTTTAGTATTGTCTGTGGACATCCCTCAAGTATCAGGTTGATGCATAAGTTTCTTTCTTTTTGGAGTACATAATTCAGGGCACTCTATCTCGGCTCTTTAAAATTCAATCACCCCATGTTTAAAGGATTACGTTGGGCAGCTATTGTACTCCAAGAGCATAGAGTAATCATAGCCAACGCTGCCCCCGTTTGTGAGAAGCAAAATAAAAAGCATGTACAGTCAAAATTTTACACAAGCTTGGATTTGTCTAAGAATAGTTCCTGGGATTTATCATACAGTGGATCGAACAGCCACATAAGTTCTCTTTCCAAAACTATACTGATCATGGTGCTACATTTTCGACGTCAAGATATCTGTCTCGTCAAATGAGAATCGTTATTGAAAAATATGATTGATATGAAGTAAAACTGCGTTCCAGGCAATCACACGGACTAGGTACAACTAGGAGGGTTTTATTCATCCCTCACCTAGTTAACCATTTACCATAACTTGTAAGCTGAGTTGCATTTAGAATTCCAGAAAATCGAAAAATTCTAAAATATTTAATATCAGCAAAAAATCGTAAAAATCGGTATTATAGTGCATCAATAGAATATCCGTCATAGAACGTCGAGCGCAGTTCGAAGCGTCCTTTTCTTATACATGGTTCTACTATGCATACTCTATGAAAAACCACCTTATTCGATATAATCCATCGCGAAAGAAAGGTAGCGCATCAAGCAAAATATCATTTTCGACATCAAAAAATGGACCCCGTTTTCGTAGCTATTTTGTTCCCCTTCGAATGATACAGTCCGGTAGTTACCATATTTAGTAGAAACCCACATGAGTATGTTAAGCATCACTTGTATATATTTTCCTGGATCATACGCAGAAGCGATAATAATTTAAAATTACCATAAACAAAACTTTCCGTAAACCACCACCTCACTTTAAGAGCTCATCCTGCCTTTCTCCGAAGAAGTATAAGTGTGGTGTTCCCCAGGATGGATCGGCCTAATACTGCCCCCGATAATACTACTTTGATCGTAGACCTCTCTTGTGTCTCCATTGGAAAATGTTTTGAAATATGACCCATTGCAATTCTCGACTATACCAAACTTAGATTCCATAGGTTTCTACTATGTGAATGAATGCCTCCCACTTAGTATGTAAGAAATAGAGGACACCTGGTAGACAAAAATATACCTATACTGTAATCGATTGGAATCCTCGTTCGAAAGACACGCAAGAAATTTAAAACGACCAAAAAAGAAAGAAACTTATGCATCAACCCTATAAATATAAATAGTCCAATAAATAGTGACCCACCAGTGCGAGGATCCTCTTTGCTTTATCAGTCTGATTTGTGAGTAAATGAACATCTGCCCAGTCAATGTAGAATGCTGCGGATTGGACGAAGAGACCCTTCTCGTGCAGTTTGTCGTAGATATCAGTGGACGACATCGAACGGGAGTATTTGCCCTGGGATATTTAAATGGTAGTACTGCATCTACGGCTTATAAGATATAAGAATATTCAGGCCGATTTTTGTAAAACAATATTAAGCAACTGAAAGTCGTTAGAATATTCAATTCCCCTTTTTACGGCACCCACAACTTTATGCATCCTTATGCTCATCCATTTTCCGAATGTGATGGAAGGAGCAGTCATACGTAGTCATTACTTTTTTCATATAGGTTGGTAATGGTATGTCGAGCAAGGAATGTTTGCCGTTACCATCCCATCAATGTACGACACGACAACCGCCAATTATAGAAGACGAATAGAAGAACACAAAGACCATTCGTAAGTCGATAAGGAACGCATTTCTCCTAATGCTGTGAATGCTTTTCATTTTAGTCTTCTTCTGATGCGAATCAGACCGAATTAGTGCTGAGATCTGACCAGTATTCTGTAGATGGGAAGCATCTTTTCATCGTTTTCGAATGGAGTTCCTGGTCCATATTTGGAGATTGCCTCGAGTGCCAATTCCCTCGTCTCCTCTTTGTACTCTGAGCCATAGCATCTCTCGAAGAGAACGATGCTCCTGCAGGGAGATGTGCATTTACAAGAAGTTGTATTTGATAATCGACTGAGTCTGCTCAGGTCCACTGAGTAAAACAATGTATTCAAGGAAGTTCTTCGCTTTCCAGTGTTTTCCTACAGCCTTGTTTCAAATTTAATTAAAGAAGAAGAAATGGGTAAAAGCGAAGAGGAAATGATGAGAAACTAACTCGCAAACAAAGTCAACGTTTCGTTCCGGTCGATTCCTTCCCACGACATCACAAAGAACGCTAAATTCCACATTTATATAAGCAATATTGCCTATTTTCCTTTGAATATATACGGTTATGGGGAAAAACTCACTGTATGCAGTTGTTACACCGCTTCTTGTAGGTCATTCTGCCTGAAATGAGTCGATATAGAAAGAAGAACAGCTATTTCATTGAGAAAATGTGGAGAAAGGAAGAGAAAAGAGAGAAAACGGCTCGAATAAATATCGATGGCAACCAGTGTGGGATCCAAGCCTTTTCCCGCGCGCGTAGAGAGGCGTCCTCTCCCCCTCTCCTCCTTCTCTGTATCTTCTCTGCCCTCTCTCTTCCTCCCACACTCTCTAGCGCGCCTCCTCTCCCCTCTAACCACCTCTCTTTCGCACTCTCTCCATTCCCCGTGATCTCTCTGCCCATCTGTCCTTGGTTGTGTCCCTTCTCCCACCTTGTTCGGATCTGCACTCTTCCCGCCGTGTGCCTAGGCCCCTACCGTAATCTCACCATGGTGCACCACGCACCACTAAATTTCATATCGGCTACAGTATGACTGTAGAGAAATATTTTTTGATATTTTCTTTTTTTTCACATGGTCAATACAATAAGCTGACCATATACATATTTTGAAAGAATGAATTTAAATAAATAATTCAAGGGGACATAAAATGAGACTAAACTAAACTAAAGGCGCACGGCATAGCTGCCTACATTCCTCGTTAGATGTTCCGTTCGAAACTTGTTGCAGTGTGCACCGCTCTTAAAAGAGTGTTGAGTGTCATTGACTGGGTTCAGTCAGTGCTAATAGGGGAGATGCGAGTGGGGAGAAGGGAAGGAGGGAGATCACCGGGTCCGATAGGGACTTCCACTCCTTCTTCAGTTCCAGTTTTCACTCTCGTTCGCTAGTCGTCAGACTCGTTGTCGAACGTGTTGTGCAGCAAACACTCTTTGTTACTTTTCCTCCCCTCGAAATTAATGATCGGCTACACACAGGAAAATATATATTACTTTTAATGCCATGGATGAGGAGAAGGTCCATGTACTTCTTTTAGATTGAATAACTTTTCATGTACATGGATCTTCTCCTCATCCATGACATCTATTAAAAGTAATAAATATTATTATGTGTCTACTTGCAATGTGTCATTAATATAATGTCATTGCAATTTTCTTGCAATTCTCGTCTTTCCCTGTTTCTAATCCCATTTCCTTCCCTCCTATCACTTTTGACATCTCGTTTTGATTGAAGGGAGATCGCTCTGTTTGGTCAGCGAGCGCGATATCAGAAGAACTGGCGGTCGACTGTGCTCAGAATGAAGCCGATCGGGGGAATGACCGGCGAGCGAAGGGCTGACATCCAGGTAAGGCATTACTTTCCCGTAACCTGTTCTCGATGGCATTGCCAATGTGCATGATCACATTGCTTTCTGCTCATAAGCGGCACAATTATTATAGCAAAACATATTTAATATAAAATTATAAGTTCGAATAAAAATGTGTTGAGGGTCTTCGTGGCCTCTGCCTGATCAGCGTCGTTTTCTTCCACGTGTGGCCGCAGAAATTTGTAAATGGTTTCATCGGTGTCGATATGTGAGATCTCGTCCTGTCTCTACTCACTATAAATTCGGACACTTCTTAGATTCTTCCTCATCTCGGGATATCTCATCACTAACATTCTCGCGTCGAAACAGTGCATCAATCTTGAGGTCTACTTTTACTTATTTAGATCATTACAAAATAAAAGATTCAAAATATTAGGTGATGGCGGACTTCTACAAGAATCGATTCAAGCGAATCTTTCCCATGTACGCACTATCCATTCTGGCGTCAGTCACAGTGGCGTCGTGGCTGTTCACGGACAGGTATCGTCTATCAATTCCCAAGTAGTTTTTGAAAACGATCTGACCTACTATTGTAACAATCAATAATGGTATGACTTTTCGTATAAGAAATTTTCGTATAGAGAGTTATGAGTGTTTGAAGGATTTTCGAGAAAAAAAAATATTTTGAAAATGGAAGAAAAATCTCATTTTTCATATTTCGGCAGCTACAGTGCAGAATATTTAGGGTAAAATGATCTACTCGACGAGACGAATCCAATACTCTCTTTCATTTCGCTCGTCGATTAGGTTGAAGAGAGTTATGAGTGTTTGAACGATTTTCGAGAAAAAAAACATATTTTGAAAATGGAAGAAAAATCTCATTTTTCATATTTCGGCAGCTACAGTACAGAATATTTAGGGTACAATGATCTACTCGACGAGACGAATCCAATACTCTCTTTCATTTCGCTCGTCGATTAGGTTGAAGAGAGTTATGAGTGCATAATGTGGCATGTTTTTTTCACATTTCTATCAGACTTTTCTACACGATGCGTCACAAACTCCCGTGGACGGCCGCTTTTGCAACGAACATCGGCAATTTACTCGACACGAAAGATTACTGGACGGCGGTTGGTATTTGTCTGAAGTATACAAACAAATTTCGAATAATTGAGGTAAATGAGATCCACATGTTCACTCACACGTGGTCACTCGGAATCGAGGTTCAATTCTACCTCATCGCTCCTTTTCTTCTTCTGGCGGAAAGACTAATCACTCTCAAAACCTCAGCTCCGACCTTCGTATTCCCACTTATAGTCACTCTAGGTGGGTATACATCGGCTATAGGTCTCACACTTAATCTGGTTACAGTATCTCTCGTGCTATATATCGTCACAAGTCCCATCTTCTCGTTCAATTCGATTATCACGAGGTTACGGTTTCGATTTCTATGGAAAAATCCTCATATTACTATATTACATCTATTACTATTATTAAAATTATTTGTTGTATAAGTTACATCACGCATTCTTATTACAGGCTGTGGCAGTTCCTAGTGGCAAAAGTGATCTCGGACATTTGTATTTTCTTGTTCATTCGAATTCAACCAAACTGCGGAGAAAGTGACGATGAACTCAAACGAATTGGAATTCAAGGTGAATAGAAATTGTCATGCATTTGGTGGGATATAATGGCGTTCATGACTTCGATCAATTGCCATGGAAAGGTTTCACGATGAATCTTGAGGCAATCTGAAATATTTCCTCCTCCATTCAAACATTCTATCAATCCTCTTTTCGATGGAAAAGTGTATGATAACTGAATGATACCATTGTTGCACAACTTCATCGTGGAAATCTTACATTCATGTGCACTTTCAGATGTAGCTACATATTGTCTGGTTCTTTCCTTCTCTTGTTTCGCCGTTCTCGCTGCTCTCTCTCCTGATTACACAATCGACCCCGATCTCCTCCGTTTCGCTGTTCTCTCTTCAATTACGTTCATTCTCATCGCTGGCAAGAAACCATTCACAACAGCCAAAATATTCGAACTTCCGTGAGTCGACGAGTAAAAGATTCCAGTGATGCCTGCAAATTGCATGCAAATTATTTTAGATTATGGTACAGATCACCTAGCCTAAGACATTTTGTTTAATGAATATCTTGCATTAATCAGATTTTTAAAGGATTCTCACTTTCCTCGGTGATATCTCTTACGTCGCATACCTGGTTCACTGGCCGATAATTGCATTCACAAAGTTCTTCTTTGACATAACGTCATTCGGAGTATTCGGTGAGCTATTATTATCTTAAAATGGGACACACACGAAATGGACTGCCTGTGCGAGCGCCCACTGTCTCAATCTCTCCATTTTATTTTCGATTGCGCAGTCATTTATGACGTTTTTCTGCGGAACGTTTTATTATTTCTAAAGCATACTAGCGAATTTGTACTGTCGAGATACAGTAGCCGAATGGTCGACATTTCCAGATGGCTCCTTCGTATTAATCGTCACTCTTCTCGTCGCTTCTATAATCCATTTCCATCTGGAGCGTCCTTCTCTCTCATGGCCATTTCCTCTATCGACGACTGTTGTCATTGTTGCATACGTTCTCTGTGCACTCAGTTTGACTCCTCTCCTGTTTCGAGTCAGACACGAAGTGTTCATCGGAGGTGCGCATATATATTCTTGAGAGAAAGTGATCACTTCAGCATAAATTTAAAATATCTACAAATTTTGATGCGCTATTATCGATAAGCAGATGTCCAATAATATCAGTGAGAATTTCAGAATCAGTTTGGTCGTCAGAGTCGTATCTCTGGAACAACCATCTCGATCAGCATTGGAAAAGTGAAAATAAGAATCGGATGCTCTTCGTCGGTTGTGTCAACGACACTGAAGGCAGAAACTTCATTGGAAAGACTGCTCTCAAAATGGAGAAGAACTCTCACTGCATCGTGGTGCGAAAATCATGCGTATTTTTTCATTTACGATTATCTAGACAGAAAATAGTGCCTTTCTGGCGGTATGAACGGCGAAATATAAATAAAACTAAATTTCAGAATGGCAACCCTGCGTCGAACCTTGATATTCTTCTCATTGGAAATTCATTTGCTGGATTCTCCGCTCCACTTTTCCACGTACGTTCTACCGGTCCTGAAATTGAATGCACAATCTTTTTCAGGACATCACAGCAGGCAGATTCCGTTCACTTCGAGGAATCATTCAGAAAGGTCCATTACCATAATCTCAATAACAATGACAACTTTGTTTGTCCAGTATGATTACAACGTCAGGAAAATAACACTTAGTGATTTAGTAAATATCAACTACTGCGTATTCATTATTACTGAAGTACACTTACTAATGACAATAGGGATTTTGACAACGAACATTACAAGTGCATTGTGGTAAAGCCTCCCTCCCTTGACACCTAGGTTCTCATTATTGTGTTTACATGCTTTACCTCCAAGTCTCTAGTCATCATTTGTGCAGGTTGCTCCTTCATTCAACCTCAGTCGACTCGTTGTCAACAATATCGCGAAGCCGTCTACAGATTAGCAGATGCCATCCGACCAGCAATCATCATCGTTAGCATTCGGACGTGAGATTTACTAAAAAACAATTAGTTTTTCCCTCTTTATTATCGGGTATAAATAAAAAGCAAGCTGAAAAAAAATATGCTATTTAGGTACGCTAATCACATGGGACCTATAGAAGAGGACGATGAGGCACTCGCTGAGATGAAGAGCATCTTTGAGAAACTGACGTAAGCATCGCTGCATACGGCTCAAAAACTCGTTGTTCGAGCAAATGATGTTTTAGTGAGCGTCAGATTTCGGTTGAGCAGTGTGAAACGCAACAATGATCGATCATCTTCGACCAATTACAGTTTGTATTCTCGTTATATCATCGTTGACGACGGATATCCGGCTGCACGAGTTCCCTCGACAGTTCCCACTTCACTCATGAAACGAGCCCGATTCAACCAGACCATCACCGACCTCAAACAGGATTACAAAGTTGCTGACTTCATTTTCTTCAAAACTATTTTCATTTCAGGCATACTTAAACCGATTCCGTCATTATTTCGATCGCATGAGTCAATTCAATCAATCTAACATCGTTCGGTTACAGACTGGTAGGCTACTATTCAACGGAAGCGACACATTTTCCTGGTTTGAAATATTTGAGAAATTTTTTAAAAAAATTTTCAAATTGGAGGTATAATCCTCTCAACGGGCACTCTCGCTACTGCGACGACTACCATCTCTCTAATGAGACATTCGAGATACTACGACCACAGTGGAAGATTAAGTTCGACATTGTTTTCGACCTTCTATCACTGGTTGGCATACGGTAGCTTGCGCATTGTGCGTTCTTCCTGAGTAAAGTTATTTCCCCTTTCCTTGCGTTTCTTTCAACTCCTCACGTTCAGTATTGATCTTCTGACAAGGCCTCATGTCAGACGCTATTCATTCTTGAAATTCCTTGTGTTTGGGAAGGGATCATTCCTCGAATTCACAAGTCCAAACAACCTCTGAGAGGCCTCCTTGAACAAATGGTTGACGCGCGTGTCGCCCGTGGCAACGAAGATTGTGTGAGAAGTGTGAATATCATCTATCGAAAGTGTCATCGCACTTTGAATGGCGCCTCGTACGACTTCGACATTGGACACACCCATTCCATTGAGTGCCGAGATGCAGGGAGGTGCGCCTCCCTCTCTCCTCCCTTATCCCCCCTCAATAATGAGGTGATAGGGGAGGAGACATACTGTATCTCCAACCCTACCTTCTTAGATTCTAATGATGGGGATACTGTAGCTCCTCTTCCGCTCTTAAGTTCAAAGGATAGGGAGTAATGTATCGCATTCCCATTTCCCCTCTAAGATACGGTCATAGGGAGGATGCATACTGTATCTCTTCCCTATCTCCTTTGATTGTATGGATACTGTAGCTCCATCGCATATATTCTTTTACAGCGGCGAGCATGCATATGGTTCGTGGGGAGGAGAGACGAGTGTCCACCGACGACGACGATGACGTCATCGAGGGAAATCTCTGCTGCAACGTGATGGCCACCACGGGTACTGTACCTCAGTTAGCGACTATTGACGGTACGGTGCTTCCCTCAGACACACTCGAGGGTACTGTACCTCATCTTCCGTTGGTGATTACTGTATTGCAGCTGCTGGGTGTCTTCTGACGTGCATTCATCTCCAGTCATTCTTCCATTCGACGGCCAATGCAGTGGTTGTTCCTGCTCGGGCAATCGGACGATTCCTCTCGCGATGCTTCCGTCGTAATAGCAACAATGACATTGACCAGATATGAACTACGTCATCTCAAGTGAAATTCGAAAAGTCCCCCCTCCGATATATCTTCCCTTTATTTCTTGTTACATTTCAAATCCTGCTGCATCTCAGGCGTAGATAAACTAAAATTGTAATTGTGAATTTTAATTGTGATAAGATATGTCCATTCGGCTTCCTCCTAGATTTCCCCGATTTCATCGTTTCTTGGACAAGAAAAATAAGCAACCGTCAATATCTACATCTAGGCATTGATTACAACCGGCAGTGCATTTCATAAATCATTTCCCGTCCTTTGATTCTTCCCTCGAATTGTCCCCTCTCCTCGTAGTCAACGTTCCCATTTCCCCCTGTTTCTGTCCTTCACTTTCATCTCTTCTTTTCAAATGTCGGATAAACAGATATGACTATGTTATTGCACTTCCTCTAATCACTACAACTACAAAGTCAAGTGCTGCTCATTTGTGTCTGGTTTTGCCTCATTTCGTGTTTCCTGCACGGCAAGACATATTTCCTGCCCCTTCGTAAATATAGGATTCATATTTGCAACCTTTTTTCTACACAATTCTCTATTCTCCACTATTTCGTTTTCCCTCATTCTTCAAATTCTTCTCGCCCATCTTCTCTTTTCTCATTTCAGGCGTTTTCCTCACTGCTCTCCGCGTCTTTCTGGGTGTTTCAATTCCTCTTGAATTATGCCTCCTGCCATTCCCATGGTCAGTTTCAAATATCGGAATTGGAAATATAGCGATATGGTTTACATTATTTTGGAGCGGCTTACCGTAACCCTCCTCATCACGTCTCATCTTTTTTGACGACAATCATGACATCATATTACATTTCGACATCATATTTGATACGATCAAACAAAATATCAAAATGTTACTTCCTGTGTTCTCCTAATTCTATCTGTTTGGTAAACAAGGAAAGTCCGTGTTTTGACTTTCTGGAATGACCGTATCACTTTGTAAATGTAATGCTAAATGCCCTCTCTCATTGCAGAATGCGACAATCTCCTTCTCCCGTTCGTCCGCTCGTCGTGCATGGGCGGATCATCTCATCGTCATCTTCTCAGTCAAACTCTTCCTCATCTTCCTCTGTCTCTATGGGAAACGTCTCATTCTCCTCTTCGCTTCCATCCAAAAGGATGACGACGACGATGAACCGACGGTCGCACAACTGGAGGTACAGAGGAGAACGGTGCGTCGTGCGACGCCTCGACCACGACGCGCCATGTCCGTGCGTCGCGGTCGTCGCCCGCTTCTGATGACGTCGTCAGTGGATCGTCGCCCTGCGACTCCTGCCTTCCACACTCGTTCCCCTCGTCCGTCGTACATCCAATCCTTCGATCTCTGAATTGAACTTCGAATGGAATTGTGAGAACTCGCCAATAAAGTTTCTTCACCGTTAGTGTGCAGTGCATTCACATTTGTCACACCAATCGAGTGATTGACGATGAATGAGAAGAGTTCAGTGAGATAAAGAGAGAAAAGAGGAAGAAGAGGAACCACCGATAGTTGCCGGGGAAATGCGCAGATATTGCGCCCAAAAGGAAATTGGAGGTAGATCCGGGCGCCATTTTTTCTATCCAATTATCGCAATCTTTCAACACATAGCAGTACCAACTGCCCTCCTTTCTCCCCCTCTCTATCTCCTCATATCTCTATATCGTTCCGGTTCGCTTTCTTGCAATGTAGCTGCTCTGATCACACTCACTGACCCCGATCTATCCTCTTCTCACTCAATTATATGTCTTTTTGTCGGAGCGGTCATCTTCCCCCTCTCTCTCCTCTTGACATTCGTTCCCGCTAGTTCTAGCGCTGATTCATTCAGTGTTTCTGATCGAGAGACGGATGGCTGCTATGAACTCCACTAATTCCATTGTTGTTCTCCCTCCTCTCACTGAGATCGGAGGTGGATTGAAGATATCCCCAAATATCTGGATATTCTTGGTCGCTTTCACTGTGATAATCGCCCTTTTCGCCCTCGTGGGACTCATCAAGTACCTGAGAACGTAAGTCATTTCTTGTATTATCCCATAGATCAACTCTCTAGTGCCTCTCGCAAAATCAACACCCTTTCATCATTGGCAATGTATGGTGTACACTTTAGAAAGCTGTCTTTCGAATACTTGAGTTATGTACTACTACACATAACGTGTGTACGAAAGACAAACTCGCGGATGTCTTCATCTCTTCTGAATTTCAGGAAGCAATCTTCAGCGAGAACAACGGATGTTCGCGATGAATTCATGCAGAGCAAGGTCGGTTACACTTTTCACCGTTCACTCACACTAAACAGTTTGACGGTTGTCCCAATTCGTTACCGTGTCTTTTTTATGGTTGTCCCTAAAGGCTACCGTATAACCCCATTCAGGATGTGACTCCTCGTGAGATCTTCTCAGTTGAATCTGGTAGCACTCGCACTCACTGCCTTCCAACTCCCCCTCCGACAGCAAAGACGTCGCCCACTCACAATCTCAGTCCACCAGAGGTTAGACATAACATACATTTGATTTTTTACTAGTCAGAAAGTATACGCCGCCTCGTTCCTACCAAAACTTTATGAAAAGTGTATGACTTGTTCCACCCCGTCTCTCCTACTTCCCCCTCACTCTATGTTTGGCGGTTGGGTGACCGGTAGGCTGGGTACGGGTGCCAGGCGGCCAGTGTTGCACATTGCGCTAGGTGTCGTTGCTATTAAATTTCATTCCAGGTCATCATCACTCCCCCGACGCCGATTCCTGGAGAAGAGGAACGAACGAAGACGAAGAGATCTTATTCCCTCGAAGACTTCTGAGCACTAATCTGATTCACTAATCACCATTCACGTTCCGTATCCTCAATTTAATAGTTCCGTTCATTTGTACGCTGAGTAATGGTCTCGGACCTCACATAGCATCCATCGAGGACAATTCGTCCATGGACGGGATATTACGTCGTTCATCTTCTCTTCTTTTGGGTCGCCGTTCCTTATTTCACCCATCTCATCCATTCACAATCCTGTTCAGAGCTTTTCCTCCACTCTCACTTGTATTGTTTTCATGTATTGCTTGCAATAACTCCTGACATACGCACTATTTGTTCTGCCGACAAAGTATGATATCCTAAATGAAGCAGTCTCGATTCTCAAGTAAACATCCGACGCAGCTTTTGGCCCAATCTTCTTATCATGAACGTGGCCCTTGAAACTTTTGATTGCATGTTGCATCTTCTCTCCTTCTCAAAACTTCCTTCAGGATGGCCCCGCCATTCCATCGTTTCTACAATTCCGATTTCGTTTTCTCTCCTTCTGGATTGACAGTACCCAACTCCATTATCTCCTCTCACCCCATTATTCACACCAATCCCTACTTCTCCATCGGTGTTGCTGCCGCTGCCGAAATCCTCTTCGGAGTCGTGAGTTCATCATATTTTCTCATTTACGGATACAGCAGTTTCAATAAAAAAAGCATAGTTTCTTCCCGACTTTGAGCTGGGCCTGCGGGAGAACACTGTTATGCAATTGTACATTTGAAATAAATTTGTATACCAGCTTCTGGAAATTACTGTAAAACAGTGGTCGCTCTTCAGATTACGATATGTGCCTCGTGTCAACTATTCTGCTTCGCACCGCCGAAGCCAAAGTGGGTTTTAACTTTTGCTAATTGAAAATGTTAAGTGCAACCTAAACTCCAAGCTTCTCTAAACTCCCATCCTCTAAACTCGAAACATGAAACACTTGAAATAATATCGATTGATATTTGATTCAGAATCTTCGTGGGACTTCCTCATTAGTCGCAAAGTGGGCGTTCAGACTTAATTACGGTAGATTACTTCATCTTGTTAATTACTTGAACCGGCCAAATAGTCTCATGATCAAGTAGGCACGATGACTATGCGAAAAAAAACATTTTCGTTCTCACGAGAAAATGCATTATCATCCAGAAAATCGGAAGTACTCTTTAAATTTATAAATATTTTTCAGCCCCCAGCTGAGCACCATCACTGAGTGGGAGTCGAATCCGGGTTCGCCCGATCAAAACAGAGAAATCGATCAAGTCAACGGATCCATATCTTCTCCCCTCCTCATAAACTAAGATATACAAGCTTGACCACAGTAGATATTGTGACACTTCAGAACATTCCTCTATACAGATATAACGCTTGCTTGACTACGGTAAACCACGACGCACAGTACTCCTAATTGACAATTCATCATTAGAATTCGAATTACGTGCCACATTCCTCTTTGTTTCGTCCCAATAAAGCAGCGCGGCTTCATCCGCATTCCCTTCACATCCTAATAGAATGCGGTAATGGATGGGAGCAAGGAGGGACGAGATATTGAAGACCAGTACGTCCCCTTGTTCTTCCTACGGTTGCCTGCTACCTTCCTAGCGTGTATCTGCAAACGGATTTTTGTTTGTTTAGCAACGAAATTTGAAAAAAAATACTGAGCCCTTTGAAAAAAATACAATTGCAAAAATCGTAGTAAATTGTCAGAAAGGGTAATTCGCCGGTGTTGTCATCATCCTTATTATGCTGCACCGTCCACTAGTCGCCCTCTTCCTCCTTCCCCTCGCTGTGAGCTACACTTCTAACATGGTAAGCATTTGGTATTGATGGGTACAGTAATTAATCCCTTGATTCTGCGTTTCTACAACAACACTCACGACAATCGTATTCGTGACATGGTCAGAAATTACTACACGGGAAAGGAGGACGGGCTCGTTATTCTCTATGTAAGCTTGCTCATTATCATTAATTACGTAATTAATACTTATCTCATAGATGGTCTTTGTGGGCTGCTCTGCTATGTGCATGTTCACGTTGCTGGGCCTCTTCCTCAAGAAGGTCTACTGTGGTCACTGGTGAGATACCAAAGTCTCGCACATGATTCAATCCACTTCAGGCCCTGCCACTGCATCAATGACGATGACACCGAGGACGAAAGGGACCGAGAGTGATGAGGTACCTTCTACAGGAAGTGAACAAATTCGTCTGGTTCAGACTGACTACGGTGTTGGTGTCACCTGTGGAAGTAGTCCTGCCTTCTTCCTGCTCGACTCACGACCAAGTGAGAGTACAGTACCCAGGAGGAACCGTCGTCCCCGTCTAATCGATAATTGACATGAGTCCAAGGGTCCCCAGTCACAGTACAAGAACATAAATATGAGTCTCAAGAGATAAAGTCATTATATCCGAGCTTTTCGCCCCGCAAACTGATAATTTGAAAGGGAAATGTGCCTGACATTTTCTTTCATCTGATGTTTTCGACATGCGAGATTTGTTTCAATGCTTCGGAAAGACTGATGCTAGTGAAAAACTAGTGATAACAGCAAAACAGCGTTGCTAAGTACCTACAGTAGGATATTTAAAGAGAGGCACTTATTTGAATCTTTGATGTGCAGGCGTGCTCGCCTGCTGGGACACTCCCTCCCATCCCTATGCGTGAGCCATTCCAACAACTGGCACTTTGCCAATTCCTGGCTTTTTGCCAAAAACTCCTCATTCGAATTTCCTTTCGTGTTTAGACGAAAAATCATTATTTTCTTTCCCTATTTTCGATTATTCATCTTCTCTCCTCTCTCCTCTCTTCGTATTTCGATTTTTGTTCTGCGTTACTGACGATTTTTCTCTTGAAAGCGTCATATCGAGTCTCTTCCGCTCTCCTCTCTGCGTTTAGTGTTGTGACCGTGTATATTCCCACCATTTCAGAGATGGGAAGACTAAAGGACTTACTCTCCGAGACTACAAAGAAGGGCGGTGTTCTGCTAATGGATGGAAGCTTCTCCGAGGAACTTTCCAAGACGGAAGTTCAGTTCAAGGCAAGTGTTTACGTTTTTTTTTTGTTTGCTTATTTCCTTCTTCTTTGTCGATATTGCTCCCAATTTAGTACTTGTAAGTTGGAAGTAATGCTTATTTGACGAGCATTCTTCTTCAGGATCATCCTGGCTGGACGGCACTGGCCAATTTCGACTATCGTGAAGTGGTGCAGGGAATATATGAGGAGTAAGCATCTATTCCTTCTCGAACCGAGAAAATGGACTGGTGTGAAGCGTTGTTTTGTCCAGTTGGATCACTCTCGGATGTCGAATCATCACTGCTAACACGTATCACCACTGTTACGATGTGCTTGAACCAATCTTCGGAGACGATAACGTCAAGAAGGCTTTCAGAGTCAGTTTCGGTGTTGTTTACGGATGGGGAATGTTCATTTTTTATGTTTGATTTGTACAAGAAGACAACACTCATCATCTATTACCTACTGAATGTCTAATTTGTAAAAAAAAGAAAAAAATATATAAAAAGGAAGTATTTCAGCAAGCCGTCAACGGAGGTCACGTCGCTCGCTTCGCCAAATACAAGGAGAATGAGGTACAAAATGAATCATTCGATTTATTACAAAAAAACTTGCTATTAGGTCGTTCTTCTCGTTTCAATTGGCTCGTACGCGACGAAGTTGAGAGACGGCAGTGAGTACACCGGAGCCTATGCAAAGACATGCAAGAGAGAGGTCAGTAATCACTTTATTATTTTCTAGAACACGTCGAACATCAAAACAAGTGTTCAGATTGCACATTCGTTCCCGGTTATATAAATGCAGTAACTGAGAGAATTAATCGAAAATTCACTTTGATTTACTTTCACGATAAAATATCATTTCCAGGACGTCTTCGACTACTACCGTAAGCAGCTCGAAATGGCTGATAATTCGGATCACGATGGTTAGTTTTATATTATTTATTTTTGGTTCGATGGCATCGTGCAAATAATGCTTGAAGTGAAAAATAACTGCTCTACTAAATTTAATTTGTATCGTTGAGGTATTCTCTTCGAGACGATTCCTACAATGAAAGACGTCGATGCAATTATTCAGCTGTCGAAAAACTCCGGAGATTGCGTCGTTTCTCTTAGTCTCGAGGTAAGCCGCATTTCTATTCACTTCCCATTCGGTGGAAATAAAGAAGGGAGAGGACTTAGAGAAAATAATGCCCCGTGGTAATGCTACGGTGCGCATTGTCATACCAACACATAAGTAAAATACTTATTTGGCCCATGCCTAAATTGAAATCTTGGAAATCTCTTCATATTGCAGAAACTGAATCTGCGTGACGGAACACCGATGGGAGAAGCAATCGAATTGCTCTTGGACGCCGATAATGTGAGATATAAACATTTGAAGAAAAAAACAACAACAAAATCATGATACTGGTGTAGTTACCATGCCGATGGGACGAGATATCGGAAAGATATTACATTAAAAACTAGTCATCGTGTTTTATGAGAGGGAGTAAATAGATGGGGATACTGTATAATTGAGTGTGTGCACTGATTACGGTATATTTGTGCATCTCAGGTGATCGGAATCGGCATCAATTGCACGGATCCGAGGGATGGAGAGTCTCAGTTACAAGAGATCGTATCTTATGGATGGCTTGAAACCCATAGATTCATCTTCATCTACCCCAACTCTGGAGAATCTTTCGTCAATGGAAGGTTAGTCAGTGAGAATGCGACTTCATTGACCATCAATCTGCGTTGTACTCGCCTTCAGGAAACTTCTTTATTTTTTTCGAATTTTTAGGACCAAAAAATATTTTGTGTGTCTACCGTATCCCCAACTACCGTATGCTGTCGATGTGACGGATCTCTGCCATATTTGGGTTTGAAATGATCCTCAGGATGTCCCCATGACGGGAAGACGATTCTCACATTTCCAGTCTCGCATTAGCTGCTCTTTTGAGCGCCAATTCCGGGAATCGTGACGTGTGCCTTGCTTCCTTTCACTAACCCTCTGGTCTCTTTTCCCTCTCCTCTTCTTGTGAACTCTCTTCTCACTCTCTGCTTCTCTCGTCTCCTCTCCTGTCTCTCCACACTCTCTCACTATACTTCCTCGTTACCATCGATTGGAGACTCTGCCCTGAGAGGGGAAGAGAGGGGAAAGGGAGGGGGCGAAGAAGAGGAAGGGAGTAAACCGCGACGCGCCTGCTCAGTTTGCAGAGGCGCGTCGCGGCTCCCCCGACTCTCAATGGAACAGGGCGAGAGAGTAGAGAGTGCAGAGAAGCGCGAGATAAGCGTATGAGTCATCGTGGAAATATCGATAGATCAGAGATTGAAAAATAGAAACATGCAATTTTCAGCTACCAGGGCGAGAGAGCGGAATTGCACAAGCTCGTCGACAAGTGGCACAGAAATGGAGCGATCGCTATCGGAGGTAGATCAAAATCATGATACCATGCTTGAAAGTTTTTTTAAAAACTTTGTTTCTTTGGTAATATCGTGTCCGATGTCCACGGGTATCAATAAACTTTGTGTACAATCAGTCTCTCCTTAATTATATTCATGATCTATTTCCATACTGCGGATACGGTACTCCGCGTTTTTGTACTACACTGAATTTTAAGCCGATGAGTAAAATCGTTGGATACTAGTCGAAATACGAAGGCGAAAGTTATATATGTTTTAGGATGCTGTCGCGTCGGACTCAATGAGATGAAGTTGATAAAGGAAGCCGTCTACGACATCAACCAGAAGATCGAACCCGAGGTTTATTTTTAAAATATATTTATTACACCCTCGAAGGATAACAATTAAAGGTATACGATATGAGAATCAAAACTGAATTTTGAATATTAGTTGTGGTTCTGCAAAAATTGGCATATGTGCATTTATAATGCATAGAAACTATTGGAATTTAGAAACTATTAGCGCCGAAGAATACTGTAAGAATTAATTCGGCGCCTCTGTTGTGCCTGTGTACGATCTGCATAGTGCATAGAAAATGTACAAGACAAGGTGGAGCAATTTCAGCCGGTACGTAATCAGGCACACAAAACTAGTGGGTAGAAAGTTATTAGCGAAACTATGTTGGGTAATAAAGTGTGAGCTGAGTTAAGATATGGACATTTATAATGAACATCGTTGCAGAAAAAGGAAGAACCAAAGAAGAAGATGGTGAAAACGAAGATGAATCCAGTGGTGGAATCAGACGATGATTCCTCAGAATCTGAATGAATCCCTTCTCCTCCTTTCCCTCTCAGTATCCCCAATGATCTCCCCTCTCCACTGCCCCTTGTCCTTCTCCCACTCTGAAAAAAACTAGGATCAGGAAACCCAGTGAAAATCCCCACTTATCTATACGTGAGAGTCACTAGAAATAGGGAACATGTTCACGTTGAATCCTCATCCTATTGACTTTTTTATGAGTATGTCCTTGCCTTCCTTTCTATCCCGATCATCTCTTCCTTCTCCACCGAGCTTCATTCCGCATTTTGCTGACATCCCGACAAGTATTCCGAGTGTACACAAACTTTAATTATTTATTTCGTACGCCACACTGTTGTCTCTTTCCCCGTTCCCAGGTACGAGAAACTTCGGTTGTTCTCCAGTGCAAAGTGCCGTCCGCGACTGCTTTCCCCGTGACTACGCCACACTCTCCGCTTTAAACCACACACATAGAAAAAGACTTTCATACGGCTCATAAAACATGAGTAGTCATACATACAAAACAAAATATATTATATATAAGACATTTTTGTCTTTTATGTAAGGCACCCAACGTTTGACTGTCCGTATGTAAGACCTTTCCCAGTGTGTACCCACAATATCCCGATTACCATTCTCCTTATCCCGTTGTCTTGTGATGCAGTCCCGATTAGCGAAGAGTTTTTATACAAAAGATCGCTAGAGTATATATCTTTATTATCTTTGTATATCAGAGTAATTATTTGAATAAAGTTACAAATAGTATGTAAAAGAGCAATATAGAAATGGGAAGAGGGAACACAGGCTTCGATCAGGGTGAGCTCACCAGGGATCTGTGTGATCAACAGTTTGTGATGCAAAGAGACCGGATGCGGTATCGGGATACTAGCACTAGGTTATCGATTAGGGAAGACTAACAATTGATCTAAAAGAAGCACGAGCTATTCGATGACTGTTGACTGTGACACAAAAGTGGTAAGCAAGGAAACTTCGGCAAACTTTCAGTGCAACGAATGGAGAATGAACCAAAAAGAAACAAAGCAAACAATAATATGGTGATGCAACAATGCCCAAATGTTGGGTGGTTGGTTAGAGTACATCAAAAAAAGATCATTATGATCACTATAAATGCCAAGTGAATATCAAACATTACTGTGTGGTCAACAAAAGATAATGCCCAATGAGAAAAGTTGCTAGGGGTTGATAAGCTATGGATTATTTCCAGTAGTAGTTATTATAGATGGGACCGTCGGTTTCCCTTCTCTTCTGGTCCTGACGAGCCATGAATCGACGAAGTGCGTCGGGCACTCGAGTGCGGCACTCATCTGAACAAATTATGTCATTACATTTTTTTTAAATATTTTATTTACTATTCTTTTCGTTGATCCGATTATGTCTGCATGTGTTGACGCACCCATGCGGAATACAATAAATAAAGAAATAAATTAGATCGATCCTTTTAGATCGAAATAAATTAGATCGTAAAATTACAGTATTCTCACCAGGGTATCCGAAGTTCCTCTCACGCTCCATCTCAGCTGCGATCTGGGCGGCTGCAAAAGTACCTTTTACTATTTAACTCCTTTCCATGCCTATCATTTTCCTCTACCATTCAGTTGCATCAAGATCTAATGCACTCACGCGTCTTTCCCTTCTTCTTCGGTGTCTGTCTCTTCCTCGGGATCGTGGGCACGGATCTGGGTGCGACGGGCACCGCGATATCAGCCAGATCTGCCGGAATCGGAAGAGGAGCGAGTCCACGAGGGAAGAAGGCGGGAATCGCCGTTGTCGTTGGCTCGACCACAGTCGTCGTCTTGACGGGCTTGGCTGGCTTGAGATACGCACGAACCGTCATCGACTCCTCAATCTCCATGGCTGCGACCGGTGCAGCAACTGCGGCTGCAGCTGGTGCGACGGGTGCGACAGGCTCGATCTCGATAACGGGAGCGGGAGCATGAGTACGAGGAGGTTGTTGAGAAGAGAGATCGAAGAGAGCAGCGACAGCAGAAGAAGAAGAAGAAGAATTGAGATCATCTGAAAAGAGGGTTTAAAAAAATAATCTACAATTTCGAATTGGAGCAGAAGCGTGTATGAGCATTTTGCATCCAGCACTTTCCGAAACTATGATATATCTTTGCTCTTTCCTCTTTGCTTATCGATTGATGTATGGTGGGAAGGCTATTATTGCTTTCTCACCCGTGCCAAATGCCGCGCGCGGACGCGGCAAGTTTCGAAAACAACGCTAACCTTGAGCAGTTGGCGGGACAACAGCAGGAGTCTGCTTGCTTGTTGCCGGCACTTTGCGAACTCTCTTCACTTTAGGCTTGACTGTCTTCGGAGTAGCGACTGCTGGTGGATCGGGAACCGTCGGTGGGGCAACTGGCACTGCTGCAGTCTTAGGAGGATGCTGCACTGATGGAGTGGAGATGGGAGAACCTGATTGAGAGAGCATTGGTCATGGATTTAGAGTAGAAATGACCGAAAATGGAAGCTCTTTTCCAGAAAAATAAACCAAAAAAGTAGTGTTCTCACCCTTCTTCTCGGCCTCGTCAAGCATTCTCGCCGCGTCGAGAAGCATCGAAATCGATTGATATGTGAGAAGAGAAATCTCTTCCTGGGTCAATTCGCCTGCAATGAGAAACTTATTAAAGCAACTGACAGAAAGTTTTGAAAAACGATTCGAAAATCAACAGAAATTCCGACTCTTATTGTGCAAGGTTTACGAAACACTTACGTTTGTCCGTTTTTGGGTGTCCCGTGGCCCTCTTATGGGGTGAATTCTTCTTAGGCGGCGAAGCATTCCGTTTCTTGCCCGTACTTTTCGGTTTGGGCTCTGGAAAGCGCTGCGATTATCGATTGAAAGAAGAAAGAAGCCGAAAGTGCTGCTTACCACTCGACGCGTACAAATCGCGTCGCGCGTTGGAAGTAGTGGCCATTCCAAGTCGAGGTTGTGAACTTCCCCGTTCGATTGAGGAAGAGACCAGAAGTTTATCCAAAAATAAAATGAAATAAAACAACGAAAAGCTCGCAAATTCAAAATTAATAAAGAATAAACCGAAAAATATTCAGCTCGCGAAAAGACAGAATGTTGATGCACCCAGGCACACCACGCAACTATCGTACTCTCATCCATTCCCATCTACGCGCGGTTTCTCTGATTTCCCAGTTGTCTTGTGTGATTTCTCCAACTTATCTTTTTTGCTTTGTGTTATGTGAACTTTACTCTTGTTTTTTCAAAAAATTTATTCATTTATATGATGATTATTGGTGCATTCGACGTGTTCAATCTCTGGCGGGGAATATCCGATAGGAGGGATAAATGCAGGGAGAGGATGAGATTTGGGATTGAGATCCAGGTTGACATGCCCGAAATCGACGTCGAAGTCATAACAGAAAACGGAGAGGAACGAAATATCGTACACCGTTTGATCTGCAAAGTAATATATATTATAAATAAATATCAAATAAATATTTTGAGCCACTCAGAGAAAGTCGTTATTACCTCCTGCAAGGCGAACTACAACATCTTCACTGACATAATCTTCATGCATCGCGCAATGGCTAAAATGATATCATAATTTCCAGACAATATCAAATTTTCTCACTGTCCCAGTCGATCTCTTCCCTGAATCAGCGCTTTTCTGCCAATTCCTCTCTCAATTTTGCCCGAGCCGGCGAAGAACCAGCCATCTGAATATTCGTTGAATTTTTTTGTGTGTCTGCAAGGCACCTGGAGGAAGACTTCCTCTGAAACTGAAAGACGGTACGAGAAATGTTTGCGAATCTAACACACGGATGGGGGCTGATGAGACCTGTAATAAAATTCAATTGGAACTTGGTGAACTCTCGATCCTTTGAGAATATAAGAACAAACAAGCAGCTACATCTCACATTATATTGCTTCCCGACCAAACCAATTTTGGAGTTTAGTGGGGCGTGCAAACAGCAAAACTCTGTCGGAATGACATCAGAAACGAGTCGAACAACGGCCGAATAGATCTGCAATAATAACAACTGAAAGAAATAACAATAATTTTAAATTAATTGCTGAAAACAACTCGATTACGGTAACATTTGATCGTGTTCATGTAAAAAATCAGTTAGGAATAGCGATTACGCGCGCAAGATACGGTAGTTGGCGTCAGAATGTAGCCAGTCTCTTTCTCGCCAAGGCGCACCAAGGTAAGCGTTCAGTTGTATTTTCACGCTTACTATTATTTATTGGTAATATATATGTAAACATTTGCTGTTTTAGACATGGAGGCGACCCATCTGCTTGGCTGGGTCGCCATTCTCGCGTTTCTCGCTCCCTGCGTCTTCTCTGGAGAACCCGATCAGACTCAGCACTCGGGTCACGCGAAAGAACTGACTCATGTCGGCAAGGTGGTCAGTGTTTTTATTCCTTCTCCCTTCTCTTACCCTTGCCCTAACTTCGATCATGCGTACCAATAACTATCCAAGCCGATGAAAATGCCGAATCACACAGCATTTGCACATTCCACATCTGAATTATTGGTTATGGTGAGAGGCATTTCACCAATCCTCGCAATTATAACTATACTAGGAGAATAAGGTGACTTGCAAAAATCGTATTAATGCAAAAATGAATAGTATCTTTTGCAATTTCAGACCGAATTGTTGTCAATCGACGCTCCTCTCGTAGTAAACTGTTCGACTCCCGTATGTGATGGACCTCTCAAGGATATCTACTGTATTGGGCCAATACTCACAGCGGCTTGGCAATTTGGACTGCAGGTTCGATCAAGATTTGACCACACAATGCTACTTTGCCCAGGAGTTAGAACGGTCGAGATGATTCACTCGCTTGCTAAAGCTACTCTATGATATTCTGAAAATAAGCCTTGTTTGTTGTACTACTATGTGTCATGCCTTCGATATCAGTTGAAAAGTTTGCCTTTGTCAGAACTCGTGCCCCGGTTCGAAACTCAAAGGATCGGCAGAGTCGGTCCTCGACAACTTCAAGAAGTAAGTTACTTTTGCAGTTTGCCCTATCACGATTTCTCTTCTAGTTTGACCTATCCACTCGATCGCTCAACCTTCACAACCTTCTGTGAAGACAACTTCGACAACGTGAAGTTTCTCGAGAGTGCGAAGTTCGACGATTGGAAGGACAAACCAGAGCCGCTTGTCAAGATTCCCGATGCCAAAAGGAGGTGAGAACGCAGACTATTCAAATTTGAATCATTGCAATACTAATTGTAAATAAATATTATCATGCGGGGATGGGTACCTGTTTGGAAGGTTAGCGCCTGAGTACTGCTCCATTTAGGCTCTTATCATGAAACTTCCATTGTATTATACCGTACAATTTCAGGAAGATTGCTCTGGAAATCCATCGTCGATGGAATGCCCTCGGCAAGAAGTTTACCACTGACGTCGTCGCAAATCCTCAGCAGTACCCGGTGACTCCTGTCCCTAATCCTTTCATCGTCCCTGGTGGAGACTTCGACATCTACTTCTACTGGGACAGCTACTGGGTAGTTGAAGGTGAGAAACAATTTTAATTTTTATTATTATTATCGTAGAGTCAAAAATATTCCCCCCATAACGAATATGGCAATACATAGACTGAGAAAGGTGACGTTCATCACCGTAGCAAGAAGGCGTTCGAATCAAAAGATCGGTATTGTTTTCAGGTCTGCTGGTGTCTAACATGACTACGACTGTGAGAGGAATCATCTCCAACTTTGCTCATCTCGTGGAAACTCACGGATTCATACCGAACTCTGGCAAACTGCAGTTAGTGAATTGTTTTTGTTCACGACCCACGATCCGATACATTAAGTTGAGCTAATACAGTTCCTATGCAGACTTTCCACTCGGTCGCAGCCTCCTCTCTTCACGCAGATGCTCTATGAATACTTCGTTGCCACCGGTAAGTTTTACTTTCCAGAAACTAAACAAAACAAGTCATGAAACCCCCAATTTTTTTTCGTTGTACCTTAGTCTATTTCGTTATAAATCTGGAGCTGATCTTCTCAGGTGACACCAACTTTACCCGTTCGATGCTTCCTTCTGTCGAGAAGGAATTACTCTTTTGGGAGAGCAAAAGACGATTCACAGTGACGAAAGACGGAGCGAACTTCGACGTCTTTCAGTACAAGGTAGCCTTCCCCGCTTGTAAGCTCTTGATCTGTTTTCACTACTCGATGAGTTTACCTAACTCACCTGCAAAATATCATGTGACGCCGGATTGTAGTAAATAGTGCCCGCATAAACAGGAAAGAGTGGGTGGAGGGAATTGGTAGGCTTACCTGTGCTAAAGGGACTCTTTAAAAGTATGTTTTAGAACTCATTCGAGGGTATTTTTCGAGTACAGATTGAAGACAAAAAAGTTAATTTACCACCTAGTCCGCAATAGCACACTACTATCCTCGGAGAAAGTCTGTAGACGAAACAAAAAAAAAAAAAAACAAAAAAAACTACTAAATGGTATATGAACAGCAATAGTAACGTACGACTTTATGCGAGCCGACACAGCCTACTCTGCTTGTGGTCATTCACAAGAAACAAAGCATTGTCACAACTTGCAGACACCATCAAACTGTCCACGCCCGGAGAACTTCTTAGTGGACTACTATCAAGGGATGAATAGCACGAGAAAACCAGAGGACGTCTGGTCATCGACAACTTCCGCATGTGAATCAGGATGGGATTTCTCGTCAAGATGGTTCTCTATGAACGGATCTCAAGCTTGTGAGTCAGAACCATTCATGTATGAAATCGGGAAAACATAGTTAGATTTAGCGACAGTATCACCTATAGGTTCATTTCTTGTAGGGATGCAAAAAACGAATAGATATCGACGAATTGATATATTTTCGGGGCATAGATAATAGTCTAATTCTCGGCTAGCTCCTGAGTAAATCGATTTTGCTGTTGGAGGATGAGAGAAGTCTCACGATCCTCACTCATCAGGCCAAAAATATGCCTTCACTGTTGTCTATGCTCACTATGAATATTGCAGACACGAAGAAGTCGATTCATACTACCGCCATCGTTCCTGTTGATCTCAACACTTTCATGGCATGGAATTACCGAGCGGTTGCCGTCATGTACAAAAAGCTCAATGATACGGCGTTAGTTTCTTTTGTTGTCGGAATATACATATAAAATATCTACGATTTGGCAACATCTAAGAGTATCTTTGCAGTAAATCTTCAACGTATCGTCAGAAGTTCAACGACTTTTCCGCGACACTCGAGAAATTCTTCTGGGACGAGCAAGAGGGCAAGGTTTTATGCCTATCCGCAAAAATATAGTGATCGGTGCAAGGGGTGATAAGAATTGAGTGGAAACAATGAAAAATATGTGCACATCAAGGGGGGACATGAAATTGTGGTGCACGTTATGATTGAATGCGATGGGAATACAGACCATAGAACATGTCACGCTAAGATGCGCACGAGAAGACGTAGAGCGGAAGTTGATGTATACATACTAACTAGTGGAGATTCAGGGAAAAGAAGTCCGATAAAATGTCCGACCATAATGGACATCTCCTCGATCCTTGCAGAGCCATGTCTAAATACCCGTAATTACAGGTATCTGGCTCGACTATGACATGGAGATTTCATCTCCGCGAAGATCCTTCTACCCATCTAATCTCTTCCCTCTTTTGATCCTCAAATCGACTGGCGATGTGATCAAACGGGTGGGAGAATATCTTGAGAAGAACAGCGTCTTCACTTTACCAGGTCGGCAATTGAATACTGCTCACTGGGGATGTCAGTTCGCTATTTGTATAACGGGGTTTTGGACTAAAGATCAGTATTACGACGGAAATGACAGACAGAAAAAAGCAGATTGCGGAGGGAGTACCCAATACCGATGACAAGAAAATAAAGACTGGGCGAGAAACAAATTGAACGGGAAACAGAGTTGAACCATTATGATCTTCAGGAGGCATTCCCTCAACATTGCCTGTCAACTCGACAGAACAATGGGATTTCCCCAATGTGTGGGCTCCGACGCTGCACCTCTTCGTTATGTCGTTGCTTTCTACACGGTAAGACTGTATGTCTCAAGCGGTCTTGTTTTGATTTCTCTACTAAGACATGGATGAAACTAGAAAGGAACTATCAAGAATATAATGCACATTATATTACTATAATAATACATCAAATAGAAGTACAATTCCGTCTACTAGAGAGTGCCAAAGATAACTCTGTCGTTGCAGTGACGCGTATCTCGTCCAAAAGGCGAAGGAGACTGCTGATCGATTTACGAGCACAGTATACCAGGGAATGTTCGAACCCGTAGAGGGATTGGTGAGTTGCTCTCCAACCAAGTTTAGTTACTAATCATCGATTTTCAAGACAAATTAATCAGGAATCTATAAGAATGAAAAAACGATCAAATACTAGGAAGCAGATTATATGTCTACCAAATGTGGCATTTTCCGGACAATACGTCTGCCCTGTGCTCATTCCATGAATTTAGTTGGTAGTGCGCACAGAAATGAATACCATTGTAGAAAGCGGGAATCTGGGAGAAGTACGATGCGAGAAAGGCCGATGGAAGTCACGGAGGAGGAGGAGAGTACCCAGTACAGGTAACTTCCTCTCAAACAACACTAAAGGCTCTCGGCAAAGCAAACACGCACACTATTCTCAGGAAGGATTTGCTTGGACCAACGGAGCCGTACTCCATCTCATCATGATGTTCGATCAACCGGCACAATTCGGATTTGCTCGAAGACAATTATCCCTTGAACC
Organism: Pristionchus fissidentatus; assembly: GCA_036245785.1. Classification (NCBI taxonomy): domain Eukaryota; kingdom Metazoa; phylum Nematoda; class Chromadorea; order Rhabditida; family Neodiplogasteridae; genus Pristionchus; species Pristionchus fissidentatus. The sequence goes on from BTSY01000007.1 coordinate 6,039,565, forward strand.
GGGTAAGCATTTACAAAATTGGCTGCGGTAGATCAAACAATGCTCGACAAAGGAAAGATACAGGTCAAAAAAGGTGGATCGCGCGCTCGAGTACAACACGTTTCTCTAACCTGATCGGCGCTCAAATATATTGCTGCCCTATCTCTTCTCTTTCTCTCCCTATTCTCGCACTTTCACTGGCACTCCACGTACACTCGTGGCGTATTGATCTGAACGTCTCTCTCTTCCCCTCGATCTCTCTCTTTCTTTCCATACACCTGCAAACAATGTCACTGTGGAGGTCAAGCCAATACAGTTCCCAGATTCACCGCTCTCATATTTGGTTTTGCTCCTTTGTGTGAGTGCATACCAGAGCAATGGAGCTGAAGAGGCTAGATCAAAGTATTTGGTATTACGCCTTTCGATTTAGTCAACCATTCACCAGTGACATTTTGATTACCAACTATTTCCCGCTAGTATTCTTTTCCTGTTATTACTTCGTTTGTTTCGATGTGAATGAGCAATATAACCAAGTGAATTATTGCAGAGGAAATCGGCGCGGTTGCTCCTCTCAAGAGTATGCTCGGCCAGTTCCCCAATAACTTTGTCATCGCCGGTCTTCTTCTCTTCTGTCTCGCACTCAGCATACTGTCAGTTTTCTTTACTTTTTTCATGTGTATTTTTCTGCCCAAATGCAGAATACTTCTGTATCGTTATTACTCAGACTACCGTGTGCTGCCAAAAGAGTTAGTGAGTTTGGAAAGTAGCATAACCTGTAGTCCTCCAAGTTTCGCAAGAAATTATTCAAATTGGCTTTGAACGTTTAAAGTTTTTGGTAATTACTCTAGTTGTAGAAGCGTTTTAAGTTATTCCAGTGTAAGCAGGTTCTCACAATACTGTTAGCCGCCGGCATTCCCTAATGTTAACAACGCTTTTATTAATGCCACCGTCTTCTCCAAAGCTTTAGTCAGACCGAATCTAGAGATAATTAATCGATATTTTCAGTTTCGTTGTGGTCGCCAATCACAACCTTCGAAGGGCGCTTGAACGCCGGCGAGAAAGAAGGAACAGCTCAGAAAGAGACCAAGTTCAACGACTACTTCGAGAAATGAGCGATGATGAAGATGAATAGACGTGTACGATCCCCTGTTTCTAACCCTAACTATAATCAAAATGTAAATGACCATTGTAACATTATTGTTTTGCGTGTGTTTCCTTGTGCCCTGTGTATCTACTCTACTTCCCTTGAGTATCCCAACGAGAGATCCGACTAATCTCTGTGATTTCCCCACTGCCCTAGTCTCGACGTGCTAGGTGATGTTGCTGGTTCTGTACACTTTCATTTCACATCCGTTTAGCCATTATTGATTACGTATTTAGAACACCAGAGATAGATTCCATTGATTCGCTCCCATATTTTGCAGTTCTTACATTCCGCAATCTCCCCATTTTTCTCACATCCAGTCAGTTCGTAATAAAGTCATACAGTACTTCTCACCGTTTGGTCCTTCATGACAGCTCCGAAGTACTTCCAACTCGATAGATCTCCATTCTCCACTGCTATTACGATGTGACCACTTGTCGGTCGATCTTTTCTCGATCTGAAACAGTGTCATTTATTTTGCACGTTCAGCTTTCATCTCGAGTAATACAGTACTCCTTTTCGATCTCTCATCCTTTTCTTTGTTTTCACATTGCGCATTGCGATTCTGGAGAAACATTCGGCGGGACATGATATATGATGGGAATAAGAGCGGTGAGGGGCGAGTCTCCATAGACACCTCAGTGAACGGGGAGAAGAAGGAGGAGGGATGGATGCACATAGAGAGAAGAAACCAATGGGAAGAAGAAGGAGGAGAAGAAGGAGAAGAAGCAGATATAGAATGAGGCGAATGCTTCTAAGCGACCCTTCCCATTTTCCACCCAGTTTCAATTCATTTCCGAGTCATTCTGCCCCATTTTACGGTCCTGATCTTATGAGGACCCATATCGATTCATGTTATCCTTCCTTACCGTGGCGTGAGATATCCTCCATTGGGTGAGGTACGGTAATCGAAGACGCGTGCGGGCAAACTGAGAGCATTTGAAGATGCGAAGTAGAAGTTGAGAGACCGTTTAGACCCTCAAATAATCTTGTTTTTCAATTATTGATTTTTCCCTATTTCATGTGCATCTTACCTGATTCGAATACGAAGTTGGGAATCTGTAGGTGTGATGCGTTAACGACGTAAACGTCTCCACTTATTCCGAGTGTTTCATTGTGCAGCGTGCCGATGTGCACACCATAGTACGGATCCGACAGTATCCCTATAAGGAGGAAGTCCATTCATTGTTCTCTCTCTGCTGTGATTCGTGTCCTCTCAGATTCCTCTCTTTCACTCTTTCCTTCTCTCGCACCATTAGCCCGGCTGAGACGAACCACGTAGTGCCTTTCTCCCTTCCCGGATTCTTCGTTTTTCTCTCTTTCGCTATATGTTCGTATTTTTAGATTCCGAAATCCATATCCCCTTGTTTCGACCACCCATTCATTATCGCATTGCTGGCATAAACCAAAGACTTACCTTGCAATGACGCAACGAATATGAGAAGAAGAACGAGGGGTAGAGCTGCCATAACAATGAGCACTATTCCCTCTCCTCCCCCGTCAAGATCTTGCTTTCAAGCGCTTTTTCGTGTCGCTTGAGATCTCTTATGGGATCGATCCCGTTCTCGAGCCAGTGACGTAACCAACGGAGAGAGATAATTATTCAGGGTCATGGCCTCAACTACGTCGGATCCAGACGAAATCATCGAAATTCACACCCCACTCGTCAGTCGTCCCACGAGCCAGGTTACGGTACCTGTTTGGTTACTGTAGGTCGGGAACCTCCCGAGTTCGGAGTACTATACTCGAGGGCATAGCATTTACTGTGAACATAGCACAAATTTGCTAGGATAACGGTTTTCCAACGCATCCTTCCTTAGATAACGGGTATCCAACCAAGAAGGTTTGGATTTCCGTTCTCGAAAAAATGATAATTGGAAAATGTTCTCCTGGCAAATTTGATCTCAATGTAAGGTTCAGATGGCGAACGGTGTTGTTCCGAGGGAACCCAAGAAGCCGGGTACGATGCGCTTTCTCGTGGCATTCATTGTCACTTTGATCTGTGCCGGAATGACTGCCAATTCGTTCGCATTCAACTACGCGTGCACCTGTGGAACTCCCATGGAGAATGAGGAGCAGCCTCCACCCGAATCCAAGCTGTGAGGAAGATAATTATAGTTTTTTTTATCTCATTGACATATTTAATTATTATTATGGAGAAATATAAAGATTGGTTGTTTATACATTCAAACCAGGTAATAGTTATCATATAAAAAGACAATTAAAAAATATATATATGCAAATGGGATAAATCAATTTGAGCCCCCGTGCCGATATGATGCTTGGCCAGCCCTGGTTCGCCGCTCTGCTCTACTTACTCACTCCTCTTGGAACAGTCTCCGGCATTTTCACAATGCTCTATCTGACGGGAAGACTGACCGTCCGGAGACAGGTATTGGCCATTTATTGATTCCTTTGGACTCGTGGACATGACCGACTATTTAATAGAAGGGATGATTTACCGACAGGTAAATGTTTCAAAAGGTTGATTCGTTTGGACCCAGACTCTTTCATAGAATGGGCCGAGTCTTTTCTCGTGCGTCAATAAAAGCAATAGAAAGCGGAAGGGCGCATCTTAGCAACGTTCCCTTCTCAGGTGATGATTGGTCTCGTCTTCTCCACAATCTCCACCATATTCATCCCCATTATGTATGACCGCGACAGCACTCTCATAAGTGTCGCGTGAGTTTGGGTTTGGGTTGAGTTCAAGCGAAGCACTGAGCCGCCATTACAAATATGTTATGACGGCCCATTATGTCCTCCGGCCCGTAAGATATGGACAGAACACGAAATATGATGTGAAAAGTGGAGAGAAGCAAATATCAACGCACGCATCCATCCGCACTGGAAACGGATGAACATATTTTAGTGATTCAACAATTGAGTGCTTTTATAATTTAAGTCATTTAGTTAGACTTTTAGATTTCTTTTAGAATTGATTTTAGATTTCTCCGATTCGTACAAGGCTTCTGCGCTTCTCCAATTGTTTCTGTCATTCTCAATATGGGCGCAAAATGGACGGCAATCAATGAGATCTCACTAATGTTCGCCATCATTTCCAGCCAGGCTCAGGTACTTTCATTGATATCTTATATTTCCATATAGAATTGTAGATAAGAACAGTACGGCAAAAGAAAGCCATTTACAGTAGTTGATGTATGTACATGTTTGGGCACGAATTTGTAAAGTATATGAACACTTGGTAGTGCTAGGTACTGTAGCCTTCAAATCGAGAACTGACTCGATTAAGATTGGCATCATCGTTACTGCTGTCTCTTCTCTCATTCTGTGTGATACAATGGGATGGAGGACGATATTCACCGTCAGCGGAATGCTTCCCCGTATGTATTTCACGCATTAATTGGCAATTTCTGCAGCCCGTTATGGAATTGATATCAGTACACACGATGCTTGCACAATTATGGACTAGAAAATTTTCTTTTTTTAAAGATTTTTTTCTAACAATCCATCTTTCAGTATTCATCGCCGTCCCCTTCGTGGTCTTCTTCAAGGACGAACCCAGTCACACTTACACCGTCAAGACGGCAGAATTGGAGTTGCTCAAGAAGGATAAAGTGCCGCCTCTTCCCCTTCTCAACCCGTGAGCTCATTTCTAATTTGTTGCACAAACAGGGAAACGTGATTCGTGCTTACAACGTCTAGTGCGGCAACGAAAAGGTACGGTAGCAATGAAGTACGGTATCGTGAATATGTAAAAGGAGAACAATTTAAAAGCCACATACGGTAGCGGCCAAGTACGGTATCATATTTTAAATATGTAAATAGATAACAATTTGAGGAAGTCGATGAATGATGTGCTCGCTGCGAACCTTACTATCTGGGCAATTCTCGTTGCTGCGTTCGGAAGCTACGGTGGAATCTCTCCCATCTTCCTCTTCCAATCGAACATTCTCAAAAGGGCGAGTCATTTCATCCCTATATTGATCTTTTACTTTATCGCCACTGAATTGTTTAAAAAAATATCTACACAGGGCCTCGGACTGTCGAATCTGGAGACTGCTCTCGTCGCTCTCTTCTCAAATGTACTGTATCTCATCTGCAAGATCATCGGTAGGTCAACTTCCTTGTCGACTACAATAGCTTGTCAAACATTTTAGTGTTGCTACTAAGCATCGTCAACTGGTGTCTGTCCACAGCGCAAAATTCTTTCTCACAGGTTGCAAGTACTACTTCTCTTGCGATGGATCGGAGAACTGGAAGACGAAGCTGTCGAATAGTCTCGCTTGCGGCGCCACCGGACTTCTCCTACTCATCGTCTCCACCAATTTCCTCCAGAACAAGGGGAGTTTTTCATTTAGATAATCAATAATTCAAATTTTCACAAACCCTGATTACAGTACCTCGCGGCATGTGTGATCGGCCTTTCTCTCTCCCTCTCTGGCTTCAGCTACTCCGGATTCCATAGTGCAGCACTAGTCGTTGCAGGGTGTGTTGCACAGGAATAGTTACTACTAAGAACACTCACGTTGACCCGCTAATTAATATGAAAGTAGCACCTAGCCGTATCAGTCGGCGGGTCAACTTGAGTACTTAGTAGGTCATCTCTCGTTTTATTATTACATACACGACGAGCTTCGTGCAAAATGTGACGAAGAAAATTATTTGATTGTGTTGAGGAGCCACACGATCTACCTCCAGTTCTTCTTCGTCCTCGCTAGTCTGGGAACATCGATCATCGAGCCAGCAATGATTGCTGCCTTTGCATCCGACCAGAAATGGGATCAGTGGTAATATTATTCATTTAAAAAATGTTTTTCTCACAAACATTTGTCAAAAATAAAACGCCACGCTACCAAAAAACAGATATGGCTGCGAGAGAGCATGACAAAGCGAGGCTCGCCCGCAGCCCATTTCATGAACGTATCAATTTAAAATTGTAATACTCATTCATTGTTATTCCGTTCGACTCAATAGTATAACTGTGAATGGGTTCTAGAGAAGGATCGACGTCGTTGAATGACTTTTTGCTTAGGGTGCAATAACATGGGGAGAGGATCGTAAAACCAATTGTATTTTGCACCGAGGCATAATGGGATTAGAAATTTGATAAGGAATGAGAGTGGAGAGGGAGAGAATGACGAATATCGAGCAGTCATGCCTTCGTCAGCATCGAAATATGGAAAGCAGTTGGGAATGCGGGTTATAGTTGGGAAGTATTACAAATTCACCCGTTCGAAAAAATAAAACGCTCCTGCAATGAAACATAATACATAAGGCGATAGAGCGAACAAGAGGTACGCCGAGATATTGAACGACAGTACACGCAGTAGTAGTTCATTTAATGAATTTACCATTTTAAAGATATAATACCTTTTTAGAGTTTATCTAAGATTGTTGTTTGTCAGGCGTTACATCATCGGATTCCACGCTCTTCTCCTCATTGTCTCCAATCTCGTCTACATTTGCGTGGCGGACATTCGTCCGGCGGTGGTCATTCGATTCATTCGAGGAAGAGAAACAACCAGCGATGACGAAATGACCGAAAGGGCACCAGCTCCCCCCGAGGATGCTCCCCCTTCCTAAAGACTAATTACACCCATCATGCCCCCTCCCTCATTATCAGTAATGCCTCTCTCCTAATAATATTTGATGGACTCTCACCTTTGCGCTATTTTCCATTAACCCACTGATAAGTGTAATGGGAGGGAGACTCTGATCTTCCCAAACAATTTTTTTCTTCGTTTACATCTCTCGCAAACTGAAAGAACGTCCCCTCTGTCAAACAATGCTTACCTGAAACGTACCCTTAAAATTGATGACTATTTGCTTTGCTGTAATTAAGCTACGCTGGCGCAAACCTTTTCAACTCCCCAATTATTTCTACTGGAAAACCCCGCCTATTTATTCATTTGAAGCGAACTTTGTACATTTAATCAGCATTTGCCGTTTCTGCACCGTAAAAGAACGGAGCGGCATTTAGATTACTCACGAGCTTCTTCTAGTCAACAACTTACACGATCTCGTCATCATTATGAATCACTTCCGTTTCCTTTCTCCCTTGTGATCTCACAAACTTGGAAAACACCCTTACGACAATTTATCAGATCTCAATTGTCTTATTTCAGAATTCAGCTGATAAATGAATGGAACGGAAAATGTGCCTCTCTTTTCTCACTGACTAACTTTAAGTTTCCGCCTAGAGGTCTCACATTTCTCGGCCTGTGTCTACTTTACTCGCACGTCACCAGACTCTGATGACAAGACAACTGTCAGAAAGAAAGTATACTCACAATCAGAGAGAAATAAATCCACGACTCTAGACTTCTGGGCTACCGTGCGACGCCTTTCAAAGTCTAAAGGACCCGCTCTCCTGCACCCATTGGACTTTGAAGTCGTCAGCTAAAACTTCCGATGTCCTAGGCATGATTCGCCGTGGGCATTTACGAGGAAATATACTACACTCGTGATTTACAAACGGCACGCTCGATTTCTTATCACATTCTGCCTCCATTCACTACATTTCTGACGCTCTTTTCTTCCGTGACTTTTCGTTAACAGAATTCCGTCAGCTGCCTCTGCTTCGAACTTTTTGCTCCGTTCATTGCTTTTCATCGAACGGGGGAAAGTGAAGCGGTGTGGGAGGAGAAAGGGGAGGAAAGAGAGAGAGAGAGAGAGAGAGAGAGAGTCGGATTTTCAAGTGCACACACCCTTGGGTGTGCTGGCACTTTCACTACTACTCGAGAGAACTTTACTCGCTTGACGTTTACCCGTTCCTTTCACCCATCCGTGTTTGTTTGCTGTGTGGAGAGGAAAGAATGAGGAGAGAGTCGCCGAACCTCGTCGTCAATCGCCTTTCGCTTCCGATTATAGTAGATTGCTGTGAGAGTTATGAGAGGGGCTGGACAGAGAGAGAGTGAGAGAGAGGTTGGGGACACGGGGAAAAAGAATGATGGAAGAGAGAGCCATAGGTAGGGCGGTGATAGTAGAAGGGGCATCAAAATCTCGTATTTAAGGGGGCGGAGATCCTCCTCCTGTCAGACCCACTGACTCCCATCTCATTTCGTCTTTCGCTCCTTCTTTCCACACTGTCACTCACTTTTTTGTCCGATTCCACGTCATTTCCAATTTTAATTACGATTTAATTGGTGAAATATGTATTCCCGCCCATGCCGAATGTTTTCGAAATGTGACTCATTTCGCAGTAATTTTTTTTTTTTATTTTTTCCAGATGTCCAATAATCAATCAGAACAGACAACGGTTCTTCTTCAACCGAAGAAAGAAATCGCCCCTTTTCTCCCGAATGAGGTATTTACATGAGCGAATGTGCGACAACATCCGGGTTTTCAGTCAAAACAACAATGGCGGATACCTCATCTCCGATATTTTATTGTGATTATTGGAACGCTAGCAGCCTCGATAGGTATGATTTTTAAGGAAACCCGTCTCATGGAGTAATTTAGGAATCTCATGCAACTTCGCCTATACCTTTGCCATAGTATGCAATGTAAATCAGACGATGGATACACGATCCGTTTATGAAGAGTGAGTATATCAACCTAATCCAATTGTATTTCCAAAAAAAGGATGTATGCTCTTATTAGCGAATTTTGTCTTAAAATTGCCTCTCGAACATTTAGGTATGCGTCAATGATGTTTACACTATTACAGGTCACCCAGTCACTCGCCTATAATGTATTTCCCCGCATCGATAACAAATATGAATTATTCGGCATTTCCCGCTGGAAATATCCTCGCTCTGTTTTTGTTGATCGCATTGCGGGGGAGAATTGGCGTACGAAATCAAGTTGGTCGATTTGCCCCATGACTTTGAGAATGATGGATGCATACACAGGTTATGGTGGGCAGTGCGATCTCTACTTTAACCACCGCCCTAATCCCGTTCGCATATGATTACTGGCCGAACTCCACACTAATCCTCAAGTACGTACCTTTTTCTTCCCTTTTTACACGACGTGGAGAATGCGATTCAGAAAAGAACTTTGCCACATTCTATACATGCTAATGATCACTGTGATTAGAAAATTTTTCTCTGACACAGAAAGGAAACAAAGAAAAAAACACGTTTATATTTTTCTCCCAGAGCAGTTCGGTTTGCCATCAAACCGAGTACATCTCATAAATAGCAATCTTGTGACCTTATACGACCTTGTGAACTCAAATCCTCTTGAAATCGTTGACTCCTCTCAATAGGCATTAATCATTCTGACTGAAAAGATATCAAATGATCATAAATTATACGTTGCGTGACTGTAGCAACACAGAGAGAGAACGAGCATATCGTGAGAAAAGAAGCTATTAAAAATAGTAAGCTATTTCAGATTCATCCAAGGAGCTTCGGTCGCTCCAACAATTCCTCTCATTGGTCACATTGCTGCCAATTGGACACCTCTTGCCGAAGTCGGCTTCTTCATTGCCATTCTCTCAAGTTACTCACAGGTAAGACGAAAATACGTGCAGAACACACCCCGATTTGTGGGACACAAGCATAATTCAACAAGCACATCACCTGAAGGTGGAATAAATGAATTGAAGATAATAATGCACATCTTCTCTTCAAATAATTGTATTCAATGTTCAGGTCATGTGCTTGTTTTGTGTTTAATAGAATACAGATGGCACAATGCAGATACATCACTATTCGCTTTACTTTTTTCTCAATACCAATCCGCAGAATCGATCCAAACTGCAAAATTCGTTTTTTTTCTCCCAGTTATTCGATAATAATAAAATAGGTAATCGTCAATACTTCAGTAAGTTTGATGTTTCCAGGTCGGTCTCTTCATTACGATGTCTTCTGCCGGTCCTTTGTGCGACGCATTCGGATGGAGATCCATCTTTTATTTCAATGCCGCGTGCTCAGGTAGACATTTCAATTCAATTCAATTCATCTCATTTATACGTGTGAAATGTGAGAGAGAAGATATAAATCGGGATGTTTCACCTTGTTGTAAGCAAAGACAACTAATCAAGTAAATCCAACAATGAGAAAAAAAGGACAGACTTTTTTCTTTCCACCCTTTTGCTGATCATCGAAAACATTGTATTAGCGATCAAACAGCGATTGATATCTTTCACGTAATATCCAATTTTCTCGCTCATCGACTAAACCGATACGAGAAAAATACTGTCTGAATAGAGCAAGCTAAGTACACGAGTGTGTAGTGTGACCGAAAGTGATCTATCATTTTTTCCTTCCTCGACTTCATAATCTTCTTTCTTTTTGCGTTGATAATGCGATAAGCGATGGTAGAACCTGTCTGGCTTTTTGGTGAGAGTTCATTGTCCTATTCAATGTTCCAATATTGTGTAGTGATGACGCAATCATTACAGCGCTGGTGCTTTTCCTGTGGTTCTTCTTCTTCCACGACACTCCTGCACAACACAATCGACTGAGTGTCAAAGAGTTCCACATAATTAATCCCAATGAGAAACGAGTGGTTCAAGCGAAGCCCAAGGTGCCCTTCAGGTCAGTATCATGCACTTAAAGAAACGATGAAAAATATAAGATAATCTCAATTTTGGTTGGGAAGGTGGACGGTATAAGGGAGAAAACTGATAAAATAGAAAATAAAATCTATAATTACAGAGAGTTCTTCAAGAACGCGTCAGTCTGGGCAGTGCTAATTGCCGCAATTGGAAACTACAATGGAATCTCACCACTCATCGTTTTCTCCTCAGCAATTCTAAAAAAGGTATTTTATTCTTTTTTTTATTATTATTTTAGTTATTTTGAGCATTCCTTCTATTGCAGGCGGTCGGACTAACGGACATGCAAACTTCTTACTACAATGCCATCTCATTTTTCATGCAGCTCGTGCTCAAAATCGTCAGCGGTGAGCACTACAACAATTGTTGTGCGATTTTTGGGCACTAACCATTTCGGAGCAAAAGAAAAAATTGCTCCGATTCGACCTTGTCACTCATCTTTTGATTCACGCTCCGCCATGAAAATGTTCTCTTTCAGAAGATATTCGTTCAATCGAATTCTCCGACTGTGAGTAATGCATTTCAGGGGTTTTGTCTGATCGTTGGACGTCCGTTTCGGAATCATTCAAAACGCGCTTCTTCAACTCGATTTCCTGTGGTCTCGCTGGTCTTCTCATGATTGGCACGGCATTTTTGCCTGTCGAGAACAAGGTTTGGCACTGATCTAAGGAGGAAAAAGAAACACTAGACAAGGGAGAAAGAACTTTTGACAGACTTGATAAGCAGAAAAATGAGCATTCCAGATAAGCAATGCTCGTTCTTTGGGTGTGAAGTCATTAGAAAGAAGTCATTATTTTTATTGAGGTGTTGTGTGCTGTGTCAATTACGGTCACTCAAAGTTTCATCGGGTTCAACTCTGCGGGGTTCAACAAAGCAGCCATGATTGTTACCAAGTGAGCGTTTTAAAAATCAGGATTTTTTTTAAAATTCAATGACCAATTATTTACGACGGTGTTGAATGCACGGGCGCAGTCGAATTTGAACAACTCACACTCCGAGGACACATAATGTTCAGTAATGTGCTAACGTAAACAGACGTGTCCACAAGTATACTGACTAGTAGTGCAAGGAAACAAATCGTGTCTAAAGATGTAAATACTTTCAATTAGAGCAGTATCCACGACGCATTGGTAATGCACGTAACTCGATGCTCTCACCATCTCCTCGTGTCTCCTCTACTTTATTCCAACTTGATAATTGGCGATGCATGAGCAGCAAGTGTTGCAGCTTCTCTCTCTCTCAATCTCTCTCTCTCTCTATCAGTCTCTCTCTCTGCCGTATAAGAGAGTGTGTGCCATCGAGAGATCGTCCACAATTTCTTCTTTTCCGTCTGCTGGCGCGCGGGACGCAGAATGCATCATCATCGGAATGCATATCATATTTCGTACCCACGCCCCTCCAGATTCCTTCTCTCTCTCTCTCTCCTTCCAGTCCTTCTCGGTTTCAACGAAGATATAGACTCTCGACTTCTTCCTCTCAATCTCAGTCGCTTCTGGAGAAGAAGGAGGATAGTGGAATAGGCTTGAGAGAAAGAGTAATGGGCCTGACTGCGAGCCGCCCCCGATCCTATTGCAAATTGAGCGACGATAAATGAGATGGCGCCGAGAGACCACAGAAATGGCGCCGCGCCAACGAGAAACGCCATAGATTGCACTACCGACTGTAGAAGTAGGCACCACAACAAGCTGAAACGACCTAGAACTAACACGGAAATGGGATTGACAACTCGAAGTCCTCGAAAGGGTCAAAAGCCAACTGAAGACAACAACAAAAAGAAAACGATCTAAGACAATAGGAGACAAGCGATGCATCAAGAGTGGCCGGCTATTACAAATTTAAAATGATACGTTCATGACACAATGCGGCATTGCAGGCAATATGCTTACTTCATAGTCACAATCATCGGTGTTATCATCTCTGCTTCCACTATCGCCGAACCTTTTCTCGTGTGGGCGGTCGCCCCCGAGACGACGTGGGAGCAGTGGTCAGACTTTTTAAATCTTGAAATTGCGGGAGTTCGAATGAAACTGCTCTTCCAAACGCTTTTCGAAAAAACTAACACCCCTCCCGAAATCCTAATATACCGATTGCTAAGTGTTTTCAAAACGTCACTCATTTCGAAGAAATGTGATGATATCAGTAGCGTGATAAGCGTGATAAGGTAGACAGACGGGCGGGACATGACGTTGGGAGAATTGAAAGCATAGCATAGACGATGTCGCATCAGTAAGTAGGAGTCTGGCAGAATTCTGGGTAGTCTAATGACGAAGTGACGATGTTTGAGTGCGTAATGGATCTTGAGTGCTTTCACTTCAGTGGGTGGTTTAGTGCACTTTAACTCCGTTCATAACAAATTCGTGTTGAAAAGCGGCTACTTTCAGTCAAAAAAACAAGTCGGTAGACTGGTATTTCTCCAGACTCAAAACATTGATCGAGGCACTATTTCTAGTTTTGAAATTATAATAATTATATTTGAGGTTCTATCTTCTCGTTCTTCATGGCGCCTTTCTCTTCCTATCCAATCTCGTTTTCTGCCTGATGATCAGGGCGAAACCAGCCAAATTCACCGAATCCAAGCCACTTCCTCTGTTGAAACTCATCGAAGACGGGAAACAGTAATTGGCCCAATATTGAAACAAGGAGGAGTCCCGAGAATTCCTTCCTCTCTTTGGAAGTATTATAATTCTGTTGTATTTCCTACTTGTATAGGCGAGAGTAAATACATATCGCAAACTGAGTTTTAGACTCTTCTCCATGGTGAAATTCAGAGTCTCCATCTACCCTTTCGAGTTTCTACCCATCTCTCCTCTCTCTCTCTCTCTCTCTCGTCTCTCTCTCTTTCGTCTCTCTCTCTTCTCTCTCTTCTTCTCCTCTTCGGGCTTCCGTTTCCGTCCCTCAGATCGACTTCTTCTACTCAGTTCCATCACGATTCTCGTCCGTCTCTCTCTCTCTCTCTCTCTCTCTTTCCTCGTATGTGGTCGCTCGTTCTCACACTGACGCCATTCTGTTCATGTGTTTTGCCTGTCGAGAGACTTCAATCGCAAAATAGGCGTGCATTCGACATAGAATTCCCTCCTCTCTATCCATATTTTCTTTCCCACCCGCGTCGTTCTACAACCACTCCAAAAACTACTCAACTCCTCTCAAGCGTTTCCTCTCTTTTCCTCCCTCTCGAAAGTTCTAAATTTGCCATAACGTCATCAGGTACTTCCAATTAGTCTCTCTCTTTCCTCTCTCTCTCTCACTCTCTCTCTTTCATTTCTCTACCTTTGTCGTCGACGCTCTACAATGCATGACTGCATAATGCATCACCGCTTGTTCTCGACTATCCGTCTTGCGTGGAGAGAAGAAAGAGAGAGAGAGAGAGAGAGAGAGAGAGAGAGAGAGAGAAAGAGAGAGAGAGAGAGAGGGAGGGAAGAGTACGAGGGACTCAGATGGAAATTCGGGAACAGACTCCATCTTGCATATGCAAATGCGTTGCTCTCAGACCTAATTGTACTCGGGAGAAGGAGGAGAGAGAGAGAGAAAGAGAGAGAGAGAGAGCAGATCAAGTGAGAGAGGAAGAAGAAGGAAGATAGATTAGACGGCCCGAAGCACACTCTCATTTCCTTATTAGGCTTCTCTCGAGATGGGAACAGACGTAGATTGAGTGGTCACTACTACAAAAAGTGTATCCGGATAATATCTCATTTATCTCGGAAATATCCCATTCGTTTTTTGCCATAACAACAACGTTTCACGTCATTTCTGGATTTAGACAAGCATTTATTCTCTCTTAAGAATTTGTATCGATCTTCGAGGAAGAGGTCATAAATCCCCGAGAGAAGTGGCAATTTGCTACTATTCAGATTCTTTCTCTCTCTCTCTCTCTCTCTCTCTCTCTCTCTCCCTACACGACCTGTCATTAGGGAGTACGACTCCCTACTAGAATCTCCCCCATTTCAATCTCACATTGAGGCATTTATGGGCTTTCCGATATCTTATCTACCACTACTGTGGTTAAGTAGCAATTCTCGTCCGCTTCTTTCAATGTATGAAATGGGAGGATTGCTTTCACAACTCTGCGCCAAATTCAACACACATAACCGGCCAACTCTATGCAAAGGGGTTTCGAATGAGAGAGCATGCGGTATATAGAGGGGTTCGCATATTTTTTGCGAAATGTCTCATCGTGACCCCTTTCTGGAGGATTGGGAATCAAATATGGAGTGTATTAGCTATCAACATCTCTCTCTCCACTCTTCACAGCTCATTCTGATTGGTGTCCTTCTCCCACTGGAAAGAGCAGTCTTCCATTAGAGTCTCTCTCTCTCTCTCTCTCTCTCTCTCTCTCTCTCTCTTATTTGGCTGCCCCAGGCATACAGCGAGGAGAGAGAGAGGATTCAGCGCGCAGAGAGCGTGAGAGCCGACGAGAGAGTGTGTGAGAGGAAGAGAGTGCGAGGGAGGCAGAGAAAGGAGAGAACACGTTGAATTGAGAGACGACTGTGTCCAGTGGATATTGGGAGCGCATGAAGCTTGGAGGGGGTGGCTATTGAGCGGTGGTCGAGAGGAAGGAGAGAGAGGAAGGGAAGGAGGGAGAGAGAGAGAGAGAGAGAGAGAGCTCTGAGGAAGACTGAAGTCCCGTCTGCGCACAACACTCCGCTTATTACTCAATGTGACCTCCCTCGGGTGGCAACATTAACAGTTCGTGGTACCACTTCTTCTCGTTTCTCTCTAGAGACCAATAAGCAGATCGATTGCTTTGTGTGTGCTCCATTGTCCAGCCTGAAGTCATTATCACTACTTATTTTCCCACGAAAAAGACGAAGTTCGTCGAAACGTCGCCTGTCTCTCTCTCTCTCTCTCTCTCTCTTCTACTCCTTCTTTATTTTTCATGCCTCCTCCCCTAATCTCGGGTGTTCGCATTAGGCATTCGTCGATAATCCGTCGTCGATTCACACACTAACTTTTTCTCCAGTTTGTTTTCACCTCATTTCTGTCGTATCAACGGCGCATTTTCCCATTTCTTCTTATTGCGAGGCGGTCGGCGAAGAAAAAAGTGCCGAAAGTCGTCCATTTGCGCCCCGATTTTGCATGATTTTGCCCTTGATATCTCGGGGTTGCATTAGTATCACTCCTCCCATCTCCCCAAGGACCCCACTTCCATTTCCTACCCCTCTCATCCTTATTCCACCCTCTCTCTCTCTCTCATCAACTTCCTACTAGCATATGTGGGAACTGCTCTGTCGCCCTCCTAATCGAGTTTGTGAATATGGTAGACGAACGGGAATAACGAGAGACGACTACACAATCTGTCCCAATATTCTCCTCCCATCCCACTTTGAATATCAAACCGTGTCTATTTCCCCTCACTTCAACAATGAAAACGGCATGCTACCATCTTGTTATGGTGATCATATTTTTTAAAAATGTTTTGTGTTTGGGATACAAAAATATTTCGAAATAAACTAAAACCATATCAGTAATATTGTTTTGGTGTAACTTCCATGTGAACTCAAAGGCGTGATGGATGGTTTCTACTCGAAACCCTTCGAAAATACATTTTCAAGCGTCCTCATTCATCTCTCCCTCCTAATGACTGAAAAAGAAGGGACGAAAGCTGGCTCAAAATTTCTTTGTTGACGTTTACCTGCGTTCAGTCCAGAAGGGAAGAGAGAAATACGGGGATTGAGAGAGGAAGGGAGAGAGAGGGAGAGAGAGAGAGAGTGGGGAAGAAGCCTCATGGAGAGAGTGACGACTAGAGAAATCGATGGAACATACAGGGAAGGATAACTGTACAGACGAAAGCGCCTTTTTTCGCATTCGTTTCTGCATTTTTCACGTTCACGTTCAAATACACGAATCTAATAGATATATTTAAGATTCTACCATAACTGTCATTTCTGTGATTTGTTCTATTCGATACTTGTTCTGTTTTCGACTTTCGAATTATGCGGACTTAATTAAGTAATTAATATTAATTTGATTACAGCAGCAGCCTTTCCTCTCTCTTCGTTTTTTGCGCTCGTCGCGCGTTTAGCGACGCTGCATGCTAGAGGTTCTCAAAGAGGTATTTTTTTATTTAAAAAAAATTATTTCACGATTGTTTAATTCCAAATCATTGCTAGTTCTCAAAGGATAGTTGGAACTATTAATTAACTTATGGTACATAATATCATTAATGCGATGAAATTAATTTTCGAGACATACTACCAAATAACCAGAGGTAAATTGTCATCTATTCAATTCTCAACATTGAGTGAACCCATGAACGTGAGAAATGGAAAAATTCAGAATCTGGGCCATTTGTGGGGGGTTATTGGTCGACTTATCATCATCTCCGGGGGTTTCTCTCTGTGGTGCCATGCATGGGCAATGAAATCCTCATCGATCGTTACTCCGCCCCTTCACTCATGTTATATATGGCTCCCGAACGTCGCTTGTATGGTATCTATTGAATTTAGCCCACGTCTCTATATCTATAGACAATGTCTACATCTATTTCAAGCGTGTAACACGTTAAATAAGTTCAAAACTATAATAGGTACATCTGTTTCACTCCCTTAGATTCAATACATGCGCACTTATATCTGCCAAAACGGGCTAATTTTACATACAAACGTAGTTCATAAGCCATATATAGCATATATCTCCCTGTGTGCTTTCCTTTCTTCTTCTTTTTCTTCACTCGAGTTAATGACCATCGATAATTCGGCCGTCGTCTTCCCTCTGAGGCGGTGAATGCAGTGCATTATTTCACTCGTCCTCTATTCTTCTTCTTCTCGACCCTCTTTCTTTCTCTCTCTCTCTCTCTCTCTTCCCCCTTTTCTGCTCTTAAGACCCCCGCAGAGGGGAGGAGCGAAGAAGTAGAGGAAGGAAGGCGCGCGCGACTCTTCAAACGATAGATCGCGCCCCACTTTTGACCTCTGATTTCGCCATTTTGCTCAATGTTTTCCCGATCGACGATTGTATTCTCAAAGGACGATGCATTGATTGCACAATATGATCAAGCGTGATGTAATGGTATATCTAGTAGTTGTTGTATGCGCGTCCTATGATAATGCAGTTGTCCACCGTATCCAGTGTGTTGATGTCACACTCAACAAGCCTCATCCATTTTCCATTTAGTTTCTCGTAGTCCCCACCATTTTTCCTTAAGCACATACCTCTTATTTAGTGTTATTAGAACTTTTAATTTAAAATGGAAACTTGCGCATCTCAATTTGGTCTTATTATGTACCGCATTCTGTCCCAACTGCGGCCTTCTCTTACGGTACGCGAGGGCTACGCAATTTCCATCGTCTTCTTGAGTAGCGTAGAGAAAAAGGGCGTAAAATGGGCAAATAAAGCCTCGGGGGCCATCGATCCTCGTTTCTGATGAGAGGAAAGAAGGGCGGACGAGAGTCTTGGGTTGAGAGCAGCGGGAGAGAGAGAGAGCTCCAAACTGTTATTGCTTCTCTGGCAAAAATCGTACTTATCCACTTTTTGCCTCTTCCAAGCACTCTTTTGACTGTCTGTGTTTTCGTGTTGAAAAGAAGAAGGAGGAACTTTTTCGCCCGAATCTTTGACATTTACCGCTTTCAATTTGTCACTTTTTCCAGGTTCTCGGCGAGATCAACAGTAAGCTGAGCGTCGTTAATGAGGTATCGCTTTTTTTCTTCTTTTCAACCTCTCAAATTTCGTTTCTCGACTTCTGAGCCATTAACATTCTGAAAGGGCTGCAAATTAGAGAGAGAGAAAGAGAGATTAGATACGCTAGGAAGGAAAAAAAACTGTGGTTATTTTATTTTGTAGTGCTTATTGAAAAAAGTGCAACTCAATTAATTAAATTATCATAATTAGTGTATTTGAGGAGCTGAACAACAGAATGGGCGACGGCGCAACGGGAGGGGGCCGGCTGCAGCAGGTATTTATCTAATTATTAAAATTTAAAAATAAATTTACACTACACGTACACTCATAAACTGACATATTTCGAATACTGTCGTGCAAATAATATAAATATCTTCTTGGAAATATCGTACTTAGAGCGAGAAGTTTAATATTTTCCTGACTCTGGAGGTGAACTGAGAAAAAACATCGTCAAAGGAAGAAAGTGTGAGACTTTCTGCTCTGTGTAGTAACAAATCACAACGAAATGTATTGCATAGTGTACCATCGCATTTCGTCAACAACTATTGTATGTGCAGCTCTTCCAATTTGTTATTGAGACTTCTCTTGTATGGCAGGCACAATACTGCGGTCCCTATCGACTCGAGAAGACACTCGGGAAGGGACAAACTGGTCAGTATTCTTTCTCCTTCTCTTGTCAGTATGGACTCATCTCTCTCTCTCTCTCTCTCTCTCTCTCTCTCTCGACGTTGTCATCGCTCTTCTCTTCTCTTTTGTCTCCATCACTTGTCAGAAACACTTGGAGCGTATGTCTGACCTTCTCTTCTCTTCGATCCGAGAGAAAAGACAATTCATTGACCCCTCCCCCTTCTCTTCTTTACTCATCTCACACACCAAATCGTAGCTGTCCATCGAGTTTCTCCTGCCTCTCGCCGTTTCTTCTCTTCTCAACTCCTCTCCGGGGAGACATAACTCAGAGTGGAGTGGTCGAGAGAACGAGAGAGAGAGAGAGAGAGACCGAAGAAAAGAGGAAGGGCTGCTGCAGCACAGACGCGCTCTCCAAAAACGGGCGCAATGAGATACTGCAACGGACGGATTTTGCATGCGAGAGAGAGAGAGTGACATCATTTTGTCCAACAAACGAAAGAGTTGAGAATAATGGGAGGAGAATGGAATGAGTCTTGAGAGATTTGCAGGTCTTGTCAAAACGGGCACACACTGTATTTCGGGCAGGAAAGTCGCCATCAAAATCGTCAACAAGGAGAAACTCTCCGATTCGGTGCTACAAAAAGTCAGTTTTTTAATGTTTTCTGTTAGATAATGCATACTTTACTCGCTCAAGCGTAGTACCATCAAGTAATGTTTAAAATCTTCACGAAATGCCTGGTAGACGTTATTTAGACCTGGGAAAGTACTATCTCAGTCCTTTTTTATGGCTGCCCACAACAGAATAGGAGAGATTCGTTTAGATGTACCAATCTGATTAGCATTTCTCCCTTCTCTTCCATTTTTCTTTCTGTCGGCTCTTGCACGGCAATGAAATGGATGACGACCACCTTGAAAAGCATCGATCAGAGAGAGGAAAAGGAAAGAGGGGCATTAGTGAAATCTCCCCCTCCTTTTGCCGGCCTCTCTCTCTCTCTCTCTCTCTCTCTCTTCCCCTCAACGAGGGCTTGTTGAGTGCGCGCGCCGTGCTGTTTCACATGAGTCCTGCATCCGAAATGGAATGAATAAGGAATGGAACAGCGCCTGAGGCGGACGAACTTAGAGGGAAAGAAATGAAATGAGAAGGACGAATGAGCTCGGGCGAACAAATTTTAGTATAGCAGTAAATAGTGACAATATTGCCACCACAGACTATTATGTGCTTCTTAGAGTGAATAGCGATGGACGCTAAGGGGGCGAAACAGACACACCTAGTTTTGACCACTATTACTACACTAAAAATAGCTATAAATGTTGTAAACTAATTCAAATGTTTAAGGTGGAGCGCGAGATTGCCATAATGAAGCTGATAGAGCATCCTCACGTCCTTCATCTCTTCGATGTATATGAAAACAAGAAATATTTGTGAGTCACAACCGAGAGTAAACGCCATATTAACTTCATATCCTCGCGTTTTGCATTTATTCAGTGATGTCACTGTGCAGTCACAGCAAACAGCTTAAAATTACTTCCGTTCCTCCAACACATTCTGAATATAGTGAATGGAAATTGGCTACAAAATCTATAGCTACTTCAAATGTACCAGAGTATTATAGTAAAAATAGGCATTACTGATTCGCCTCCTTAGAATCAGGCAGTCCTACAGTTATGAATATTTGTGTTTTCTAGATATCTTCTGCTAGAACATGTAAGTGGAGGAGAACTCTTCGATTATCTCGTGCGAAAAGGAAGGTTAATGTCAAAGGTGAGATCGCAGTCTGATTTCTTACTGGTGGTGAATTCCGAAAGTAATTTCTTTTCCCTTGAATCAAAGACCGGAGAATAATTGCAGGAGGCGAGAAAGTTCTTCCGGCAGATAATTTCCGCCCTCGACTTCTGCCACGCCCACAACATTTGGTGAGAAGAGAGATTGAGATTAATTACGGTAGTACAATTACGGTAGAATAAATTGGTTTTTCTTTGGAAAATAATCATCTTGTAAAAGGGCAAAGACAGAATATTTATTTTCAGTCACCGAGACCTCAAGCCGGAGAATCTGCTTCTTGATGAGAGGAACAATATCAAAGTATACAGTTTTATCAAATCAAAAAAGGGTTTTTAAAAAATTAATTATAACGTTGCTGCAGGTTGCCGATTTTGGCATGGCGTCTCTTCAAGTCGAAGGATCGATGCTCGAAACGAGTTGTGGATCGCCGCACTATGCCTGTCCGGAGGTCATCCGAGTGAGTTGTGATCCCAATTTGTTTTTTTTATATAATTTTAAAATATATTTTTAAAATATGATGTTTCGCAGGGAGAGAAGTATGACGGTCGCAAGGCGGACGTTTGGAGTTGCGGTGTGATACTCTACGCGCTATTAGTGGTTTGTTACCTATTATCATTTAAAATTGTCACTTTATCGACAAGAAATTTATGTTAATCAATACATAATTTCAATTAATGCAATGAAATGATTAATTTAATACCAGGGCGCTCTTCCCTTTGACGACGACAATCTGCGGAATCTTCTGGAGAAAGTGAAGAAGGGCGTCTTCCACATTCCTCATTTCGTTCCCGCCGACGTCCAAAGTTTGCTGAGAGCGATGATTGAAGTGGATCCGAACAAGCGATATTCACTCTCCGAGGTATATTACAAGTTCACCAACACTCGTCTAAAATAATAAAACGTTCCGCGGATAAACACAAATTCCGCTGGCGAGAGAGCATGGCAAAACTAGATGTAATGAATGTATCATCATAAAATTGCACTACCAACTATTATATCGACAGTCAGGGACACACGAAGGTATTAACCAAATCACGGAATAAAAAATTGATTTGAATTGAATCATATTGAGGTCTTCCGACATCCATGGGTGAAGGGATCGAGCAGAGACGAACCTGAACTGGAACTGCCTATGGCACAAGTCGTGCAGGTCAGTCAATCATTCATTGTTGGAGACGTATTTCTGAACTATGTTATGTCCAAACCCGTGTTGCTTCTCTGGGCGATATCGAAATAGTACAAGTAAGTCGAAGAATATTTAATGACTCAAATTAAAGCGTCGGTACTCTAGAGGATAATACTACATAATTTGTGTTCCATTTTGGAGAACTATGACAAAACTTATTTAAGACTCACGTAATTCCCAACGAGGAGTCAATCGATCCCGACGTGCTGAGACACATGAATTCACTCGGTTGCTTCAAGGACAAGGAGAAATTAGTTCGCGACTTGCTCTCAGCGAGGTCAGTTTCCTTCCAATTTTAGGTAAAATCTAGGTATTTGTTTATATTCAATGTATCTGTATTTCAGGCACAACACCGAGAAGATGGTGTACTTCTTGCTGTTAGATCGGAAACGAAGGAAGCCAGCGAATGAAGACGATACAGAGGTGAGAAATGGATTCATAGAATGCCGGAGTTCAATTAGAGGCTACTCATTGCTACACTAACATCAAGAAGCATCTATCTAAAGTTACTATGCTAAGGCATGGCTGAAACGTTCTCGAGGGCTAAGAGTTACTTGAATGCATTATGTGACTCACAAAGAACACAGTACAAAATAATACAATACAATAGGAACAATGGTGACTCAGAGATACTGATTTTTGATACATTCAGGTGGTCATTCGCGGTAACGCCGTAGTGTCTGATCCTCCGAAGAAGCGAACGGACAGCAGTCGACCGGGTAGATATGCAGTGGGATCCATAGCAGATGGAAGTCCGATCAACCCTCGCAAGCAGTACGGGTGAGAACTACACTTCTTTAACTTTTTTTTCCACAGATATCCAATAAACTCCCAAAAAAGTATGCAGAACTGAGTCGATTATATGAATGAATGGTTTTGTTCTACAGGTTCGAATAAAAATGTTGATTTTATTATTTTTTGAGTATCATGTAGAATGTGTTTACTGTATTCTACGAATATTGCAGTCGTTATCGATCTGGTCGTCACGCGTCTCTCGGTGGTTCACCCAATGGAAGTCCTCGTACTTCCTCAAGAGACGTTTTCTCCCTCACTTCAAATCAATCTTCCTTCTCTGCACGAGGAGAACGAAGTGAAGACAGGGAAAATTCGAGAGAAAGCAGGGGAAGATCGGCCACGAGGTCTGTTGCAACAAAATATTAGTAGCAAATCAAATATTAGTCGCAAAAATCTTATATTCAATACTTGTTTGTCTTATATGTAAGCGTCAAAACGTTTCATGGTTCCCATAGAAGACTTTTTCTGTATACGATGTACTCATGTGATCTGAAATATATTAAAGAAACAAATATGGTCGTTGCAGGAATTCGAACAACTACCATTACTACACGCAGCCAGTGGATCCAGCTTGTCTGGCAGAAGCGGCGAGACATGTTCGAGCAGTCAGGCAACAGGTTTGTGCCTTAAAATTTTAAATCCAAAAAGATGTGGTTTATTTGTTTTAGTGACGATCCGTATTATCACTGGACAGCAAAGTTGCGTGGTTTACTTAAGCAACCAGATTTACCAGAAATGTTTACATTAGTTTTAGTTTGATGTTTCTAAATTTGTTGGAGGCAAACTATACATTTTATCAGGAGCGCAACAATGGCATGGATACATCAACAGTCTCTACTGCATCGACTGCTCAATCGAGTCCGTCGTCCACTAGCGTCGCACCTCATCGAAGTGAAAGCAGAGAACAAGTAAGCACATTATCATTTCGTAAAGAAAAGTTGATGTAGGCAAATGAAAGATAAATCATCATAGCGCTAGAGGAAATCAATCGTCATAGCGCAATTTTGCCAAACGATCTAATCACTTCGGATATGAAAATGTATGATATCATTAAAGTAGTAATCCTGTCATCATAGCGCAGTTTACCTAAACGATCTAATGAATGATTCCAATTCAGAATAAGTACTCTCCACCGTCGCTTATGACTGATTCTATGGCGAGCGTCGGCGGTGGAATGGGATCGACGACGTCATCCACAAACAGCTTGATATCTGGAGGTACTTATTAGGGTTGCAATGGATTTATATTATATGGAGATACTATGAAGGAGAAGCAAGGGGAGTCAGAGAAAAAAGAGACTGGCAGAGGTAAATACCGAATCAGTATTCTAAGAATACACTACAAACTACAACCTCTCTTGAATCATGCAACACAACTACAAAAGAAAAAACTATTGGATAAAAGATAACACTAAAACTAAAATCGCAATAAAAAATCATTTTCGTTTTCCAGGTAACAGCAGTAACCAACTCAATTCGTCTTCTGGCCCATGGCGTGCGAAGATTACGTCGATAAAGAATTCTTTCCTCGGCACGCCAAGATTCCATCGAAGGAAAATGAGCAATGGAAGCGATAATGAAGAAAATCACATCATCGACACTTCTGAGTCAGTTTTTTCCACAAATTAGTATTATTATTATTATTATTATTTATTTTATGATTTATGTATCTTCCCGATTTTTCCCGCCTTAACATTGACTCTCCCAGGACTAGGAGCCTAAATGCCTTTACTTTTTACTATTTACATTCCATGTGAAATCTAATTAGTCGCTTTGAAAATGTAACAACCACTTTGTGCCTGATATTAGAAAATGAAATAAATGGTTTTCAGTTTGGTGAAGAAGTCGTGGTTCGGTTCGCTCACATCGTCGATCTCCGTTGAGAGAGACGACACTCATGTAGTGCCAGTACAAGGAAGAACTCTCAATGGAATAAAGGCTGAACTAATACGAGCATTCCTTACCGTGAGTAGACTTCTCTCGGGGGCTGTATAATCTGTAAGAAGCCGAAAAGATCACCATTTTCAAACAGATTATACAGCACTGATCAAATATCAGCCAAATGTACATATTTTTGTTATATTCATTAGCTGAGTAACTATCTATTTTCTTTTTTTCGCTATTTTTATATTTCTTTTCCTAAAGATATCCTTTTCTCAGATTCACGAGCTGAGTCATTCGGTGGTGGGTCAGAATTCCTTCCGAGTCGAATACAAACGAGGGCCGACAGCGGGAGGATCCGTTTTCTCCCGAGGAGTCAAGATGAATGTACGCTATTTCCTTTTTACCCGTTCTTCTCTCTAATTTGCATCATTCCTAGTGCAATAAGAAATAGCAAATTGCGTGCTGGAATGACTAACTAACCAAAAGGTAAAAGAAAAAAGGTAGAGGATATTATAATCATCAATATTATTAAGTTGTTCATAAACCTTTTTTCAGGTCGACATTCTGCCCGGTAATCAGAATGTGAACGCGCCAAACGAGCCGCCGATGTACGTCGTGCAGTTCACACTTCTCGCAGGTGATATTAAGAGACAAAGAACCGGAGATCAAAGACCAATTGTCAGGTCCCGTGCGACGATTCAAGCGACTCGTCGAACATCTCAGTTCCATTCTGCAGAACACCACGCAGGCGCAGCGGTTGGTTTCATATTTTAGTGCAAAATTGAAAAAAAACTAACGGGGTTGTATTGAGGTTAAATGCACTACGCTCTATGCGCACACTACGCTCTATGCGTAGTTCTGGGTGCGGGTTCAGTCCAGGGGGATTCAGTGGCCGGCTCAATGTTCAGTCCAGGGGACTCGGTGGCCGGCTTCAGGTTCGGTCCAGGGGGAGCTCGGTAACTGGCCCCAGGTTCGGTCCAGGGGACCGAACCTGGAGCCTTCTTTTTTATTGCAAAATATTTTTTTCCTGTGACCCCCGAGACGCCCCGATTTGTTTGGCAAACATTCGAACATTTAGATTTTTCAAGTTAAGCTCGAACATGTTCAGACACGTTTCCGACATCGTAAATCACTTTTCCTGTGATCCCCTACGCTCTCTGAATCATTTTGGAACTTTTTGAAATTTTCGATTTTTCACGTTAAAACGCGTTAGAACACGTTCGGACACGTTTCCGACATCGCAAAACACTTTTGTAGTGGTCCTCTAAGTTTTCTGAATGATTTTGGAACTTTTCGAATTTTTCGATTTTTCACGTTAAAACTCGGCAAAACAGGTGAAAACGTGTTTCACGGTACTCAAGAACGTGTTAGAACAATTTCTGGCACTTGCGAAAAATGCGGCAAAAGGTTTGCCCGCGGCGGGGGTCGAACCTGGAGATCTCGGATTTAAAGTCTGGCGCGCTACCGACTTGGCCATGAAAATAGCGCATTTTTCTTTTTCAATTTTGAAAGGTTTTCTGGTCAGTTATCATATGCAAAAGGTTCTGAGAAGATGAGAGAAAAGTGTGACCGGACGGAAGGAAAAATAAAAAAAAACGGACAAACAAACAAACAAACAGACAGACAGACAGACGTTAGGATTTTCTAATATATAGTAATGCATATTAAAATACAAAAAAAGTCTTCATACTTTCAGTATTTGTTCTTCTTGGTTTTATTTTTACCATAGTTCTTAAATTGTAGAAGTGAGCGTGCCCAGCAAGCGGCTCTGATGGTTCGGCCTCGTCGTCTCTCCGATTCCTCCGTTTCTTCCGCCTGTTCAGACACCGAATCTGCCGTCTCCGTTAACGCAATCATATCACACAATAGGGTACTGTAATTAGCAAACTCTCCTCTGAAATAATTAAACGTTCCGCTGATAACACGCAGTACGGTAGGCGAGAGGGTATTTCAGAAAAAGAGAAAAGTTGAGGTACAGAAAGAGAATATACAAAATTGTAATAGTATTCTTATATTGTATTATGTATTCTCCCTCCTCAACCAGCTTGTTATGGATGTCTTGCAGAAACCGGACACCTCTTCATACATCGATAGACACTCATCATCTATGCGATCAGTCGGATCGAATAACAGTAAGTTGTCCACCTTCGTCGTCTCGTGACTGTTTATGAGTTTTCTAACACATTCTCTGGGCAAGAACTTCTCCTATCGCTTCTTTCAATTAGTTCGTATTCTTCTTTTCATAATCGTCTCTCAGGCTGAAGTTCCCCTCTCCCGTCCTCCTTCTCATTAGTCTTCGGTAATGAACTGAGTGTGCAGACTTGCCCCCCGTTTCCATTAATGCTCGCTGCTTTTCCATAGTCACTGAGTGCAGTGTATAGAACAGAAGACTTGATACAGTCGTGTGTGCTCTCTCGCATGCTCCACTCTCTCTAATTCTCTCTCTCCGACGACGCCCTAACTTCCACTCTCTCTAGACTCTCAATCGATACACCATAACCCCGATCTGTCTCCTCTCTCTCATCATTTGCTGTGGGAGCGTCGCTAGGACGTCTTGTGTGTTCATGTGTGCATAGAAACGAGAAAGCACAATCGTAATGGAGACTAATGGAAGTAACTTTGCAGGTATGTCATATGTCTCACCAGCGCCCACTCGACGCAACAACCAACCCGCCGCTTCCCTCCGACAGAACACAACTAGCAACAGTAGCAACAGCACTTCAGCCACCAATCAATACGTCACCTCACAATTTCCCTTCAATCGAGCGCCCATTGTAGTACTCAAATCGGAACCAACCTCGCCCAAATAGTGAGTGTTTTGAGTGGAAATTGTCGCTATTATTTCACGATACTCTTTCACAACTCAGTTCACAATTCATTTCACCACGAACAGTTCACAATGCAAACATGAAAACGGGGTTTAGTTTGAACAACAATGTCAAATGCTAACAAATATTGACCCCGAGTTGATTTCAGCCAAGATTTGCTGACCCAATCGACCATTTATCCATCCAATCGGATTGCCGACCGTCCTCCCACTGGTCCGACCTCTCCTCGAGCAACGAATACAGCAACATTCAGCATGTTCGGACCCGAGGATGAAGTTTGAATATTTTATAATACGCTCCTTTCCCCTCATTCAGGTTCTTGGTTTTCTTGGTTCGTGAACTTTTAATATATTTGTGAGGTTAACTATTCTCCGATTGCGCTCTATCATTGCCCCCGTCTTCTCTCTCTCCTCTAGCTCACTTCTTCCTCTATCACTATCTCATCGCTACGTTGTTGCATCAGTATTACGCAATTCTAATATAATCTGATTCTTTTTCTAGTCTAGTATCTCAGACGCGCCCAGTGTTTCGCTTATTCTGATATGTTGCACTAGCGAGTGTCATGTAATTCTCTTTTCTCAAAATTAGAAGTTGTGCGCATTCTGTATTTCATCTCAGACCAATTCCGAGAAGAGGATTGTACCATATTTATATTGCTCTATTTTTATTATTTCAATGGCATCTATCTCCAATTGTTCCTTCCGCCAAAGTCGCCTAGTATCAGATATGTTCGTTCGGTTTGATAAAGTTTATTCTCAATCATGTATTTGTTGGGTTACAAAATCTATTGCTATGAATACTACATGTGAATTATGGTCAACGCTATTATCGGTATGACTGTTTCGCTCCTATTCGTTTTTTTTCGGTTTGCTAGATACTAAGCGGTCGATTTCGTCTTCCTTCCGTTCTCATCTCGTCGCAATGTTTTAGGGACACCATTAGGAAGACAGATGGCTTCTCGCCTCATCTTTTACGAGCGAATGAGGGCAGTCGTGAAAAGGACAGCAATGAGGCCATGAGATAGATATATGAATGCCTGAGATGAAGAGGGAGGAGGAGAGGGTGTTGGGAGAGAGAGAGAGAGAGAGATGGGAGGAGGAGAAAGAAGAAGAGAAGAGAGAAAAGAGGAAGAGGCTGGGACACACAGAGCGGAAGCTACGAGACTCCAAACGGCGTCGAGGGGAGATTCGAATGTGCAGATGACAATGCTCTATGATGACGACGACCACGATCTCTTCCTCACTCCACCGGTAATTATCATTTAAAATTTAAATTAATTATATGTCTCCAAAAAAGTGTCTAGTGAGTTTCTGCAAACATGAGATACGATTTTGCGTAGATCGACATAGGGTGTTTGAACTCTATGTACACTTTTTTTCTAAATCAATTTCAACCCATTCTCTCATTTAGTCCTGAAAATGAACAAGAGCTTGGAGAGTATGCCCAATAATCCCCTCTTTTTCACGTTCAGTAGAGTTCCAAAAATCACGTTTGTCTTCACACTTCCCAATTGTAAAATGTGCAATTTCGCAGGTTTCGTGCTATTCGGCTACGAAAGGAGGCGCTTCTAGACACATGATTGTCAATGGGAGAAGCCATAGGTACGTTTTATGTTATGCGTTTATAGATTACCTATTTTATGGGATGCTTTTATTGATTGCCTATTTTACGTTACACATTTATCGATTGTCAATTCGTTTTCTCATTTCCAGAATCGCCGTTAAAATCAAGTGTTCGAACAACGACGTCTATCGCGTGTCTCCTGTCTATTGCAATCTGGAGCCGGGACAGTCAGTCAGGCTACAAGTCAGTCTCTCTTTCCCCCATATTTTGCGTTTTTGCCTCCTTCGGTCACGAAAAAGTCCATGGGCTTTCTAACTGGCGGCCTGTCATCTTTCATTGGGTGTATCTTCTCTCTCTCTCTCTCTCCTCGACTCTTCTCCACCCATCTCTTTCTTCTTCTCTCTTTCATCTGACCCGTTCTCAAGGGAGTCATCGTTGCGGAAGCGACGACTCCCAATGGAAAGAAAGACACACAAACCCGACACTTTTTGTTTTCGACCCCTCCAGATTTCGGGAAGCTCCCAAACCCACGAGATTTCTCGGAAAAAAAGCGAGAAAGAAGCGAATGAGTAATTGAGTCAGTTAGAGTGCAGGTTGGGTATTTGCCGAACAATATTTTGGCTTCGTCGCTGATTTCGGGGGTAATAAAGAAAGATGAGATGAAAATTAAAAATATTTAAACATGAAGTACAGTTGATCTATTTTCAGGTTGTTCGTGACGCTGGGCAGCCGGGCACTGACAAACTCGTTGTGATCTACAGGCCCAGTCGATACTCCAACCCTAGAGACGCCTTCAAGGTGCGAATTTCAGTAGATATTTTCGAAATGGGAAGTCAAATGAAGTGTGGAGAATCAGTGAAGTGAATTGCAGAGGCGCGAAGGTCGAGACGATTCGGATATCAAGAAGAAGTTGATCGGACTGATCGCCAGAGAAGATCGGGTACTTTTTCTCTGCTTCTCAGTGCAATGAGTCAATTCCTTTGGGCTTTATTGAGCGATTTCCCATTTCTCCGAACAATATTATGCATTTTCAATTTCAATCTCAATCAATTTTATAGTGCCAATCAATAATGTTTACAGTACGAAGAGGGCGCCGCTCCTCCTCTTCCTCCCTCAGGTCCTCCCTTAGAGGACGGCACCGTCTCTCCCACTCCATTCATTGATGGCGCACCCGCACACACACAACCCTCCCCGCACCATCACAATAACAACAACAACAATAATCACAATAATCATAATAATCACAATGCACACCGTGCACAACCTTCGTTTTCCATCCGTCGATCGCGATCTCATCATCCTCCGAGAGTTCCCACGAGTGCACCGCCGCCCATTGGTCATTTTATGTTTATTATAAGTTCGAAATGCATCAGAGAGGTCTCGCGAGAGATTGCTGGAAAACTGATAATTTTGGAGTAATTGTCTCGGGGAGACCTCCCACATTCAAATATTTCAGCTAGCTTTGACTTTCACCAACTTATGAGTTTAAATCCACTATCATTCTCAGTTTCGCACCCAATCAGTTTCTAGATTAAATAGTTTTCATGTTTTATCACAAATTCGCATTGCAGGAATGCCTCCTCCTCTCTTCTCTTCCAAGTCGACCATTCGTCGTAAGCCTCAGCAGCCTGCTGCAGTTCCTCCCCCTCCTCCTCCATCTGCGGGTCCTCCTCTCTCTCCCCCACCCTCCGCCGCCCCTCCTCCGGTGCCAAAAGCCAACAATCGAGCGACCAGCGTCAAGAAGCGCACCAAGACAGTCGAACCACAGCCCGAGAGGAAGATCACTCAGTAGAATGAGTCGGAAGAGTGAATCCCAGTTCCTTGTCTGTCTCTTGTTTGTGCCGAAACCGGCGGAACATTTTTCAGCGTGTGGGATAAAGCTTGTTATACATTGCTGTTCCGGTTGTTTCTCTCGGGGAAAATAATACAACGCACAGTGAAGAAGAGAAGAAGAGGGAAGCGAGTGGACGAAATGTCTAGAACGGAATGGGGCGAAAAGGATTATGGAGTGTCGGGCATAATGATGAATTGGGAAGGAAGACAAATAGCTAGGATTGTAGTAAAGAATACTTGAAGAGAGGTATCAGCTAGCCACATTCACTAATTTTCAAATAGATTCTAGTGTTTTGGAAACTAGGAGGTAAGAAGGGAGGGCGAAGGAACAAGCGTTGTACGCTCTGACATGAACAGTTAGTTGATACCGGTGGCACGCAAATTGTGGTTGACTATGTGTGAGACGGCCGTTGAGAACACCCTGAAAGAATTATTATGATTTTGTCAATCTCAGTTTCTCTCCCGATCAGTTTCTAATTGAAAAAGTGTGCGTTTAATCTCAGTTTTTTTTCAGAAATGCGAAAAATTTAACTGCGATTTCACTTTTGAATATGAATATGAGTTCGAATTTGGGCATACGTCTTGCAGATTCTCTTTCCTCTGACTCTCTTCGACTTTTCAGCCGTAATCCGAATACCTATCATCCCTACTGTATCGAATGATTTGAACTCACCGGTCAATCAGATCAGTATCGGTTGCCCGAGTTGTGAACGAGTAGAAACGGTGCTTTCGATGCACGTAATGGGCGAATTGCTTCTGCACGTACTTCGATGCATCCTCATCAGTGTTATCACCTCAATTATTGATTTATCGTACACAGCAATTATGAGTCAATTCAAGTATTGTATCCGAAACAGAAGTGATCGGATAAAGGAACTGAACTGATCAGTTTTCTTTCACACGCTCTTTTGCGCAACGAAAGGGGAAGGTTTTTGCGCCTCGTGAGATAATTTCACAGGAAGTTGTTGAATTTTGAGGTGGGTAGAGTACACTCAGAACGATTAAACAAACATACCACTGTAGTTATGGAAACACCGCATCAGAGGAACTGATTTTAGCTTCTCCTAAAGAAGAAAAGATTGATATTTGTTTTAAAGATTAATAATTAATACTCACTACGAATATGTCGTGTTTGTTCAGAAACAAGACGATCGAAGCTTTCTTGAAAATCTCCGAAACAGTCAACGTTTTAAATATTTCGAAGTTCTGCATCATTCGGTTCTGAAAAAAAAAGTTATATTTTGGAGGGTTCCCTACTACGGGTACATCTTGTGATTTGCTTGAAGCTATAAAAAAGGTAAAGGTAGTTCCGTCTTCAGCATGTTTTCATGCGCGGAACATTGCGCTTTTCAGTGTGCACGCAAACTATGCATATACGGCATAATCAGTCACTCAGTTGCCAGCCGGCGACCACCGCCCTTTACTCCTGGTTTTAACACCAGTACCAACTTGGACCAGGCTTGGTAGACCTGTTGGGGTGATCTGATCTTTTGCGGGAGTCGAACCCGGGACCTTGAAGCTATACGTTACCCAAAATTGAAGCCAAAATCAAAGAAACCAAAGACGACTACATACGTCCTTGCCTTGTTACCCTGACAATGGGATCGGAGAACTATCTACCATTTGATGTTAAGGTGAATGTGTATCTATGCATTTATATTTTGTATAGATCAATGAACTGACCATGGTGGGATCCTCTGGATCCTGCTGGTCGAAGTCTGAGAGGGAGCACACATACATGAGCATGTCGACGTTGTCAAAGCAGTGAATCCATTTTCGTCGTTCCGTTCGTTGACCGCCGACATCGACCATTCTGATATGACGATTCATTGTTCTTTGCGACCTAGTCGTGAGATCTTAAATATCAAGATGTCACGAGTTGTTGCTCCTTAAGATTACATTTTCCGCAATTCAATGTTTTGGCATGATAAATAATGGATTGATTGCTTGATCTACCCATTCACACATACCCCGTATCGAATATCCATATCTAGATAATCATTAGTTACTGTTTTCACATAACGATTCACATTATTTCGATGCGAATCCGGAACCGATAAAAACATAACCTCTCCCAATCACATAAAGTGTTATTTGGCCGGTGAATGCATTCAGCCGAAAGGATAAAACGAACAGCCTGTGCAAATTTTATGGGATATTCCGCACTCTTTGAAAATTTGCACGTTTTCTTGATGGAAAAGACTTACTGAAACCATAGTCGTTTGTGCTCGAATTCCAATTCAGTGATGCCAACTGTGCGTAATCTGAATCCACGCTAATTGTAGGTGAGCTCTGGATTATCGTAAACCATACCGGCAGTATATAATGTCCTGTTGTGTGGGAATGTAGTTGGTCTCTCCGATTCGAGATATGTCGTCCAGAAAACTGCAAGTTCAATTTGAGTATGAACAAAATTCAACGATCACACTTCGATTTGATTCAAAAACACACGTGTTGAGATTACTTTTTTTGGTTCTGAATGAGGTGAGAGAAGCGGAAGAGCGATCGTTTTTTATCCGCTCACACAGAGCCAACCAAAGTATGCAGAAGCATTCCAAACCATGAAAAAGTGTTGGATTACTCACTACTTAGCACAGTCGAGCAGGGGATATTGA
This sequence comes from Pristionchus fissidentatus, assembly GCA_036245785.1. Classification (NCBI taxonomy): domain Eukaryota; kingdom Metazoa; phylum Nematoda; class Chromadorea; order Rhabditida; family Neodiplogasteridae; genus Pristionchus; species Pristionchus fissidentatus. The sequence goes on from BTSY01000007.1 coordinate 6,072,881, forward strand.
AATCGGCGAACGTGTGTTGCTTGAATTTGGTTTGAGCCCCATATTCGTTCCATACATCGAGAGATTCCCAATGGGATCATCATGTTCTGCAAGTTTGATATTTAGTGCCATCGTTCGACGGACAACGCGATTTACTCCGAAATCTCTATAACGGACTGTGTCAAATAGTGATTCATCATTTTCTGTTTCGAACTACCTCATCATCAGGAACAATTGTTTCAAAGAAAGCGTAGAAGCGTTGAATATCCTCCTGAAAAACACATTTGAGTAGTATATCTTTATTAGAAAGTATCGTTGTTGCGATATATCTTTTCAATTTCACATAATTGTTTTTCTCAATATTACTAAATCTATCACTCATTATTTCTTCTAACAAGAGCGAACGCGCGATTTATTCGCATATTAAATGAAAGCGTATTTGTCACGTGAAAATGTTACACCTTTTCTATTTCAATTTTTTCTCAATATCACTAAGTCCACTATTCTGGCCGCTCATTCTTCTAAAAAGTAGAGGGAACGCTCGATTTATTCGTATATTGTCGCTCTCTCGAGTGGTGTAAATAATCTCCGCCGTCGACTTTTTCCTCAGTCTCCTTCCGCTAGTTTTCTGATATGCTTCATGTCTCTCTGTGGGAAAGTCGGCCACCTTCCCTCTCTCGTTTCTTTTGACGGCGGAAGTTGAGAAGAAAGCAATCAAAAACATTGACTAGACCTAAAGAGAATTTGCCCCACACTTCCTACATCTTTTTGCTCGATCGGTGAGAATAAACCTACAAAATTTAGGCTAGAAAAAAACTTTCTCATTATTTTTTTTTGGGAATACACCATGAACAATATGTATGGGAAGAATCAATATGGGAAGAATTCACATGATTCCAAACCTACAGACCAGGGTTAAGACGAGAGAGTATGCAAAAGTTAGAGAGTCCCTCTCGATTTCACACGCTCTCTCACTCAAAAGGCCTTTCTGGAAGGTTGACCGGCCTGTGGAATGATGTGAATTGTTGTGCGGGTCACTTTTTCCAACAGAGTATTTCAATTATTGATTGTTTCTTTAAGAATTTGAACTTCGATTTTCCGAAACACCACATTGTTTACGAAATAATCAGGTGAGTTATGCGTTGCAAGCTGTTTCTCACAATTTCGATAAAATCTGTGGAACGGATTTAGCTAAAGCTTTTGCATTTAACCATAACATGATCCAAGAAGTATCTAGTTAGGATCTGGATTGTTTAGATGGTCAATTTACAACATGCAGACGTATTTACGAGTTCCTCGCAAGATTGATGCCTTTTTGGACGGTTTTGCATAAAATCTTGCAGATATTTTTGTGGGGTAACTTGATTTTCAGTACCGTGGAAGCAAATATCGGAACTTTTCAAAATTGTTCAAAGGTCCCTTCAGGAGTCGGCATCCACCTATGTTAACGAATTTCATCCCCCGACTTTTGCGGTTCCCTAGTGAGATGAAAAAACAGCAAACCGTTTTGACTCTTTTTCTGAGCCTGTTCATTGATTGTTTGTTTGTTTCGTTGTTAATATTTCCTTGCCTTCAAACGAAGGAAGTGGCCATCTTTAGTAATGACTCACCTTTGTGGAAATTTCATGTCGGAATTCGAAATCATTGCAAGCGCGAATGAGTTGATCCATTGCTTCCAACGCATTCCTATGAATTGTCGTCCGATACATGCACAGCATTTCTTCGTTGAAGCCATTTAGATGAAGGATTCTGGAAAGGAATAGACACAAATTTCACTTGCAATAACCACATCGACAACGACAAAACTCGGTAATCTCAAATGAAATTCGGAATGTCCACTCTCTCCCCATTCTATTTTTCTCCCTGTTGTCATATTCTGTTTCGCCTTGAGCGTCGATGAATTATTTCTATTATTGTATATTACTATTAAAACTATGAAAGGAAGATTTGGACGACGGTATTATTCGAAAATATGGTTAATCAAAAAACGAACCTCATCTGCTTGAATATGGTCGTTTTGCCGCATTCCGAACCACCTGGACATAGTATTTATAATTTAGTCGCTCGCACTTCTCTCTCTCCTCACCTAGTAACAGAATCTTGAACTTCTTCTGATTCTCAGCGTGATTTCTGGCCAAGGCGGCATCGATTTTGCGAGAATTCGCACTCGATATCTGAAGGGATTATTGTACCACCACTGAACGGCGAAGTCACGTCCACACCACAAATATAAGGAGAGGGAAGGGAGATTTGACTATTAGAAGTTGGGTATGGACGAGAAAAAATATGTAAATCGAACGGAAAGCTTTCGTGTAGTGAACTTTTCCCATTATCACAGGATATTTGAAAATGCTGAAACGGGCCTAAACTGACATCTCGTTTGAGAGCGCCGGCAGAAGCTCCCATTGCTAGCAATCGATGGAAGATGCAGCAACTGCAGCAGACGCAGCCACCATCACACGACCCACACTACAATACGATTGAATATTCGACAAACAGGGACACAAACTAGAGTCGAGGCGAGAGAGAGACAAAGGGACAGAGAGATACACATACACACAGCTGAATGGGATAGAACAAGGCTGGCGTGAAATGGTTGAGGTGTCTCGGAATGAGAAATTGCATTGAGGGGGAATGAGAAGGTGGGGGAACAGAGATAAGGCGGAGACCTGTGAATGAGTAAGGGAGAGAGAGAGTGAAAGGAAGAGAGAGAAGGAGAGAGAGAGAAGGTGGAGAGAGAATGCAGTTAGACGTGGGAGCAGAGCCTTCCCATATCTGGGAATGTGTAAGCATATAGCGGAGCGGAATCGGAGAAGATTGGTTACCCTCGAATATTGGCAGCGAGTTCAGAAAGAGAAAGAGGGAAGGAGAGAGACCGCCATGGAACAAGCGACCGAGATCAATATGGGATCTACACCTCGCATGAGCAGCTGAATTGGAAATGGGGCAAAAAAGTGGCAGACGGTTCTGGCCTATCGCGCTCAGTTCTCAAGTGGACAATTCAATTGGGCGGCCGAATATCTTGCATCCATTTTGATCGCTGGATAATTCATTCGACATCGATCTGATAAGAATGTAAAGTTACTACCCGAATCAAGAGAACTACAAGCGGCTTCTCTGCCGGGTCCACTGATAAGGCCGGCTGCTTCCAGTCCAGGTTTCTGGGGCATGTTACCTTGCGCAATCAAATTGACTTCCTATTTCATCGCCACCGAGAGAGATAAAATGCTTGAATCTGATGAGAGTTGTCACTTATTGTAGTCGTGCACACTCCCACACGAAAAGTAGCCAAGTTCCCATGGGTTTTCACGATCTTGTTGATAATGTACACTTTCTGAGGATATCAAGGTGTTTCCCATCGATCCTAGAGTCTTTCCTCGAATCATTCAAGTGGATCTCAAGGGAAGGACGTGGTTGCCTGTGGGGACGGCGGTCGTATCTCAGCAACAAGGATGAATCTCATACAGAATCCACTCGGGACCCTTCCCATTCTCTCCCCGTGTGACGTCCAGAAAAAAGAGAAAGAAGAAGAAACACAGGAGAAATGCTCAAGTTGCTGCTTCTCCTACTCTTCGCCGAAGGTAATTCAATTGGTTTACAAACTATTTAAAATGTACTACAAGTGAAATATTGTAAAACTTAAGTAGCTATAACTCCTTCGCTCCCTTTAATAAAATAGAGGAAAGGCGTTGTAGAATCGCTGGGCTGCGACTGTGCGGGCATCACTGTCAACGGCACGGATCAGGCATATTGTTGGCAGGTAAACATATTCGAAAATCAATAATATTGAACATGGTAGAGATAAGATATTGGCCTGGCACTCATAATCTTTATTCGCTTATCGCCGCGGGTAGAGAGAGAAATGGGATCTGCACGGGGGAAAGTGATTGTAGGCAGAAGAAAATGGAGTAAGAGAATCGACGGCGAGAAAAGAGTTAGATTATATGAGAGCGCGCGAGTTGATTATCCGCCTCTGCCACCTTCCCTTGTCGATTCTCTCTCTGAGACACAAAAGAGACCGGCAGCTGGATTTCGATAGAGGAGAAATTATGTGAGGAGAGAGAGAGAGAGAGAGAGAGAGAGAGACCTGCCCCTGCTACAAATTATTCCGTTGCACACTAGTTCAGGTGTGGCTGAGGCACAAGGTTTTCGAGAATTCGATTGCCAAACACTTGCTACAATTTCCACGCAAACATGAAGAAGCAGACTGAGAAAAGATTGATTGGTGGAGAAATAAACGATGAGGGGACAGCAGCAATTTTGCATCTTTTTAGTTTGTTGGAGAATACACTCTAAATTTCATTTTGACAGCATGGAATCTAAATATCGCACCTGATCGTACCGTTATCGATAGAGTCTCCAAGTACTTTTACAATTAAAATCAAGAATATGTTTCGATGACGTATCAAGAACAAGAGTGTTACTATGGTATGTCTAGAGTATGACTATGACCGGGGCCTGTGGATGGCAATGCCGATGCCGCACCAACGCGCGCTAGAGAGCACTCTCGATGTCTCTTGAACGTGCTGTTCTGGCCGAGTGGTCTAAGGCGCTGCGTTCAGGTCGCAGTCCACTTCTGTGGGCGCAGGTTCGAATCCTGCGGACAGCAGCAATTTTGCATCTTTTTTTACTCTTTTTAGTTTGTTGGAGAATACACTCTAAATTTCATTTTGACAGCATGGAATCTAAATATCGCACCTAATCGTACCGTTATCGATAGAGTCTCCAAGTACTTTTACAATTAAAATCAAGAATATGTTTCAATGACGTATCAAGAACAAGAGTATTACTATGGTATGTCTAGAGTATGACTATGACCGGGGCCTGTGGATGGCAATGCCGATGCCGCACCAACGCGCGCTAGAGAGCACTCTCGATGTCTCTTGAACGTGCTGTTCTGCCGAGTGGTCTAAGGCGCTGCGTTCAGGTCGCAGTCCACTTCTGTGGGCGCAGGTTCGAATCCTGCGGACAGCAGCAATTTTGCATCTTTTTTTACTCTTTTTAGTTTGTTGGAGAATACACTCTAAATTTCATTTTGACAGCATGGAATCTAAATATCGCACCTGATCGTACCGTTATCGATAGAGTCTCCAAGTACTTTTACAATTAAAATCAAGAATATGTTTCAATGACGTATCAAGAACAAGAGTATTACTATCGCGCTGTTTGTTGGAGAATACACTCTAAATTTCATTTTGACAGCATGGAATCTAAATATCGCACCTGATCGTACCGTTATCGATAGAGTCTCCAAGTACTTTTACAATTAAAATCAAGAATATGTTTCAATGACGTATCAAGAACAAGAGTATTACTATGGTATGTCTAGAGTATGACTATGACCGGGGCCTGTGGATGGCAATGCCGATGCCGCACCAACGCGCGCTAGAGAGCACTCTCGATGTCTCTTGAACGTGCTGTTCTGGCCGAGTGGTCTAAGGCGCTGCGTTCAGGTCGCAGTCCACTTCTGTGGGCGCAGGTTCGAATCCCGCGGACAGCAGCAATTTTGCATTTTTTTTACTCTATAGTTTGTTGGAGAATACACTCTAAATTTCATTTTGACAGCATGGAATCTAAATATCGCACCTAATCGTACCGTTATCGATAGAGTCTCCAAGTACTTTTACAATTAAAATCAAGAATATGTTTCTATGACGTATCAAGAACAAGAGTATTACTATGGTATGTCTAGAGTATGACTATGACCGGGGCCTGTGGATGTCAATGCCGATGCCGCACCAACGCGCGCTAGAGAGCACTCTCGATGTCTCTTGAACGTGCTGTTCTGGCCGAGTGGTCTAAGGCGCTGCGTTCAGGTCGCAGTCCACTTCTGTGGGCGCAGGTTCGAATCCTGCGGACAGCAGCAATTTTGCATCTTTTTTTACTCTTTTTAGTTTGTTGGAGAATACACTCTAAATTTCATTTTGACAGCATGGAATCTAAATATCGCACCTGATCGTACCGTTATCGATAGAGTCTCCAAGTACTTTTACAATTAAAATCAAGAATATGTTTCAATGACGTATCAAGAACAAGAGTATTACTATGGTATGTCTAGAGTATGACTATGACCGGGGCCTGTGGATGTCAATGCCGATGCCGCACCAACGCGCGCTAGAGAGCACTCTCGATGTCTCTTGAACGTGCTGTTCTGGCCGAGTGGTCTAAGGCGCTGCGTTCAGGTCGCAGTCCACTTCTGTGGGCGCAGGTTCGAATCCTGCGGACAGCAGCAATTTTGCATCTTTTTTTACTCTTTTTAGTTTGTTGGAGAATACACTCTAAATTTCATTTTGACAGCATGGAATCTACATATCGTACCGTTATCGATAGAGTCTCCAAGTACTTTTACAATTAAAATCAAGAATATGTTTCAATGACGTATCAAGAACAAGAGTATTACTATGGTATGTCTAGAGTATGACTATGACCGGGGCCTGTGGATGGCAATGGCGATGCCGCACCAACGCGCGCTAGAGAGCACTCTCGATGTCTCTTCAACGTGCTGTTCTGGCCGAGTGGTCTAAGGCGCTGCGTTCAGGTCGCAGTCCACTTCTGTGGGCGCAGGTTCGAATCCTGCGGACAGCAGCAATTTTGCATCTTTTTTTACTCTTTTTAGTTTGTTGGAGAATACACTCTAAATTTCATTTTGACAGCATGGAATCTACATATCGTACTGTTATCGATAGAGTCTCCAAGTACTTTTACAATTAAAATCAAGAATATGTTTCTATGACGTATCAAGAACAAGAGTATTACTATGGTATGTCTAGAGTATGACTATGACCGGGGCCTGTGGATGTCAATGCCGATGCCGCACCAACGCGCGCTAGAGAGCACTCTCGATGTCTCTTGAACGTGCTGTTCTGGCCGAGTGGTCTAAGGCGCTGCGTTCAGGTCGCAGTCCACTTCTGTGGGCGCAGGTTCGAATCCTGCGGACAGCAGCAATTTTGCATCTTTTTTTACTCTTTTTAGTTTGTTGGAGAATACACTCTAAATTTCATTTTGACAGCATGGAATCTACATATCGTACCGTTATCGATAGAGTCTCCAAGTACTTTTACAATTAAAATCAAGAATATGTTTCAATGACGTATCAAGAACAAGAGTATTACTATGGTATGTCTAGAGTATGACTATGACCGGGGCCTGTGGATGGCAATGGCGATGCCGCACCAACGCGCGCTAGAGAGCACTCTCGATGTCTCTTCAACGTGCTGTTCTGGCCGAGTGGTCTAAGGCGCTGCGTTCAGGTTTCAATACGAATAGGTTTCAATAACGTCATGAACAATCAAGAACAAGAGTCTGTCTAGAGTACGACTGTGACCGGGCCATATCATATTGATGATGTAAAAATTTCAAAATGTTTCCTTTTCCCATTCGGTAGTTTAGAAAAGCATAATATGTTTAAATTAAAATATTAAAAATAAAATAGTAAGCATATATATTGTAATTTCTTCATGTGGTGGATCGTATGGCGAGCACGTGGTCGTCGGCTGACGATGCTTGCGCAGAAATTGGATCGAGAATGGGACAACCAGAGGATAAAGAGACGATGAATGCACTCAAAGGATACTTGAAGGAGGTAAATTGGGCTCGTCAAACCCTCTACTCGAACAGAGCCGTTAATTGACCGTCGAGTCGACATTAATTAAAGAATGTAGATAATTGATTTATACCGAGCACACGAAGGGTAGTGTCATCATTATTCTAATTAACCAAAAAATAACTATTGTACTCAGACACTATCAATACATCGGATTTGGAGATGAGAATATAGTTCAGAAATATGTTTTGGTCGAATGGAGTGCTTTATCAGGTGTACACTCTTCCCATCATCACTGGCTATGCCGTCGGAAATGCTGAAACGGGCGAAATTGCAGTCGTCTGTCGTTCCAATGAGTTCTACGCACTGGCTAACGATACGGAGTCGCTGATTGCTGGGGTGAGAACATCTCAGTGTTCAAAAAAATGTGTGTCATAATTTGCTCTACTCAATCTCGCAACTTCCTGCAGGGTGCATCCTGAATATTGTTTCCCGTTAGATACGTCTTAGACATCGAACCACTGACCTAAAGGTGTCCTGCGAAGATGGGAAGTGCATTTACAAAGAAAATCAAGAAATCGATCGATTGCAGTCTCCTTCGAAGACGGATGGTTGTGTCTTCATCACTAATTCCGATTACAAGATGCACTACGGCAGCTGCGCCACAAAAGCCGTCGTTCTATGCAGTCAACGTATGAATTACGAATCCGTTTTCGTTTAATTTCGAATATATTTGTTATTTTAGTTTCGATAATTTCAGCCGAGGAAGAGGACGACTACTGTTCCGTGTCGCCCATCTGCACAACGAAGTTCACATATTTTCCTTTTTTTCATTCCTTTAGACGAGCAAATAATGTAGTAGAGAACTAGTAAAAGATTTTGAGAAACACTGATAACGCGAGCGACCAGAATAATGTAATTGATCCTGGGAGAACAAGATCCCCTTATTTCTTCCCTCTTTCCAGGACCACTGTCGAATTCTCTTCAACGACGTCGTTCACTACACGGTAATGGGAAGCATCCGATGCGTTTTCTTGGAATTGAAACAACCATTCACTAGAATATGGAATAGGATGATTATTGAGCATATTTAAGAGAATAAAAATTAATTTCAGAGATCCAAACAACGGAGGCGTCATTGGCAACGATAATTGTAAGAATCTGGCATTCAGTTGGTTCTACTCTTTGTCTTTCTAGCATCTACTATTACAACGTCAACAGCATTCACCGGACCTTCGACCACTCTAACCACCAAAGTAGACAACGGTAAGGCAAAGACGATAGGCAATGGTCAGGCTTTTATGAACGCTTTATTCCACAAAAAAAAATTATTTTTATATAGATAATGTCTCAAGCACTGCCACGACGACTCTTCTTCCTTCCTCTTTCCCGACTTCCATTCCTTCTATTGGAATCGGAGCATCAACCACCACAGCTTCTTCTAGCGGTATCATTCTTCTTTTCTAGAAATTCTCTTGAGGGAAAATGAGGACCAAACCCGGTAATCCAATCAGTTTTTTAACCCGGTAATCATATATAAACTCAGAGACGAAATGCAAGTCTGGCGGTGTGATGTTCTTCGGATGGTGTGTGCCCATCTGGTTGCTCGCTGTCGCTGCAATTGCACTTATTGGTAAATTCGTTGATATCTCTTCACATGTGTCATTTCTGTTCATGATGAAAGGGAATCATATCCCCCCAAATTGTAGCTCTGAATTGCAGGCCTCGCGATCTTGCTTTGTTGGTGCATCTTGCATTACTGCCTCGGCTGCTGCTTTTGGTGGGATAGGTGATTTGAAAAAAATCTTACTTTACTCATTAAAAATAATGTTTCTATCCTCATCCAATCAATAATTCTCGTTTCAGACACAAGCTCATGTCCGCCGCCGCTGCGCCAATTGATGTTGAGAAGGGTCCGGTTACACAGAAGCAGTCGAAGACTCTAGGCACTCAGAGTGAGCCTTTCGAGGAGACACCGAAAGAGGTACACACTAAATCGAGAAAGCGACCTAGGGATAGGTAGATGTGATGTTCCATGGTCTCTCAGCAGGACATAACATTTTCACAGTAATGAAAGTTGGAGACTTCCCGCTCAGAGTAGTGACATCATTATTTCCAATCCTTCCAGATCGCTCTTCCTCCTCCTGCCGTAGCTCCTCTTCCCATTGTTGCGCCCATTCCAATCGATTACTCGTCCGACAAACCGGAGACTGAGGATAAAGGTAGTCATTTTGTCTTATCAACCAGATAAATTTACCCTTTCAGGAATGATGACGGATCCGTGGGAGCCTCCAGAGCCGGTGATTATCTACAGAGACATGGCGCCAGAACCGAAAGTCGACTACGATATGGAGCGTACGCGCGACAAGTTTTGTATTAATGAAAATAGTATAAATTGTAGCCCGTGCTCTTCTTCCTCCTCATCCGATGACCGCCCGCTCTGAGGCGCCTCCTCTGATGGAAACTGATGAAGGTATACAGAGCGCAAATTTTCAAGAAGAAGGGTAACACTCCCAACACAACAACAGTCCAACACTTATTACAGATGAGCCAGTCGGTCGTCGTATCGTCGCCGGTCCAACTGCCCTCATTCTCCGTCCCGCTCGTCGTCGTGAGCGGTCGCCCGATCTTCTCACTCCACGAGAATCATTCCCCGCACTGCCGAGACGCGCATTCACAGACGAAGAAGAACTGCCTCTTCCCCCGAAGGAAAAGAGAACGAAGAAGAAGAGAGAACCTGTCGTGCCTGTAATCTTCCAACACAATGCACCACCCGAAGAACGACCCCAGATGTGAGCGATTTAGTCATCACTAGGAAATCAGCAGCATTGTAATGAGAAAACTATTTACTTTCTAGGCAGGATCCGGAACCCGAGTCTGAGGTAGCTCCGTCTCGCGGTCCGCGTGCTTTCCCTTTACCACCGCCTGGCTCGCGGACGCTCGCTTCGGTAGCGGATCGTCCCTTCCCCGAGCAGTTCAAGTCGCCCTCTCCCGGTCCGAAGCCCAGTCGTCCTCTTCCTTCTCCTCCTCTTCCTCCACCACAAGAGGAGCACTCTCTCCCCTCTGTGACCCCTCATAAACAGTCAAGATCTCTATCGAGAAGTCCCATCGGTCGTCCTGTTATCACTCAGCAGCCTACCCCTTCTAGAAGCCCTCGTCCTCCTGTTGCCGTGGTGAGATTATAAAGTCTCTCTAATATGAGTCTCTCTAGAGAACGCAACTCTCTTATTTAATTTACTAGATAGTGTATGAATTGAAGAGAGGCATATGTAAGAGAGTTCACACGCTGTGAAGTAAGTTAGCTAGTGATGATGCAATTGTGTACAGCCCCTTCGTCCTCTTTCCGACCGTCCGACTCCTGCAGCCAAGCCTCCATCTGCACGAACACCGCAGCACAATCGCAGTTCGAGTGGAGGATCGAGATCTCTTCCAGCGGCGCCCAAGAGGTTTAAAATCAACTTTTACAATGATCAATAAGACAAGTTAAATTTCGCTGTTATTACAGAGCGACTTCCTCATCTCCCGCTAGAAGAGCGCAGCCAGTCCCTCGTGCGGAATCGCCCTTCACACCGAAGAACTCGGGTAACACCTTTACTTTTAGAATTGCCTCACATATCGGCGCATATTATAGACTCGTTTCAGTATTATAGTTTTTCTGCAATCCGAGGTGATAACATTATCTTTCACGATGATCTCTCAGTATCACCTGCCCCTGCTGGTGGCGGAAGTCTCTTCAAGGCTGCACCTTCCACCTCCGAAGCCGCTTCGAACCTGAGAGCTGCTAGAGGCAAACTGGGAGGGGTGCGTGGAAGCGAATATATTTTTCGATGAATTAGGAAATATTCTTGTTAGATTCATCATCACTTCTTAAATTAACAGTGATATGACTCGTTGTTGTGGCAAGTCATCAGTTATGACAGGTATCACAAGATGTTGCATGAGGCGGGGGAAAACTTTCAACAATATATTTGGGGCATGTTTTCCTGCAATCGCTCGTGATCTGTCTTATGAGAGTGCTAAAAATTGAAATTGTAGGCAGCTGGAGGAAATGGCGATGCTCCTTCGGGATGGAAGGCGTGGAGTGGAACAAGCCGTACATTCAGCACCACTCCAACTTCCGATTTCGCTTGATATTTCTATATTCTTGGGCAGTAGTTGCAGGATATTAGTCGGCTACACCTCTCTCCGTAGTTTAGTTGTGCAATATCTAGCGATATCTGGCTACCGACTACACCTTTTTGCGACCGCTCTCCCACATGATTCCGTCGTGAGCTATTCTCGGTAGATAGAGCAAGAAGCGTGGGAATTATGAGGATATGGAGAAAGAAACGGTGTGGGAGTCGTTGTATGACCCATTTGTATGCTTGATAAAGCCTTGTTGATATCGTCTTTGTTCTTTTCGTCTGTTCTTTCTACAAATATAACTTAAACATTGAGAATATAAACATTGAGAGGAGGTACCAAGTATATGGTACACTAAATATTAATTTTGTTCGTGAGTCGAAAGAGTGCTTAAAATCGTGATATATTGAACTATATCGTACACTTTGTTTTGCAACTCAATGCAGACTTCACTCAATTGAAAGATAATTCGTTCGGTGTGTACATCAGTTGACTCATCTTCTTCATCTCGATCTCTTTTTCCACAATCCTTTCTCTCTCTCTCCGTCTCAATGATATCCATTCCTCACCGGGAAGCCCTCGAATTCAGTGCCTCATCCAATTGAATGCCCTCGATTTGTCTTGCGTACCACTCATTATGTGGCGAAGAGCCGAGGAGAGGAGAGGAGAGAGAGCGGAGGTGTATCGTGATGATGTGGTGAGAGAGGACCACAACCTATCCTATCTCCACTCTTAATCCGCCTCCTCCCTCTCCTCTCCCATCCTCCCCCATAACAATTACAACGAATCAACCGAAGGACCATAGCGGCTCCGAAAATTCTCATAAATTAAGCGGCGCCGTACGGTAGGCGGAAATGGGTACGACGAGCTATCGAGACGTAAGAGGTACCGTCTAATGAGGAGGAGAAGAGGGGCTATTCGAGTAGATGGGCTCTTTCCGACACCTTGAGAATAGGAAAACAGTCGTAGCGTCACCACAACCTACATATACCGATTACAAGATCAGATAACGAACATATCACTCCGTCTTTTTTTCAATTCAGTAGAAGTGTTATGCAAAACCGCGTGGTGTGCAAGGTTTTAATTCCTCTGTTGTGCGACGGCAGAGCTATTATGGGTGTTTTGGTTAGTTCTTGCACAAGGCCATCAACATCCTCATCTCTCTCTTTTCATTCCTATCACCCCACACTTCAACGTCGGTCGACGCCCGTTTCCTCTCAATTTCCGCCTAAACCTTTTTCGCTTCCCTTCTCTCCTATCACTGCGGTCTCCAAGTCGGCCTCTGGGTACTTTTGTCATTACTACTCAAAGTTTCTCGCTCATCTGGCCCTATTAGACTTTAAAGTCGTCGCTGTCCAGCGTAGACTTATGGAATCGTAGACCTATTTCCCCGTGAGTAGTAGCCGGTCGAACCTTTTTCGAGCGCGCCATTCACCTCTTTCATCAGAACGACCAGAAAAGGGAAGGGGCGGAGTCAGTGATGGACCTCGCGTAGGAGCATCACTGTGCTGTCTCAGTCTCACTCGACCCATCTGAGAGGGACGGTTCAGCCCTCTCTATTGCCTAGTCTCGCATTCCTTTATTCGTCCTTCTGATTATCTCTCCTCTACTCAGGTAATAACTCGACTCTCATCAGTCAGTATGCGATCGTCTCTCTTTCTCGCCGCTCTTCTATCACTTCTCATCGTCGTCGACGCCACTTATTTCGTGGTAAGATAGGCTTTTTCGTCGATCGTTGGCCTTAGGATGCGAAACTAAAAGACACGAACTTTTCTACTATGTCCTGCTAGCTTCGGCGGTGTCTCACCTAATCATATTAGCAGCGAAAAGGCAACATAGGAAGGAAGTTTGTAGCATGTTTTCTGTCATTAATATTAGCTGTTTGGTCACCATTACCACACGAAAAATCGGTAAAAAAGAGTTCTATTTTGCCCTATTTCGTTTGCGATGCGATTATTTTCCGATCCAACAAAAGCATGTACATAATTGGTTGAAAGCAGCTCTTTTCCAGAGAGGTCGACGTGCTTTGAATCCCTTCGTGGACTCAATGGGCAAACGAGTGATGAATCCGTTCTTGGACTCAGTCGGAAAGAGATCCGACCGAAGCTTCGAGATTCTCCCCACAGAGAAGAGGTACGATTCTTTGCATAATTTTAGATGGTCCGAGATCGTGCGAGCAAAATGTACTCCCATCTGCTTTTTAGAGGAAAGTTTTAGTTTTAGTGGGGGAGGGTGTGACGACACATAGTTCACAGTTGAGAGAATGAGCGACGGAAGAGGGGGGACAATCCTTATTGTTCCTTCGCTGCTTTGAATGATTGACGAGTCTCTCTCCTCTCTTCAGGTACTTCGACTCACTTGCTGGACAGAGTCTCGGAAAGCGAAGCGTCCTCGCCGTTGTTCCCTTCGAGTGGGGATTCCATTAAGAGATCAAAGATCAAAGATCAGAGAGACAACAGCAGAGTGTCTAGAACGCCCCTTCTTCTCAACCTTCGCTTTCCTCCAATTCCTCTTATATTATCACTCGATGTATTGATGAAGCTCTGCTTGTGTCCCAAATCTTTTCCTTTTCTACAGTTGCCAGGCCGACAATATCACAAACACGACAAAACATATTCAACAATATTCAAAAACAGCCAAAATATCCGAAAGCTTTCCCTGAATTCAAGGGGAGTTGCAAAAAAAAGAGGAATAGCCATAACAACTGCCAAACTCCCACGTTAATGGGCGAAATGGTCGATAAAAGGGGAGAAATCGGGAGAGAATCGCATTCGACAATGGCTCGTTTCCTACTCTTCTTTGTTTCTTTCTGCATTCTCTTCACTACCATCGAATCACTTCCTCTGAAGAGAGGAGTACAGTCAGTCATTCTATGCTTATAGACTATAATTATTATTAATGTTCTATTATTGGATTATTATTGTTTTATCCTGGCATAAAGGCAAAGAGCCTACAGGAGTTATCATTCGCGTGCAAAAACGAATGGGTTAGCATCTTTCATAGATTTAGTTTTTTTGTACACGTATTTTTCTCAGAGATCTCTCGGATCACTTTCGTGTATTGTACTCTACAAAGGGAGTCAACGTGTACAAAAATGTTTGAATGCAAAAATAATTTCTATTGGTTACTGTAATTTTACAACATTCTTTGAAGAAAAAAAAGTAAAGAAGCTGTGGGATAAATATTGTTGATTGGAATCGACGACGTCACCGAGGAGCATCACATCGTCCACCATCAGACAATTAGTACAAAACACAAGAGGTGACTATTTACTTTTATCTCGATTCTACCATATCTTATCACAAACTCATTATAAATATTGGCTTCTCTCAGATACTTCGATGCTCTTGCTGGACAATCTCTGGGAGGTCGTCGCAAGCGTTTTCTCACACTTCTCTAATCATATCAATCTAATCTAATCACAACAAAAAAAAATCCCGTTGTTTATATTCAGCTATTCTGATCCATTAAATTCAACTTCTATATA
Organism: Pristionchus fissidentatus; assembly: GCA_036245785.1. Lineage (NCBI taxonomy): Eukaryota > Metazoa > Nematoda > Chromadorea > Rhabditida > Neodiplogasteridae > Pristionchus > Pristionchus fissidentatus. Next base: position 6,088,012 of record BTSY01000007.1, read on the forward strand.
AATATTTGTGTTCTATTTGATTGTTTGTCGTATATTTTGAAGAAGTTATCGAATTCTCTTCCTAAGATGCATGTGGGAAATGTAGCATTGTTAATTTGAATACGACATTTGATCAGTGTGAAATTAGATTCAAAATTTCTTATGAATCCTGATTGTTTCGAGAAACAATCTTATTATTTCGAAAGAGACTAAAATCTGCAAGACGAGAGCAGATTCGAAGGCGTTCAACGCGGGTTCTTCCGCCCAAACAAAACCAGCTGATCGAAATACCGCTTTTTTTTAAACAATAGGAAAATTTATAGAGATAGTATCCTCCTTTTCCCTTTTTTAGTAGCTACTGCAACATGTTTATAATTGTCGGAACATCACAATAATTCAGTGGTATCTATACCGGCACTTTTTGCAAGTCTATTGGACATATTTCGTTATTTCCGAGAAAATAATTTATAAAAATAAATACTACCCAAAATATAAAAAAAAGCATTTTAACTTTCAGAAATATTCTGAGAATTCCGAGAAATATTAAGATCTTCCAAAATATTTTTTTTGCCTAAAAAATGGATTCCTGCGGATGGAAAAAAAAATCAAATTGTAAGCAGCCCACGAATTTCCATAATTGAGCCAGACTAATCGCCAACTCTATATCACACTAAATCAAGATAAAAACAATAGTAATGTTTATGATATGATGCCCAATTTTAAAGCCCATTCACATTATCGTATCGCATTGCCTTCTCATCACAAGTAGTATCAAATAAAAATATCAGTCGATCCACTCACCATTTATGTCACTCTTTTTTTTCAACATTCACCTTCTTTTCAATTCTTGCCCTCTCGGGTAATCGTCGCTGGCTGTAAACTCGTGGCACTTTCCCTTTCAGCCAGTTTCGAGTGATCCGATGCGTGACCATGGCACACAGTCGCGTAATCCAGACAAGGCCCGTGCAGAGAGAGAGAGAGAAGAGAGAGAAAAGAGTAATAGGCCATGCCTTCGGGGGAGAGGGGAGAGAGCTCTCCTCCCCTCTTACCGGTTCCACGCCATAGCTTACTCGAGCATCATCGGTCCGGTTTTGTCTGATCGCAGCGACTGTATCCTCTCTCTCTATCTCTTCCTCTCTCTCTCTCTCTCTCTCTCTCTCTCTCTCTCTTCCTCGTTTCTTATGAAGGCTACTTTACTCCTTCCTGCTTCTCTTGAGGATCGGGGGGGGGCGATGCATAAGTGTGCCACGGTTCGGAAACCTCGATTATGAAAGTGAAGGGGGAGAAAAGTGAGGAGAGAGAAAAGATTGTGATCGTTCCGTTTTCCCGCCCCATCCTCAATTTGTTTTGTGCTCAACCTGGAATTTGTTGAATTGCGTAAGCATTCATGCAATTGGCTGCCATCGCAGCGCAGCTCTGATCCGACTGAGAGATAGAAGTGGAAAGTCTCTCTCTCTCTCTCTCTCTCTCTCTCTCTCCCTGTCTCCACTTCCTGTCTTCTCATCTGCCACTACATGGTATCACTCAGCCAGCATGATATGACGATCAGATCAATCCGTCGCTTCTCTTCTCATTTGTATCAATTGGCTCTCGAATTGGGTCGATCCCACTCAAGTCTCGAGAGTTGTCCTCTCTCTCTCTTTTCCTCTTTATCTTTATCTTCGGCCTCTCTCTCTCTCTTTTCTTCCTCTTCATTCTGTTCCTCTCCTCCTTTCGATCGAATTTGAATGAGCGGAGAAAGTGGAAAAGGCCCACTCACTTTTGTTAAAGTTGTCTCTCACACTCTCGCTTTCTATATTTTACAATCGGTATATTGATAGAACACCGTATGATCCAGACAAGTAGGTAATTATGATTTATCCGTGATTTTAATATTTTTTTTCGAAAATTAATTTGATATCACCTAAAATAAGTATTTTCTTGATATTTTTTTATAGTAACCAACTTGCTCCTGAGTAAACTCTATCCATTGCCGAGTGAGCTTGAAGACGAATTTATCTTTTTTGGCAATGAAAATATTCATAGAGTCTAGTTCGATATATTCGTATCTCTCGTATATCCTTCATATTCTTGTTTCCCTCTCTCCACTTATCCATCATCTTTGCACTTCTTCTCATATCGTCCAGTTCACTCCTCTTCTTCTTCTTTTCTCCCACTAAATCATCAAATCGAGACCACTTCTTTTCCCTCTCGTGCTTTCTTCTCAAATAATTGCGACAATTCCCATTATCACCCGACGACGCATCCGTTTTTGCAGAATTGAATTCATTTCAAGCGTTTTTGCACTCCGTCGAAGGCAGATCCGACAAATCGCACTCATTTTGAGTGTGAGAGAGAGCGAGTGGTCAATCCCACTAGCCGAGATATCAAACATCTGTTGTCGATACGGCACTATGATGATCTATTTTTCGTATGTGAATCTATTTTTTGTGCAAAAAAACTGGTTTCTGATTTGACTTTAAAAATAGCTGATTGTGATATAGATTTGAATTCATGCAATTTCATATCTCGGTCGCAGTGTAACTAAAAACGTGATTCATGATGTGTCCACCGTTCTTCGGACCCAGTTCGTTAATATTCCTCAATTTTGGAAATCAGTTTCAAAGTGAGTAAAACTTGTGCAACATATGTATTGCGTGCCCGATTGATCTCTTCATTCCGATCACTGTATCTCTCTCTCTTCTTGTCCATCATCGCTTCTCATAATCTCGCTGATCCTTCTGCTTGCCTCAAAACCAGCCATTGGCTCATAACCGAGTCGCCCATCGGTCTCCCACAGTGAGAGAGGCTAGAAGAGTCCGACTAAGCCGCTTCAAACTCGTCTCTTCTTCTCTTCTCTCTCCCCGACCCCCAGAACACCTGGAGAGAGAGAGAGAGAGAGGAAGAGAGAGAGAGATCACCAATCGAGTGCGTCGAAATCCAATTGATCTGCTACTGTCCTCAATCGGAGAGGGATCAGCAACGCCAGCTTATCAACACCTGCTTCTTTCCTCCCCTCATTCACTCCTTTTTCATTCATATCCGACGGTCGTGGGATATGGATTTAGTCCCCTACTTCTTCTTCTTCCTATTTCCCGTCCGCGCGCGCGCCAAAACCAGCCGAGCTATGTGTAGAGAGGAGAGAGAGATGCCATAGGCAGATTTCACCTTGTGAGCTCGGGTAAAGGGAGAGAGAGATGCACTCTACTACATTACTCTCACTTTTCCTGTATATTTGAATGGTGGGTGGCCTCTTCCCATGGCTTTCTTCTTACAATTCTTCTTCTTCTTCTTTCCACCCTTTGACCATCAGTCAGCACTTGGAATGAAGTGTACAGTGGGGGGTGGTTTCATTCTCTCTCTCACATCTGTTCCTCCATTTCCCCTCTCCTAACTTCATATCACTGCTGGCTCGCCTTTCAAGTTCTCAGCTCTCTCGGATCACTTTCGTGTCTGGTCTCTCTCGATTTCCTCTACTCTCTCACAAGTCGGATCTCGATCCTCTAACTGAGCCCATCATCGCGCATTCTCTGAGTTCTCTCGAGGGAGAGCGACCACTTTCACTTATTTCCCTCCCTTCCTTCCTATTATAGTCAGCGGAGGATTTGGCAGAGTTCAAGTCACCGGAACATCTAATCCTCTTCCTCACCACTTTTGTCTGAGTTGGCGGCGTTCAATCGATGTCTCTATCCTCCCATCGATCGGATCTGCCTTGAGGGGAAGAGAGAGAGAGAGAGAGAGAGAGAGAGAGAGAGAGAGAGCGGCCGCTATTACTCATGTTCCTAATCGTTGGCCACCACCTTTTCGTTCCATCTTGGCCAGTTTAATGGCGCATATCTTCGTCTTTTCTGGACTTTACTTGGCTCGTTTTACGCTTTTCGAAATGGTGGCGCTATCAAATATTTATCAAATATCACCAGTTTACTTGATTAATTTGCAAATTACGGTTATGAGAGATCTGAAGGAAATGAATTTATTTTATTTGATACAGTACCCTCTATCAAGATATTGTTGTAAATTGGTACGAGTCTTGTCTTTTTGCCTGCTCTCGTCATGTAAACAATGCAATTTGTCACTCGTTTTCTCACTAATTATCCCCTCATCAACGACTTTTTCTCCTCCTTCGATGATCAGACCAGTGGACACTCATAAAACGAGCCGGATGGAAGGAGATTCTCATGCAAATTCGCGCCGCTCTTTCCCACTCTTCTAGTTTCTTCTCTGAATGAAACACGCCGATCTTTATTGCACTATCTCTCTCTCTCTCTCCTCCTTCCTCAATCCATTGTCCTCAGTTGCTTCTGTGCATGTCAAACGATCCATGACCGTAGACAGGACCGCCCATGCTTCTTTCTGCCCTCCTCTACACTCTTGAAGTAGCCATGAGAGAGACCAGTCGGGAGGAGGCCATAACATCTCTTTCTCATCTCTCTCTATGTGCCTCTCTCTCTCTCTCCTGCCATAACAATACTGGACTGCTGTTTGCATAATTCGTGCCATCTCGCTCTACTGTTAGACAGATCTACACCGGTTACTCTCCGATTTGAGTCCAAGGAAGTTGTCCGATACATCTCTGTCTCTTCTGCCAACATATGAATATTTACCCTTGCTTCAAATCAAACCTTCCTTGAGTCCAGGATAAATATGTATATGCAAATATTCATATCTGTGCATCATTCGCCCTCCTCCCCTTTGGCACGTATTGTAAAGAGAGCAGCATCACTTCCCTCTTTCTCTCGTTCCTTGGCACGCTTTGTTCAGTGATTGATTCATTCGTGTGATAACCCGTTCGAGCTTATCTCCGATTGTTGCAGACATTGAATGGGCTACAACTCGATAGAGCCCTATGTACGGGAGCTCTTTGAGTGGTACGCGCCAGTCTCTCACCGATTACGGTAAGTAAGCGTCGTCAAATTCCCCGAGAACGGTACATACCACTCTGAACAAATAGTAAAATTATGTCTCCCCGATTACGGTAAGTGAGCGTTGTGAAACTCTCGGGTACGGTAACTTTGGAGACCACCCTGAAAAAACCAAAATAATTACGCAGACCTCCCATGGAGATTTAATATGAAAGTATTCCTTCCAGATGGCCTTTCATAATCTTCCCACTCATCATAACTGCTTGCTGCTCAGTCGGTTTTCTCCGATTAAACGAGCTGAGAATCGATGATCCCGCCTTTGTCTTTACCCCTAGCGATGCAAGGTTGGTTCAATTTCCTTGAACAATCTACGCGATGTTAAAGTATTTGTAACTAACCGAGTGCTAGCGATGAGTTGGAACAAATTGTATTGATGATGTACTGAGAAAATATATCGATTGCAAAAGTTACTGTTTTCTTGGACATCCATAGTTGAAATGAATTACAGTGAACAAAAAATATGGTAATACATTGAATGATTTTTAGATGGCGACGAGAGTTGCAAACATTCTCCGATACGTGGCCGCTGAAGGAAACCAAGTTTCTGCCCGGAAAATCGTTCGAGACAAAACGGTTCATCAACGTGCTGATAAAGGTTTGATTTAAAAAAAAACATAAATTTGAAATCACTCATCGTAGCAGTCGTTACTGTAGTTTAAAGTCTACGATTAGTAGATCTAATGATGCGTTTACGGTTGCCTAGCTTGGGGAAGTGGAATGCCGATTCTGAGTACCCCTCAGACGCTCTGACCCATAGAATGACTTTTCCGAATCCAACCGATGGGCCTCAGGCGAGAGTCAATACACCATAACGTATTCTGATTTTGCAGGCGAAGGACGGCGGGAATATTCTGCGAGAGCCGATACTCAAGGAGATTCAGATGTTGAATCAGTGGTTGATGTACAACATTTCTACGCCCACGGACGATCGCAAATTCAATCTCACCTATCAGGTAGGTATCAATAATTAATTTGTTAGTTAATTGGCAATTAACAATTATCACTTATCATTGATCAGTGATATCTCCCTGTGATAGTGTCATTATCACTCCGATATGAGCGTTTCCCACTGACCTTCGGTCAATTTCTCCTCCAGTTGAATCACCAAAGGCTCCCATTCCTCTTCGCGTGTCCTTGTAGCCTCGAAGCAAGACACATTGAGAAAGTGCGAAATGGCCCCACACAAGACCAGCTCGAGGGCACAAAGAGAGAGAGAGAGAGAGAGAGAGAGAGAGAGATCACAGCCGTGAATAATGATCTGTACACGAAGGGGATCATAAGTGAGAGCTGCTCACACTAGAACGTCTTGGGAACTCTCGAGATTCAATTTCTAGTGGAATTTCTAGAAGTGAAGTGCAGATAAACTTCAAATATTTCAAACATTCAAAGACACAATTCTTTACAATTAGAATCCATAAATCTGGAAGAAATTTTAAATTATTATTGATAATTTGCAGGATTTGTGCATGAGCTACGACTGGGAGTGCATGGCAAACGAGCACATTGAAATGCTCCTCCAGAGACATCGAGTTGGACGAGTTATCGATCTCAGTTATCCCCGAGGAGGCAATCAGGTACGGTAACAACATATTTCTTATCATGAACTAATCAATCTAAAAATTTTAAAACAGATTGTCTAATCAGTGCGGGAAAACAAGAAAAAGAGAGTATGCTACAGTAAATCCTTTTTGGTGCCCACACTCCTTTCTCACATTCTTCCTCATGGACGTGACAATATTGGGAAATTATCGGACCCGATACGCAATCTCTGATTAGCATTAATTGACAGTGCGGGAAAGGGGAGGAAAAGCAAGCTAAATCCATTTTAGGCCCAACTTGATCCAGTTCTGGGTGCGTGTAAATTTAGCGTGTGATGTATTTCGAGATAATTTTACTCATTTGGGGGTTATCATGGCGCTAAAAATACACGGGTTTGCATCCGCCCCCATTAGTGGTCGATGTCAATGACTTTCCACTCACTTGACTTAAACCCTTTCCACTTTATCTTCGCATTCTAAGCCTTTCTTCCGGTCTTTAGAACTGTGCCCTTACTGAGTCTTACTCATGGCACTTTCCCTATCGGTAACACCATCTTGTCCACTCTAACCGGTCGAAGAGAGAGAGAGGGCGAGCGAAAGTTGTGTTGATCCCACTGCTGTCTCTTTACTGGTAATCCTCTAAGCAATGGTCTCCTCTGCAAGTCAGCTTACCCAAGCACAACAATGCTCTCTCTTTTCTCTCATCCCCGCACTGGATCTCTCAGAGACAATAATTATATCTCCCCTCTCACTCTCGAATACCTGAGCCTGTCGTAATCGAGTATAAAAAAGCGAGAATGTTTGGGGAAGCAGAACATGGGGATCAATCATTGCATCCCCCGCACGTATATTGATTGCGCAAGGTAGAGAGCTGACTTCGCAACGTGGCTCTACGGCGTTTGGGCGGGAACAATTTTGAATGTTTTTCTTAAATTTCTCGAGTTCGAATGGACAAGCATCTGATTGTCAGAACGCGATTACACAGGCATAGGGATAAGGATTCCCATAGAGAGACAAAACCTCTTTTCATCTACCTTTCTCATAGATTTCCATAAAAAGGACGTGTAATTTAAGGGGAAAATGATGAAATTATTGTTTGCAGGATACTCCCGTTTACCTCGGAGTAACTCTCGGTGATGTGCAGCTGTACAAGACGAATACTACAGTGCAAGAGGCAAAGATCACGCAGTTATTCTACTTCCTCAAGCAGGAAGATGACATCGTCGCCAGGTGAACCATCAGATTCGTCTCAGAAAATTTCCCACACATCACATCATTTATCGAGGTCAACAGTACTACAAGTCTTAAAAAAATTTAAAATATGAAGATATATCCCGTTTTGTATATTGAGAAGTGTTCTAGTGTCAGATTAACTGACTATTCAGATACTCCTCCGATCTCTCTTACGCAGTGGAGAAATTTCTGCTGAAGGTGTACAGCTCGGATCTGTTGACGATCAGCTTCGCCCACTATCAATCGCTTCAGGTAAAATTTATTATGACAAATTATAAATATTTCCTCTTATAAAACTGTACCGTTCACCAAAAAACCATCACAGTTTCATGTTTGATTTCGTTTGTTCTCGGTATTTTTATTTACAGTAAAAAATTGCTAGTAATAAACTTTATTGTAAACTGGGATTACGCTAACTTTATAAACATATCATGTTATTTTCAGGATGGTCTCGACGAGAACGCGGATCGATTCGTTCCCAATTTCGTCGTTTCCTTCACTTCTCTTTCTGCATACGCTCTCATCTTTTCATTCTGTGCTCGACGAGCTCCGGCTTCTAGAGGATTGGACATAATAAGGAGCAAACCTTGGCTCGCCATCGCTGGTCAGTTCACGATCGCAGTGTTTAAAGGAAAAGTACAAATTGTGACCGGTATCTAGAGATTATCCGCTGCTGGGCACCGGTGTAAAATCTGTAAAATCCCATCTGTATCTGTAAAATCTGTAAAATCTGTAAAATCCACTGTAAAATCCCATTTGGTAGGAATTTTTACAAAAATCTGTATGTAGTAATAAATATGTTAAAACGATGAATGCGCATGAAATAAGATTGCAGGTCTCACGACAACTCTCATGTCGATCACGAGTGGATTCGGGTTTCTCATGATCCTCGGATTCAACTACAACGTCATCAACACCATCATTCCTTTCCTCATCATTGGTAAGTTGTTTCGAGAAAAAAAATAAGCCGAACAATTGAATATCTCAATTGAATAAGTGTATGCACAGGATGTATCCTACTCCATGGCACAATGGAACCAGAGATGAAATATATCCAATAAATAATAGTTCTAAAGGGTCGAAAAAACATACCCACAGTTTTATCGCCACATTCACTCTGTAATAATATTAGAAATAGCTATAGTTTTCGTCCATTTTTAATTAAATAAACATAGTAGTTTAATATAGACAAACCATGTATTGCAGCCATTGGAATCGACGATATGTTCATCATGGTCGCTTGTTGGGAGCAAACAAACAACAACCACGGAGTAATCAGGAGAATGAAAGCGACACTCGCACATGCTGGTATCATTTTGATTCAAACTTTTCGAACGATTTGATTCTCGATACTCAGTTCTCGATAGTTATTCTGATAGTATACCACAGAAATATTTTCACATATTCTTGCATTGTAAATATGGTGTAGTGAAATTTTCTTTCAGGAGTCGCTATCACAATCACTAACATCACTGACATTCTCTCGTTCGCCATCGGTTGCATCACTGATCTTCCTGGAATTCAACTTTTCTGTCTCTACGCCTGCGTCTCCGTCGCGTTCTGCTACGTGTACCAAGTGAGAAATTGAAGTCAATCAGGAAACTTGGGGATCACAAGACTACGTGGAAGGGAATGATTCATTTCAGGAATTTTGTAAAAGATACAAAAACGCATCTAAAATTAATTTGTGCGAAAGATATCGATTCTAAAATGTTACACTGTCACTAGGAAAAGATTGTATCTTCATTGAAATCTGAGAGTCGAAAGAAAGTCCCTCTGTTCAACTTCCGCGTCGCAAAACGTCTCGGTTGATATCACGCTGTAAGAGCAATCAAGGGCAGCCCTCTCACTCTCAATCTCGAGATGCTCAAACTTTTTTGTAGTCTCTCTGGCGCTCTAAACTTCGCACATCACTGATCCCTCGTGTCATCACGGGGATTGCCACTTGTGCAGAAAAGAAAGAGAATAAAGAGAGCGAAGAAGATAGGGAAATACGTTCTGAAAAGTGGGAAAGAGATATTAGAGATTGGCGTATCCAAACGTGTAAAATGATGCGACCTTTGAACCCGATGAACACAAAAAAAACGAGATGAAAAGACGGCGGGAAAAAATCGATAAAAAACGATTAAAATCGCAAAAAGGTGTATGAGAAATGTTTATAGGAATAGGGATTGGCATTGCTCATTACAGTATGCCAGGATTGTTGTACTGGGTCAGACATATGACGAAATAAGAATAAAATCCCAATTTCAGTTGACGTTCTTCTGCGGCGCTCTCGCGATCACGGGAAATGCAGAGAAGGAACGACGTCACTGCATGTTCCTCTATAGAATACCAGAGGGAAAATATCTGCCATCGACTGTCGAGGTTCGAATTTTTGATGAATTTTACAAGCCTAAATGAACATGGCTATGTAAATAAACTATAGTGCAGGGTTATCACAGCCAAACAAATGAGAATTTAAACATTTGTTACTAATTTTTAAAGATTGGTCCGATTCATTTGAATGAAATATATCGAGTACAGTTGAATTTGGAAATATATTCGTATATTTTATTTCACAGAATTATTTTTCTGTAAAAAACAATAATTCTGTAATCTGCAGGCGAAGAGTCAGCAAGAGCGTAGCAGCAGCACGAGAGTCTATCCAGAGAATCTCAAGCAGTATCATCGAACGTGCACTAAGAGCAATTCACTCTCTGACTTCTCCGATATCGCATCCAATCTCTCCTCTTCGTCCTCTGGAAGCAGTATTTTATCGCAGTCCAAGGTAAATACTTCATGTTCAGCGCACTTTATAGCATGTCTATAGTACAATTATTTCATAAACACGATTAACGACGTTTAATGATGTTTAATTAGTCCCTGAAAGAACACAGGGTATTCATTTTCAGTCGTGCCAGTCTCTTCCGAGCGTCGCTCTCGGAGTTCCCGCCCTTCCATACGAACAATCAGTGCAGAATACGGCACATTCTGAGCCCTCAATGATCATCAAATGGATCGGAGAGAAATTCGGTGAGTGCAATTGCGATGTTTGTGATTCGTTTGGGTGACGAACTCGTCTCATTTCATCTATCGTACCTTACAAGGGTGCAACAACATGTACATAAATGGGCGAATGAGAATGATATTTAGGAAGTGGAAAGGAAAAAAAAATATAAGGAATCGGAAAACTACATTTTTGGCGATGCAAACAAGTATCAAATTATAGCGTGAAGTGTGAAGTAATTATTGCAGGTCCATTCCTTCTGCGAGACTCTATGAGAGCCCTCGCAACCTTTGTCTTCCTCATCTACCTCTCAATCGCTCTCTACGGATGCGTCAACTTCAGGGAGGGACTCAATCCAGGAAATCTAGTAAGTAATTTTGCTATTGACAATTATCATAACAATTGGTTGCATGTCACTAAAACTCATTTTTTGTATAAGGATACGTGATAAAATTTATCATTCCCTTATTGTCATAATAATATTATATTGTTATCGCTATCATTATTATTGTAAAATGCAGGTGACCAACGATCACTACATCGCCCGCTACTTCGAGGACATCAAATACTTCTGGAAGGCCGGTCCACAATTGCACGTTGCAGTGCTCTCACCACCTAATTTGATAGACAGGAGTAACAGGTATGGAATCATCTCATTTTCTCGTCTGATGTAAAAAAAGTCTGTATTCTACCATCATCTAGTAACTACCCTTAAATCGAATTTTGTAAACTGGAATCAGTCGCCCAAACGCACGTTGTAAACACTCCATCAACGTAAACATTGATGTGAAAGAATGAGTTTGCAGAGACAAGTTGATGTCGGTTGTGTCGTCATTCGAGAATACTCCATACACAATGGGAAGAGAAGGAACAGTCTTCTTCCTTATCGAGTACCTCAATTACCTCGAACAACTCAATGCCGAGGTGAGCTGTGATTCAATAACTAGGTTTATTCGAACCATGGCGCAAATTTAAATCATGTCTAATTTATTACTGTATATGAATCAAAAAAATATAATTTACCTATAGTGTGTCACGCGGAAAAGAAAAAATCAAGGAACAAAACAGTAATGGAATTTGCAAAAAAAATAGGATTAAAGTGATTGGATTAGTTAATATTGTGTTAAAGGTAAAAGGTAAAGGTAAATGTAGTTAATTTGTTCAGGTGGAAGACACGGAGAGAATTTGGAAGACCAAGCTGAAGTCGTGGTTGAAATACACCGGAGGCGCTTCTCAATGGGATTGCGACATCAAATGGAATGAGACGACGGGAGAATTTGGAGCTTATCGATTCCAGGTTAGTATTTGTCAAGCAATAATAGACGATAATAGACGCAATAATAGACGAAGGCAACCATTCTCGGAATGTAATGAAGCAAAAAAGAGTAAATATAAATTTAGTATTTCAATAATATCGTATTTCAGATCGCCCTGAAGAACATCATCGAGCCGAATCAGCACAAACTCGCTGCCAAAACACTGCGAGAGATCGCTGACAGTCAACCGTTCCATGTAAGTCTGTTGTTATTGTTTGTTTCACTTTCATATTGTTCAAAAAATTTCAATTATTTATATACTTGAGAAAAGCTCCAAAATTTATAATGAATCATAACTGTTCATTTTCAGATCGAGATCTACTACGAAGCCTTCCCCTTCGCCGACCAATATCTCATCATTCTTCCTGCCACTATCCAGAATGTCGCCATTTCTCTTCTTTGTATGACTGTCGTCTCAATTCTTCTCGTTCCTTCTCTGCCCTCAGGTTTGTTTCCATTCTTTTTTGCATCTATTTTTGTTGCTATATCGTCAGAAAGGTGAGAGAGAGAGTGCGAAAAGAAGAGTTATTTCAAAGCCATCCATAGAGCAAACCCTATCGCGCCTAATTAGGTCAACAACTTAGAAAGTTGTTAAGCGGCTAACTTTTTCTCCGCCTTTCATTCCATAGGACGACGGCCGGCGTGATTAGCGCTGTTAGGGGAACTGACGGTCGTTAGGCCTACTTCACGTGACGATCGTTCACTGAGCTGCTGATACAAGGGCGAGGAAGAGAGAGAGAGAGAGAGAGAGAGATGGATCATGAGATCGAAGTGTGGCAGAACAAACTCGTTTGAGGCGCTGATCTGGCTGTGATAAGTGATTCATCATTGAGATCCATGTGGGATCGAGAGAGAAACCTTGATCTTTTGGTGTCTGGCCGATTTTACGACTGTTGTCCTGAATTGAGTGTAGTAAATGATATCAGAGATATGCCACTCTTTGAGTATATTACATGCGACCCGCACGTGCGTATCAGTTTCTTAAGATATCAGAGGATAAACGTCACTTGGTAATGCAATATGATTAGAGAAACTCTATCAAACACCATTAGATGTATGCCTTAAATGTTACGTACTCATACATGCAAAGATTGGCAGACTACAGTTTGAAAAAAATTTCACTGGGTTCCACTATACGAGGTTGCAATTGTCTTCTTTACCATATGATCCCAGCCCCCCTTCATCGCTCGGCATCGTTTTTTCTTGTCTACCGGCACTTACTAAAATTTATGAGCTGACTAGAATATTACAAGATAAATATATTATATTTATTAAAATTGCAGGTCTCATAATCTTCGTGTCAATCGTTTCCATCAACATCGGAGTCTTTGGTTACATGACCCTGTGGGGAGTGAATCTTGACGCCGTCTCGATGATTTCAATCATCATGAGCATCGGATTTGCTGTCGATCTGTAAGTTACATTTTTTTTATCATTTGCAAAATTATTTCTACGATTCGAGTTATCTTTTCCATTGAAAACGCATTTTTTTCATACAAAGTGGATCGATACTTCAACAAGATCAAACTTGTAGGCAATAGATCAGAGATGGGTCGGTCAGGGATCCCAATTAATCAATCTCTTTGCAGATCTGCTCACATTATCTACGCGTTTGTGACGAGTCACGGCGATAGCAAAGAGCGAGTGATTGGAGCACTCGAAGCACTCGGATGGCCCATCTTCCAGGTACGACAATTCGTCATCGACCCTTTGAGCAAGATAATTCATTTATCTCAACAACACATAATATTTATTTAAACTTAGGTGGATTGCATAGACGTGTTTACTGTGTAATTAGGTAAGGGAGCTAAGCTGAACAATTACTTGAGCAAATTGTGGTCATGAAATATATATGTTTCCCTGATCTCTCTCTCTACAGCCAATCTCCTTGAACCCGGGCTTTAGGGAAGCTTTGGAGCTGATAAGATTACTAATTAGCAGGCGAGAGTGATAAACTGAGTAATCACCCGAGAAAAGCAATGACTCATAATTACCCAACTCGTTCGCACGCACTTTTAATATGCCGTAACATGTTTATCTTCGAAAAGAGTGCAATCTCAAAAAAGTGGCAATTCGTCGTCATTTTTCGTCTCGCCAATCAATTCATCAGCGATAATTAGTGATGACAGGGGGGGGACGCGAGAAATACGGAGATAGAGTAGGGCAGAGTGCGATTTACTGTTGTGGTTGCATTTTGACACTACACTCAAAATTTCATGCGCGCACACAATCAAAATTAGTGTGTTCCAATATCGATCGATTGAAATACAAATAGAACACGATATTTATCAGTGTTTCTTTTGAAGCGCTGATTAAGATGGGGTTTCGTATATGTTTCAGACATGGCTAATGGTCTTCTCTAAAATGATTAATTTTGTCCAGAATTGAGTGTCGGAAATTCAAATTATGTGTTGTAATTCATACAATTACAGGGGGCGTCGTCGACGATTCTGGGAATCTCTGTTCTCTACACTGTCGACGCCTACATAATTCTGACGTTCTTCAAGACTATCTGGTTGACCATGATGATTGGCGCCATCCACGGTCTCTTCTTCATCCCCGTCCTTCTCTCCTTCATTCCAATAGGATTCTTCCGCATTCCAAAGAGCTCGGAACTGCATTAGGCGTCTCTCCTCCCACTCAGTCTGGTTGTTCTCCCCCCTTATTCCCGCGTCAACATATCACATCAACTACTAATCAGTTAGTAATGACAGACACACACTCCCTCCCCCCCTCTCTCTCTCGTCTCTCTCTTCCTTCATATCTTCCATCCCTATCATCTATCCATCTTTCCCTTTCAATATCATTCTTTGCCCGCTCACCCCCCAAACTAATCCTTTTCGCTTTAGATTCGTACTATGGTTCAAATAGTCTAATAAACGGACTACCGTAGGCCAAAATCACTCTCTGTTGCCGTAGATTCCATGTCCTCCTACCCCTGACCCACTGTCTGTCACCCTAATATGCATAATCAATAACCAATCCCGGGTATTTCCTACCGTATAATCCTCCCTCGCGAAGCTCCCCTATAGAGTCTAGACTTAGTTTTAAATTCGGGGAAATAATTGGATCAGTTATATTCGTTTCTCGAACTCTCTCACCGATGTAGAGAAAATGCGAAACGAAGAGATCTAATCCAATTGTTCACCCGAATTTCAAACACTTGTCTAGACCTCATCGTTTCTTCTTGCCCCTCTCAATTATTCCCCCTATCCTTACGTGTTACTCGCTAAGGCTCATCAACATATATTTCAAATGCATCATTAATCTGTTGTCTCTTGATTAGTCTCGACCCGTTGTCGTACTCAGTCATTTCCCAGCGCTCTTTGTGATCTTTGGTCTTTCAAACACATCTTCTCTTACTCTTTCAAGTTTCGAGTCCCCCGTCTTCCCCCCCAAAAACAGTATTATTATTTGCAATATGTTCCCCGATTTCGCGTGTTATTATTGTTGTTCCGCTCGATGAAAATTTTCGAGATATTTATTTGAAGAAAAGATGGCGAAACCGATGGAAGTGCTTCGATCGTAGTTGTTTCCTGCCTTTTTGACCTTTCGAGATCGCGCTGACTGAATGGATGATTGATAGCTGTTGCACATTCTCTCTCTCTCTCTCTCTCTCTCTCTCTCTCTCTCTTTCTCTCTCTCTCTCTATCCATCTCTCTCTCCCCTCATTTCACACTTTTCGAGGAGCGACAAAAACAATGAGCTGACTTGGGTGAAATTCGAGCCTGCGACAGCATGCATGATTCACACTTCTCTCTCTTAACTCTCTCTGTTTCTCTCTCTCTCCCTCTCTCTCTCCCTCTCTCTCTCTCTCCTCTCTGTTCTTCCTCCTTAAAAAGAGGAGGAATTGGTAGGACGGGGAGTCGAAAGATGGACGTCGCCTGCAGGAAATGGGTCTTCCCCTCTCCTCCAGATGCTTTCGCTGTCTGGTCTCAACCACACTCCCTCCCCCTCGATGACGTAGTCGATCTCTAGTCGTCCCTCTCAATATGCCTGTGCCCCCTCTTCTCTGCTATCTCTCTCTCTCTCTCCTCTCTCTCATCTCGCTTTGTCCCATTCCTTCCCTCTCTGCAGATGCACCACTTCTTTAAAACCACCACGCCCGCGGCTTCTTGAGAGAGAGAGCAAAATGTATCTCTGTCGCAAGTGTCAGGTCTATGAAGAACGAAAAGTCTCGAGATGAATCATAGTTTCAAGAATATCTTTTTATGATAGGAACCAGGGTGAAGTAATAGGATAAAATAAAAGATGTGATGATTATAGATTGGGTTGGTGTGGGTGAGGGGAGCGAGGGGGGATATCACAAATAATTTTTCGTGTCCCGTTCGAATTCGTGGGTAGTCTGATCAAATACTGTGGCGGCAAGCGATATTTCGACGTGTCTCCTGCTTTTCATTAACTTTTACACTCTTCTCTCTTGAGACGGAAATGATTCTGATTCTCTGTGCTCCTGAACTAAGCAAAGAAGGCAGAGAACACTTTCTCGCCTCCCAGGTGCAATTAGTTGTTGTCGGAGAAGGAGGGAGTGAGATGCTGTAGTCCGTCGGCCTCCTAGTGTCAATAGGGGGGATAAAGAGAGATACACATGCACGAACTCTCTTAGAAACCACATCTAGATACTCAAATTCCTGCACTCTCTTACTTGACGAGAGAGTGCAGGAATTTGAGAGGGTTGGCGGTAAAGTTTCTTGAATATAAGAGAATGGGACTATTTAGGTTTCGAAAAATCGTTCGCGCTCTGGTTTTAACAGTGCTTAGAAGGCCTTCTCGTGATGCTTTGATCATGATTTGTTTTCCACGATTCTGCCAACTCACTCGCTATCTTCTTCTTCTTCTCCTCTCACTCCCGACCTCCATCATGAGTAGCTACTTAGTTGCTGGCTTAACCCCTCCCCTCTCTCTCTCTCTCTCTCTCTCTCTCTCTCCTCCCTTCCTCTCCTCCTCCATCTCATTTTGCCTCCGCCTCTTCACCAACCGCTCGTATATACCCTAAAGATTAAATTGACGCGTGGAGTCTTCTCCATTTCTTCTAATCTCCCTCGTCGCCGTCAAGAACGCCGCGTTTTTTTTCTATTTTTTAGTTAAACTGAACGCGTTCTTTCAAACCCCGCACAGTGAGGATTTTCTATATTTCCTTCTCCGTACGAGAATATTGTTTACCTGCCGTCCCTTCCTTCTTTTCTATTCTCGTGCCTAAGAGAGCCGTCGTCTTCGAGGAATCTCTCTCCACAAGATGCATTAGAATACGGAGCAAAGTGTCCTTCCCATCTGCAAAGTGTCCATCCACCCCCCAGATTTCCTTCCATTTTTAGTGTCAGTGAATTGTCCACTAAATTGTCATTCACTCTACATTGCACGGCAGAAATGACTCATTCATTACTTCGTTTTCTTTTTTTTCCTTTCCCCTTCTCCCCATTTCGAGAAAAATATCTGGGTGATAGGACATGTTCAAACTGCCGATTAGGAACTCTCAAGATTATTAGAGGATTTGTTTGGGATACTTTTTAAAACACTTAGGCACTTTTACAGTTCCTAACCGACAGCTCCAAAAGTGCAAGTGTTCTCACTGTGCACTTTGGCCCTTGTCGTTTCCTGTTTCATCATCGATGTTTCACAAAGGAGTCTCATTTCCTTTTGTCTGAGAGCCAGACAAGAAAGGGTCCAGATGGCCCACCTCCCACAAAGAATTCCTATTCAATAAGTGTCGCTTCTTTTGATCCATCGACACTTTCCTTTCTCTTCTTTTCATTAAAATGAAGTCTATTCATCGGGTAGCCCCCTCAGAAAGACCCCGTGGTTTCTCTCTCCATCAACTTCCTCGCTTTTCCTCAAGCTCCGCCCACTCCGTTCCCCCTCCCCACACGCTGGTCATTTGCTCTACTACTAGTGGTCGTAGTACAACCGTTCTCCTCCCTTCTCTCTTCTCCTTCCACGATAAACTCTCGAAGAGCCACTAGAGAACTACAAGCGTCTGGTACCGTGAGTGTTTTGCTTGCTCGACATTCGAGTAGAATTGACTTCCCCTTTCTCATTCTGTTGAAAGCAACGTGCTTTGGCTTTTAGTCGATCTCTCTTTCCCTCTCTCTCTGATCTAATCTTCTTCTCCCCTTGAGCGATCACTGAAGATCAGAGAGTGGCCCCTCGTTCTCATCTTTGTTGCTTCTTCTCTCTTTCTGCAGCTGTTCTAGCTTCTCTCTTCCATCCATGCCACAATCACTCTCTCTCTCCCATTTTCCCCCTCCTCCCTCTCTCTCTCTCTCTCTCTCTCTATCTCTATATCTCTTTCTCTATCTCTATCTCTCTCCTCTCTCTCTCTGGTTCTCCCTTCCATCTCATTTTCCCCAATCTAACCTCCCTCCCAGACTCCCCTTCTCTATGAAACATCGTGCTTTCGGGGTCTCCCGTAGTTTCAATTCAATTCTGACTTCAACTGCATAATTCATTTATCTTGTCTCTTCTCCTTCTCACTCTCCGCCTCTATTTCAGTATCCCTCATTCTTCCTTCTAAATCTCCTCCTCTCTCCTTCGTCTCCACCATTCTCTCGGCCTCTCCCCCCCCCCTCTCTCTCTCTCTCTATCTCTATCTCTTTCTCTCTCTCTCTCTCTCTCTCTCTCTCTCTCTATCTCTTTCTCTCTCTCTCTCTTCTCCATCAGTCTCCGCATGGTTCAGTGACGTCCGTCGGATCACTCGCTCACACAAGCATAAGAAGAAACTGAGATGATGGGAGGTTGAAAGTGACTCCCTCCTCTCCCTCCGCCTCTTCTATTTTTACAGCTTAGGTGTCTTCAGCTGTTTCTGTTCTCTCTCTCTCTCTCTCTCTCGTCAAATGCTCCCTGACCTCAATGACGGCGGTCTGCAACAAACATCATAGGCAATCCAGAAGCGAAACTCCGCCCCCTTCCTCCCATTTCACAAATCTTCTCACTAGAGTAGTGCCCGTGTCTTTTTCGTAGCTTGTGTGTGATTCATTTGGTATCCCTCTAGTTGACATTCCTCCATATTCTCATCGCCTCTCGGGTAGGTCGCCTAGCTACGAGGAGAGTGATACCGGCAATCAGTGGATCCCTTCTTCCTTCCTTCCTTCCTCCTTCTCTCTCTCTCTCTCTCTCTCTCTCTCTTCTGACTCTGCGAATCGTTCAGAAATGAATGGGGGTTGATCTCCACACTTCTCGTGATATCTCATGGAGCTCTTCTCTCTCCTTCTCCTCCAATTCGTTTATTTGGATACACTCTGCGCTCTCCGCGCGTCAGATCCATCGGAAGCACAACGTCCACGTGGAGAGAGAGAGAAAGAGATGGTGTCCACCCAGGGGAGCGAGAGCGAGAGAGTTTGTGAGATGGGGAGACTGAGAGTGAGAGAGTGTGGCGAGAGGAGAGAGTGCAGAGTGAGAAAGGAGGGTAGTATAATCAGAAGTGCTCTCGTCCTCTACACGCTTCTGCCTACATATAGTTTTTGGTCGTCTTAGAAGGAGATCTCGTTTTCTCTCCCCTCTTCTCCCCTCGATGCCTGTCCATCTGCATGAATGAATTAGTACTGTATCCTCTCCCTTCTCTCTCTCTCTCTCTCTCTCTCTCTCTCTCTCTCTAATTCCTCCAGTGGTCATTCGAATGTGCGTGTGTTCCCCGTCTGATTCATACTCATTCCTCAGCATGTGCAAACCATTTCGTCATCGTTCCCAAAGTGACAAAGGAGATCTGTAAGAGAGAGAGAGAGAGAGAGAGAGAGAGAGAGAGAGACCTCTCTCTCTCTCTTCCGAATTGGTGTCCACCATCCTCTCTCTCTCTTCTTCCGTATCCATAGCCTTCCCTCTTTCTCATTCTCTTCCTCCTCTACTCTTTTCCCTCTGCTTCTCCTCTCTTTCGCGCGCGCACTATTTTGATCCCTGCAGTAGGGGAAAAGAGAAGCTTCTCTCTCCCTTTCTCTCTCTCTCTCTCTCTCTCTCTCTCTCTCTCTCTCCTCCTTCTCTTCTCCTATCATTCACCCTCTCCCTCCGTCCATTCCCTGTAGTCCACTTCTGAGCCCTCTTTTCCCATTCTTGAGCTCTTCCTCTCGCAACTTCGAACGTCGCAATGCTTCATCGAACTCTTCTCATATTTCGTTGCTCTTTTTTCTAGTCTGGCGTCTAAATAGAGAGAGAGAGAGTGGGTAGGAGGAACGGTTCACACGCGCCGCTTCGTTGGTCTTTAATTCTTATTTGATTAAATGATGATAGCTCCGTGTGGATAAGTAGTGGTGGCAGAGATGATTCATGATCTTCTCTCTCTCAATTCCAAAATACCCTCCATTCTTCCCTCTTCTCATCAAGATTCCATCTCATTTCCTCTCTCTTCACTTTGCTCAGACAAAAAGTTCGTCCCAGATCCAATTCAGATTCGTGAGTCCAATAGGGAAGAAAGAGGGGTTTCATGCACTCTCTCACTTCTGCACACTCCCTCATCGGTTAGAGAAGCGAGAGAGTGTGGGGAATAAGGAGAGCACTGAGGTCGTTGGGTAGAGTGGAAGTAGGAAATAGGAAGGGCGTAAAACGGGAGACCGAATGTCCTCAAAAATTGGGACGGCGAAGGGAGATGAAGTTCCCAATAGAACAAGGGGGGAGGGGTTCGCAAGACACTCTCTCACTTTTGCACTCTCTCTCCCTGACCCCTTTCTGTAGGGCTGGGACCATTTGGTTAGGTACTATGTAGTGTGGAACTGCGTGCAGGCAAAACCCCCAATAGATGCGCAGTGCAAACATGTGCGGGTGTTCTTCTGTAGAAATGTGTTCATTGCTTCTCTCTTTATCATCATGCTTAACGCAAAAAGAGAGAGATTGAATGGGGAAGTGCCATATGCGTTCACACGCACCCTCCACTCTCTCTCTCTCTCTCTCTCTCTCTCTCTCTTTCTCTCTCTCTCTCTCTCTCTCTCTCTCTCCCACCCGCTTCAACTCATAATCCATTCCCGGAAGGGAAAGTGGTATCATTCCGTGGCATTACCGTTATCGCCTAATTTCGTCGCAGTGCTCATTAATAATTCAATAAACACGAATCTTTCCAGCAGTTCGCTCTCAAACTTCGATTGCACTACGATTTTCTTCAATTAAACCTACCCCTCTCCTACTTGCCCCCTCTACCGAAGCTGGTATCGCCATGGGTCGCGAGTGAGTCAGATTTAATAATTTACTACATTCATTTTCACAAAAAAATGGAATTTCGAAAATCATGAATATTTTTTGCAGCTTCGCTCGCATGGTGAGAGATTTCCATGAGACATTCGTCATTCTCGCCGTCCCGATCTTCTCGGCATTCTTGCTGTTGATGGACAATGAGGACGAGGTCAGCAAGAGATTACGTACTGATGACGCAATCCCCAAAAATTTGAGATTGCATAGTGATGATTCAGTACCAAAAAATAGAGTTTTTGAAGTGATGACGTAATATCAACAAAAGTGAGATTACCCCCGATCACGCAATACCCTAAATTATATTTTTAATACTCCTGAATACCCAAAAATTGAGATTACCTCGTGATGAGACAACATCAAAAACATTAGATTACCTAGTGATGACGCAACACCTAAAAACAATTTGAGATTACCTAGTGATGACGCAATACCCAAAAAATTGAGATTGCATAGTGATGACGCAAAACCCAAAAATTTCAGATTACCTAGTCATGACGCAATACCCAAAAACAATTTGAGATTACCTAGTGATGACGCAATACCCAAAAACAATTTTGAGATTACCTAGTGATGACGCAAAACCAAAAATTTCAGATTACCTAGTCATGATGCAATACCCAAAATTTGAAATTACCTATTGATGACGCAAAACCAAAACCTGCTTATTGCATAGTGATCACGTAATGCCCAAAAACTAAGATTACCTAGTGATGACGCAACACCTAAAAACAATTTGAGATTACCTAGTGATGACGCAATACCCAAAAACAATTTTGAGATTACCTAGTGATGACGCAATACCCAAAAACAATTTGAGATTACCTCGTGATTACGCAATGCCCAAAAACCATTTGAGATTACCTCGTGATGAGACAACATCAAAAACATTAGATTACCTAGTGATGACGCAACACCTAAAAAACAATTTTTGATTACCTAGAGATTACGCAATACCCAAAAAAATTTTTAAATTGCATAGTGATGACGCAAAACCCAAAATTTCAGATTACCTAGTCATGACGCAATACCCAAAAACAATTTGAGATTACCTAGTGATGACGCAATATCCAAAAAAATTGAGATTACCTAGTGATGACGAAAAACCCAAAATTTGAAATTACCTATTGATGACGCAAAACCAAAACCTGCTTATTGCATAGTGATCCCGTAATGCCCAAAAACTAAGATTGCATAGTGATGACGCAATTTCGAAAATTTTGAGAATTCCTGTTCGTTTCAGGTGAAGTTCAAGTGTCTGTACGTGGTCGTGATCATGTCGCTGTACTGGGTCTTCGAAGTACTCCCGCTCGCCATCACCGCTCTCATTCCCATGGTGAGAAGATGAAAGAAGAGAGAGAGAGAGAGAGAGAGAGAGAGAGAGAGAGAGATAGAGAGAGAGAAAGGAGAGAGAGAAGGAGCAACATGCACTTAGCCCCCCATCCCCTCTTTTCACATTCACACTCTTTACTACCACCAGAGCAAACTTTTCCGGATATTAGCTACTTGATGATGACAAGCTGAGAAAGAAGGGACCTTTGAGAGTTGCCTAGTGATGACGTAATCTCTTTTCAGGTGTTGTTTCCCGCCCTCGGTATCATGAAGTCGGATGCTGTCGCCAAGACGTACCTGCCGGTGAGTCTTCAACCAAGTGCTGGTGTCGATTGATCTTTGATCTTTGATCAGGACACTGGATTCCTCTTCATCGGTGGTCTCATGGTCGCCGTCGCAGTGGAGAAGTCGAATTTGCACACGAGAGCGGCGCTTCTCGTCCTTTCTCTCGTCGGATCCGACCCCAGATTGTAAGCACCTATTTTTGAAGAAAAAAATCTCCCCCTTCTCATAAATTGAACAGACTTAACAGAAGTCACACCGTAACCAATCAAAAAATGTAATCTAATGCACGAGGCACAATAATATACTCCCAAACAATAACCTCTCGATAGCTTGTCCATTCCCTATATTTCCTGTTTTCAGCATCATGCTCGGCTTCATGCTCGTCACTGCCTTCCTCAGGTAAATTCATTACCGTATTGCCGATTACAGTATTTCGTAAGCAAAAAATGTATGAAATGTGATTTGCAAAATGAGCTCTCTTTCTCAACGCCGAATACGACGTTGCGCATTAGCTCCTCAGAAACCAAATGGATAGAGAAGCTAATCCTGCCCCCGTCGGAATCTTAATGTACTGCAAAGATGGAAAGACGGGATAGAAAGCGGGCGGAAATGGGGTAGTTCATCTACTCTTATCGCTGATGTCATGCAATCTTTAAAAACGCGTGGTATGGCTAGATAACGACAGGCAACAGTAGTGAGTGACGGGCGATATGATGGGTGACAAATCACTTTCATCATAGTCCCGTGTCATTATAATAACAACCGCGCCGTTTCTGATCTATCGACGCCATTCAGCTTTTGGAGCACAGCGATGATGTGAGGAATGAGACACTATCTGAAAATAGCAGGGATATTTTAGAAGGAGCTAATTGCGTACCACTGAATGATGGACAGGGATGATTCACGCTCAATCCCATTTTAAACAGTAATTTTTGGAAAATACCTTGATTCATTTTTACCGTAACCTGAATAATCAAATTTAAAATATTGACCAGGAGAATGGTGCATAAGTTAGACCCCGAGTGAGTGATGCAGAGGGTATACCGTTTCTCAGGAACCGTATCCCCGCTACCGTAGTCAACCCTACAGTATACCGAATTTTTCGTAATTGTGCTAATCAACTCGGGATTTCGATAAGAGATAAGATAAGAGATTAGATCCTCGAGTGGTTATTGTTTGCTATGTGTACCGTAATTATTCTACCGTATGCGGGCTATTGTTGCGGGGCTACAGTATACCTCACTTTTCTTCAATATAATGCAAATCGACACGGGAGTTTGATAGGTGATGGAACTTGAGTGTTTGCTGTCTGCTACGTTCACCGTAGATTTTTCTACCGAAGCAGGTACTACTGTAGTGGGGTTACAGTATACCGAATTTATGAAATAATTGGCAAACCAACAATGGATTTGTTGGATGAGCAGGATTTTGAGTGTCTTTAAATACAATATCTCATATATTGTATCTGTTAGTAGCGGCGTGGCAGTATACGGAATGTACGATATTGAACTAATCGTTTCTGGATTCTGAAAAGAGCCTCGAGTGGTATGGTCTGCATTGCGTACTGTAGTGGTTCTACCGTATAAATAGCTACAATAACCTATCCCTCAGTATTCAGATTATTTAAATCCTCAAACAGAACCCGCTCGAGATCTTGCTCATTCAAAAATTCCGATTCGATTTGCTCAATATCATAAATTCCGTGTACTGTAACCGCGTTACAGTAGCCGTGAATACGGTAGAAGCTGAGGGATTCGTAAGCGGCCAATGAATAGGTTTGATTTCAATGAATGGAAGAGAAAGGGGAAAGTTGATGAAAAGAAGCGACACTTATTGAATGGGAATTCTTTGTGGGAGGTGGGCCATCTGGACCCTTTCTTGTCTGGCTCTCAGACAAAGGAAAGAAGTTAGGCAATGAGACCATTGTGAGACAGCAATGATGAAATACGATCCGACAAGGGCCAAAGTGCAAAGTGAGAACACTTGTACTTTTGGAACTGTCATGCGATGCAGACGACAGGCAAATGAATACTTCATTTTCTGGGTGAGCATAATCTTGAGAACCATTTCTAGGAGCGTATTCCGTCTGGTGGCTACCGTATCCGCGTCTACAGTAGCGGGATGCAGTAGATGGGCTTTATGAAATTGAAAAAAAATTGATTTGGATGAGATAGACCTTGAGTGGTCCTCGAGCGTATGTACAGCTACCATACCCAATCCCTCAGTATGCCGAACAATTTGAATCTAGTCAACTCGAAGCACACTCATGAACTCATGAAAGAACTCGAGATCTTGCTATTTCAAAAAATCCCAAGTCGTTTTGCTCAATAGAAATTATTTGCTCAATAATACAAATTCCGCATACTGTAACCCAGCTTCAGTAGCCCCTGATAGTGTAGAAGCTATACGGTACACCTCGCAGACGATAACTACTCGAGATCCTCGCTCGAAAAATATTGAGTTGAAAAAACTCGACGAAAAAGATCCAATAGAACTAGTTCTAACCATTAAATATTCATATTCTGTTTAGTATGTGGATCTCGAATACTGCTACTGCCGCTCTCATGGTTCCCATCGTCCAATCCGTCATCTCCGAGCTCGTGAGCAACCAACGATCGGGCGAACTCATCGAGAGACAGCATCTGGCCACGAGAAGACGGTCAGCATTTATGATTCATATAGTCTAATTTTTAAAATCGATATTCTCGTCGGACTTCATGTTTTGTGGTACTCGTGTAACAGTTGCTCTCTTGTGGTCTAACCCATTGTTTTGTTCAGATCGATCGAGGGTCGTCGTCTCTCAATGACGAGAGATCCTCTCACAGCCATCGAGAAGGACCAAGCCCGGTAAGTATTCCTTATCCCTCAATTCTTCCCTCTTTCCCCTATCATTTCCTCCACTCAGAAACAAGTCACTAGGATCAGTACACAAAGTTGGCATGTTCACTTACTTGTTTGGAAAAATACAGGTAATTAAACATGCCCACTTAGTGTCCTGATCCTAGTGACTTCTAACACTATCCCCTCTCTTTCTAGCTGCGTAACCTGTACGGAAAAGGCATTCTATCTGATGGAGGAACAGTCTGCCCTCTTGTCCGGAGCGAAGTATACCATCATCACTTTGTTTCTCATTCTCGCACTTCTATGTCTCGTCCAGCTTGACACTGCTAGTCACTTCACACACTGAACACGCTTTGCGACTCTATCTCGAACACACCACGGAATTAGGTCTACAGACTAATCGTGTCCTCGTGTCGTCCAGCTGAAATACAATAGCGATGCAAGTTCGGTATGCGTGTCTCGGAAGTTTTAGCGAGAAATCGATATTACGGCTTATTAGATGAAGAATACCGAACCGGCATCCCTAGAACACACACGGTGGTGGGTAGTCCACTGGTCGATTTCAGGATCGAAGCTGGTCCGTCGTCTCAAACTCTCCTTCCCGAGAGTGAGAGCAGACGAGCGTTGGTTGAACACGAGGAGAAGATGGCTGCCCTTTGCTCTCCCTCCATCGTTCGATTGGAACAAGCAGTGGTCGAGGCTGAGAACCATCTGATTCCCTTCCCTGCCAAGGGCGACAACCACCATCTACTTACTCGAGCTTATGATGAACAGGACAACATGACACTCAAGTGGGTTTGAATGCACGAAAGACTAACTGAGTACGAACGCGCTAACGCTTTCCTCCTTTACAACTCTCTGTTTAGCCAGCCTAGAGTTCTCCTCTGTTTCACTAACGAGAACACCAACGACAATGAAACTGTGTATTAACTAACTTACCATTTCGAAAGACATAATTACAATCTGGTTTAACAAATTACTATTAATAACTTTTTTTACTAATACCTAATTACTATCTGGAACTAAATTTCAACTGCGCCACACTAACAACAGCCCCTTCCAATAAATGAAACAACGATTGAAAGTTGAGTGCAAACGCGAAAAACTGCATGGCCTTCTGTGAAATAGAAACTTGGGTAAAGTATTTTGAAAATATATGCAATTTAGGGACATGATGAAGTACTTCAACGAGCGTGAGCTCAAAATGGCCAAGGGATTTCTCATCTCTGTTTGCTACGCTGCAAACATCGGAGGAGCAGCGACGATCACTGGAACTGCATCGAATCTTGTACTCATCGGACAACTCGAGAAGTAAGTTTCACTTTCCCACGCACTGACCATCATTGATCTTTGATCTTTTGTTGGATCTTTCCGGAGATCAAAGAGTAAGTTTATAACTGCCATTTAGGAACTCACGATATATTTTTCCATAATTTGTTTTGGACGCGTTTCAGAACAATCAGCAATTTTTAAATATTCGGGTGTCTAAACGGCAGTTTCAAACGTCCTATCACCGGTTAAAAATCACCTTCATTTATTGATCTTTAATCTTTTGTAGGATCTTCCCTGGCGCCGAGACTGGCATCAACTTCCTCTCGTGGATCATCTTCGCCACTCCGATGGTTTTCCTCTGCCTCATGGGATGCTGGTGAGAAATTATTATTCAGTCATATTTTAAAATATTGTATAAATATAGATAGTTATGTGGAAATGGTGCCATTTCAGGGTCGCTCTCTGCGTCATTTTCCTTCGCAATGCACCCAAGGGATCACACTCCGTGTCGATGAGACTCAAGGTATACAAACTAATCAGGGAGCAGACGTTTTTAGACGGGGAAAGATAAAACCAATAGCTTAAACCAATAGATTATTTGCAGGAGAAGTACACTCGTCTTCCTTCCGTTTCCTTCGCCGAGATCGCCGTTTCCTTCTGCTTCATAATCCTTCTTCTCCTCTGGGTCTTCCGCGACCCCAAATTCATTCCCGGAATCGGATCACTCTTCAAGAGAGGGTACATTAATACGACGACATTTTATTGAACCAATTTGTTCTATTTGGCATAGCGATCGAACAGAGTATGTATGTAAGCCAAAAAAGAGTGTTCCAAAGATTCACTAACATGTTTGGCATAGTTGCATAGTGATGATGCAATTCAGATACGTCACTGATGCGACCTCTGCTGTCTTCATTGTGATCATTCTCTTCGTTCTTCCCGAGACGTGCCCGAGCTTCGGTGAGTTCAAAAATCACATTGACTAAAGTTCAAAGTTCAACGTCAAATGTTGCAGAGAGCAAGAAGAAGACCGCTCACAAGGGACTGCTCGACTGGCAGGTCGTCCAGGTACGCCTGAATATTCGGATCGATATAATTAATTATAATCAATAATATTGAAATATATGAATAAAATCAATAATATCTTTGCAGGAGTCGTTCCCGTGGAGTGTCGTGCTTCTGCTCGGAGGAGGATTCGCTCTCGCCGCCGGAGTCAAGGTCAATATGACACGCCTCTATTATTCGAGAAAAATATTTCAAAAATATTGGTTCGAAAATGAAAAATATGGTACAGAGTTGTAATGAAAATGTTACAACAATTGGTTTGGGAAATTAGAAAAATGATAGCGATTACAGGAGTCGGAGCTGTCCCAGACGATCGGCGACCTTCTCTCTATGCTGGGAGGACTCGAGAGGTATTTACTTTTTAAATAGTTTTTTTTCAATTAAAGGAACGATATGGCAATCTTATTTCTAGGTACACGGCCGTTACCATCTGCGTCATCATCACCATCGGACTCACCAATGTCTGCTCGAACACGGTGAGTACTGTAGGACACATGAGTACTGTAAGGCGGGAGAGGATACGGTAGAAGAAGAAACAATCGATTGCAGGTGGTCGCCTCCATCTTCACTCCCATAGTTGCTGAACTCGCGCGTGGACTCTCCATCAACCCTCTCCTATTCATGCTCCCGGTTACGGTAAGTCACTTTTCCAATCGGGATTACGGTAGTTTGATGCCGATTGCTAACTGATTTCTTTCTTCAGGTCGCTTCTTCCTTCGCTTTCCTCCTTCCCGTCGCCACTCCTCCCAATGCCATCGTCTTCGGCGCAGGAGTCGTTGGAGTCAAGGACATGGTAAGTATTACGGTAGAGGGTTACAGTAATGTGTCGATCGATAACTGATATACCGTGATTGCAGGCGAAGGCCGGAATGGTGGTTTCCTTGTGGTGCGCTATGCTCAATGTCGCCAACATGTGAGTGTTCATTCCAATTCGATGAGACTCGAGACACAACAATGAGTCATTGCGGATCATTTATCTCTTATAAAAACATTTTAGTTGGGCTTTGAGAAAAAATATTTCAAAATATAAAATAAAATTAGTTTTCATTTTCCCATTTAGACAAATAATTGTAAATAAACACACAGTATGCAGTATGACACCCTGTTTTCTCAGGTGGGTCTTCGGCTCCTGGTGGTTCACTCTGGACACCTTCCCCGAATGGGCGAACTACAACGAGTTGCTGGCTGGAAACGCGACTTCTTTCCTGCTCAACGTGCTCAGCGACAACCAAACCGTCGCCATTCTCACCCAGAATTAGACCACCCACAGTCTCCTTCCCCCCCCCCTCTGACCCCGCTTTGATTCCCCCCATATTCCCTCGATCTCGAGTTGATCCATTTCTCCGTTCACATCCGGCCATAATAACAATCGCGCATTGCTCATGATGCCATAATACCGACACCATTGACATCTTCTCTCTCTCTCTTTTCTCATTTCCCTCCAACCCACGACCCGCTCTTTAATTACGAGCAGATTCCTCCCTTTCCTCCTAGAGATCATTGCTCCCCCGTGCCCTTTTTGCGCTAGGACTGGTTGTTCCTCTCCTACTTAGACGCCACCGCCTAATAATAAACTCATTCCCCTTTCGTGTTATCAACCTGCGAGGTCGCCCCAAATCCCCCCGCTCCGTATTTTCGTCCCCGTTTTCCCCTTCATACATATTGTTATTGTGCTACGAGAACGCTTCCCTACGGAAATAATCGTGCACTTCATAACGAGCGATAGCGCGGCGAGAAATTTCCACTTTTTGTGAGTAATTTTCCTGAAATAGTGTGAACTTGTCTCTTTCTATTGTATGCCTGCAGCATAGTCGCCTCGTGCCACCGGTTTCATTCCCTTTTTCTTTCAGTTGTGTACTTCCCCCTCCCCTCCTCTCTCTCTCTGCTTCTTTGTTTGTTTCTCTTCCCCCATATCTTCCTCCTGTTTTATGTTCGTGTAATTCTCTCGCTCGACTCCCGATTTCATCCGACCCTTCTCACCCGCTGTAGTGAATCGTATCACAACCATTTTCGCCCCCTGTCCATATCCTCAATTTCCCCGTTTGTTCTCTTAAGACACTGGCTTCGCATCGAAGCTTTTGCTGCAGTTTTGCGTTGTGAGCTCAAGAAATTGACTGTTCCTCCTATCAGTTGTCAACTGTTAGCTAGGGAACTCGTCATTTCTTCAGAGCCCGAAGCTAGTTACCGTATATCGTTTTCTTGTTATTATACAGATCGATAAATAGTGTGAGAGACTACACAAGTAGAGACTAATGACAGTCCAGAGCGGGGGATCGGTAACAGGTGAAAGGACCGGCCCTCTCTCTCTCTCTCTCTCTCTCTCTCTCTTCCTCGGATCTCAGAGTGACTGTCTTTTCTCCCCGCAAGGAGCCCTAATCGCCTTTCTCTCTCTCCTCAATCCAATCGATGGATCTCAGGTCGATCAAATGCATGACGGAAGTTAGTTTAACTAGAGATCAAAGTCGTGTCTCTTTTTCTTCCACACGAGAGTCTTCATTTATTACCCCCCGTTGAATTGCTTCGAATGTTGATCCAAGAGGAGAGTGAGGGGGCCACACTCTTCCTCCTTCTCCTCCACAAAGACCTACTGGCCTCCCTCTCCTCCCCCCCTCTTCCCCCCTTTCTCCCTCCCTAATTCCACTCTGTCTTTTGATGCTACTGGCCCGCCTTACTTTCACTTTCCGAATATCGCCGCAAGAATTGTGGTTTGTCCCCTCCCCAAAGGCAGAATTGGGTGGGTTCCCCCAAGTTGGTCTTCAGAGGGTACTGTACTTTTCCCCCCGTTGACGATACTCTCTATACATTCCTCTTCTTTTTCTCTATATTTATGCATGTTCTAAGGAAACACGGTTACAAATAGAAATATAAAAAGGATAAAATGAGAGAAGAATAGGCTCCTTCTCAACTGAGGTTGCCCATGCACCGAGTGTCTCTGCCGGTCTCCTCATTCCCCTTGTGGATTGGTGCCAGAAAGAGTCTTCTCTCTCTCTCGATTCTTCGTATCTCTTCAGATATCCTCCCCCTTCCCTTCCATTCCTTCCTTCTTCCCCTACTTACTCCCGTTTCTCACATATCTCGTATGCGCGGGGGCCCTGGTCTCATCCCCGATAATAGACGGTCTCTCTCACTCACTCAGTCAGCCCACTCAACACTACAGTCCGCTACTGTCTTGACTACAGTAATCCTACTGTCGGGCCATTCTACAGTATCCAGGTAGTCTCTACAGTACCCCCACCTGTTTCAGTGTGCGATCGTTTCTCTTTCCTCAAATAAATGGTCGGTTGCTTCTCGTCTTCTGCTTCTTCTTCTTCTTCTTCTTCTTCTTCTTCTTCTTCTTCTTCTTCTTCTTCTTCTTCTTCTTCTTCTTCATCGTTCCCTTTTCTGGTCCTCCAACGCCAAAACAAAACAGCGAATGAGTGAGGAGGGAAGAGGGAGAGAGAGAGAGAGATAGGCAAGTGGAGAGTTAGAAGAGAATACCGTCCCTCGACGAGTCGTCGTCTACTGCATTCATTCATCACGAGGAAACCGAAGAGAAACCGACGGTTTTGATTCTCTCTCTCTCTCTCTCTCCTCTGCCCTCTCGATTCACTCAATCACCGATTGTAAATGGAGAAGTTGTGAGAGTAGAGTAACAAACGCGCCGGCCATAACGCCACAATTCGCGCAGCACTCTTTTCTGTTCCCTCCTCCCTCCCTCACTTACTTACCGTGGTAGTGTTCACTACTTCTTTTTCACTCCATTCCGATCAGGTCAGGGGCAGTCTCTTCTCTCTCTCTCTCTCTCTCTCTCCTTCTTTCCCCCTTTCACCCCGTTCCTCCCTCCTCTTCTCATATTGCCTAGTTATGATGCAACTGCCCCCTCTCTCTCTATCTGAAGGACCCATCTGGTAGCGTGCTTCCAGACTTTTTTTGCATAGTCTTGATGCAACAGCTGTTGCTTCGTCCCTGAGAGAAGAGAGAAGGAGCATTGGGAACTGATTCTACGACGTCAAGGAATATTCCCTTCTACCTGTTGCATAATGAGGATACGCCCACTCCACAAGTCGCGTGTGTGATGCCATGCTCACGGTGCGTGAAATTGATTCTCTCCGTCTCTCTCTCAGTTGGTTTTTACTCTATTCGAATTAGTGGTAGTTAGTGATGGTGGGGAGGGGGAAAGAGTGAGTTGCTGAGCGCCAACTCTCTTACATGTAGAAATCTGGAGAACTCAACTGTCTTATACTCGAGAAAGCCCGCGTTCAATTCTCTCCATTGCGCACAGTATCTCGTCGGATATCTAAGAAAGTTGAGTTCACTAGAGAAACACATCTTATACTAAGGGAGCGGAACAGTAATACCTATTTTTTGTATGTTTCACTTATGGAAGATTTTTTTGTAGGTGAGCCCTGGCAGATCCTTTTACCTTTATCTATTTTTAAATATGATACCTATAGATATTGTGACTTAATTATATCATCGAACTCTTTGTGGATGTTCGTTGTCTTCTTCCCTCGTTATTCGTTGACTCTCTCTCTTCTCGGGTGGTTGGTCGTCCTTCTCGAGGCAGAGCAATAGAGATAGATGGATAGAGTAGGGGTATTTGGAGGAGAGAGAAGAAGGAGAAGGCGGATTTCGGAATGGAGTCAATGCACATAGCGGATAAAGGTCCTTTCCCCCACACTAGCAGACGAATCCTCATTTTATCCAATCCTGTCTCCATATTTTCCTAAATCTGCTCACCCGTTTATCATGTCGTTCGGTGAAAATATTATGATTTGGTAATTCTGCTGATAGGGAGAGAAGAGAAGAAGAGGCTTCTCTCATCTCCCTTTCAACTTCCGTTAGATACTGTTCAATGTTCACCGGCAGAGCGTGAAATCACATTATCAGATATGTTTTCTCGGTTTGATTCCACCCACATTCCGACTTTCTTTCTAACAATTATTTCATTTTTTGTGAGTTTGTTGCATTCTCAAAAAATAACAGTAATCCCAGAGCCCAGATATGCCCAGAGTTTAAGTTAAAAACTCTAAATTGCGAGAGATTCAAACTCCTAGTGTAATTTCTTTTAGCTGTAGATTGTAAATATTATTTAATTAAAAAGTGTCAGTTCTTCGACTGTTGCTGGGTGTAATGCGCCACTTTTCATTTCTCCTCTGGACATTTCTCATCTTGCACTGCAAAAGTGAGCAGATCGTTTCAGAGGACTCTCTCTCTATCTCTCTCTCTCTCTCTCTCTCTCTTCTACCTTCCCTCTCTCTCCCCAAGTATACTTCAGGACTCGAAACGTCATACAATCCACCCCTCAGGGCATAAAGTTGCTCTCAGCTTTTTGCTTTGCTGGTGTCATTCTCTTTTCTCTCAGGCAATGGCTATATTTTGTGCTCTAACAATTGGATCTTTCAGTGCGCGAAAACGAGAGGTTTTTTTAAGACAAAATTAGTCACGACTATTGTTGCTCTAATGCACTGGCGAGAGGGATAGGGTCAAATCTGCCATCTATTTCCAAATAGGATCATAGATCGTAGCCTTCTGTTGGGAGGGAAGAGATAGAGAGAGAGAGAGAGAGAGAGAGAGAGAGAGAGAGAGAGGTTCGCACACTGCAAGCAGCCATCTAATAGCCTCCACTCATCGCTTATATGGAGGGGGGAGTCCACCATCTCTCATCCCTTCCTTTCTCAGATGAGCAAAATGAGCGACAACGAGATTATAGAGGGGGGAAAGGTTGTGGGATCGAGCGCCTTTCATCTTCCATTTCAAGGCCTCGAGATATTCCTCACTACCGTATCCCATATGCAGTCAATCCTATGCGAGTCAGCATTGACTTCCAGTCCAGATTAAGTGTCCATTTCTCTCTCTCTCTCTATCCTTTCGTTTTCCTTCTTCAATATCTCACCACCCCCATAGAGAGTCTTCAGATTCAGCTCTTTCGCATAAGAGAGCAGGGCCTCCTCAATTCTGAGTCGGGGCTAAGAGTTGCTTAAGCCTCTCAAAGAAATTGCAGAACCGCTGGGAGATCAATCCTCAAAAATACGGAGATTAATCGCTGCTTTTGGCCACTCTTATCATTTTTTTGCCGTCTTCACTGAAGAGATTTGATTATTTCGAAATCCGTCTGCTTCTCCCAATAATCCTTTCGTTTTTTTTTGCAATGGAAGGCATTTCCCATGGTGGGTGAGACCTTTGGAAAATATTTCTTGATGATGAACCAGTGATATTTGAGGGGGGGGCACAACACACTGCAATGTTCCTTTCTAATCTCCGGCCGCCTCTCTCTGCACTCTCTCAGATCCGCGTGCTCTCTCGCCGAGTGAGATAGCAGGCAAAATGAAGAGAGCAGGGAGCGGGGCCATCTGGACCGACCTACTGAGAGGGAGAGAGTGTGTGGGAGGAAGAGAGTGCAGGCGGTGAGGGAGGGGGGAGATAGTGTGTGAGATGGAGAGAGTCGAGAGAGTGGGGGCATAGTGTGAATCCTGCGAGCGAGAGATGAAGGACTGTTCGGGGGTGTGGACGGACGAGTCTATCCCTCAATCGTCTCTATTCAATCATTATCTTATTTCTTTTTTGTCTTCTTCCATTCATAAACTACGGTTTCCCTTCTCTTCCGATAAAGAAGTATCTTCGACACATTTTCCGTATCTTCCATTATTGTGGTGCTTCTGATTTGACTACTGAATCCCCTCCGTCTCTCTCTCTCTCTCTCTCTTTCTCTCATCAACAGTCTGGCTTCTTTCTGCTTCCGATATTCCTCCTCCCTCTAAATCCTCCTACTCCCGTCTCTACCTCCATTTTACTCACGGGAAAAAGCTAAGTAGTCTGCTCGATAGTCGACAATCTCTTCTCTCTCGTTTTTATCATCATTTTCATAATCTTAACATTTAACGTTAACAGTGCGTGACCTACCGGTGTGTCTTGTGTCTGCCTTTTTCGACGCCTCTTATCAGAATCATCTTATTTAATCACCATAATGTTCGATATCAATGATGCGATAGTCTAGATAAAACCAACGCTCAGTGACCGTTTTTTGCCTAGTCCGTAGAAGTTAGCGAGTGCGAAATGAGGTGTTCTCTCTAATTTCCCAGATCTCTGCACCTATCTCGGTCTCTCTCTCTCTCCTTCTCTCCCTGCATCTTTCCTCCACAATAAAGGTCGACCCGTGCGCGTCTCTCGTCTAATCTCTCTCTGATCTCCACACTCTCTCGTACTCTCTGACTCTCTGCGCTCTCCAAAGTGCGCGTTGTCTCTCGCCACCTCCAGGGGCCGCGATGTGAGCAACCAGCGCTTTTTTCATCGAAAGAGAGTGAGAGATGAGAGAGCGATCCGAACCGTTTCTCTCTCCCTCTTTTCAAAAGTTTTACTTCTTCTCTTTTGTGAGTGCAGATTGCACTCGTTCAATGGTTTCACTCCAGTATCCTTCTCTCCTCTAGTTTCTACTCGAGTATTCTTCCTCTTCTCTCTCTTCTTCCTTTCGATTGAATGATTGAGCAATCTGATAAGAAGACGTCCTCCTCTTCTCATTCCACTGAAATATTCTCACATGCGCACTCACCACACATTGCGAAGTTTACGTTCAGTTTCCGTCTTTCGTTTCTCTCTCTCTCGTTTCTTTTCTCTTTTCTCATCTCTTGGTCCAGTTTATATCTCAGATCTCTCTTTCTATCATCTTTCACTTTACGATCTCTCTCGAGTCTTTCGAGAAATCGAGTCCGATCGATAATTCACCCCTGTTCTCAGTTTCGCGATCAAATCGGTGCACGGACGCGCGCGCATATTCTCAGCGTGTGTTGAGTAGCCTTGAGGAGAGAGAGAGAGAGAGACACATTTACTGTCCTTTACCGGTCACTCTTGCGCGGTGTTCATGTCTTCGTGTGTAATTTATCGATTGGCTAATTATCGATTGATTGTAGATCAACCACGGCGTCGATAAGTGCGCCGTCGCCTATCGCCCATCTGCAACACATGGTTGCGGGCGGGCCCGGAGGTACGGTAGCTTTTGTATTCGTTAAGAAAAATTAAAATTAACTACCGTATCTGTTATTTTGGAAAACTGATTTCATAAATTTTATTCTAATCGATTTATTTTTGCCTTTTATAAAATGAAAAAAATATCCCTTTCGGAATTGAAAATTTCGAAATCGACGAAAATAGAGAGATCGTTCGCTGACGCATTTTTGTGGGGAAGAAGTAAGGATCTATGAATGGAAGAAAACTAACCGAAAAATTTCGCGAAAATATTATTTTTTTCAAAAAAGTTGGGCAATGTGAAATTCGGCTCGATATCTTAGCCATTTTCTGCAAGAAATACCTGCTATAACCCCATTTGACCTATGTATTGATGTGATCTTTGTAGGCACTCTCGGGATGTCAACGGCGATGCCTCCACCAATGCAATCCCCCATGAACCACCAAAGTGAGATACTACCTATATCTTCCCCAAACTTTGTTAAAAAATAAGTCTTATGAGAGGTATCACGAGAGATTGCAGGAAAAATCCAGCTTTCGGAACAATTTTCGAAAAAATATTTTTTATTTTTGATTTCGACCAAACTTTTTTGTGAGAGTACCCAGGAGACAAGAATTCGATCAATCCGGGTCGCAGGTCTCAGAGCCGTCTTTTAGGAATTCTCCGGTTCTGATGCCGGAATCCTCATAACTTTCTTCAAAATTGAGCTAGAAAGCTCACGTAGGGCTCAAAATGTGCGGAAAAATTAGCCGACCAATTTTTCTGTTGGTGATGAGTCCGTAGCTGGCTGACTCAGAAAGTTATCTGAACAAATGTGATTTTGTGAAGTTTCCAAAAATTATAACATATTTTCGATGGTCGAACCCAAGAGTTTTCTGTACAGAATATGAAAGAGCATGCACACATTAGTTATATAAAAAATTAAAATCGATAAGAAAAGGGCCCCTTTCTAGGCGAAAAATAGCTCTGAAAGCAAAAAAATGTGAAATTTTTGAATTTTTGGAAAAATCGATTATTTTAAAATCGCCCCAAATATATTTTTTCAAAGACCCTGAGTAGTATTGTGTTCGGGAAAAATGATTTCGAAAGACAATATATGCATACTACATCACAATAAAATAATAAACTTCTTCAAAATTTTAATCTTTTTGACTCGATTTTACATTTTATCGTGAAACAATGCGCATATATTGTCATTCGAAATCATTTTCCCCGAACATAATACTACTCAGGGTCTTCGAAAAAAAATATTTGAGGCGATTTTAAAATAATCGATTTTTCCAAAAATTCAAAAATTTCACATTTTTTTTGATTTCAGAGCTATTTTTCGCCTAGAAAGGGGCCCATTTCTTATCGATTTTAATTTTTTATATAACTAATGTGTGCATGCTCTTTCATATTCTGTACAGAAAACTCTTGGGTTCGACCATCGAAAATATGTTATCATTTTTGGAAACTTCTCAAAATCACATTTGTTCAGATAACTTTCTGGGTCAGCCAGCTACGGACTCATCACCAACAGAAAAATTGGTCGGCTAATTTTTCCGCACATTTTGAGCCCTACGTGAGCTTTCTAGCTCAATTTTGAAGAAAGTTATGAGGATTCCGGCATCAGAACCGGAGAATTCCTAAAAGACGGCTCTGAGACCTGCGACCCGGATTGATCGAATTCTTGTCTCCTGGGTACTCTCACAAAAAAGTTTGGTCGAAATCAAAAATATTTTTTCGAAAATTGTTCCTATCTTCCTGCAATCTCTGGTGATACCTCTCTTATGAAATATCATGAGCGGACATTGTCTCTTCCTAGTTTTCATTCGAGTATAAACAATTAGACGGTTAGATTTTTCAACTAGACCCATCCCATTCCCATCGGTCTTCACCGACCCATCTATGTTTGTTTCAACTAGAAATTAGCCCTATGGAGTGGCAGTTACCATACCATAACTGAAAGAAATCCTACTTTATAATTGGATACATAATTTTGTAAGAAGTATCCGGTCAAACAAAGAAGTATCCGGTCAAAAAAATAAGAAGTATCCGGTCAAAACTGGATTACTATTGATTAAATCGATTTACTATTGGTCAATTTACAAACTAACGGCGCTAAGGGTAACAACTACACCTAGTATATCTAGGAACACTCTTACTTGTAGTACGAAAAGGCATAGCCATTTATATTATCAAACTAATAATATTTGAAGTGATGTCCCCAATGATGTCGTCTCCTGCTCCGCCCATGCCCATGAACAGTCAATCAATGCCCTATCGGTGAGTGCACATTTTTTTCCTATAGATGCAATGTTGAAATATCAATGAAATATTTCGATACGTTTGTATGTCCCGAACGTGAAAAAAAAATAAATCTCCGGAGAATTGGGATAAAATTGTAGCAAAAAAAGAGAAAAATAAATGTATTAATTATCTAATTGATATTGTCTAGCGAGATATTGTGAATGATAAGGTGCTTTCGGTGGATTTTTTTTGTCTTTACTTGCGTTTTTGTATATAAAAAGTGTCAGTAGACAAAAGAACAAAAATGAAAATGATAAAAAAACTCAAAGATGAAGCAGTCATACCAAATATTGTTTTTTCTCCACAATTCACTCGTAGTTCACGTGAAATATCTCTAGATATTTTCACCTACACAATCATTCTGAGTAATCTCCAGTTGTTGCCTAGTGGGCTTCTTAGAAAATTGACTGCCCGGTAAGCGAAAGGCCCGTGGTTCGACTCTCGGTCCCTTGCCACAAAAAATTACAATCTTCCAAAAATCAATTGTAACTAAATTCGGTTCTCTAGCAGCACTCAAATGTCGTCTCCTAATGCGAAAACATAATGTGAAAGACTCAAGGTTGAAAAATTGTTTTGACCGTACAGTTGTAATAACTAAATATGCTGTAACCTAATCCATATCTCTTAGCAGTACTCAAATGTCATCTCCTCACACTCCTCAATCTCTTCTCCAATCTGCTTCGATGGGTGGAATGATGGCTTCTCCTCTTGCTGGAGGAGTTCATTCAATGCATCCGTCGACGTCGATGATGGGAGGAATGCCGCCCTCAACGACGACCATGATGAGAATGACTCCCACGACTATGCAACCGACCACCTACCAGCAGAGTTTGATGGGTACGTATGTTATCAATAACACTATTGAAAAAGTATTCATTTACCTTCTGAGTAGAAGACACGACCGTAATCACCATATCCCATGTGGTGTTAGATTTCTGAAATGGAAAAGGCCTAGATTTGAACTCAGCAATTTCTTGTCTCTGCTCCAAAAATGAGTTTTAGGGGAAAAGCGATGAGAACTTCTAAGAACATTTTTGAGAGGATTGCGCATCGAGGAACTCAAGAAATGTCGGCCTTTCTCCATTTAAGAAAGCGAACACCACATCAGTAACAAATGAAAATGCAATCTCAGTTCTGAAATTCGCAGTGTTGATAGCGTTAAAACTGATGCGCATTCACATTCTTATCTCGGTAGAAATCAAAATACTATGACTTAATTTCAATAGGAAGTAGTGAGATGCTCTAGCTCTTGCTCAAACAAGGAGGGAAACAATCATGAAAAGGGAGGGATGGATTGTTTCGCTGATGCGTACACATGTACGTGATAAGGAAGCGCACGAAATGAACTTTCCCCTAGTACACCTGATGATTGGTGGTTAGCGTGAGAGGCGCCATCCAACTTTTTCTCTGGAACAAGAAGCTATGGGCGGACTAGACTTTTGTTGCTCTAGTTCCCTCGCCGCATAATTAGCGATCTCCTTATCTCACCTTTGACAAATCCCGCAATTATTTTTCGGAATTTTCTTTAAATTATGATATCTGGGGCATTTTCGGCAATGTAACACTTTCCTTGAACAAAACGGCATTGGGCTGACTAGACACTTGTTTCTCTAGTTCCGCCAAATGCCGAATAATTAGTGATCTATCCTTAAGTTCTTTCGTCTCACCTTTCTCTCTTCAATTAGTCGACCATTGAGACGCCTTCGTAATCAGTGGGAGTTCGATTGGAGTGGAACGAAGTGCTTTCATTCACAGGTC
Organism: Pristionchus fissidentatus; assembly: GCA_036245785.1. Taxonomy (NCBI): domain Eukaryota; kingdom Metazoa; phylum Nematoda; class Chromadorea; order Rhabditida; family Neodiplogasteridae; genus Pristionchus; species Pristionchus fissidentatus. Next base: position 6,127,920 of record BTSY01000007.1, read on the forward strand.
CTCCTACCACCGCATCCTCAGCCATGGGCAATCCAATGATGATACCCAAGCAGCCCAATGGAACGCCGCAGCCGACCAATCTGCAGCATCCGAGTCTGCAGCAGCAGCAGGCGATGCAGCAAGCGATGCAGCAGCAGCTGCAGCAGGGAATGTCGCCCAATCCACAGCTGCAACAGCAACTCAAGGACTCGTGAGATACTTTCACTCATTATTTTCTGATTCCATTTGTAATTTTGTTAAGTGTGGAAGAACTTCGTGAATATGAAAACTGGGAAATTCGATGGAAAAGATAGGTAAGAGATGCATGGTGTGCGTAATTGGGGGCGTTTCTACCATGGAAACATTTGAGGCCATTCAAGATTAGGGGCTTTGAATGCGCGTGAAATTATCCACACCTCCTACTGCTTTCCGTCTGCGCACTTCCTGAGATTACGGCAAGTATCGCGCCTGCGCACGAAATTTGTCAAACATCACTCTGGACATTAGCAATGTCATCATTCTATAAATACCGTACCCCCAAGCAGAGATCAGTTAAGGCCTCCCTTGATTCCAGTATTTCGTTGTTTTCTATATTGTCGTCATTGTCATTCCAACGTCTGTCGTATTCTCTCTTCCCTTTCTTCTTCTTCTTCTTCTCCTCTTTTCTTCCTCCCTTCTCGGTCATTTCAACCCTCCGACTCCCCTGGGACGCGGTCGGGTCGAACGAAGTGAGCAGTCGACGAAAGGAGAAGCGTGCCACGACCAATCCACCACAGACCCGCCGCAAGCGACTAGCACATCTTTTACACCGGATTTAGTTAAATTCGCCCCCGTGCTCTCACGAACCCCCCTGTTTGGTGACATGGTCCGACCGACCGCTCTCTCTCTCTATGATGCGGTCTACTTCTCTCGTCTCTACTGAACTCTCTCGCTTTTGCATGATCTCTCTCTAATCCAGCGCTCTCTCTCCACTGTTTACACTCTCGACACTCTCGATCTCTGCCGTCTCCCCTTATTGCATACTCTCTCACCAACTCTGCAACTTCCCCTCCCATTATATTTCGTCCTTCTCTCGATTCTCTCTGTCCTATACTCTCTAGTTCCCTCTAGCCGTCGAGTCTCTCCCACTTTCTCCCAGTCTCTCCTCTCTTCTCTAACTACTCTCTCACCTCCCCACAATCTCCCATTTACTCTAATCGTCTACCGCTCTCTCATCCTCGCACAATCTTTCTCCATCTCTCTCTTTGTGTATGGCGTAGCAGCGCTCTGCGTCACTGCCTTTTCACTCCGATATCTCTGCCGCTCTCACCAGCTATAGAGACATGCTACCGTACTGCGAGAGATCAAAGATCAGAACTTGAAATTCTTTAAATTCAGTTTCGAATAACTTACAAAACCGGAGAGAGAAAGGTCACCGACCACATATTCAGTTCATTATCTCAATTTTCAACAGAGAATCGATGAAAAAATTCATGAAATCAGTTTTACAAGAATTGCCTTCAATTGCTGTCAGAATGTGTTCGTTCTAAGAGCGATTGGAATTAGCACTCGAATTAGTGCTGAATTCTCCCTCTTTCTCTCCGTCACTGCAATGCATAATGGGGGCTTATCCGAATTTGAGACACGGCCCGAAAGAGAGACGAAGATGGTCTAGCCTCATTAGAGGGGATTAGTAAGGGAGAGAGAGAGAGAGAGAGAGAGAGAGGACACATTAGATTTGGACCCGTGTTTCCCTGCGCAATCGAAGAGATTTCGCAGAGAGAAATCCACCGACTTTAGTAGATCATCGGTAGTTTCGAATTTCGATGGAGATGAGAGAATTGAAAAAGGTAAGTTCGTGTGTCCTCTCATTTCGTCATTTGCACTCTTTTTCTCTCTTGAGTCATTGATCATTTCGGGTGTTCCACCACTCATTTTCTCTTATCGACAGGTCACTCATCGACCTTGTGAGTGTTGACAATCACGATAGGGAAGAGAGAGGGAAGATCTCGCACGCTCCCGAAACATTCCCCCCACCATTTCACTTTCCAACCTGGATTTTGGGCGATCTCTCTCTCTTTCTCTCTCTCTCTCTTGCCATCTCTCTCCAGACAACGATTAATCGCCATGTTGCGAACACCTATCACTCCTCTCTCTCTCTTATCACCGCTCATCTTTCTCTCAGTCTCTCTCTGCCATTCCTCTCTTCGTAATCCTATCGAAATCGCTCTACCTGCATCTCTCTCTCTCTTTCTCTCTCTCTCTTTCTCTCTTCCTCTATCTCATCCTCTCGTCCCTCCACACAAATCCCGCTTGAGCCATCGATTGATTCATATCGCGCGAGTATCCAGAGACTACAGTATTAATGTCCCCACGTGGGCATCTCTATAATTTCAATACAGATCACGAAATCTCTTAAATGTCGACATTTGGATTATCCAAATATCATATATTCAAGATATTTCATACCCTACTCTCTCGAATTCGTCCCCTGTCTCTTAAAGAGAGTATCTAGATGTCGACATCTAAGAGAGTTCGCACTCTGTGCAGAAGATTCACAATTTTCATCATTAATTTCTATCCCCAGGTTGAATTTCTCTCCCGCATCTTTTTGTTCGCTCTCTATTTTGCCACACACACGAAAACGTCTTCTGGAGGCGGTGAAACCGGACTTGAAAACAGTCCGTCGCTCTCCGCTTTCCGCCCAGTCTCTCGTCGTATCTCTGTCGTCTGGCCTCTCTCCGAAACGCGTAGTCTCTCTTCTCAACTCGACGTCGTCGTCGTCCTCTCTCTCTCTCTCTCTCTCTCTCTCTTTCTCTCTCTCTCTGGCGCGCTCACAGTCACAACAGTCGCCTACTGTCTCTCTCTCTTTCTCGTAGTTTTGGCGACGTCGTCGTTGAATCGACCAAGGATGCACGCTCCGCTAGTCGTATTAGACGCCCCACCTTTCTCTCTCTCTCTCTCTCTCTCTCTCCCTCTCCCTTCTGTCGACCCTCCCCACAGTTACTCGTTACTCTCTACCGCAGACCCGATAATTGTCGTGGATATCCAGGAGCGTTTCCAATTTGGTCCAATGTCTCCATGGTGAGCATTTCACTGGAACAGACAGAGACTAAACCCAAATATGATCCAGTCTCCTGTTCTTATACCCAAACAATTGTTATCTGTTGCTCCCCAACGATCTTTTGTATGTTATCTATAACAAATGTGTACATCAAAACGGGCCAAATTTTACAAACGAATACAGTTCAGGGCCATACATTACAGTCATTATTGTGTGTGTTTGTTGTGCTCCTTTTGTTTTCCTTCTCTCTCTCTCTTCATCAACAATCATTCAGAGTCCACTGCAATCAGAGTCATTTCCTCTCCTTATCAATGCTTATCAACTTCTCCTCTCTCTCCATTAGCGTCGCTTTCTGTGTTTCAGCATTAGTCGCTTCTCTCTATCACTCCCCCAACCTGCGACCCTCACGACCTCTCTTAGATGCGGCAGAGAGAGAGAGAGAGAAAGAGAGAGAGAGGGAGGTCCTTCGATTTCGTGTGGCAGCCTGTCCCTTCTCTGTGTATGCTGGCCCCCTTGCGAGGGTCCTCAGAAGACGAGGGAGAGGGCGAAGAAGGGGAGGACCCCTCCCTCCCCCCTTTTTCGACAACCGAGCGCCCCCTGCCCTCAGGGCACAAGTACGACCCTGCGGGGTCACGCGAGAGAGAGAGAGAGAAGTGAGATGGAAGAGAGAGAGAGAGAGGACGTTGTCGATTGTTCACTCCCGCCTACTGCTGATTTCGTCGTCGCTTGCTTAATTCTCGAGTATTCATGCCAGTCACGATCCTTCCCTCATTCGTCTTTGTTACTCTCTCTCTCTCTCTCTTTCCTCTCTCTCTCCCGTTCGGATATTCGGCTGTCATCATTAGCAATCGCGCAATCAGTCAGAGGATGAGTGACAGAGACGAAGAGAGGAAGAGAGAGAGAGAGAGAGAGAGAGAGAGAGAGAAGGAGGAGGACCCACATAGAAATTAGAGACAACACAGAGCTTTAGGCGGCTGTCTCTCTCTCTCTCTCTTTCCACTCACTCAGAGCAAACAGTATTGATCTGGTGCGCGAGAGTGACTGGATCTACACTCTCTTCGACGATGAGAGCAGTGATGGTCATCAGAGAGCACGCATCGGTTTTACTCTCTCTTCCTCTCTCTCATATCATTCCATTCTACCTTTTGTGAACTCCTGAATAGGCTGTGTTCTAATACTGTATGTGCCGTAGACAACATTTTCTTTTCTTCCTCTTCGATTTTGCTTGAGATCTTCGATGCGTGTCCAATCTCGCGTCGTCCCTTTCATACCCCCATCATCTGTCCTATTAGACTGCCATTGTTGCCAGAGAGAGAGAGAGAGAGAGGCTGATTGCAGTCGTATTGTTAGAATGGATCAAAGAGAGAGAGAGAGAGAGAGAGAGAGAGAGAGACTGAACATCTGACGCCTGCTTACTTTCTCGAAAAGACGAATAGCTGTCTGCCTGTGATAGATCTTCTAAGATCTTTATCTAGCAAAAAACCCGTGGGGACCTCCCGTGTATTCATGCCAACCATCCGTCGCCATATTGCCACCTCCTCCTGATCTTACCCTCATTAGCCCTCCACTGTGTTTTGTCTGCACGGGCTGATTCGGAACATATGCCTGCCCGATTGGTCTCTCTCTCTCTCTCTCTCTCTCTCTCTCTCTCTCTTCCCCTGGGAAACGGGCAGTAATCAGCGTGCCCCCTCTCCTTCTCACATTGCAAACCCTATTGTCCTCTCTCACGCGCGTTGCTTCAATGACCCACGAAGGTGATTGTGTTAGGGCTCAGTTCCATTCACAAACCACATTACCGTACTCTATATGTCTACGCTTTCCTGTGGTTCAGTGAAAGTGGGATAGAGAGAAAAATGGAAACACCGCACTCCCAGCATACAAAAAAAGCTTAATATATGTAATACGCGAAGTATTTTGTACTCCGTATTAGGTGTACGCTATGTTTACGGTTATACATTTTTTGTGTGTATGGTAGTGTGATTCGACCTTTCACCTGTTACGGTAGTCCAATCGGGTTGTTCTACAGTCTGTTTCGTTTCTTCTTTTTTCTCCCTCTGCGCCATTCACCAACTTTGTCTCCACGGGCGGTTAGTCACGGATGAGTTGTGAGATGAGAGAGTGTGGCTAATGAAGAGACGACCGACGTCAGAGAGCAGGTGAGAGTGCACGTTGAAATGAGAGAGTTAAGAGAGAGATCAGAAGATGAGAGAGTGAAGTGGCAGCTACCTGCAAGAGAGCGACGACAGTCTCAAGGGAATCCACGAATAGCAAGTGAAATGACGTTGAATTAGGAGGATTCGTCCTTTCTCTCTCTCTCTCTCTCTCTCTCTCTCTCTCTCTTTCTCTCTCCCAATGGCAGTTTATTCGATCATGCCCTAATCAGAGACTCTCTCACTCCCACTTCTCTCCCATCTTTACTAGTATCCTTCGCCAATTTCACTTTCCTCCCACTTTCAACCTCTCTCTCTCTCACTCATTCGCTTGAAACTCGCTAGTCTCCACTCGAGAGTTGCCTTCTCTGTCTTCTCTGGCGCACTCTCCTCGATTCGCGCGCTCTCTCGGCCCTCACTACAGAAAACTCGCTTTTATTTCACGCGCGCTTCCACTCTCTCTTTGCTACTCTCAAAATGTTTCGATTGTAGCGTGAATACTCGTAAATTCGCAAGTTTCTCTTGTAAATTTGAAGAGAATGCCACGGAAGCCGAAGGATCCGTCGGCCCCGCCACCCAAACCACGAGTGAGGAAGACCAAGAAGGAGACTGCTGCTGCAGCTGCTGCAGCTGCTGCAATAGAAGCCAAGGCGGTCGGAGGAATGATGGAGACTGGAGGATACGACCCCTTGATGGCCGGCAATGGAATGATGATGATGGACGACGTGTATGCGCATGACGGATTCGGATATTACGGAGCCGGATTTGAACCTGTGACCTATTCGACGGCTACTTCGACTCCCTCATCGACTATGACGCCGACGTCGAGTGGATCAGCCGCCAGTTCAATGGGCACTCACACACCAACGACCACTCCCGGAAGCATCGGAGCCCAAGGGTGAGAGCATATTTGGATTAATTACCCTAGTGCGGGGTCTAACCTGCTCTATCTGGTTCGTTGAAAGATCAGGCCTAATTTGTCTCATATTAATATCTAGAGGATTTCCTCATGTCTAGACACGATTTTAGTCGTTTTCCTAGAAGTCTGAGATGACAATGAAACAGCCTTTGATTTCTCGTCTGCACTCTTGAATTGATCCCATTGGTCACTGATACAACAGAGAGTCACGTAGTCTCTCTATCGATCTCGTGCTCATCCAACACGTGGGGGATTAATAGTGCAGTGGTACTTGTGAGAGAGAAGAGGACTTCAAGTCCTGTCTCAAGTGGAAGATCTTTGATTAGCAGGGGGATTCCGATGGTCGAGTTATAATTTCAAATTGCCGTTTAGAAACCAAAAACTTATTTTTTTCTTTAAAATTTGATCCAAAAAGTTTCAGAAATTGGAAAATATTATATTTGCTATGATTGCGATGGGATACGGTATGATAGCTACTAGCGACAATGTTGTTGTCTCTCTTTCATCTCTCACTTGACTGAGTGCGAGCCATCAATTCGACTCTCTCTCTTTTCTCTCTCTCACTTCCTCATTTGCATATTTCGACTGCTGCGCACACACAACTGTGAGAGATGACGAATGAAGAATGAGAGGGGGATGTCAAACCGCTCAATTCTCTCTCTCTCTCTCTCTCTCTCTCTCTCTCTCTCTCTCCTCATTTCCCTCACTATCTCTGTGTGCAACACATACGAAGGGCCCAGATTCGGGAGATGTGAAGAAGTGCGATGGAATATGAGAAACGAAGGAGGGAGGAAGAGGAGATGTAATATGAGGCGATCCGCGAATCCGAGCTTCTATAGGGGCAGCATTAGTATCTGTGGGTAAACGTCGCAAAGGACTGTTTCTCAAATATTAAATGAAATGGTCACAAATGTACTGTCGATAGACGAAGGCAATAGAAAACCAGTAAAGGCAGTTTCTCCGTTTCTGTCCACCCAACTTTACTGCTGCCACAGTACATCGATCTGTCATATCGCGTTGCCTTCATCATAAATCTTTTGGCCGCGCGCACCTCAAAATGTGAGTTTCCCTTCGCAGGTTTTGTGCATGATGCGCCGATTCTCTAGCTCGTGTCAAAGTGGTCGTGGGGATACTTCATGGGCTCTCATAAAGGAGCCAGAGATGGTCGTTGAGAGCGAGGTGGTTGTCATCTCTTTCTTTCTCTCTCTCTCTCCACCCTCTCTCTCTCTCTCTCCTGACGCGCCCCTTACGAGTCGTTTGCGGCCCTTCTGCGCGCTGCTCGTGCTAATGAAAGTTTTATGGGAAGTCGTGAGCTGACAGCCCCCTTTGTCTCTCGCGGTCCGTCCATAAGACAGAATGGGAAGGAGAAGAAGAGTGAACTGCACTGGGGCAGAAGAGAGAGGGGACAGGACTGATCCTGGTGAGGGAAGGTGGCAAGAGCACCGAGAAGAAGAGATTGAGATTCAGACTCGGTGGATCAAAAGAAAATATCCTGGTACTAATAACAGTGGCAAAGACAGAAAGTGATGTAGATTTATCATTCAATCAAGTTAAACGGGTCTGCAGAAAGGTAGCATCGGGGACAGAGGTGGTGGGTATCTTTTTTTCTCTAGGCAATGAAAAGTTAAGCAAATAGTAGTCAAAATATGTACTGAATCAATTATATGCTTTAAAATTTGCAGGATGCGCGCGGGCCAAGGTGGGATGGGAACGCCGACTCCAGTTGGAATGCAACCAGGACCGGCCGGCGTTGCCCAACCCCATCCAATGGCTCTCCCCACTCCGAGTCCCATCGAATTCAGAATACACGACATGAATCGGCGCTTCTACTCCTTTTTGAATACTGGAGTGAGTTTATGGATCTACCTAAACCCAGAAAAAATCAGGAATCATAACGGAAAGTTCGCATGTTTACTTACCTGTAGTGAAATGTCCATTATTTCTAGAAACGTTTTCTGACAGGTTTTCTTGATCCTAGTGATTTTTTCTTTCAGAATATTAGTGCAAAGAAGATGAATTCCTCATCTACATTTGTTTGAATTCGTTACTTGCAGGTTCAAGAAAAGGACTACGCCCAATGGTGGGATGCGTTCTCTCACGAATTCTTCGATGAAGAAGCCAAAATGACTTTCGTCTTGATTGATCAGACTGGCAAACCTGCGGAAAAATACGGTACGTTTTTGATCCTTCAAAAAATGTGATTGTGATTTTTTTGTGGATTTTTTAAAAACAATTTTCAAACGTCTTCAAAAAATCTGCCGGATGTTCATGTTTAATATTTCAACGATAGTGATAAATTGTGTTTACAGTGATTGGGCGACAACTAATCCCTCGATACTTCCGGACGTTATTGGACGGAGGAATGAATGAATTGTACTACGTGATCAAAGGGCAATCAAGAGAAACTGCCACGAATGGTAAGTAAAACTCTTTCTCAATAATCAGTTTTTATATAAAAAAAAAACGAACAAAAATTGAAATGGTCTATCTGATCTTTCGATCTTTTTTCCAGTTATTTTTGAACTCCATTTAAAAACTTATTTTTTTATTTCTGAAGAAGTTCTATGAGGCCAGAAATTGCAAATAGAATTGATGTTGGCGAAAGTGATAAGCGAAAGGCGAGTTTATGTATCTTTATTTATGAATCTACCATTTCTGAAATGACACACATTCTATATAAACCTTTCGAACGTATGCTTTTTTAGAAATGGTTCTTCAATGGAAAAGAACAGTTTCAGACGGACTGACTGTCTACGAGTGCAACACTTTCATGCAAGTCTCCAAACACGAGACGCCATACCAATCGGAGGTGAACCAATGTTTTCTACGCATTAAAACAAAGCATATTTTCATTTTGTAATCGCTGCAAAATCGAAATGATCAAAGCTCTCCCTTAACGATCACTCAATTTGTATTTGTGTTGATCAGAAACTAATTAATACCAGGCCTGAATTGCATCTCGTATAGATACAATCTTTGCTGGAAAAATGTAAACAGCTTCGGAAATAAAACTACAATATTTCCCTTTTTGTCAAACTCCAAATCCTATTGCGCCTCGGGCTAAGAAATTAGTATTATTATTACAATCGATTAAGGTGCAAACCGACGCGACGATCAAGTTGGAATTCACGCCATTCGAGGAATTGTACAACTATCGAATCAAGAGTTGGCACATCGAATTGCAGCCGAGTCAAGAATTCTCATTCAATCACGTGAGCGTGAGTAGATAGAAAACATTCCGTGATTACTAGCAAGATGACAATTAAACCAAAACCTAAACCGAATGATAAATTATTCTTGAAAGCAATCAACCAATATACCGCTTTTTCAAACAATTGTCCGTGCAATACTTGGGTTGTTAAGCAGAAGTTCTCATCGGAGTATTCTCAGGGATTCGTTCCTCTCTCACTGCCGGACAATATTCCACGTCGTCCGATTGCGTATGGAATGAGTCCCGCCACTCTTCAATCTCTCAAATTCTCCGTGATTCTCGAGCCAATGCAGATGATTATGAGTCAATGCAAGGGACAACCGGTGAGAGATTCGCTCATTATTTTCATAAAATTACTTTTCTCTCTCCAGATCCGAGTTAAAAATATATATCTCAATTTGAATCTGTCGCGATCTTTCAAGCATTTTATCGATTTTTTCGAAGCTATTTCTAGTGCACCACAAGCAATAGCGGTTAAAACTGAAATAGGTGTGCTACCAGTTCTCAGAAGCGCCAGATTGTAGCGGTATCTAGCAAAATAAATGTGCCGTCTCTAAGAAAAACGATATCCCCGCCCCGAGTTTCCCGCTAGTAAAGCTTCGGAAGGAAATATCGAGCAGCGCTCTCTCCTCGAGAAATTAATAAAACGTCGTCCTTATCTTTATTAAAATCTCGTCCTTGTGCATATTGGCTAGCGCTCGTGTTCTCTCCTTGTATTCTGACTCTCTTCCCTCCTTTCGCTCTTTTCATTCTTTCGTAGATACTTTTGCCCTCGCAGTCGACACGCGAATTAATTGACAGCGCGAGTCGTCAGAGCAATTTCAGATCAAATAAACACGACTAAACTCAACTCCTTTTCATCGCGTGACGTTTCCTTAGCTGTCTCTCTCCTGATCCGCGTTCCAATTTATATCTCAAGTTGAAACTGTCGCTTTCTCTCACGCACTTCTTAGATGATTTCGAAAGGATAGAGCGGCAGACAAAACTCATTAAACAAATGTCAGGGTTATTAGAAATTTAGCGATTCAATGAGTTTCCTGCCTAAATGCCATGGTGACTCAGCTGTATTCAACCGCTGGTTAGATTGATACTGAAACAAACGTCGTCGTTTCCCTCTTCCCCTCTATTGAATGCCCGCATAATGCAATGTCCTCTATTGCATCGAGGGCTAATTAGGAGGAGTGGTCATAGAATAGAGAGCTACGCATTTGTATGAGAGCCGTAGTCAGAAGCTGCTTCTCGTGTACGACCGTCTCCCAGTTGGAATCACACCTCTATTCAGCAATCGACAGGGTATAGAGAGACGTCGTCCTCTTCCCCCATAAACTCGGCTTTCTCTCTCTCTTCTCTGTTCTCTCTTCGTCCCCCTTCTCTCTCTTTCTCGTCGAAGCTCGCACGCAATCAGCGCCGCATTCAGTCGACTCATTAGATAGAGATTCACCGCTCTCAACGGCGCTCACCTCCTCTCTCTCTCTCTCTCTCTCTCTCTCTCTCTCTCTCTCTTTCTCTCTCTCTCCTTCCCCCCATCCCCAACCCACAAACGACTTCCACGTACAGCTAGTCGTCATATGCTGCCCAGCAGAAACTCGGCGTTCAGGGTATTATATCAATCGTTTTTTGTTGCAAAAAATCATTTTTCGATTGCAGCAAATCACGCCTCAAGACGCCCTCAAGAGGATTTGCTTCGCCCGTCATCATCAGCAACAACAACAACAAGCGATGATTAGTGAGTCAATGATCTACCGTATACACTCTTATATACCGTATCCTATCGTATCTGTGAAAGTTCTTATCATGGGTACGGTAGCCTATATCTTCCATACCCTATCGTATTTTTAGAAAATGCTTTGCCAACTGGCACGTACAAACAAGTCCAAATAAAAATATTTGCAGACGCGCAAAACGCTCAGTTGATGCAGCAGCAGCCCGTTGAGGAGCCGAAGGTAGAATCATTATTATTTCCCGCGTGTCCTCTGTTTCTCTCTCTTCCTACTCTAATCCTACAAGAGTTAATGAGGCTAATAACTCGATCTAATTAGTTCAATCATTCAGCCGAAGGCGACTCGGAAGCGACAGCGAAAAGCGCCGGCCAATCCGAAAGGAGCGAAGAAAGGCACAGGAGCTGCCGTGGGAGCCATCACAAGCCCCGCCCCTCCCCCTGGAGGATTCGTCGCCCCTCAAGGCATTCCTCCACAGTCGGTGAGTAGTCTCAGATGGATGTCTCCCTCTCCTCTCTCATCTACTCTTCTCTCACTGAGAATGCAGCAGCTCTCCTTCCCCTCCAACCAATTCTGCAGCCACTGCAGCCGATAATTGAACCCATTCCAACGGCGATACTAGATGCACTCGTGCCTACCACCAATAGACATCTACTACCGAACAATCTAGTACTAATTTAGCTATACATAGTCGCAATTGACATTATTCTATGAAAGAAATGTTGATCTTTGATCTTTACAGATGCACTATGGAGGAATGCCCGAGGTCTACGTTGTCGGAGAGCCGTCCATGCTCGGTGGAGAGTTCAGAGAGGTACGCATATTGTAGTGGAATTCCTGGGTTAATATAGAATACTTCATAAACGATTTTTTGTTAGAAATAGTAACCATTGACAACTTCATCTTGATTATAGCTGCTTGTGCATACATTCAGCGAGATTTGAACTATTGATATCATTAGTCTAGAAGTTGATCAAAAGTTCTTCTTAGTATTCAAAGTTATCTAATAGATACAAGTTGCTCTGGTTGATTCCATTGAATTTCTTTTTTTGCAGGACGAGCGAACCATCGACAAGGTGGAGAATCCGAACTACGATCCGAATGCTGCCATGCGACAGCAACCACTCGGCGGACCAGGAATGATGCCGCCCCCTCAGATGCAAGCTGGTCCTGCTGGGCTGCAGCAGATGCAGCACCATCTCGGAGGTCCCTCACCCTCGCAGCAACTGCAGCAGGCCCCGCCCCCTGCCCATCTACTGGGACTGGGCGGACCTCCGCACGGCTCGATGGGTCCTCCGTTGATGGCTCCGACTGGCGGCCCGACGCCTCCTGGTGCGGGATCGATGCCGAATGGACTACAACAGCCTCCCGCCGGTGAATACTCATCTCCTCCCTCTTCCGCACTCCCTAATACAAACAGCCATAACCAATTTGTCGTACCCAATCCGCCTCCTCACCATTTCTATAGATAGTAATTTATGAGTCCTACACCTCTCATATCTTCAACTCGCGGGTTTTGCCCCTCCTATGTACCATTCACGCCTTCTTAGATGCATCAATGCTTGAGTGGGGGAATCCCGTGGTGGCTGGCTTGGATCTCTCTGTACTCATCCGCTGTCCCATTGCAGGCTATGACTACCTGGCCGGCTGGCCCCGACCGCCCACTAACTCCCTCATTGCCTAAACTGAGTGACGACGCCAAGAGAGAGAGAGAAGGTAACTCCTCCGTTGCCCTCACTCCTTCATCACTAATGACGTGTCCATTGCAGGACTCGTCAGCTAATGTGTTACCGTACCCTCACAATCGCTCACTTCCTCACTCCACTCCACCCTTACCCGCCCTCCCCCCTCCCCCCTTTGTTTCACTCTCTCAGCGGTTCTTCCTCCCCCCTCCCACAGCCTATCAGTTACCCGTAGCAATAACGATAATAATCGATCTGTAAATACGTCGACAGTATTATCCGTGCTCTCCATCCCAATTATCCCATTGAGAAAACATCCGATTGATATCGAATCCTCCGTTCTCACATGCTATTACAGTACCCTCCGCCCCTACCGTACCCTTCTTCGCCCCCGCTTGATAGATTGAGTCTCAGCCTAACGAAGCCACACTAATTACTTTGCTACTCTCCTCTTTCACCTCTATACTCCTCACCTACTACTCCCTCTTCCTCCTCGCCCCTTGTCTTACCACACATAGCAACGTTTTCATGATTGGCCATCGAGTGTCATTGTGAAGTCCCCCAAATGATGATTGATGATATTATGCTCCAACACAAAATGAGTCCGACAAATGTTTCCCCATTATCGATTCGAATGATGATTTCGTGCGAAAAAAATGCAGATAAAGTAACTGGATTACGTGTGAATGTGGTGTGTGTGAGAGAGAAGGGAAAGAGAGGAGAGAAGAAGAAGAAGGAGGAGAAGGAGTCATCCATCGCTCCTCTCTTGCTTTTCAACTCCTCGTGTACTGGTCGCTATTTGCCGTCTACTTTGTTTGCGCAGTCGGACACAAAAAGTAAGGCGAGGCGAGCGGCAACCAATCGATCGCCTTTGGCCAAATGACCCAAAAACCCACTGATCTACCCCCAATAACTATCATTCAGAGGCCATAAATGGCTATTATATTCCCTCCACGTATTATGCCTTTTGATAAACTATCCCCGATCAACCAAAACCACATTTGGTAGGGGATTTCGAAATAGGGACATGATCACGGACCTAATCAATCCTAATCGCTGCGCGATGAGTGATAGTCACCCTCATAACTTCATAGAATCAGATGACTCATCAACTATTGCTCTCTCTCTCTCTCTCTCTCTCTCTCTCTCTCTCTCTTTTTCTCTCCTTGCCTCGGGTCGTCCGAAACACATGGAGTTGGGATGCAAATGTGTGCACACTCCCTCTCACCCCTCTCGTTTTTGCCCGCTCTCTCTCTCTTAGTCCGATTCCCCCTCCTTCCTCAGTGATAAGCGTGGCTCTGACTCATCTCCCCTCCTCGTCTCAAAATTGTCCATCGATTGACTCTGCCTTATCATACTCCTTTTATCACGAGAGAGACTCAGTCGCCGGCTTCTCCGATTACCTTCCTTCACTTGAGCGTATTGAGAAATTGCGCGTCCCATTGTTTGCCGACTCTGCACTTTTCCCCTCTCTGAGGTCTTCCTGCCATCCATCGATTGGCTATGAGTGACGACATTCCACCCCGACTTCCGCCGAGATATTCGTCCCTTCCTCGACGATATAACAATCATGGTGAGTGACTGTCCATTGACGCAATCATTTATCCTCGTTTTGCTTCTTGCTCATACAAAGAAGAAATCAGTAATCTATCACCATGAAGAGAATCACGGAGAACCAACTTGTAACAATAGAGTGATCAGTGTACATGTTTAGTCAGTTTATGTTATGAATCGCTTATCTATTCGGATTCACAGATGAATTAGTAGCTCTGACGATGGTGAAAAGGCAGAATCTAAGGAATGAATGATTGCAGATCGTCAGAATGGCAATGCTTTCTACGACGGAACTCAGCCCGGCCCATCTTTCACGCCGCAGTCGAAACCGGCGCCTTTCGCGAGGTGCGCACACCGTTTTTTGGCCCCCTCCATTGGAAAACTGCTCAAGATCGGGTGACCCGAACTGAAATAGAGCGTATTCTCCGTACAGTGCGCGAGAGGAGGAACAAGAGAGAGGGAGAGGGAGAGAGATAGTACTGCCGAACTCGCTACCCCCATTCAGTGTCTTTACCCTTTGCTATTTACCGAGATATTTGCTGGCGTTTTGGCGCCAATTCGGTAAATTTGCAGGGATCATCAACATCAATTGTCGATTCGATCGGCCGCTACTTCAGTGCAAGGAAGACGACAGGTACTTCCATTATACAATTACCAACCGAATACTCAGTGTTCAATGAGCAAATGATTTCCGAAGTAATAATTAAATCGCTGTCCAACATGCATAAATGTCTATCTATCTATTACTTGTGAGGCCAAAACTTTCCTCTAAACACGCTCTCGCGATCTTTCGATTCACGAGAGAGTGTTTCAAGTGAGGAGAGCTTTGATCCCGTAAAATGATATGGCATCGATAGTTATTGCAGCATTATGGATTTAGCAGCTTATTTGCGACCGCAATTTGTCGTAGACACAATTTCCCCATATCACAGTGTCAGTGCTTGCATTTATAGTATGACATCAGCATCACTTGCGCGTACTCAAAACAACCAAATCTCGTGTGTTGAAATGTTTCTATTGATATATTTGCGTATGTCAGAAAGTCGTGCACTTTTGTTATCCTAACAAGATATTCTCGAAGTTTCGCATGTCGATAGTGTATTCCACAATATCCACGCCCCTCTTTTTTTTAGCAAAGAGATGTTTTGTTGCGTAGTCCGCGGGATTCTCTGCAATTCTGCAGTGATGATGGGCGTGTTTGCCCCCCCCCCCCCGATTTGAGAGTCATAATCCTCGAAATGCGAGGAAAATCTGCCCTTCCTTCTCCGATTCTTTTTTCGCTCTCCTCTTCCACTCAAATAAGCTTCCATTAGTAGCATCGACGACGCTCCATTTCAGAGTAATCGTCTGACTCTCTCAATTCTGCATGCTCTCTCGCGCTGTCTGATCGACAAGAGAGCATGTAGAATGAGGAGAGTCTGATCATTTCTCCTCGTTTTCAGACTCCACCTCAATCGGACTATCGAGGAGGGCGGACGATGGGCAATGGACATTCAACTGCAGCAGTTGGATTTGGAGAAGACTGGCCAAGAGGAGAAAGACCGAATGGATGGATGACAGCCCCTCCTACGACTACCGTATCCAACAACTATCCCGACGAGAGACAGGTCACGAGTTCAACCCCCCCCCCTATTTACTACGGTAGCCGAGCGCATTCTGGGAGATTGAGGGGGGCTCTAGCGGTGGAATTACGGCAGCGGAAAAAAGAGAATGCATTGCCGTCAATTACTTCTAAGTGCATTGATATTGGATTCGAGAGGGGAGAGAGAGGAGAATTATGGGAGGACGTCGTCGATCTATTGAAGAATCGGACTACTGTCGCCATAGTGACAACAACTCACGCCGAGTGGTAAGGGCAGTGAGTAGAGATCCAACGAGCTGTTTCTACCACCTCTCTCTCTCTCTCGCTCCCGATCTCATTATTTTTTCTTCCGATATACATTTCTCTCCCTCCTTCTCAAATCGATAATTGCAGTCGCGACCGCACCCAACTAATAGAAGGACAGAACTCGAACTCGCCTCGGAATCACCGCTCCTTCCAGAAGGTGAGAAGAAAGTGAGTGGAGTCCGTCATCCATTCCATGCAGGTCTTGTTAACGGGCGACCTGCGAAGAAACGAAAGTCAATTCGGAAGCGAATAGGCAGTTTTCTCTCCTTCACAATCAGAACGGTCGTCAACGCAATCAACGGTACGATTCTCAGATAAAAATCAATTCTTTAAAATGAGAATAGCGATAGGATAAACTTGGGAACAGTACTAGTCGTGGCTTCAGCATGCAGCGAATGTTTAGAATAGAATAGATGGACGGGAGAGATTGGAGTGTTTCGAGAGTTTA
Organism: Pristionchus fissidentatus; assembly: GCA_036245785.1. NCBI lineage: Eukaryota > Metazoa > Nematoda > Chromadorea > Rhabditida > Neodiplogasteridae > Pristionchus > Pristionchus fissidentatus. The sequence goes on from BTSY01000007.1 coordinate 6,144,512, forward strand.
CAACATACTGAAAGATTGACTGCAGGAACGAGTGAAGCGGAGCGGCGAAATCGTGCTGCTGAGCAGGTGAGAATACTGAGTAGTCTACTGAGTAGAATCTCTCTCTCTCTCTCTCTCTCTCTCTCCCAATCCCTTCCCCCCTCCTCCGGATATCTTCTCCAACTCGTAGTGTGCTGCCCTATTCATCTTCACGTCTCCGGAAAGAATGAGATGAGCCCGAGAAAGAGAGAGAGAGCGAGAAAGAGAAAGAGTGAGAGGTGGCCTGTCACAGGATTCGAGGAGAGATCACGGAAAGAGAGGAGAGAGCAGACAACGAGAGAGGAAAAGAGAGGAGAGGGAGGAGATTGACTGCTATAGAAATTGGAGGGTGGTGTTCAGTGCTATCGTTCCTCTTCCTCTTCGAACGGTCCTGTAACCACCCATTTCCTCTATTCATTCATTGCGCTTCTTCATCTCTTCTCCTTTTGGGCCTCATTCAAACTGTCCATCCAAACTCTTTCCCTTCCCCTCTTCCCTCGTGACTCTTCATCGACCATAAATTGCGTGCCCTCTTGTATCAGTCGCTGTGCCACCAGATTCGACCTCATATCTAATCAATTTAATCACTGTCCAATTAAAGAATCACTTCGAGCCTCCAAAACGCACTCAATCGCTCACTCGAATCGACATCCGAAGAGCCGAGGAGCGAGAGGAGGTCAGTTAAACTCACGAAATCTCGTAGATGTCGACATCTAGATAGTCCAAGTCTTTTATATTCAAGAAACTTCACTCTCAACTCTCTCAAATTCATGTAACTTCTTCGTCAAGAGACTGAGATTTCTTCGTCAAGAGTAATTAGAGGTCGATATCTATGAGAGTTCGCACTCTGTGCAGAATGACTCCAGGTACATGATGATTCATCTTTCAGTCGCATCGTCGAACACAATCCGTACGGGTTCCGAGGAGGAGAGAGGAGGAATTCGAAATGCCACGACAAGCTGTGCTGCAAACACTCTCGAGAAGAGGAGGGTCACAGAATGGATCATTCAATCAATGGAGAGGACTCAGCAATCTGGGAAACACTTGCTATCTCGCCGCGGCAGTGCAGGTAACCCTCTCCCCGCTTTTCGATACTAAGTGCCTCAATTCCCCCCGAAACAGGAGATACTCATATTCTCTCATATTTCGAGCAAAATGATACTGAGTGCGCCTTATAATTGCTTTCGTTTCTAACATTTTTCGCCACCTACCGTATGCCATTAAAGTAATACGGTTGAAAATGTGACTGTTCAGGCACTTCGCTGCGTTCTCTCCGCCCGACTCCGAACGGGAACGTCAAGGGTCAGTTACTCTAAACATCAAAACAGCCTCTTTGTGTGTCTCTCTCAGTCCTTGTGGGACAAAGAAGAGTCGTGTTATTCGTGAGAGTGTTTATGGCGTTCCCTCATTTCCTTCTTTCAGAAAACGGAAAACAGAGATGACACATTGGAGATTGTGACGAATCTCTATGCCACTTTGGACAACCGAAATGCTTCGGTGAGTTATAATTTATTTTATTTTTTTTATAATCACATTTCATTTACGCCTGTGGCCATTGCTCCCCAGACGTGGATGTTCTCTTTGGGACACGGGGCTTCCACGACTCACGTCACGGGTCCACGATTCATGGTGATTTTTGGGGCTCGGGGCGATCACGTATAGGGGTATATAAAGTGGCATACTGTAACTTCACCGCCGAGTCCCGCAACGAAAGCACACTACCGTAGCCCTACCTATCGTGTGCGGAAATTCGAAATTGAGAATATTGACCCCTGGTATGTTGCATGAGGTAGACCTCGAGTTGTCATTGCCTGAGGGGGGATACCGTAATCCTTCTACCGTACTCCCGGCTACTGTAATTCTACCGTAATCGAGATTTACAAATGTGAGCCAATCGGTTCGGATTTTATGTGGAAGACAGACCTCGAGTAGGCAAACTATGTGTAACATACTGTAATCATTCTACCGTACTCCCGGCTACAGTAACCTACCGTACTACCAACATACGAAAATGGTCAACTCAACTCGGGATTTTCATGAGGTAGAACTCGAGTAGGCAATGTAAAAGTGGCATACAGTATTGGTTCTACCGTATCCTGGGATACTGTTTCGGGGTTACCGTAACAGGGATTTTAGAACTTGAGTGAATTCGCTCGGGATTTTTGTTAGAAGTAGACCTCATGGAGGCAATGTCAAATTAGTAAACAGTATTGTTTCTACCGTATCCGGGTATACTGTACCCGGGTTATCGTAACAACCCGCGTTTACGAAAATAAGCGAACCTTCTCGGATTTTATTGTATGAAGAGGACCCAGAGTAGGCAATGTTAGAGTGGTATACCGTTTCTCGAATACCTTATTTTTTTCTTAATTTTCGGAATTCCTTAGGATAACGTTGATACCTGAGCTACCGTATACCCTCCAAGGTACTCGCGTTCTACTTTTTACAAAAATTCGGAGTCGATTTAAAAGAAAAAAAAAGAAAAAAGAAAGAAATTCTTTGGGGCACGGGGCTTCCACGACCTATACATGGGTGGAGCCTCAGGCGTGGAGACCTATGCCTGTGGCGCTACACGATTTGAACTTTACTTTTTTTGAACGATTGCAACAGACCAGTTGAAATCTCGTTTCACAGAGCACGTAAAACGAAAAGTTCGCATTGATCCCAAAACAGTGAATAAAGATTCACAGAACATATCTCATAACGCATACATGAAACGATTTTTGCATCGTCATTTCGTAGTGACAATGGTTGATAAAGCATCTGGAAACTACGCATTCACTTGCAAGAAACTATACTTGAAATTCATGGAAAATGAAATGAATACGACTGACGATGGTGAGAGAACTTATATTCCTTTGGAAAACTTCGATCCAGAAAGAAAGATGAAAGAACACGAAAAATTCTTAAACAATTTCTCTCTCACGGCTGTAGCACAAGGAAATTTACCACGCATTTACGGGATCCCAAAAATGCACAAAAATCCTATCAAATTCAGATTCATAACGGGTGCACATAACAGTACTTTGAAACCAGTGTCTATTGTGCTTCAAAAAGTTCTCAAATTCCTGCAAGACCACTTTAGAAAGTACTGTAATAATATCACAAGTCATAGCAAAATTAATCATTACTTTTCTATCCAGAACACTTTCAAAGTCATACATAACGTGCAGACAATCAATAATTCTAGCACAAAAATGTTTTGCGCAGACTTCGCTTCTCTTTTCACAAATTTGCCGCACAATGTCGTCAGAGAGAAATTGTACTTCCTAGTGGATTTGCTTTTCAAAAATGCAGGTTCCGATTACATCGTCATCAGCGGAAATCATGTGAGATATGATCGGAACAATAATGCAAATTCGGGAACATCACTACACAAAAATGATGTAAAATCGATCCTTGATTACATTTTGCTCAATAGTTTCGCATTTTACGAGGGACTTTCTACAGACAAAACAAAGGGATTCCACAAGGGAACAATTCTTCTCCGCAAATAGCAGATCTAACTCTCGCTGTAATGGAATACCAATACGTCCACAACAAAATTAAGACAGGTCACCCTCTAGCATACTCCCTCTCCAGAACTTTCCGATACATTGACGACCTGTTACATGTCTCCAGCAAAATTGAATCCTTTATTGAAATCACTAAAGACATGCATCATCCCTCTTTATCGTTAGAAAAGACAAATTCTAAACCATCAACAACTAGTTTTCTGGATTTGAATATTGCGTTATCACAAGGAAAGCCAGTGCTTTCACTCTACAACAAAACAGACGATTATTCGTTTCAAGTGATACGATATCCGCATTTTGAATCTAACGTTCCAATTAAAATTGGTCTTAATACATTCTATGGAGAAATGGTTAGAATATATCGTAATTGCAGTGAGCTCAACGACTTCATTTCGCGCACAGAATCACTAATTGCATACTTTCTAAGCATACAGTACCCAAGACACATAATTCACGCATGTGTAATAAAAGTGCTCGGGAGGAATCCAGTGATAGAGATTAAGTACGGGCGGTCAAACTCCGAAATTTGTTTTCAATTGCTGAAATTCCATTCATAATTCATAATTACCATGGTCTTTGACCTTTGGTAATCGATACCACTGCTGATAGAAAGGTTCAACTAGGGCACATATCGATCGAGCAAACTAGACACTCACTCTCCTCTCCACAATCACTGATCTACTCTACTGATCTCCTCGTCCCTCTTCCCTCTCTTCCTCTCCCCCTCCCTTCCCATCACTCTCTCTCCTCCTGAGAGGACGCTCTGGCTGGCTCTCTTGCGCACACTTACTATCGCTCCTTTTATTATCGATCGCGCATAGAAATTATTGATTAGAATACGGATACTTGTATATCTTAGTTTCGTTATTCGTTTATTAGTTCGAGGATTAGACTAGTTTAGGATCATTGTGTACTCCTTTATGACAGGTATCACCAGAGATTACATGAGCCGGGGAAAAACTTTCAAAAAAATATTTTTGATTTCGATCAAACTTTTATGTGGAAGTACCCAGGGGACTACAATTTCATAAATCTGGGTCACTGGTTCCAGAACCGGCTTTTAGGAATTCTCCGGTTCTGAAGCCGGAATCGTGATAACTCAGCTCAAAGTGCTGCTAGAAAGCTGTTCCGGTGCTCAAAAAATGCAGAAAAATATGGCGCATGTTTTTACTGTTGACATATTTGTATCATCTTTCGAACTCAAAAAGTTGTACTTGAAAAACCGATTTTGTTAGATTTCAGAAATTATCAGTATCTTCAGATGTACCGGCGGCGCAGAATGGACAAGATATTTTAAAAGAGCACGAAAAATTACATTAGTAAAAAATTTAAAAGATGACAAATTAGTGGGTTCTCAACAGCGAAAAATCGCGTTGAAAGTTGCGAACTTGGATTTTCGTGTATTTTCTATATGACAAATCACCTCGTATGTCGAAAATACAATTCTGATTTCGATGAAACTTTTATATGGCAGTACCCTGAGCATAATTATTCCATTTATCTGGGTCCTAGGTAGCAGAACCGGCTTTTCGCTATTTTCCGGCTCTGCAGCAGGAACCGTCGTAACTTTCTTCAAAATGAAGTTAGAGCATTCGGATGCAGCTCAAAATGATAGAAAAATTCTGCGGAATAGTCTTCTGTTGGATGCAACCTCATAGAAAGTAAAGAAATACTGTCATCACAAAAATTAAAATCGATTTCGAAAAAATCTTTCCCTTTAAAAAATTTGGATGTCGTCTATGCAAACTGCAGCGACGGTTCCGGCTGCAGAGCCGGAAAATAGCGAAAAGCCGGTTCTGCTACCTGGGACCCAGATAAATGGAATAATTATGCTCAGGGTACTGCCATATAAAAGTTTCATCGAAATCACAATTGTATTTTCGACATACGAGGTGATTTGTCATATAGAAAATACACGAAAATCCAAGATCACAACTTTCAACGCGATTTTTCGCTGTTGAGAACCCACCAATTTTTCATCTTCTAAATTTTTTACTAATGTAATTTTTCGTGCTCTTTTAAAATATCTTGTCCATTCTGCGCCGCCGGTACATCTGAAGATACTGATAATTTCTGAAATCTAACAAAATCTGTTTTTCAAGTACAACTTTTTGAGTTCGAAAGATGATACAAATATGCCAACAGTAAAAACATACGCCATATTTTCTGCATTTTTTTGAGCACCGGAACAGCTTTCTAGCTGCACTTTGAGCTGAGTTATCACGATTCCGGCTTCAGATCCGGAGAATTCCTAAAAGCCGGTTCTGGAACCAGTGAAACAGATTTATGAAATTGTTGTCCCCTGGGTACTTCCACATAAAAGTTTGATCGAAATCAAAAATTATTTTTTGAAAGTTTTTCCCCAATGGGTGTGTTTTCATGCAATCTCTCGTGATACCTGTCTTATCAATACTCTTGTTCACATAAACATGTTCCTGGGGCTTGTCTACTGACGAGGCCCACCCCCAGGGAGGTGGTCAGTGTCTAGACCAAGGGCCGAAACACTGATCACCATATCCTTAGGCTTTTCTTTGATCTTTTCTTAATTGTTGACTAGTAATTGTAGTCTGTCAAACCTTTACACTTAATATTTGACAAGTCATAATGGGAAGATATTGGGAAGGGCGACTAACGGTATTTCACTTGAGCTGAAGGTGGTCTTTGACGATAACAAGCACGAACTGATAATGATATGTTCAGGACAAAGAGATTGAACTCGCGTTCGACGCGTTCGTCAAACGATTCTGTCTGCTACGACAGGTTTCACCCTACACAGAACAAGATGTAAGTACAACAATAAACAATCCCATCTTTTGAAAATACTCCAGGATGCTTCTCTCGTCCTCGCTGACATGCTCCACATTCTCCACACTCAGACCAAATTTCCTCTTCCTCCACCAACTGATCAAGAGGTGAGAAAGAGCCGAAATTTTGAAACTTCAAATAGTTGACATCAGAAGGGTATTTTTCTGATCGATCTACCCTAAATGCTAAATACCGTACTTCTTTCTACAGTAGACCTTCCATAAACAAGATTCCCAGCTTCAGTGAAGGTACCATACCGGCATACCTGGCATTGAACCAACTGACTAATTCTGAATGTGGTGAACATTAAAAAAAGAGTTTCTTTTGTTGAATGTAATGATGAAGTTGAGTATGATAGTTTGTAAATAATTCTTTCAATTGTTAATCACGTTCTTGCAGCTCTTCGGTCTTTCGCCTCTTGAAGAATTTCTAATCACAAATAAGGCATCGGGAAACTCGCTTTTCAACGATCTTGTAAATTCTGCAGTAAGTCGTTTGTGTGTTTTTATGGACCAGAGGGGTTGCGTGACTGTTTGTAAAGGAAGTTGAACGACAGGGCTAAAATAGTAAAAATTATTTTACATTTTTTTAGTTGTTCGGCTCCATCTGTGGAGGTGCAAATATTTTGCCATTGATCATAATGTCGCTCTCATCAAACGATAGATAGTTGTGCTATGTATTATACAAATTTCGACCGATCTCCGTTTGCTGGACATCAACATTTGTATTGACTCATAGTGTTATGGCACGAAGTTCTGTAAACAAGTGCATCAGTTGTCAAAGTTTGTTCAAACCCAATGTCAACATTTCCATTACATAAAAGTTGAAAATACGCAGACGTATTTTTCTGAGCTACCATATTTGGTTTCGTGAGTAATACATGTAAACAGCGTAAAGGAAATGGATTGGTAGGGACTTTGAATGATGATTTTTAAAAAAATGTTAATCACAAAAAATGGGTTTTTCTCTTTATTTTCCTGCATTTCAAAGACTATACAGCATTGTTATTTTAGGTACAGACTCACACGTTGTGCTTCGACTGCGGCCTTAAATCGACTTCGTTTCACGATGAAACTATGATTCCATGCTGTATTCCTCCGGAGTGAGTTATTTTAAATCAAGAAAAATAGTTCAAAAATAGTTGATTAAAAATACATGGCTGATTTTACCTCGTTGGTTGATGAACGATATCCATGTATATATTAAATGTTCTAAATAAATCGACGTCGCATATCAAAACGACGTCAATGTCTAACAAACATCGCTCTCGATTCCAGTCTCAAGCGACTCGAGGACAGTTACGGCCCACAGCGTGTAAACTTTGTCCGATTCGACATCAACGGCATCTGCCAGAACATTCGTGCGCACCTTCCGTAAGTGAAAAGAACGGACACACCTCGGGAAATATCTAGCAACCGAATACATATTTTCCAGACGCTATCCATCTAATGTCCAACCTCGTCTCTGTGAGTTGAAGAGTGAAGTGATGGATCACGATCTGATTGAGCTGTTTGACTTGGAGAGGGTCAGCAAAATACTCGTTTAGCTAATATGCAATGATAACATTTCATTAGACTATATTTTACAGTATCTATTTTCCAGACCGAGATGTTCACTTTCGGTCGTGATGGATGGGACAGAATAATGCAGAGAGACGACGGCAGAGAAAGGTTGATTAGATTATTCATTAATGTATTATATTTTCAAGGTGATACAAATTTATAACTTTACAAATCAATTCAGGGGCGGTCTGAATGAGCACATTGCTGTTGTCGAATTCCCCAAGTGGGCGGGTCTCTTCGTCATCGCAACTTATGGAGGAGATACTCGGTTGGTCATCAAGTATACAAATTAAAATGTTAATGTAATTAAACTTTTCATTTCGATCTTAATCCATATGTTATTTCAGTGACTACGGGCCGCTGTGCTTCAAGTTGAGCGTCAACTCGACAGTCCAGGAATTGCGTGAGAAGATGCGAGATTATCTTCGAGCCTTCCACCCATTTACTCCAGATGTCTTCATGGTGAGCGGTTTCTGCTTTTTAGCGTTTCAATTTTTTTTCCAGAGACGAGAGCTGCTACCGCATGAGAATGAAGTGCAAGAGGAGATCAACGTAAGTTTTTTTCTCATTTGTACATTTTCATTCAAAAACAGTTCTATTGACCTTGTTAAATGGCCGGTTTTTTTCTATCAGTTGACTGGGACATTCGGCGACTGTGAGCTGGTGCGTCACAATATTCGAGTGCACCAGCAAGCTTATCCTCATCTGCCGAATTTTATTCGAGTTACTGTCAAATACGACGTCAGCGCGGTGTGAGTAAAATTTTGAAACAACAAATTAAATATTTTATGAATAAGTAAATATCAGAATTACTTTAGAAAACACATTCTGTTCAGAAAAATCGATGATAATTTCGATGCGGTTTCCATTCATCGAAGTGCAGCTGATAAGAAGAATGTTCTGAACAAGCACAACCAGATCAGAGTGGACATTCCCTATTTGCTAAATGTGAGGAATCGTAATTCCTCTGTACTAGATGTTGATTTCGTTATAAGTATTCCTGAATTTCGAGCGAGAGGTCGGTAATACGACGGAGAAAAGAGAAAAAAGACTGACAGTGGGTACGCAAAACACGGAACCGGCACCCCTTTTCCCCAGTTACCGTGCTTCTGACATTAAGTTTTTTCTCTCTTTGAGTTTGCATTTTCTTGCAGCATTACATGCACGCGACAACAGTCCCCCACTTCACGTGTGATAACGGACACAGTGAACACACGGGACAGATAACTAGCTACATTTATCTGGCAGAGTACTTATTCATCCAGATACGAAGAGTTACTCACTGTGGAACAGAGGTAATGATTGCTTTTGTGATAGAATGTCTGACGAGTTTCGATAAAGGAAGAGTGAAAATATGCCATCATCTTCAAATGAATTTTGAAAATCATACTATAACAATATAATAGTTACAACAAGCGTTTACAGTCCTACAAAATTCGAGAGTCTGTCTACGTACCACCGGTGATCAACATCGGTCCATGCGTCAATAATGACTTTCCGGATAGTGTCCCATAGTGAGTTGTATTTTTTACTGTTTTCTCAAACGAGATTCCGTTGAATGATATAATACATGTGTATTCAGCTTCGAGATGCCTCGTCGACAGCGTCCTCGTTACATGTACGAGTTGTGCTCTGTTATCAGCCATGACGGAGTGAGATCAGATAGCGGCCACTATGTGTGAGTTCATTACTAATATCATAAACTTTCACCAATGTGGCGAAAAAATGTTGTTGAATTGCAGCACCTTCATTTACAACTCGGAAAGCAAGACCTACACCAAGATGAATGACCTACAGGTGAATATCTAAATGGTCTATTGAGCATGTGGGAAGTATGGTATTAGGAAGCGGTATAACATTTGCATTATCAAACTAAGTTAAACACGAGAATATTTCAAAAAAGTGCATTTTCAGGTGAACCAAGCCTGCAAGGAGATGGTCTGCCATCCCTTCGTAGTTATCTATCGTCGTAAACCCGAAGCTTCTTTTGCCGACATGAAATACGGTGTGGTCGGATTTGCTCCCGACTTCGAAACAGTTGATAGAGTGGCCGAGAGAAAAGCAGAGGCTGACGATAGAAGAACAGAAGGAGAAATACCCGTTCCCGAATATAATCTATCGGTGAGTTGATGTAATATACGGTGTCTGTGACAATTAATATGAAACGTGCGGATTCGTATTTCGTAATTGGCGTATTTTGATTTTTTCCATGACGAATTCATTTTGCAGAATCGATATCGCAATTCTCGTCGCAGTGTGAGATTCGACAAATCGAAGGAACCACGGTACCATCCCGATCGAGAACCCGTCGATCTCAAGTCAGGAAAGAAGAAGAAGAAATCTAAAAAATGAACGTCTCAATTCACTGAAACACTCGATTCCTCTCAGTAGTAAGGGCAGTGAGTAGAGATCCGTCCACCTTTATCTACCACTTTTCTCTCCTCTCTCTTTCCTTTTTCATCTATCGCTTTTGTCTCTCTCCTTTTTTCTTCATTTATTTTCCCCCTAGCAAATGACCTTAAAATTGTTTCTATTTCGTATTTGTATTCTACTCTCTCTAGCGCTTCGTAACTTGTAGCGCACGACCTCCCAGAAGTCGTTTGTAAATAATTAGTTAAATCTTACCGTCTATTTTTTAGTGTCTCTGAACCCAGTTCCACATAGAGTTTCGTAATCAGCTGGAGCCGAACGTCAGCATCAATATTTCTATGATTTGTTATTTCCCTGGCAATTCTTGCCAAAATATTCGATTCCTCCATCCGTATTTCGTATGAATTGTATGCAAAACCAATTCCTCTTATCTCAGCTGAGACTCTAGTGTCCATTAGTATTCCTTGCATCTCAAGCTATCTATGCACCGTTTGTTCTCTCTACCCGATTATTTCTGTACATCGGCTTTCTTCTCACTATCGGTGGTTCTATGAGTTTTGCCACCAATTGACAATTCTCAATTGATCGTGTACACATGACATCAATGTCCTTTCTACCATATTCCTACACCATCTCTGACTTCCCCCAATTTTCCGTATCGGAAGATTCAGATTCTGAATTTCCTTCATTCCCTTCCCATCTCATCCTTTCCCCGCATTTATACTTCAACAAATTCTATTCCGACGCTTTTTATCGAGTTCACATTGTGAACATTTACAGAAATAATAAACTGTGTTTAGAAGCTCGTCATCAGAGGGACGATGAAATATGCGTCTGGAACATCCAAATAGCGGGACTCGAGAGAAGAAACTGATTACCGGATATACGCTACTTATGCTATAGGGAAGGACAACACCGAAGGGGAGAGACAACATTACACATCGCAAAAATGCCGGGGAGAAAAGCTTAGTGGAACTTCGAGATCAATGAACGAACTGAGTCGGCCTCGTAAACCTTGTGTGTGATTGGATACATTTTTTGGGTCCATAAGTTAGGAATGGGTGGGATTGGATGATATGGGGTTCCTGTCTACTGAAAGCTATAGGCAAGAGCGGGGATAGGTACAGGCGTAGTCTACAGTGCAGAGAGAGATTGGGGGGGGGGGGGCGGGAAGGGAGGGAGTTATTAGAGGAGTTCGTTGAACCGCTCATTCACTGCTTCAATCGTCACCGTAGTTTTGGGTGAGAGCGGTGGTTCGGACGAATTGGAGAGAGTTCTCGACGTCTTGCGAATCAGCTTCTTGAAGTACTTCCGGAGACTGAAATATCGATTTCAATTCTCAAGTTTTCGTTAATTTCCATACCGGCTGGTGAAAGCGATGAATACAAAGGCGTTGACCGTAGTCGATCCGAGTGAAAGCATAATCGACATGTGCGAATGGAGATAGTCACGTCTGAAATAATAACATCAATCACAATTACTCCCAAGTTTCCCAGCTCTTTTCTATCCAAAGAACTGTGTTTGCGCAATTGGCACAGTCCCTCGAAATTGCCGCAATTACAATCATGCTTCTCATTGCGAGTTTCTGCCTCAATTGGCCTTCTCGTGAGAAGTTCTTATTAGTGAGCAGCGAGCATCATAAAAATTGCATCCACCCATGGAATGCCTAAGTTACTACTGAGAATTGGCAGCTGCACAACTACCCATATTATGCATTGCCGTTTCTAAATATGATGAGGAATTGCATCGCTGAACGGTATACTTCCCCTAGTAACCAACCTAAAGTTCACTGCAAAAAAAGTTCTAGTTTCGAAGTAACGTTGGTATCAACTACCTCGTGGGACATTGGTGCTGCAGTAGAAGTTGCCATTTTCTCGCGATCGTGAACAACTGCATTGAGTGGAGAGCCATGTACATCACGATGATGATTACGATCGAGATCGTCGCCCGAAGTTCCTGCGGCTAAATTATAAAAAATAATATTTTTTAATAATCAAAATATAGTCAGTCGGTGGTGTAGTAGATTACGGTAGGCGCCTTTTCCTCACCTGCTTCTTCTGCTTGAATCCATTAGTGAGCGGCTGACGAGAGCTGAATCTGAGAAGACGACCGCTCATCGGGAGAGTTCGACTGCAAAGTGAAACACTCACGAATTGCCCTTTGCCGACGGAAGACTCTTGTAGTTGAACCTGCGAGAACGGAAGATTTCGAAGAGAGTGAGAAGAGAGAAGATGGACATCCAAGTGAAGGGAATGATGTGAGAGATGAGAGGATCGAGGATTGAATGGTAGATGAGACGGTAGGTAGAAAGACGCTGAAAGGAGAACACAGTCACAACACTATTACTTTTATACAATGACATGATCACACCAAAGAACACAAAACATAGACTTCAGTTGTTTACTAAGCATGCACGCCAACCCTCTCACTGTTTTGTGCTCTCTCACCTTTGGTAAACTATCATTTTGCTTGAACGTATCATTTTATAAATGAAATCCCGCGTAGAGGAAGACGAACCTCAGTCGCCCAGGGTACATTGACGATACGGAAGACGGGACGCCATTTGTACTTGAGTTCAACGACGAAAATGGGAGATCGGAATGCGAGAAGGACGATTGACATGGCGATGAGCATGCAACGAGCACGAGTGATCGTGTCTTTGAGACGAGCGACGACGGGACGCGAAATCTGAAAGAGAAGTTATCTTATTCTTAATAGTTCTTAATAGCATATCTTTCCTCAATTCTTAAAAGCATATCTTGGTTTAGCTAATTTGTGTACATTTTGGCTCATCTGGTGTACAATAAAAAAATAAAACAGCATATGAAGACCACCTTATATTGACTTTCGAAGGTGTCTTTAAACAGTTTCAAAATGCACTGTGTTTTAATTTACATATGACTCATTCCCTTAAAGGAAGTTGTGCATAACTTTTAAAAATGGCTCTCTGGTGATGGGTGTCCCTCAGAGAAAACTCAAGCAGAAAATAACAACTCCAGTTATTTCTGGGAGTCTCTCTCTCTATTTCAGGATTGCAATTCCCCTGTGACTACAGTTTTCATTCTTGTGGTCACTCTAAACACGAAACGTGCGCTCATGTTTCTGCTACAGATATTCGTCATGTGCTTGACCACTTTGACCGTCGTGACATTCGTGTGGATTACGTTTCACACCCCCTATTTTTCTCGTTTCGATGATCCCTAAAAGGATTAACGATCTGACCCTCTCAATTATGAATGCTCTATCGCGCTTTCTGATCGATGACAGAACATGTAGAATGAGGAGAGTCTGATTATTACTCCCTCACTGTTGACCTGTTGCGCATGTTTTGAACGAGGTTGCATTCTGGGGAGGGACAAAGTTCATTTGTTCAGAGTCCGAATGGTGTCTTTCAGTATTCATATTCATTGTTCGAGAACCAATACTTTCGCCAAAAGCGAGACACGTTTTCCCCCGGGCGCCGATATTATTGGCGCTGTTCTTTTGTGAAAGCGATATGAAAGTGGAAAGTTTCCAGCTCATTCTGTAATGATTGAATGACAATGTTGAAGGTGTTGATTGATATCATCAAAAAAAAATTTCAAAATAGCAAAGAAAAATACCTTCCAATAGCGATGAGCCGAAAGCGCTGCGATGGTCCAAACATGAAGGGTGTTGATGGTCATTTGTAACCTACAAATTAAACAATTTCTTACTTCCTACTTCCTTTTCTTCTTCCTTTTCTCTCCTCTTCTGCTTCTATCTTCTTCTTATTTGCTATTCTTCTCGAAGATTGGATTTCTCATAATCGCGTTTTTGCCGAAAAGTGATCTATTTTCGAGGATCGCAAAAGCCGGTGAGAGATCTCATCGTTTACTGAACACGGATCATCTTTCTCTCTCTCTATCTCTCTTTATCTCTCTCTCTTTCTCAACGAGATCGACGAGAGTCCACCAGACTTCCGACGGTCAACCACGAGATTCGACCGATGTGAAGAGAGAAACAAGCAGATTTCCTGGGCGAAAAGAGGGACGCAGTAAACACTTTTCTCGCCCTCTCTCTCTCTCTCTCTCTCTCTCTTCTCTCGCTTCTCAATGTCTCGAGTGGTCATTTGAACACACCAAGACACGTGTGGATACATCCGTTCTGCCATCTTCCAACAGCAAAATAGGTATTTGCTGAGTCAAGATTGGTAATTAGATTTCAACAAACAAAAGTGAAAAGTGGGGGAACTACAGTGATAAAAAATGGAGAAAACGTTCAAAAGTATGTTGGTTTGTTATTGTTCCCAAACTTTTTCGTACCTCGGTGTTATCCTTTCCCAGAATCGGCGTTCCCACATGCATGGAGTGTAGAAGAAGTGGTGGGGCGAATGGTGGTAATCGCAGACTGACGGGACGAGAACGGATGACCTGAGGGAGGGATTACTGTAGATCGAAGGGCTCACTGGGAAATAAGTCTACGACTTGACAATTCTAAGCTAGCCAGCCATGACTTCAAGGCGCAATGGAGCGAGCGGTTTAGGCTTTGGAAAATGTCTCTGTCCAGCTTAGAATTATAGTTTCGTAGACATATTTCCCAGTGAGGGGAGAAGGGGGAAGAGAGGCAGTGCAGCACGAATCATCATCAAAAGGGGAAAGTGTGCGCACGATTCACGACGGAGTTTTTCCCGCTAGTCACTAATAACCAACGCCTGGATGGTCAGCTGGGCAATGTCGAGATAGAGAAGAGCTTGGAGATACACGAAGACACCGGAAGTGATCCGAGGAGGACGATAGAGGAACACCTGCAACCGGAAGTCATACTCACAAAACCTTACTGTTTATTTTGACCCTTGATGTTTCGTGCCTTTCTTTTAATGTATGTTATTGTACCGCGTCTCTTATGATGAAAAGCCCTCTACCCTTATGATGAAAAGTTTGCCTTTCATCAGACTACGTGCATCACATATTAACCATCATCTATTTTCCTTTTTTTGCTGAGTCCTCTTCATTTTGTATACCATGCTGTGCATTTGACGTGCGCCCAGCGGCGATTCTCAATATCGGTCACTGCGTGAGTGGAAGAAGAAAATATTTCTACGCCCCCTCTTCAACTACCGTATGCAAGGGTAAAAAAGACAACGTGCCGGCGAGAACTCACGCGGTTCACGAAAGATTCATGATCCAAGCGCGCTTTTTCCCATTGTTTGCGGGAGGTTCTAGCGCGAGGCCGGATCGCATAAATAATATCCAGTGGTCTTTTAAAACGTTTCTTCATTCGGTTCTCTCTCAATTCTCTCTCTACTCCAAACAATTCACACTCGTTGTGTGTGAGCGGGTGTTTGCTGATATGAGACGGTTGTGTGATGGGTGAGGGCCAAGAGAGAGAGAGAGAGAGAGGGGGGGGGAATGAGATCAGTGGAAGGATGTCTACTGACCCCTCACAGGGCCCATCTTGAACAACGTGCATAAGACTCATCAAGAACACTCGAGAGAGAGGTGGTCATTTCAAGATGCTGTCCCCTCTCTTCTTTTTCTCCTTTTCGTCATGCAGCGCTCATACCCTCAGGCGTTTTCATTTGTAAATATGTGGAATGTGGGGGGAAGATGTACCGTCACTCAATCTTCCCGCAATCTGTGCACATCCTGATTCATAACCTGGGTGTGCCCCCTTCGTGAGTTGGCACAAATCTCGCGCCCTTCCCTCTTCCTTAATCCGAAAAGGTCACGAAAGCGATCGTTTCTCGTTTTTTTCTCCCTCAAGGGCCAAAATGGATTCCCATCTTAGATGGGGCGGAAAGTGACCACAATACACGCGCAGCCTGAAACATCGAAACGGGCGCTCGCGTGAAATTCTATCCGAAATGAGGGAAGGGACGCCGGACGGCCTGTGAAAGCCTCCCACAAGGCCGCACCAATCTCACGACTATCAGAATCCCCTCTTTTTTGCCCGTCGAAATGAGCGAGGTTGCAATAGTACGAAACTTGAGAGAGGGAGATGACCGATGGAATTGGAGGCGTTTTGGGATGCACTCAGAAAAACATATTCAGGTCTTTAACTATCATGATACTTATGGTGGTCTCATGATAGTCATAATAGTATCAATGCGCCCACCATAATTATCAAACCACTATCATTTATATGTGTGAGAAAAAAAGTGAACATCGAGTTCTAGTTCAAACTCTCACTCGGGGTTTGCCTCTCTTCTTCCTCGTTTTTGTCTCACATGGTCACTCTCTCTCGAAAACGGATTACCCCCGCTGGTCAAGCGAGGAAAGAGACTGCAGGAGTACTTTGGATGACGAGGAGAGAGAGAGAGAGAGAGAGAGAGAGAGAGAGAGAGAGGAGCTTGTGTTCTTCGTCATTTCATTGCTCGTTCGAGGCAATCTCGGGTCTATTATTGACCAACATTCGAGGGGCAAAGAAGCGAGGGATCGAAGACAGGTGAGACCACAGAGAAAAGCAGTGGAAAACGAGCGTGAGAGTGACCAGAGGTCGGATAAATATAATCTAACTACACAAACGTCCTCGTGTAGTAGGATTTTCCCAGGACTCGGAAAATTCCAGAACAAAAAAAACGTTGGGGAAAAGATTACCCTGAACAGGAAATAAGTGGGAAATTAAGTATCGAATTTGATATTCATGACAAAAATAAAGAAGGGGCGAGAGAGGAAGAAGAAGTGGGAAAAGTGACTAACCAATGCGAGAAGGTTGACGATGAGTCCGAGTATCGTAATGGGAAGGACGACTACATGGGAGAGTCTCATTAATTCCATGTACAGTGCAAAGTCGTGTGTCTTCGGATCGTGGACACACATGACTGCTCCCCACCACTCATTACTCAGAGGAGCAGAATCATTGGAGAGAGGGCCTATCGTCGTGGACGGCTGCAATTAGCTTAATTTGTAATTAGTTAATTTGGTTACTGTATGTTATCTTATCGTTTGTTGTAAAGATGCAAAGGGTACAGTGAGCAGGTAGAGTAGATGATCGTAAACTGACATCGCCTAAGGCGCTCGGGTCCTCTGCAGAGCCAATTGTGAATGCTGCTTGCATCCGGGATTTTTCTTGCTACTTCAGTCGATCGATGAGGGATGATGCAGATATAGCATCAGATTTAGATCTGGATGGGATCTCATTAGATCGATAATGCTGGTTTAAGAGAGAGAGCCTGTGAAATGAAGAGTACATCAATAAACATTGATGAGCACTGAAGCCAGCATAAAAGAGGGGCAAGTGATCTATAAAATAACTGAGCGAAGATATTACGAAACGGAGGATGGGAGGGGGTTTCAAAAGGTGTGATCACCCGAGGGGCGAGGAGAGGAAAGTGGACAGAGACGGGATCGAAACACGTGCGATTATGCAAATAAAAGCGATCCTTTCACTCGTTCGACGGTTCCAAACTGCGGTTGATATTGGATGGAACGTGAAAATGATGCGCGTTTAAAGTTTTGGTTGTCTCAGACCTACATTTCCTCTACGCTCTAGTAGACCAGCGCTCAATGGGTTACTGTAGCTACGGAAAGGTCGCGACGCGAGGAGACGATACGGTATCCGAAACCAGAGGGAGAGTCAAAATAAAAATATCGGAAATCTGAGAGAGTAATATGGTCATAGTTGGACTGGATAGAAGAGAGGGAGAGGAGGGGATATTGGTGGGAGGAGCTACGGAAGAAGGGGAAATTCGAGGGGCGGAGCTATCTGATAGTGGTCGAACGGCTAAGGGAATGGGAAGAGGAATGGAATGAAATGGGGAGGAAACAACACAAATAGTTTACTAGTTAGCCAAAGTCAGTTAGCAAATGAGTGCAACTACTCCCGAGACAATAGCAGCTATACAAAGCAGAGTAATTGCTGGGCTGCATTCAGACTGAAACAACTAGAGAAAGAGGGCAGAAGTACGAAGTAAAGCAGCAAAGTCACTTCATACAATTCACTTTTCATCTTAGCAGATCGACTCTTTTTTCCTCACTTCCCCTCCTCTCTGAAATGGTTCGTCACTAAAGCAAACATCCTGATAAAAAACCGTGAAACGGGAATCGTTTTTGCACTCTCTTTCACTGAATTTCTCACCGTTTTCATGACAATGGGAACCAATTCTTTCCCTTTTCTGGGAGTGATCTTCTACTTGTCTGAACTCGTGATGGATGTGATATACGATAGCTGTTAGTCAATGAATCTGGCGGTGGTATGTCTTTGGAGAACAAGTAGACACACTCAAACACGTGTTTGAGACCAGTTAGTGAGGGGGCAGTAAATCTGAAGGCTAATCTGGGTGGTTGTGAGGACTGAAGGAAAGAGAGAGAGAGAGAGAGCGGAGTAAGGAGCGAGGGAGAAACAACACAGATGTTGAAGAAGAGGGACGGCTAAAGGGCGAGTACAACAGCAGTCAAGAGGGAGAGGATGTATGTGAACGAGCTTGTTATTTGACGGCCCCTCGTGATTGAGAAACACACACGAAATACAGAAGAAGACGGCACTTTCTCAGACAGAATACGGTAATTGGAGAAAAGCTCTTATAGCCAGCGGACCATTTTTCTCAGAAAAATTATTCTTGTGACTAGAGAAAATGGCATATTTTTCTGTAGTTATAAGGAGAACTGACCGGAACCCGCGGGTGACTAGTTGCTAATCCGAAAAAGTGCGAACCGCATTCCACTACATTCCAATGTTGCGAAAGGGAAGAGCGAGTCAACTGTTTTCTAAAGGTATTTTTCTGCTGTCTCTATTTTTATCTCGTCTCTGATAGTTTCGAGTCTTTGACGAGGTCAGATTCAGTGTGGAATGTGAACTTTACGAGCGAAATCATAAGGAGTCGAAAAGGAAGTGAGGAGAATTGATTGCAATCACACAAAAGAGGAGTGATACTTGTAATCACTGAGGGAATGTGAGGAATGGAGGGAGGAATGATCAGAAGGAGAAGACGATATGGGAGGTAAAGAAGGGTAAAGGCGCTTCTCTTATTCGAGCTGGGCTCTCGAGAGAACTATACAATTGGTTCAGTGGACAGGAAAATTCAGTCCGAAGTGCGCGCTTTGCAGCAGGCTGCAGTTATTTATTTACCTGCGTAATCTACTCTCAAGGGAAGTAAGGACGAAGGAATGTTTGATGCCCCGAGGCGTCTCTTTGACTTTTCCCCCTCGAATCACTGATCGAGTATGGTAGAACGGGCGAGGAAAACACGAGGGCTTGCAGGTGACGCAACGACGTCAATGTTTGACATGAATGAGGAAGGATTCGGAATACAATGGTAGCGAGAGAGAGAGAGAGAGAGAGAGGTACGATCAGAGAGAGAGAGAGAGAGAGGTACGATCAGAGAGAGAGAGAGAGAGAGGTACGATCAGAGAGAGAGAGAGAGAGAGTGAGGTACGATCAGAGAGAGAGAGAGAGAGAGAATGGGAGAATGCCGTTGTCTAACTCACGATTGTGCCCTCGGGCGGTACAACATCATTTTCCCACCCTTTGCAGAATTTTCACCAAAAAATATCACAAGAACAATTCCCATCGGCAGGAAAAAAACAGTGTGAACATCCGTGATCACAACGAGCACGCGCTGGTTTTGTGCAGTTTATATGTTCACAGTACATTCGCCACCTGGGATCAACTAACGACTTCAAAAGATCACGGAAATTCACGAAATGATTATACGAAGATGGAGTGTGTATGTACTTGTATGTGCGTGAATGTATGTGTGTGTCTTATAATCATAATAGTCGGTAAGTGTTGACGATCCGCGCTGGGAGAGAGAGAGAGAGAGAGAGAGGGGGGGGGGACGATGGAGTGAAGAGATGACAAGGCAATCAGAGATGAAGCTGAGAAGAGCCACACGCAAAACAAATGGGATAACGCGGGTGGAATAACTGGGCGTCGATGGTTAATTTAAAGAGGGGGCGCCCTCCTTTCAACCGCGGGTTCTGGAATACGTCAGACCGTGAAATCGGAGATCTGCGCCACAATCTCATCTCGTTTTTAGCCGACGACCGACAGGCATAAATTATTTTGCCGCTTCTCCTCTACGGTAGAAGAGAAAAGAGAGAGAGACAGGCATGCCAAAAGCAGGAACTAAAATACAACAAAGGATCACTCTCGGAGCAAGAGAGGGAATCCAAATAGAGGAGAGGAATGGTGGGATGATGGCATGAGAGAAAGTGCCACGGGCAATTCACACAAGAACGTGCAAATCATCGACACAACTCACAAAGGAAAACCACTAATTTCGCAGACGTCGAAATTCAGAGTTGCTAAGACCAATGCTAGAGAGCATGCGAAAATAGGAGAATTAACCTCTCGTTTTTTGACACATGAGAATATCTTGAAACGAAATTAAAACATCTTGCAGAGTTATTCATATACTAAAAAATGTGGAATACGGTAGTGCCGTTTTCGCGTCGAAAAGTATGTGTATGCTACGTGTTGTGCTGTATGCGAACAACAAAATACGTCACAAACCCAGTCGCACGTGCGAATCATCCATAGAATTCACAAAGAAAAACACTAATGGTGCGCAAAAGTCATCGAGGAAATTTCCCCAAGGCTTGAGGTGGAAAAAAATTGAAAGAAAAAATTTGAATTCCCGCAATTATCGATTTTTGCTTATATCTCGGCTCCCGGTGAACCTAGCCACATAAATTCCCGTTTGCAAGTTCGAAACGGGTAAAATTATCTAAATCCGAAGTTTTGTGCCGGTAGCTTCAACGGGAGTCGAGATATAAGCAAAAATCGATAATTGCGGGAATTTAAAAGTTCCACTCTACGATTTTTGCACCCCAATTTTTTTCTTCCACTTTCCACCCCTGATTTTTGCGCAGCATAACTTTGCTAATATCAAAATCAAGGGCTACAAACGTGCGATATCGGGCGAAAACAAGAGCTCTCTCTGCAGTAGTGTTTATATCCCCGAGTTTCAACATCTTGCACACTTTCTAGTGTATTTTCAATGTGAGAATATCCTCAACCGAACTAAAAACATCTTAATATTCACGTACTGAAAATGGCTTGCATACGGCAATCGGAGAGTTATCGTTTTAGCATCGAAAAATATATGTATGCTATACATTGCTCTGTAAGCGAACAACATATACGTCACATACGTAAGAAAACAATACGTGGTGTACGGTAGCTGGGGAAACAGGAGTGGGGGAACTTTTTAAAAACGTTTTAGAAATCGTTTCGATGCTAAAACGAATCTAAAACAGTGAAAAACACGTTGTATACGGCAGTTCGGGGAATAGAAAGGGTATTCTTGTGCAACGAAGTGATCAAAGGGGTCGAGATGCCTCAATAGAGACGGTTTCGACTGTTCCACTGTCTCGTCTGATTTACCTTTGCGCTTTGGCTCCCGTGTGGGGACAAGAGAGAGAGACAAGAGGAGAAGAATGGAGAGATGGTCTCTCTCTCTCCCAGGATTAACCCCTCAGTCCATTTTGACGCCTCTTCTCTTGTCAACTGTTGTGCTAGATCTTCTCTCTCTCAGATGATGCGACGCCTTTGTCGTTCGAATCGTCATTGTTTGTAAACACGCGAGTTGAACCGTGCGAGAAATAGCCCCCAAGTTGTTCGCACACTCCCCTTTTTCGACTACCGAATCCAGGGAACCACGGTTTTCACCCTCTCGATTTTTCGATTGCGAATCAAATGGTAGCTTTTTTACTGTTTGCAAGCTTACGATTTTGGGCGCACCCACCGTTTCCCATATATATATATTTATGCGTATTACAAGTAACAAAGCGGTAACGAAATGGAAATGAAAATTGTGATACACGAAGATTACAGGAGAATACAAAGCAATTTCTAAATTGAACTACTCAATGAGACTGGTCGTCTTTCCGGTTTTTGTGAAAAGCCTTGCCGCTCTGGGGAAGAAACTATACTGCCTGTAGTTAGCGGATGAAACATTATTGGTGAAATTTATTCAATATCGAGTGAAGTAATAGCGAAAATGATGCGGTTTCTTTTTAGAGATTTTGTATTTGCCTCTCAGAAGATTACTGGCTGTCTTCAAGTCAATTGCCTCTCTGCGCTTCTCTAATGAATCCAGTCCTAATTGAGTATTTCTATTTGTTTGCCACGTATATTTGAGGCAACGCATGAACAATCTTCTAGTGAAATAGTTCTGCACTTTCTCAAGAATCAATTTATCACGTCTCAGATAAGGGTTGAATACCGTAGACGCACTTTCTAGGATGGGTCTGATATAGATCGTATAAGCTTTTAAAAGCATTTCTATGTTTTAGTGCGTAGAGCTCTAAGAATGATGTGACAGGCAGTTGTACCTTTTAAAGCAATAGTCCTACAGTGACCAGAGAATGTAAGAGACTTTTCTATTATGAAACCGAGATCCTTCACATCTATTTTCTGGTCTAATTCAGTACTCCTTATTTTGTATACGTTCATGGAGTTAGCCCTACCTAAATGCAGCGAGTTGCACTTATGTGCAGCAAGGGGAAGCTGCCACTCTTCAGACCAACTTGTGATGGTATCGACTGCTCTCTGTAGTGGGGCATGAGATTCTAATTTTCCGAGTGCGCGATAAATTTTGATGTCGTCAGCGTACATTCTCGCTGTGACACCATCATTCTGTACAAGTGATGGGATCTCAGAAGTGTGAATTAAAAACAGAAGTGGTCCTAGTACCGATCCTTGCGGGACTCCACTTGTGACAGGCAGTGAAACTGACAATTTCTCACGAACTCTTACTTGGAACGTTCTATTTGATAAATAGCTTGCAATCCAATCGACTGTTTTATTGGACAAGCCGATAGTGCCTAATTTGTGTTTCAGCATAGACCGCGAAATCTCGTGCAAGTTGTGCGAATGCGAGTGCGGGCAAGATGAGTACACTGAAATAGTCGAAAAAAAGAAGAAAGTTGCACGCGCATTAGCACAGACGATGAGGACGGGCAGACCTCATCATTTGATAGGATAACCGTTCTCTATTCTTTAGATTCTTCTAAAACTGTCCTTCATCCTACTCATTATACGCATTCTCTCACACCGAATCACCGCCCTCACCTAAACAAAAGAGTATGCGGAATGAGAAACTTTTCTAATGTGGTGTAGTTTTCGGGAAAAGGAAATGGAAAAAGGCCAAGATTTGAATTCCCGCAATTTCATATCTCAGTTCTCTGTGGAGCAATCGACTCAAAATTTCGTTTATAGGTGTAAAAGGGTTGAAAAATGTTGTATTCGAAGTTTCGAGTCGATTGCTCCACAGAGAACTGAGATATGAAATTGCGGGAATTCAAATCTTGGCCTTTTTCCATTTCCTTTTTCCGAAAACTAACACCACATAAGACACCAAATCTTGGTGAGCCGTTCTCCTAGCAAATGTATTCTCTGTGCCGAGATTCTCATCATGCCTCCCATAGTATTCCTTATTGCCCCTGTCTTCTCAATAAGCAAATCGAAGCTGCCTCTTACCTCCGTCACTCAGAGGTTGTTAGCACTTTGAGCAGAGCAAATAGACCCGACCACAGAGATTGATTTCGCACTATGGGTTCGCTCGCGGTAGTTGTCAGTGTGTACTTCCGTATTTCGAGGTTCGGCATAATTTACATATTTTATTATACTAGTGTAGTTTCGCAATTCTTAATTAAGCTAGTCTTAGTCAAGTAAAGCAATATTAGTTTGCGTTCTAAAACTGTTTTCGGTTCATTGAAGAAAGGGAACCAGATAACAGGAGCCGATTGCAATTTGTCTATCAATGTCGTCGCTTGTCTTTCTTCCTTCTCCCCTCTGTTGGCAGATTCGATTAATGGAGAGACGGTGACCTCTGACTCCCATGTACATATAGATAGAAGCTCAGATAGGAAGGGAGAGAGAGAGAGAGCGAGAGAGAGAGAGAGAGAGCGGGGGGATGACTAACTGTCAGACAATACTGACCCCTGCTCATATGCATAGGCGCGTGTCCCCCTCTCAAGACTATCCCGAATCTCGGCCACCGTGCGATTTTCCCATAGACCTCTATCCCTGGACAACAACCTCTTCTCTCCTCTCTCAATTCTCTTCGTCACCCCTTCAAACTGTCCTCCTCCTCCTCCTCCTCTTACTTCTTTTGCCGTCGCTCAAACGCCATTCTTCTGAATGGCGCGTGAAAAGATGGATGTAATTGCTTCTTCTTGCTCTCTGCCTTTGGACGAAAGCCGGCTGTGGCTCTCTCGATTTGACACACTCTCTATTATAGTCCAGAAACAAGTGAGCAATTCAGACGCAGCTCATTCGCGCCGTTTCTCATTTAGTCTGACTCCACTAGTAGCAATCAGTGGTAGTAGTGCATTGGACAGGTGGTCTCACTTTCCACCTGACTCTTGAGATTAGTGGAGAGTGTTCAGCCTCATTGAGCCTATTTGGAAGAGAGTAACGCTCTTGATGTTTTGGACGTCGACAGTGGCCCCTTATCACTGCCATCAATAAGCGATAATCACAGGGACACCAGGCTTCGATTCTTCCCCCTGTGTACTTCCCTCCGTCTCATTCTCTCTCTCTCTCTCTCTCTCTGCCTTTCGATAGCCCTGACTGCTAATTCACTCAGAATGTGGCGGGCGTCTCAGTCTTGGGACATTTCATTAGTGCGCCTCACACAGCCATGATCTCAATCGAGAGAGACTGCATCTCTCTCTCTCTCTCTCCGGATATCTCTCACTTTATCGCATTCGCCCTCGTGTGTTGACTCGCTAGACAAAAGAAGAACTCTCGTAGTACTCTCACAATCAAGATGAAGCTGCTGCCTGCAAAAAAGCGTCGCCCTTTGCTTTCTTTGGCTGAGATTCATGGGACCCTCGGGAGTCTCTCGTGAGATGGCTCGACGCCCCTTCAATTCGCACTCTCCATCCTTTGTCCGTGACAACTCATCTTTCACGCCTCCTTGTAAGAGAGAAGACAGCAGATATGCATGAATCTAGGCGCGCCCGCCACCTGTGAGCCTCTCTCTCTCTCTCTCTCTCTCTCTCTCTCTCTCTCTCTCCTCTCTCTCTCTCTCTCTCTCTCTCTCTCTCCTAAATCTCTATTCTATTACAGGGCGGAATCGCACCAGCCCCACCCAATTGATCCTGTCTCCCCTCCAAGGAAGAGCCCAGTATCATATCAGTGATAAGCAATGTGCGCAAAATTTGTATTCACTCTGCGTATTTCCGTTTGAATCCTGTGCCAATGTCCGTTTTGAATTGTAGAGACGCGTTGACAGAAACGTCAAGATTTGATTCTTTTGACGAGAGAGTGTGTGAAAGTGAGAGAGCCCTCTGTCTTCATGTCTCAGGACGACAAATTTGGTTGTGCTCGTTCGACTGAGCTCTCATTCCCTCCTTCTTCCCACTCTTCGTCGTATCTTTTTCATTGTCCGCCTGTCATAACTCCCTATATTTCCCCTGCCGCAGTCAAGTCACAAATTGCGCGCTCGATTCTTCCACTTGCATGATCTCACAATTCAGTCTCCAAGTTGTATCCTCCCACAGTTCTCACAGCCCCAATCTTCGATTATGTAAGAAACGATTATCATCCCGTCGTCTCAAGTGAAATACCGAGAGTTTTCTCCTCCACCATTAAGTTCAATGTATTTCTTGTCAAATTTCAAATCTGTTGCGCCTCGAGTATAGATAAATCATTATTTAATTTCAGATGTTCCCTCGGTTTTCCTTCTCCCGAATGATTTACGCCCTTGGAATTCTCACTTGCATCGTTCTCACAATCTGTCTTCTCTTCTCCATCGAAGGTTCTTTATTCATTTATTCATCTTAATAACACATAATATACAAATTAAAAACTTAGTAGAGTGCATAGATGTTAGGTAGTTGTTTACTGAGTAATGGGGAGCTATCACGTAGCTCGATGTCCAACAATTACATAATCTTCCTTTCAAAATTAGTGTAATCTAAACCGCATTACATTTTGCGGAAGATGAATCGACAAACGATTTGTCTGCCAAAACATCAACAACATCATCTCTAATTTTCGAAACACTCGTCAGTATTTGGCCAGCTGGGGAAGACTTTCTACCCACAGCGTTGTTTCGCATCATGAAATAGTGATGACTAGAGAGGCAATTAAAGTAGTTAGGACGAGGAAAGTGCAGAGTGTTCCGCTTCTTTCGAATGGACGGTTGTCTCTTGAGAGGCTTAAACGACAATCAAGTGCCACTGATGATGGATCGAACAACCCGAAACGTGTCTCGAAAAAGAAACGAAAAAGGAGAAGGACAGAGTCTGACGCGTTGATTTGCAGTGTACTATGTGGTGGGCAACTTCCGATTGTCTCCCGCATGGAACGAGGGATTGTTCGTAGTTCCCGTTGGACCGCCCTTTGAGAGCGAGAACTGCAAGGAACACCACATCGCTATGGTTCTGGGAGGATATTCCGTTGTACATCGAGCTTCTGCCCTTTTCAAGAGCATACTGTATCATCACAGAGTGAGTTTCGTCTCCTTTCCAATTATTCCATATCGAATCGTGAAAATATTTTGATGGCGTCCAGTTTACTACTACACTATTTCAGGGCCCTCTCGTTTTCCACTTCATCACAGACCGTAGTTCGAGGGAAGTGCTTCCAACACTATTCGACACTTGGGATTTGCCGTCAGGTAACTCATTTGATTTTGTGTAAAGTTTTTCGCGTTAGATCGAAAGTTTTATAGTTTGAAAACAACATTATAGTCAACATTCTAGTACGATATCACACCTACGACATGGACAAATACAAATCGCGGGTCGATTGGATTCCGAATGGACATTATTCCGCTGTATTTGGACTCATCAAGCTGATCATTCCCGATATCGTGCCAGAGGATGTTGAAGAGGTATGTTTTCACTTTCTGGAAAGGATTGAATTTTCATTCTCGAAAATCATCAATAATGAAAGGAATTGACTTTGAAATTAGAGTCAAAATTTGGTTCTATTTTATTCTGTAATTATTATAATTAATAACAATATAAATAATTAATGTAAATATATTTTTTGCAGGTGCTCCTTCTCGATTCGGATCTCGTCGTTCTCAATGATCTCACTCCAATCTTCAATTCCTTCAAGGGAACAAATTCGTCCGCTCTCTTTGCCATGGCAGAGAATATCTCACCGTGGTATACACAAGGGACGCCCACGAATAGAAGATGGCCGGCGAGGGTGAGTGGAAAAATGAATCCCGCTTCATATTTCGATTTCTGAATACTTGACCGAAAGCATAAATATATTTTCTTACAAAAAAGATTCACTCTTCGATTCACTCTTGTGTAGGCTGTTTATGGGGATGATCAAACTCCATGTTGCATCATTATACTGTTTGATATTGTTTGCTTAGCGACTAAAATTTAAGGGACGCGGCTTCAACTCGGGCGTTGTTCTCATTCACAGTGCAAGAATGAGAAAGGCGAATTGGAATAAAATGTGGAGAGACGAAACCGAATTGAGACTGAAAGAATTCGGAAAAGTGCATCTGGCAGATCAAGTGAGTGCGAATGGAAACTCTTTTTTATTCTTCAATGAATCAGCTCTTTATATGTTTATTCCCTCGTATCCCAGGTTTTATGACAACGATCAAACACCAATTTGGCTCTTGTCATTGTTCGCATATTCCAATAGCATTTATAAACTGAAATGGAGAATGGATATTTGCAGGATATCTTCAACGTTCTCACAGTGTCCAATCCCAATATGATCGTCGAGTTGCCTTGTGAGTACAACTTCCAACTGGGGGGACAGTCGCAACCAGCGAAGTGTCAACAGGACGACCGATTTGTCAAGGTATGATTCATTTTTTTCTCTGTCTTAATTAATTAATTGTGCGCCAAAAAGTTTTATTAATTACCCCTTTTAGATCGCCCACTTCAATTCCCCGCAGAAAATGAAGCTGAAGTCGAAGTGGGTCGTTCACTACGCCCAAGACTACGCCGTCTACCAATCGATGGATGGATACATATTCCGATTGAGGAATGAATGCTTCCCCGACAACGTTGTGAGTCACGTGATTGTACCTCAAAATAACTTTTTCGACAAATTTTAAATATGTTTCAGGTCGAAAAATGTATTCAGTTCGAAATTCGTAAATTTCAGAACGCTACTCTTCTATCTGAATTCACCGACGAAAAAGACAGCGATTGCGGGGCGCTTTTCGCTGCGATCAATACGAAATATCGAACGCACCTCTACTTCAATGGATACAAAGCACCAAAAGAGGTCTGAGCCTGCATTACTCTATCCGCAACTTTACGTTTCGGTGTAATACACACTCGACCCTTATAATCCGTCAGAAGTTCGCGAACTTTTCACGCATCTTTTCTTGCTCGTTTTAGGCTATTTTCTTTATAATTTGCGTTAGGTCATTGGAGACGCATAAGAAACTACTAATGCCGAAGAAATTAACTAAAAATATAAACTAGGGAATTAGCCGCACCTCTTAGAAGGTCGCGGAATTCTGCGAGTTGTTTTCACGCAGCTAGACAGTGACGAGAGAGCACGTAAACAGAGAGAGCGCAGAAATACAACAACAACATAGCTTACTTTTCCCTCTCCTCGTTCCGCGTGCTCTCTCGTCACTGTCTAGCTGCGTGAAAACAACTCGCAGAATTCCGCGACCTTCTAAGAGGTGCGGCTAATTCCCTAGTTTATATTTTTGGTTAATTTCTTCGGCATTAGTAGTTTCTTATGTGTCTCTAATGACCTAACATAAATTATAAGGAAAATAGCCTAAAACGAGTAAGAAAAGATGCGTGAAAAGTTCGCGAACTTCTGCGGATTATAAGGGTCGACTGTAGTTCATGTGTACTTCAGTTCAGATAATATTTTAATTTTTTTTTCTTCGATATTCGTTTTTATTTCAGCCTCTCGAATCGGGCGACGTCACTCTCGTCACTCAATTCTCCGTCGATCGATTCGATATCTTCCAAAAAGTGCTTGATTCATGGGAGGGGCCTGTTTCAGCTGTTGTCTACTGCACTGATGCCGAGATGGCCCAGATCGGGTGAGTATTTATCAGCTGTTGCAAATTCACAAACACTCAAAATAATACGTCCAGCTGCTAAACAAAATAATATATACACGAAATACAAAGACTAGCCGAGGCATAGAAAGAGAGTGCATGCACGAGTAGTGTATTTCTAGAACCTCTAGTCAATGTAAGCGATTCAGATCCTTCATGCAAGCTTCCCAAATTGCAAAAGGTCGAATTAACGTTGCAATGCATGCAGTATTCAAGACTGGAGTGAGTATTACTTTATTATATCTATACATCGAAATTACGTTATACCGCTGTAGTTGTGTAGAGTATATCAGAAACTATATTAGGGGGCTGTATAATCTGTTGAAAAGTTGGCCATCTTTTCGTTTTTCTTTTTCGTCACTTTTTGACTTAATCTTAATTTCTTTGCATTAGTTGATAAAGCACGATGAGAAAGAAAGAATGCCAAAGAAATCAACTTAAAATATAATGTTATCGACTAGAAAATCAGTGTTAAAGATGGCCTTAAATTAGAAGTTGGCCATCTTCTGTTTGCGCAGGCTAGACAGTGACGAGAGAGCACGGGAATCGATGAGAGGGAAAAGTATGCATGTGTTG
Source organism: Pristionchus fissidentatus (assembly GCA_036245785.1). Lineage (NCBI taxonomy): Eukaryota > Metazoa > Nematoda > Chromadorea > Rhabditida > Neodiplogasteridae > Pristionchus > Pristionchus fissidentatus. The sequence continues at coordinate 6,174,283 of BTSY01000007.1, forward strand.
TTTACGTTTTTTGCGAAACTCTGCGCTCTCACTTGTTTACGTGCTCTCGTCACTGTCTAGCCCGCGCAAACAGAAGATGGCCAACTTCTAATTAAAAGATGGCCAACTTCCAGTTTAAGGTAATCTTTGACACTGATTTTCTAGTCGATAACATTATATTTTAAGTTGATTTCTATGGCATACTTACTTTTTCATCATGCTTTATCGAACTAATGCAAAGAAATTAAGAGTAAGTCAAAAACTGACGAAAAAGAAAAAAAAGAAAAGATGGCCAACTTCTAACAGATTATACAGCCCCTAGATCATAATTGTCATACGATTGTACATTTCCTTCATGTTTGCAAAGTTATTGCATTATGCCTCATGAATGATGAATGATGTTCTTGCAGACATATTACCCCATCAACTATCTACGTAATGTCGCACTAAACGCATCGAAGACGGACTTTGCCTACCTCGCAGATGTCGATTTCATTCCTTCGAAATGTAGGAATACTACTGAATTACAGAATTGAAATGGGGGAATATTCAGATCTTTATACTTCACTTCGTGAACTTCTCAAAACAGCCGAAATGAACAAGAAAGCACTTGTCATTCCCGCTTTTGAAATTTCCTCAACTGAGAGGATACAGTTTCCGGAGACAAAAGAAGAACTGTTGGAAGACTGGGATGAAGGAAAGGTGGGATATGTGTGAAAAATGATTTATCGAAGATTAAAGATTATTTAATATCTTCGAGCAACAGAATATATATATTTGATGCAGGTTCAACCTTTTCGAACAAATATCTGGCCTGCGGGACACAATGCGACAGACTACGAACAGTGGAGGGACTCAGAGGAATCCTATGAGGTCAGTTCACTCTTGATCGATTCCGGAAAACACACATTCTTTGTCCGATCGTTATCTTTTGTTCCTTATTTGGCCACATCGATACTAATGGACTTTGAGTGCTTCTGAGACAATAACAGTACTATTTGTTTGACCTTGTTCGATATTTGATTTGATTACTCATTTGTTCAACATTCGGTCTGATATCTAATCTACAGGTTCAATGGCAACCAGGATACGAGCCGTACGCGGTTATTGCTCGCAACAGCACACCCTTGTACGATGAACGATTTGTTGGCTTTGGGTGGAACAAAGTATCACATCTCATGAGTCTCCACGCAGAGGGGTAAGCAATTTCACAAAAAAATTTTTTTTGATATTTATACATATTCCGCAACAATAATCCAAATACCAAAAACAATACAAGTCAATAAATATTGATTGTTTTCAGTTTCAAATTCGAGGTGGTTCCTGATGGTTTCACAGTCCATCATCCTCATCCTCCTTCCTTCGAAATCAGTCGATACCGTGGTTCTTCTCTCTACCGGAAGTGCATGCGACTTCTTCGTAATGAATTTGCACGCGATCTTCACTTCCAACGACTCGCTCAACAGGCAGTGGCCACTGCGAAACCACGAGAATGAAATGAGAATATCGAATATACGAGATCTCATCATTTATTCTCCTCTAGTTCATTTCTAAACACTTTTTTTTGTTTTAACCATTACATATTGATCCACTACCAATTTTCGGGAAACTCGTGTGTCAAGTTGGTCATTCGTTATTTATCTAGTCAGCTAGTAGGCCGCCATATCTAGTCAGAGTTATATTTATTTTGTTTGCTAATGTCGGGTAAGCTAGCGCAAAATCGTGATGCATTTATTCAGCGAGTGAGGTTGTACAAACAACGATTTACCATTGCACTTTGTTCAGAGATAAAGTATTGTTGCGTCATGATCGGACTAGAATACGTGAATATTGACGAGGAAATATCGATCTAATAATTTTCGGCCGTATCGTAGTCTTCCTCATTCTCAACTTTCCATTCCTCGGTGTCTCTCTCATCCGATTTCTGGCCTGGCTGAGTCTTAAAGTTGAGCTGGCGCTGTAAGCAGTACATTAATGAGAAGTTCACCAATAAATATCTTTTGGAGAAAAAATATAAAACTCACGGCGTGTCTACGCTTGTGGGACTTGACCTTCTCGGGCTGAAATAGAACTGATCAATAGACGTACTTTGAATAAGAATGTATTGGTGGGTCCTCACCAACGAATAATGGATTAGATTTACGCTATCAGAGTGAAAAACGACTACATATAAATTATGTTCTATTTTTTGAAATTAATATCCATTATAATGCGATGACGTACCATCTGTGACTGCGCAGGCAAGTTGTCCACCGGTCGACGCTCTCCATCGTTCAACTGCGATATATCCGCATTAGATTTGTCGGCTTTGCTCTTTCAAATGTGTTTCGATTCTCCAGCAATATAATTGTCAATATTTGTTATATAGTAGTAAAGTAAACATATTTGTTGCTGAAGGCAACATCGATATGAATATGACTATCTAGGAAATTGTCAATTACTAGAGAAATGTACCTCCTGTGCCTTTTTGAGTGTGTCTTCCTCTGAAGAAGCAGAAGTTCCTTCCTTCAGATTGCGGCGCTTCTAAGAACCATTGCTTACCGTAGTCTTTTGTAGGAGCAACAACGGTAACTCTACAATCTTATCCAAACTCAAGTTCTCAAATAAAATATCGACTTCGCACAAGGATTGAACTGCACCACCATATTTGTCAAACTTACTCTGTACTCAATTTCTTTCTTTTTATGTTCCCTCTCTCTGATATCACGTCCAGACGGATGGACCTGAAAAAAAAACTTATCTTGGCGTGGTTGATTCATGTCGCACAATCATCTCTCACTCATTTGGCCACCCAATGGATCTGTCTACATCTAAACTTTCTAGACATCTCAATTAGGTCAGACAGACCGTAAGTGTTCGTCGGGTGCGCGAGTTCTTCTTTCTATAATCAGGTCGAGTTAATTCTCCACCCGAAATCTCCGTTCTTTCACCCCCGTTGAGCTGCAAACGAACCGCAAAAAGTGAGAAGAAATGGCCTTGGAGTGCGGAGAGAACTATCTTACGCCTACGTGCCATAGAGCAGGAAAACAAAGAAGCAAACTACAAACTACGATTAGCTGATCTGAGAAGTGTGGTGCCAGCTGAGATCTATCATGCAGTAGACGACAGACAACGACGACTAGATCTGAACCTCTTGATTCTTGGTCAGAATCAATTCTCCTCTTCTCGTTCGACTATTCTTGCTATAATCCGGTCGAGTTCCCGCATTCTCATCGATTACAAGTTCCGTTTTCTCTCCGCCATTCAGCTTCAATCATCCGTCTCTTCTATATTATCTATCTCTCTCAAACCTCCTGAGCGCGAGTAAGAATGAGTTCTCCCGTCTGTGCATGCTCAGTCTCTGCGCGTTTCTTTCTTCCCGATCGTTGATTACTCACTTCTGTGTCAGTAGTTTTCAGAGGAAGATGATCCATCTGACAACAAATAGCAATTCCTGCTATCAAACTACGGCTAGGATACTGTAGCTATGGTCTACTGTCTACTGTACCTCCTTTGCTCGGTTCAGTGTGTGATCAGCTCTCCGTGATCTACCACTACGTTCTCGTTCATTGTCGGAACTCGGCATTGGAAGATGATCGAGCTGCGACGATCGATATTCCCAAACTCAACTATTCTATACTGTTCTACTGCGGAGAGACTAATCATTCTACAGCTAATACTAAGGCTACAGCGTACCTAATCTATTGAACTATCCTTATCTCGGACTAATATATCGCTACGTGTTTAATACCTCCTTCGACTTTTTGAGAGTATTATCGGAGCGCTTGAACCGAAGCTAAAAATGTGATATAGAGCTTTTCAGAGGAATTTGAGTGAGGCAACGAACCTCGGTAGAAATGACATTGTTGTCGAGCGAGCGGCGTTTCTTCTGAAACGGACAGAATTTTGATAAAATGAGCTAAAGACGATACTTAAAATAGAATTTTATGACGCGATATTTTGAATTGTCATCATAGGACTGTAAAGGAGGTAGAACTTTACCGCAGGTGCGACAGTCGTCTTGTTTTCTCCCTTTTCCTTCTCTTCTTCTTCGGATGAACTCTCGTCCTCGGCTTTCTTCAGTGGCTTCTCTTCTAGAAAAAAATCAATATCGTATCTCTATTTGATAGGAATAGTAATCTAACCTTTGACTTTCTTCTCCTTCTGTTTGATTTCATCCTCTCTGCGGCTCGCGAGCGGCTGATCTGAATAATCTTCCAGTTTCACCACGTTTTTTTCCCATCATGACGAATTTTCCGCTAAATATCACTCTCCTTGCATCATTCTTGCTGATTCCCAGTAACATTCGTTCTCTTTTAGTTTTTACTCTTGGAGCGGTCGCAAACGAGTTTTCTAATCGAAGCAGCGAAAGTACGCAAAAAGACCGTTATCATCAGCATTTGATCTAATGCGTCTCGTTGTCTTCACTGTCTTGAAGCGTATTAAGCCATGACAATTTCAGTTTTACAGTAACCCCATTCCCCCTTCCAGTTTTTGTGGTACTGTAAAACTGAAATCGCACTCGGTGATTTCGACGTCGGAGAACAGACGAATCGAAACCATGGATAGAAAAATTCGAAAAACCATTACGTACCGCGTCTCTTTATATTTCTCTTATTGCACGACGTTTCCTCGTGACTCGCATTGATATTATGATATTACCTTCCTCGATTTGTCTGCTCGACTCCTCTCGATCTCTATGGTTGTTCTTTCTCTTCTTTGCTCCGTCGACCGAAGCGGCGAGTAAGGCGACAACGAGAAGAGATATGAACAGCAACTTCATATCTGAACTATAATTAGGAATCGAGCAAATATACACTGAGAAAACAAAGTCTCTAGAATCAGGACACAAAGTGAACATGTTCATTTCCTTGTAAGTAAAATGTCTCATATTTCTAGTGACATTCTTTTAAAAGTAAGTGAACTTTTTTTAAAAATTGACATCCAGATCCAAGTGACTTTTTTCTCAGGGTGTAGGAAAGGAGGCAACTGAAACGGACAGTCGTGTGGTATCAATTGTGAAAGTGGCGAGTATCCATGGGCAGGAGGCCTTATCACTCACACTATCAGTTTGATTCCTTCTTAAAAACAGCCGAGATGAAGGGTCCCGAGAGAGAGACGAGACAGAGACTGTTATTGCTCTCCATTATTGTACCATTATCAGCGGCGCCAGAAACACTATGGCAAAAAAAGACAACCATGGAATGTGGTGATCATTTCTGTGTGAGGTAATTACTAGATGGCATCAGCCTGTCGCAAGTCGCATGACAACTTACTCATGGGACAAAGATTGATGGTAGTGGACGTCACTGAGAGATTACACCGATCACATGTTTACTGCTTCGAATAATTCACAAAACGCAGAACGTCCCAGATATCTAGACACGCAGATATCTAGATTCTCTAATATCTAGATATTCATTCTCAACTCTCTCACTTCAATACATATATCTCGTCAAGAGTCTGAGTATCATGATGACGGCATCAAAGAGAGTTCACGGGTTGTTCAGTTTCCATGATCAAGGTATGAACAAAAAAGTTATCTGAGAATGAAAAAAAGTTATCTGAGAAAAGTCCGATTCTCATTTTCATCCATCAAAATCTCTCGTTTCAATCAAATTTGGACGACCTTGAGAACGGCATTCCAAGTGTCAACTTCAACTTATCACTTGCAGTCGCCCCACAACTTCCTATCCAATCTCTCTCTCTCTCTCTTCTCTCTCTTCTCTGCTCGACAAGACACGTTGAAGCTGTGATCGCTGTTAGAGTGTCCTTATGAACGAGAGACGACGTCGAGAGACTATGTCGATAGGGGAGAGTAACAAGACGACGAGAGATCGATCTCTCTCTCCTCCTCACTTCGCCCATCTCTCCCTCACCCCTTTTTCGGTTGTTCTCTCTCTATCAGTTCTCTCGGCTCAACTTAACTGTGCTCTCTCCCTCTAATCGGCAGCGCCTATATAAGCGTTGCCCTTTCGAGAAACCGTTCTCGCTCCGTCCCCTCAATCTGCTCATTTTCGTCAATTTCAGGGAACTCAAGCGGTCGGTGGATTGAAGCAATGCCTGCGAAGAACAAGAACTCTTCCATCAAGTCGAATGGGTATGTTTGTACGATTAATTGTCTTCTGACGATTCAATCGATCCTTACATAAGTCTAAGACTCCATTAGTCTAAACTAGCCAACGTTACTTCAAAGTCTAATAGGCGCAGGGGATCGGTCGTTCGGGCGATCGATTCCTTGAATAATCGTCGCTCTCCAGTTTAGTATCGTTTCGAAAACTTTATAAAATGTGAATGCAATTCACTGACAATTCTTGATTCTTCCAGATCGGCCGTCGATACTGATGGCAATTCGATCGAAATGAAGGATCGTCGATCGAAACCTCGTTATCGTCTCTCTGCTGAGATCGACGAACCTCTCTTGAGAGATAAACTACTGAGAAATGACGAGGGAGCAGTCATTCATGATGATATCTCGTCGCTCGATGATAGTGATGACAGTGGAGACTTCCCTGATGAGACAGGACCACCCAAGGATGACTCATTTGTCAGTTTATTAATTATTTGGAACTCGCTAATTAATGAAAAGAGCAAATAATCATTACTTAAATCAAAATTTTCAATCAATCGCTTTATCAATTATGTTTGAACAGAAAAGATGCAACACCATTGATGCCGCTATCTAGGGGAAACTATCATTAAATAATAAAAACAGTTTATGATCATCTTTCAGATGCCTCGTCGCATGTCCATCTCTCAACCGGCTAAACTCATCGGTCGAACGGGCGATCGATTCCGTGATCTAAAGAACTTCAACGCGACGGGAGGATTTCTAAATGAGAATGGAATGAATCTCTTCGTCACTTCGTTGTTCATCATTGGAGAGACGGCGGGAGGAGGATTAGTCGCCCTTCCGACGGTCATGGCTCATCTGGGTCAGTAGACAACTAAACTAAAAAGAACTATTTCGAAACTGAGTTAAACCGCTTTGTTTTTTTTCATTTTCGATTTTTCGAGTCTCCATATAGCTTTGCCATTTTGAACTCGTAGAACCATTTTGATAGACCATTTTGATAGATCTAATCGATTAGATCGTGCGTCGACAGAACTCGAATCAGTGTTTTTCTTCGAACTTTTGAAATTGTAATGCGGATACGGTAGCCGATGGTATCGGTAGTGAAAATTGCCGTAAAGAAAATTTATGTATAATTCGGATTGTCGTAGGTTCAACTATGCCTTCGACATCACTTGACTCTAATCTACAGTAAGCTCCTGATTTCGTTTGATTACGGTATTTCCCTGCAGGAATCGTTCTCGGGACTCTTCTTATCGTGATGGGCGCCTTCATCTGTGGCTACTCTGGAGTGCAACTCTCTGAGTGTTGGTCGATCATGATGATTCGATATCCGAAATATCGCTGGCACACACACAAACCGTACCCGGCCATTGGACGACGAGCTTGCGGACGGAAAACAGGGTCAGCTCTTGATATTTTGAAAAGGGAATGGTTTACCAATATCTTATGAAGTATATCTATAAATAAGATGTTTGGATGTTTGACCCTACATTGTAAAACTCTTGGCGATGTTTGGTCTCGCTGCTTTCGCTGTCCTTTCTTGGCGAACACTTAATTTGGAGGGAGACAATTGCTGTTGATGGATGAGTATCAAAAGTGATAGAGACACACACAAACTCTCACTCTCAATCTATTCTCTCGAGTTCGCAAAGGCGCTTAGTGGGAGAAGATTGATTGGGAGCGACAAGTATCTCTCTCTCTCTCTCTCTCTCTCTCTCTCTCTCTTTTCCCTCCCCACCCTTCCAACCTCTGTCACTTTTTATCGGTAAATCGAGAGTGGATAGGGGATAGCAGTTCGCGTAGAGTGGAAGAATGGGAAATAAGAAGAGAGTGAGAATGGGACGACACGAAAGCAAAAACCAAAGTTAGACCGAGATCATTGAGGAGTTGATCAGTTCAATGATCTATTCAAATATTGCACAATGTGGTCTTTCACTTCTGGCACAGGAGATTAAGATTTCAGAGGGATTTAAATATTTCAGAATCGCCGTTTCACTCATTCTCAATGTAACTCAATTCGGGACTGCAGTTGTGTTCCTTCTTCTCGGGTGAGCGAAAAGATCAAATCAAAAGAGTTGCAATTTTCCCCCGTTTTGGAGCAAAACGAATCACGACGTCGCTCGTTCGAATGTTCTCTCTCTACTAAGAGAGCATTGAATAGGGAGAGAGTGAAATGATGGATGAATCTCATTGCCTTCTTTAGTGCAATGCTATACGACGAATGCGAAATAGCCGCCCTTTTCGGCATCATGAAGAGAGAGGAGAGACGATCTTGGTAGAGGAACTGAAATCATCCTGAATAAATACATAGAAATTATTCTGTCTGGAAAAAAAGGGAAATGCGAGAAAAAATACCTTGAAATATAAATATTATAATGAAAAAAAATAAAACAAAATTCAGGTCGAAGAACATTGCCTCGTTCATCCTTTTCGCATCGGAGATTCACATTTCCTTCTGTGCAGTCATTTGTGTCGTCGCCGTCCTCATGTTCCCTCTCATTCTTCTTCGATCTCCCAAGGATTTCTGGTGAGGTTGAGATGCACAAAGGGACACACACTCGCAATCGGAAATGGCCCCGGACACGAAACAAGGATGCGTGTGGCTTTTTTGCCCCCGTCCAGTCGTTCCAATTCCTCGTGTGTTGGGTGCAACCGGAACTGACATTCCGCCTGAAACAACTAGACTATAGAGACTCCAGTGAAATGAGGAATGAATTGCATTGTCTCTTAGTGCGAGGATATACAAAGAATGTGAAGTAGTCGCCCTTTTTAGCGTCATGAAGAGAGTAGTGAACGATCCTGGTAGAGGAACAGAAAAAAAACAACGGACGATTGCAGGATTCCCATCATGGTTGCCATGTGCACTACCACCGCTGCTTGCATTCTTCTCATATACGGAGCCTGGAAGGACTCGTTCCACTGCATGCCCGTCAATAAACTACACGACTTTGACATGGCCAAGTGAGTACCAAAGAACCCGGGGACCAGGAACCGGAACCACACATGGTACTGCAGGGTCCTGCAGTCGTTCGGCACCATCATGTTCGCCTACGGAGGCCACGGCGCTTTCCCGACTATTCAACACGATATGATTGAACCCCACAAGTTCGAAAAGGCTGTCACTGGAGCATTCACTGGTAGGTCACATTTGGAAGAAGAACTCTCATTTTAATTTATTTCAAAATTAAATTTTAAAGATCATAGTAACTCAATTGATTCAGGAATTGCCTGCTTGTACCTCCCCGTTTCTATCGCCGGCGCTCTCGTCTACGGTAGTTCGCTCGTTGACATCGTCATTGTATCCATTCAGGTAGGTATAAAACCGGAAGTGACGAGAGAGTGTGGGAATTGAAGAGAGTCTTATTCGTTGCAGGATCCTTGGATCCAGCAGATCATCAACTTGCTCATCACTGCTCACGTCTTCCTCGCTCTCACCATCGTCTTCAACCCAATGAATCAGGATTTCGAGCAGATCTTCAACGTCCCTGATGGTACGGTATATTTTGCCCAGTATCGATTAGAGTCGAATTCATTAGTAGTGCAGATGGCTTACGTTCTTGACCCTCTATAGCGTAGTCGATGGCTAATTCCAAGCTCTTGACATGGGACGCTTTTTAGATAGTAGTTCCAATTGACTATTTCGTTATTTTAAAGTTAATCGATAATTAAGACAGCTCAATTGCAGAGTTCACCTACAAGCGTATCGTTGTCCGTGCGGGAGTTCTCCTCGCCGTTGTCTGCATGGCACTCACCATTCCGAACTTCGGTGAGTCGACCGGAAGTACGAACCGGAAGTGACACCGGAAGTGTTCTCAGGACCTCTTCTCGATTTGGTGGGAGCCTCGACGATCACTACGATGGCCATCATCCTTCCTCCTCTCTTCTCACTTTATCTCAACGCGAGACTCAGCAAATTCGGCACCAAGGGAAGCCATCTCGAGCCACTCCGACTGTCCGAGTAAGAATTTCATCCCATTTCGAAATAATTACTTTAAAATTGGTTTTAATTTTCAAATAATTTGCAGTTTGTACTCGCACAATCGTCTGCAGAAGTTCGTCCTCAATATTCTCTGCATCAGTGAGTTTCGGTTCCATATTCGTTCCACTTTACGAACGAGGATTAACTCTCAAATTATTCGCCAAAATCGTTCCACAATAGCGCTGGGTGTGTCCGTTATTCGTTTGCGAATTTGCTCGCTACACGCAGTTTCATCACGATGATAGTGATATTTAAAAGATGTTTATCTCTAAACGCCCAAGTTGCGTGAAGTATCGACACAAATACAATTTCAGTTGTCGGAATCATTTGCGGCTGCGCTTCTTCATACATGGCTATCACTTCGATGATGGACATGCAATTCCAACGTCCTTGCTATGCCGATTTCTTTTTCAAATCTGACGCAGTCGACATTCTCGAACACGCTGATGACCACGGAATGTAAGTGACCTCACACAGAGTGGGGAATTTCCAACTCTCATATACTCTGGACAAGTTGTGTCCAGTTGAGAGAGCCTATAAAATCGAGAAAGCGGTGGAGATATAGTGATTTTGCATGGTTTCTCTGCAGGAGACAGCATCTCCAGAGTAAGGAAAGTTGGAGGCTTCCCACACTGAGCACAATCTCTCTCGGAAATGAAAATAAAATCTCTATTTCAGTCCCCTCACACAGAAGTTCCTGTGCTGCGGCCCGGCTCGCAACGTTTCTTCTCCGGAATTCGGACCCCAGTTCTGCCTCGATATCAACACCGTGTCAAGCAGCGGATCTCACGGATAAGAAATAGAGAGATTGCCGTAATCGTGTAAGACAGACGGGTACCACTACTCGCCATACGTGTTCTGTGAACGCTAGTCATATTCACCCACAATCGATCTAGTCCTCTCAATGCTTAGCCAGCCCGTACTTACTCCCAGCCATTTAATCAATTAGATGTACAGTTAGTCGTTTCTGTAATTTTCAGTCCGTGCATACCCAATTCCACTCATTTATTCCCTCTAGAGGTATAGTTAATTGTCTCCGTATCTGATAAATTCTGTGAGTCATCGTGGACACAATTGAATAGTTGCAAGCTTCCGGAAATTAAAGCGTAATTGGTGGTTACGTACTAAACCTGCAACCGATTCTTCTCCATTTTTGGAGTTTTTTTCATCTTGGGAAGTGTCAATTATGTAAATTGTTTTTGTCCGCGGCAAAATTTCAGGGAAGAAGTGCATGTGAATGAAAAAGAGATTGTGTCAGTTCGTAGACTTCTCTGCTTGATTCACTAATGGAAGTGAACACTCTAGGAAGAGAGACCGAAATGAGTCTAATTATGGATGGAAAGGGGGAATAAGACCATTGAATAATCAGCGATGACGAGAGTGCCAATCCGAGAGAAGAACCACTTTTTTGTTCCTCTTCCCGTCATTTCCCATTTTCCTGCTATTTCTCCGTACAGTCTCCGATATTTTTCCTTCTTCATTTCTGTACGAACGCAATGCAGAGAAACTGTTCACAATTGTTGTTCTTCCTCCTCTTTGCCTAGTTATTGACATCATAATATCATAAATCAACGCATACGGTAATTTACAAACTAACAACGAAACTTGGACGAGATTGGGGCATCAAGCAACTACTCAGCGTTCTACCAAGCTTAGGCGAGAGAACGGGGTGTGAGGTGATTACGGTAACTATATTGATCGATAAACATAGATATCAAGGGAATCATCAGTGTCCGACTGGTTTGCATGATTCAACCACGAGCTCTTTCGACACTTTATCTTGCAATAGTCCATCGGCTCCGATGTAGAGGGTCTGGATGGGAGAATAACTGAAAAACGGAGAGTTGGGGAGAAAAAAATAGAAAAGAGGGAGAAATACGAAAGTAACTTACACATCGACCTCACAACCAGCTGGGCATTTACCGATGTCAGCAATTGTAGGAGCGAGGTACGGAAGGTTGACAAAGTTATGTAGTCGCTGGCACTTGCTGGAGTACGGTAGAATGAGGGAGTAATCAAGGACTGGCTTTCTTACCGGAAGACGCCGGCAGTAGCGATAGAGCAACAAAGGACGAAGACGAAGAAAGAGAGTTTGGAGGTTGCCATGTCGAATAGAAGATGTGAGTGATATCCTGAGAAAAAACTATTATTAATAATTGAATATGTGGGATTTGATAAAGATGAAAGAAAATAAATAAAACTGGAATTATGAGGCCGAGTTTCATTAGATAAGGTAGGCCTGGGGCAGCGCTAGATACCTAACTGAGCTGGGAGGACTGATTTATGTAAAGGAGGGCGGGGCTTATGGAAGGGGCGGAGTCTCTTATGTTGCACGAAAATATCACGAAAAACAAGGAGAGTGCTAGAGAAAAAAAGATACGATGAGAAACATTGTGGAAGAAGGAGGCGTGACGATGACCAGAAGAAACGATCAACTATAGTAATCAAATCTAATGAAATACCGTAGAAGCCTCAATCTGTAGTAATGCGCCTGCATGCACAAAATTTCCGCAAGAACTGTTTGCGATCCTGTTTTTTCTGCTTTCAAATAGGCTTCGTTGGTGTTTGGTGCGTTGCTTCTGTTAGAAGTGAAGTCACTCATCATAATTGCCCTGGAGTGTTTTGTACAACCGATAGAAGTCCCGATCTCATTTTAGTTCCTCTCGTTTGCGTGTGATTTGTAAAGCCTGGTCCGATAAACTCAATTTGTACGTAGTTCAATCAACAGTGCGCACTTTAAATTGCACGCTGCAACATCGGAAATAGCAACCGAAAATGAAATTTTGGGTGCAAAATTGCTTGGAAACTTTAGAGATCACTAGATTGATCGATTTCTACAGTAGGGCTAAATTAATTTTTTATATATTTATTTCTTCTTTGAAACCAAGAAACGAGATGCGAGGATTGAAGGAATTGGTTAGATGTAACGTCTCACCGAGTACCATCTAGTAATCTCATGAATAACAATAACAGTTGTTACGTAGCTGTTATTGGACCGAATGTTTGCGTGCGGTCGTACTTCCTCGAGATTCGGATTATCAGTATCTTGGCCTATTATCTAATTTCGAAAAGATTGAAAGTTCATCTTTCTGACGCGGTTCGTGTATGCTCGCAAAGGGCACGGATTAGCCGAATTAGGACGTCACAAATATTGGACAAGTGATCAGATTTGTACCTGATTGCCCCTTTCACCATTAGCCCTCAAAGATCTAAGGAACCATAGAATGCACTAATCATAGAGAGCATCGCTTCGTATCGAGCCATTCTAGGTATTGAAGGCATCTAAGTTCAGCTTCGGAAGTTTCCACGAAAGTAGTGTGGGGCCTCTCTTTTCGCATGTTTGAAAGACAAACAAGGGAAGTTGGCTGCTTGGTTATTCAAACGAGTGAAAATTCCTCGTGGTGCTCGTCATCCGTGCCATGTCACCACTTCTTCTTCTTCCTACTTCTCTCTAGTGCTTTTCTCTGCAACTTGCTCACACTTATTTATAGCCTCATTCGGTAACTTGAAAATCATCATTCGATAACGTTAACACCATCATGAGTACACACGACCTATTTGAACTCTCGTCTTTCAACCCCGGAAATTCGAATCGCAAAGGCCAAGTGGTTCATCCGGTCGACGTCCGATTTCCGTTCTCTTTCGCATCCGGGTGTGGGTGGAAATCGGGACCTTTTCCGACCAAAACCACGCGTTTCGAGAAGAAAGTTGACTCTGGATCCCAACTTAGAGATCAAAAATACTGGGTTATTCACGGATGCGACAACATCTGCTTCAAGTGGATTGTCAACGTGTGATTTCATAGTGCCCTCTCCATTTCACGTGCTCTCTCATCTCTGCTCATTACGTGAGTTCACTCAAGTGGTTGTGTGGCCTTATCAGGGCCCGCTAATGAACTGCAGCGAATCACAGGATCACATGAAGAAACGTAGGCACAATCTAATTTTCGGCGATTTTTGCGCCAATAAAACAATTTAAATTCATCGTGAACGCCACATATTTACTCGCAACTTCGCCCACGATGAATAGTGATGTAAACGAAAATCGGAAATCTCTCTTGTAAATAAACCGAAACTTGAGTCCCTCTGTTCCCGTTCACGTAAGACTTCGTATTCACGTCACTAATTTAATCGGCATGTAATCAAGGACTAATTTGACACGTGTGTTGGAAGCCATGCGAACTCAATTCTACGGCTTCACTCATTGCAGAACACTTCTTTATTAACGACAACGAGAAGACTCCAGAAGATCTATTTCCTTCCATTGACTGCCTCGAGAACACTCTTGATTGCACTCCCGAGTGTCCTTTCGCCCGTGTGATAAGGAGGTTCTTCTAGCATCGTCGTGTTGGTGCAACCCGATTTGCCGAAGTTCGTCACCTGCAAGACTTACTATCCAAAACAGCACGGAAAATGCATCGCAGATATTTCAAAGCATACGCAGCGCTGAAAATTTGTTCAAAAAACGGGATTATGTGCAAGATTTTTTTTCAAAGAAAAAACATGATCAGTCACACTCACATAGGTGTTGAAGTAGTTACGGTGCTTCCAAGCGTACACGTCGGAATCGTCCGGCTGACAATTGTTTTGTCACGTTTTTAAGGTTTAATTTCGTTCTTTCGTCAGTTAATTAACGATGCAATTACCGTACATTGAACATAATTAGATCGGAGCAATTCATGTCTTCGTTGGTTGGTTGACCAACGCATTGAATGTACGGAGAACCCGGCGTCATTGACTGCGGGTACCTGAAATTGTCACCTAATCTCAAATCTTTCTTCACAAAACCAAACCATATCTCAATTCCATGGTGGTACGCCTGGTCTGATTCGTCTGCGAGGCACGGTCTGCAATGAAAATGCATCAAATCACATCAACTTTTCAGCTGAAATTATTTACCGGCTTCCATTCTCCAGCGGAGTTGCTGTTTTGTTCTTCTTGCAACTCGGATTGTGCGGAATTATGTCATCAGAAAAAACGACACGATAGCTGAAATAACAAAGCATCATAATCATGGGAATTACCAGAGAATAAAATATCGAACCTTTTGATTCCCAGTGCGTCAAATGTCATGGCATATTTGTAACTGCCGGTTCGAGGCTGTCCAAATGTGTAAAGAAGGATGGATGACGCTGGTCGGTAGCCTATAATCATCATGTCATGTGTGTAACTAGGAGCGATCACTGACATTACGCAATTACCGGTTCTGGCTCTGGTACGGTAATGTTGCTTCTAGTGTTGGGTTGTTTATGGATAGATGGAAGGGAGATCTATACGTTGATAATACTAACTCATCGTCAACACTACGATGCAGGAAATAAACGGGAGAAAGTTCGGCCGAACCCATTTGATGATGCGAATGAGGAAATATTGTTTTGGTACACCACGTCATATTGTATATTGGCATTAGTTTAAAAAGATATAACTATTCTGATCTAGCTACAAATAATAGTGACTAAAACTACTAAGGTGTGACTGTTTTCCCCCTTAGCTTAGTAAAGTGATGACAGTCATACTCACGTTGAGATACAGTTCTCGCAGCTGCGAGAGAAGCAAGAGCACCGCCGAGAGAATGGCCAGTGAAGGTAATTGCGTATCCCTCAATTCAAGGATGAGACCTACGTCAGTATATTTTACAAGGACTAAGGATGTCGACATGGATATATCCCTCAACTGTGTTCTTCTCATTGTCACTTCGTTGACTATAACCAAACATACGCTCAAAATCTCATGTTTACTCACTTGGAACTCTGGCCGTGCAAGATAATCCAGAACTGAGGGCCACAAATGATCGTGTGCTCTGTTGAAATACTTGTTCACCTGAAACACACATTTGAGCACAACTCCAGTGAGTTTGTCATGCAATAGCAACTCGTTTATTCTGAGATGTCAATTAGTTTTCAGATAGATTACGAACCATATTATTGAACGTGTTGGTACATAAATCAAATACAACAACTCATTCTGATTCTTGCTAAATGACTAATTGATAGATAAATTGTTATTTTCTGCTTACCGCTCCCATTCCGATGAAATCAATTCCTGGCTGGTACGATTGCCATCCTTCCAGCAATAATTGACCCTGAGGAATATCGATGAGATGATAAAATGGACTTGTCCTACAGTAGTTTTCGTTCCACGGAATACAATGAATGCTTTTCGAGTGACGTTTGAGTTGACGATGTAGAATTCACAAGATCTAAAAGTCGGATGAAACACAGTCGACGAACCAGAAACTCACGAATCAATTTCGTCGCAAACAGTAGTGACAGCATTATAAACATAGTACTGCTGTTCGGGTGGGAATGTTCTGAAAAGTATCGTAATTTCTCTAACCAAGGTTACCCAAGAGTGCGAACTCTCTTGGACGTCGAAATCTAGTTTGGACAACCCTCTCGGACAACCCATCTCGTCAAGAGACTGCGTATCTTGATGTAGACACCAAAGAGAGTTCGCGAGCTGTACAGTCCAACCTCAAAATGCATTCATCTTGCCGTGTTCCGTACGCGGCTGATGCAAGATTGAGCAGAGACCTCGCTAGGTCCTCCTGAATTTTGAAATGATCCAATTCTGCGAGTGTATTCGGCAATGAATATAGTTTACTCCAAACAAAGTAAATTGTGAAATAATGCCAAATTGTGGAAAATTCTCACATTGTATCCGGTCTGAACTTGTCCGGCAACAAGAATCCCAAAGGAGAAGAGAGTGCAGATTTGCAACATTCTCCTGAAAGTACAATCAAATAGCGCGCCCATGAAACTCATTAGAACGGCGACAAACAGCAACAACAAAAATATCTTTAGCTCTATAGAACGGCGACAAAAAATAAAAGAATGAAAGAGTTGGTAGCAAACCGGGTGATGGTTTTATCCGCCATCCTAAGCAACTATCATCATAGAGTCAGTATTTACTCCCGCCTGAGAAGTTTGTTTGATCGTTGAATACACAGCAACGAAACTGACTAAACTCTCAACTCTCAAGTTGACTCATTGCCCCGTATTCCCCTATTATACCGCCCATCATTACTACTGTTGACACTGTATGCTCTGTGAGGTTTCTGTAGTACATAATACACAGAATCTGTTCCCCACAGATTGGAATATGTGCACATTCTCCAACTGTGCGTGAAATTGCACAGCACTTCGTCATTTTTCTCGCTTCATTTGCCAATTTGGAACGTCGTGAGTTTCCACTACGGAAGTCCGCTCGAATCGAGTTCGAGCGACCAAATTGAATCGGGAAGCGAAACTCGAGAGATTGGATACGAGGCTCATAGATATCTCCATGTTAGCTGACGTATCTCATTTGAATGGATTGACATGTTGCCGCTTTCTGGGAAGCACTCTCACACCCTGCGCTCTCTCTGTTAGCGCCATATTTCTAAGCAGAAGAAGGGGCGCAATTTAAAAGATTGAAGGGCAAGCAGCGGCGAAACTTCTAATGAACCTCAAAATAGCGGAGTTTGATGAATTTGAATCAGAAGGATCAACGCGTCATGTATGAGAAATCACAGAAGGCACACTTATGAATACGATGATGATTTTACAATTCTGCAATTAGCATTATCTTTTCAATAAGCTGTAAATGGCAGAAATCATGTGGGAAATCAAGCTTTGCAGAATAAACAAACGGGATATGGAGAGTGGGAAATTGCGGATCATTATTATTCTAAAAATAATTTTAAAAAAAACAAAAATTTCAAAGAAATATTTCTATTACGATATCAAATGCTGTGTTCTCAGGCCAGTTGGTAAAGGTTCTTCCATTTGTTTTGTTTTATTGTTCACCAAATGATGCCCAGACAGGTTAGTTCCGTAGAAAACAGCCCGAATCTTGCAAAACTTGCAAAATTGTTGCTCAGAAAGCCGAAAGCCTTTCTCTTTCTCTCTCGTTTCCACACATACTTCTCTCCCCGCTCTTATAGAATGCATGCTGAGTGATAATTATCACGACGCTAGATGCCATGGAGAAGAGACGAGAGACTCGTGTAATAGAATACAACGGAGAGCTGGAGCAAAAGAGGGGAGCAATTCAAACGAAGTTATGCCAAACGAGTGATTACATGAACCTTTGAACACGATCACCTCATAAAAATAAAAATGTATTTCAGATTTCCTACAATTAATAATTCAACGCTCTTTTAAAGGGAGTTTGTGCCTGCAGGATTTCAGAATCTCTTTCTTTGATAGTTTTATTTATATTGTATTTCATCAAGACTTTACATTTATCTATAAAGAGTTTTTGCACAACTAAATAAAATACAATAATAACACTGATAAGATGATAAATCTCATTCGCCATCACCACTTCCTTCATCGAATTGTGCTTCGATAATGAAAAACTCGCGTACACGCTCAATTTGCATTTTGATTGAAAACCGGTGCAGCACTACCAATTTCGAGAGGAGCTCGTTGAGAAGGGAGCATTGTAGTAGAGAAAAGAGCGGCTGAAATGCCGCCACTGAGAAGAACCGCTCGATTCGCCATCGACGCCAATAATGGAACGACTGTTGATGATGATGCGACCATCACTGTAGAGGTATGCTTACCAACTTTTGACCTTCCAAAAACCACTTATGAATTCACTTCTCGAACAAGATAATCGCCCAAACACATTTCTCTGAGACACAGAATTGTTAGGTCACTTTAGGGGAAACTGTTTCGACCGAGCACATCTCGATACTTGGTATCTCTTCTCTATGTCACAAATGAAATCTTTATTGTGTAGTCACTGGGAAGTTGCGCGTGTTCTGTGGCTATTGGGTGAGAAAGTAGGGGGATTCGTGTGCCTTCTGTAGGAACAAAGTGTGAGCACAGTTTCAACTGCACCTAACCACAGTGTGCAGCGGGTTGTCACAGGTCACAAATAAGCTCCGAATACGTTTTACGCTGAATCAACCTCTAGAATTCCATGTTCCTGGTCTTGTTCATCCTGATGTGGAACCTTCCCGGGAACAACAGGAACACTGAAATATTGTCAAATGGCCGGGACTTGTTCGGAGTAGGACTGACCCACGGTGCACTTTCTAGGCGTGTTTTCGGAATCTTTGCCTTGCCAAACCAAAAAATCGAGCGTCAGAGATTTGTATCATATTCGGACTTACCCTAGACCATGAACTGTCTAACTACGTCCACAGAAATGCAATATCGTTTTTTTCGCTAGAACCAGTTGAAAATGTATTGGTGAATTTCTCGGATTTGAAGTGTTCGCACTCACTGATAAAGCGCGATATCGCAATTCTATCTACGTAGTTAGACCGGGCATGGTCTAAGGAATATTCAGTCCGAATATAAGGAAAATACGTGACTATCGATTTTTTGGTGTGGCAGGGCGACGATTCCCGAAAACACACCGAGATAGTGCACCATGGATCGGGCTCCTTAGGTATTGCATAGAGACAATATTTCAGTGTCCCTGTTGTTCCTGGTCATGTTCCTCTTGTTCCCGGGAACACTCAGCAGAGCGTTCCGGGAAAAGCCAGAAATCAGGAAAAAAATGAGGAACACAAAATTTTCCAGTCCGTTATTAGTTAAAAACCTATTCCAGTTGAATCAAACTCGCTCCTTGAATTGACTATTTCATCATTTCAGACGGTTCTGCTGTTCATCGCTGTCTTCCTCTATTTCTTCTTTCTCTTCGCTTGCATGGCCGCTACGATGAAGACAATTATCGATTGTCTCATGTCGTCGAGGAGATCGAGTGGAGAGACTGACGAAGGTACGTGCAGACAAAGATGAAGACATCTTCCACAGAATCAATGGTGCTTCTCACAGAACAATTGCAAATTATTTCAAAATTTGTGGAGCGGAAAAAAACTGAAATCGTCTTTGAGATTTGATAAAAAAATTAGATCATACCATTCAGCTTGGTTTAACTGAATATAGCACTCAAAACAAAGCCATAATAAACAGTTTTCTACATCAGAAAAAAATAACTACGACATAACATAACATGATTGCAGCCGCTCCACCGGCCGTTCCTCTTGTGATCCGTCCATCGAATCTTCCTTCCGTCCTCGCTCCCTCAATTTCCTTCACTTCTCCCACTCCTCTCACTGAACACCCCCCGCCTCGAACCGAAGTTTGTCCAGTCGAAGTTCACGTTGAAGTGGAGTCTCCAGAAGTGATCGAGTCCACTTCCTCCTCTTCCGTTGAATACTCAGTCTCGTTCAAGAAAGCCTCCGTCTCTTCCCTTCCCGCATCCCGATCCTATTTGACCTGTGAAAGCAGTGAGACGTCAGACATTGCTTCTGGATTTTCGACTGTAGAAGATTCGATTGAGTTCCGACCCATGAGAAAGAATACCATACCGAAAGTGCCGATACAGGGATCGAAGGCATCGAAAGTGCTCGGAACCGATTTTCCCATCGACCTGCCGGTTAGTTTTGTTTTGAATGTTTGAAGGAGGAGCAACTTCAAATCTAGAAAACAATGCATAATTTTTTTATAGACTGCTTCCGCCAATCGTCGTCGTAAGAATTGGGCAGAGAGAAGAGGAGTGACATTGGGAGGAGAATAATTGCCGCTTATGAAGAAAGCGAATGATGAGTGAATTGACAAACAAGAGATGAGAATGCAGGTACTCCACCCATTCTGAGTTTCCACTAATTTGTGTCCCATTTTTCGTTTGGCTTTTATTTATTCCTTCCCTTATGTACCGATTTATTTTCGTGTCAGTTTGTTGAATACTATGGATTTCAAGTAACGCCACTCTTCTAATTCCTACCTGTCTTTGTTTTCCTATAATTTGAGTTAGTAGGTATGCTAGGACAGGAAGGGGTTGCAATTCCTACATTAGTTTCGAGTAGACAGACCCGATAGTAGACATTTCATGGTAGACAATGCAATAGTATTTATTCCTGCTCCAGAGTATGTGCTGTGTATGAGCCTGCTGTGTATGAGCCTAAGAAAGATTCGAGCCCACGGAAGATGTGGAGAACGACACGAAGACAGTTACTCTTAATGAGTCCCATCGTATTTGACCATCATTACCCCGTACTACGATATTGATTCTTTACTACCGTATAAGTTACCTTCGTACTATTGTAACTTCATATCGTCAGATATTCACTACTCGTATTTCATATCTTGTGGCGGAGGTGCTGTGTATGAGCCTAGTCATGTATCTGACCTAGCACAACACCCAATCGATGACTGAGTATCATTTTCCCCGTCATGCAAATATTGGCTGCGTAGCTTGTGAGCATTCCCGCAATTCCTACGTATTTGACGTCTTGTCCTCCGCTCGCGTAGCGAGACGTCGTTATTCCTTTTGCTCCCGTATTATAAATATATTACACTAAAACACCCGTTGTGCACAGACATAACATTTTGGCGATCAGGATTGTTTGACGTACTTATTGTTTGTTTCATAAGGCGGTTGGTAGCCTGGCTAGGAAGGTGGGGGACGTCGTCCACACCGGAGCCGAATCCTGGTTTCTCGCAACTTTGATAAGACACAGGGAAGACTATCGCCGATTTTCGAATTGGTTATAGACTTTTCTTTGTTCTTTATCAAGTGTCGCCTCTGGTGCCGTTTTCCCTGGTGCTAGAGGATATCAGGTTCATCAAGCCCGTGCAGCGAAGAGTAGCACGTGGTCGTCGACTAGAGGATCTGCATTTTTTGTGTGAATAAGTGGTGGTTGAGTAGCCAGACTGTGAAAGTAAGAGACGTAGTCTTTGCTGGAGTCAAAGCTCTGGTTTTGAAGGTCTTTTTACTGATAGCAGCGGAAGCTATCGCCAATTTTTTTTTTAGTGATAACTACTCTGCGTATTGGTTAAGCCTGGGAACACGACCGATAGTTGGAAATTGGTTGAGTAGATCAATAACTAAAGGAAGTGGGGCTGGTAGAGAACCATGACGGCTGAAGACGAGGAGGTCTCCCCGACCATGAAGGAATTATTCACACAGATGGTAGAGATGCAGAGGAAAGTGGTTGACATGCAAGAAGACCAGAATGAGAAGTACACACAGTTATTGTCATTGGTGACTAAGGGTGGTAATAACGAGGGAAGAGCACAGATGACTGTGCAGGTTCCGTCCACATCGAATGGACCGACTCTTGATGCGATTGAAGGAAGAATCGTGGATTTTGAGTACGATGAGGAGGAGTGCACATTCGAGCAGTGGTACGAGCGGTACCAGGATGTGTTCGTGCATGACATGAAGGGAGCAGATGATTGTTCAAAGGTGAGAGTACTGCTGAGGCACATCAGTGTGAAGTGCAATGCTCAGCACCGTGATCACAAGGCACCCGCCGATGTCATGGCTGAGTCGTTTGACGGCACGGTAGCCACACTCAAATCCTTATTCGGAAAGAAGGAGTCGGATTTCGAACTGCGTGTTCGATTCTTCAACCAGAAAATGTCCACGAGTGGTGATCTCGATGTGATGAAATTCGCCGCAGAGGTGAACCGTCTGTACCAGAAGGGTAATCTTAAGACGATTACTGAGGACCAGATGAAGATTACAGTCTTCCTGGCTGGTCTGGATCTGCCAAATCAGAAGGCGATGCGCACTCAGCTGTTCAATGCAGTGAGTCTGAAGGCATCGCTCACGTTCAAGGAGCTACTTGAGAAGTACTCCACGCTGAGGGCACTGGAACGTGACGTGGCAGTGGTACAGAATGTGTCGGTGAACATGGTGAAGACGTACAATAAAGGAACGACTGAAAGGAGCAAGAATCCCGAGTATAAGAGAGACAAATCTATCACATGCAGAGGCTGTGATAAGAAGGGTCACTACGAGAGTGAATGTTGGCTGACATATCCAGAGAAGAGGCCGAAGAGGCATGGAAGGAGGTCGTACCTCATCCACTGTGGTGGAGAGAGGAGGGATCGCGTGTATGTGAACTTGAAGGTCGGTGGAAAATCGATCGAGTTCCAAGTGGATACTGGCTCAGATGTCACCATAATCTCGGAAAGTGACTGGAGAGGACTGAATTGTCCGTCTCTGACGAAGTTTGTCGATCGTATTAGCGATGCTAACGATCAGTCTCTCGAGATTCTCGGAATGTTTTCCTGTGCTATGGAGTACAGTGGAGTCAAGAGTAGCGGAGTGGTCTACGTTACTAGAACCCCGATTCGACTTGTCGGTGGTGAATGGTTCTGGAAGTTGAACCTGAGAAGATCATTCTTCAGGAATGATATTGCGGTAGTCGCATGCACCAAGTCTCCGGATGACTACGCAAACTTGATGGAATGTCAAGAATATTGCGAGACTGGACTGGCCAGACTGAACCCGAGAGGTAATACTGGAGGATGTGTAGATCCTGGAACCAGCCAGCAGGTGTATGAAAAGGAGATCGATCAAAGATTAAAAATGGGAGTGAACTCGAAAGGAGAACACTTGGAGCAGGCAGGAGTATTCTCTCTAGTCGAAGAGAAGAATGAGTCTGTGGAAGAACATGCTGATCCCAGAGAGGACAGAGCGTGTCTGCCTGTGATTCCGGAGGTTGACTCGGACTCTGGAAAGAGAGGGAGCAGCTTCTCCAAGATCGATTTCTGTGATGTGGATTCACGTGTAGAAGTCGAAGAGACGAAGGAACCGTGGATGAATCAGACACGTCACGGGCTGACTATTGTCGTTAACGACAGATTACCGTACAGAGATGAGCCCACTCTGAAGACGTTTCATGCGGATGACCATGATGCAGAAGCGCAATTGCTGACTATTCGTGAGAAAGTCGCACTCAATGGGAAGAGGAAGGGAGAGCACACCGAGAATCTGAAATGGATTCCCAATGATCGTGCAGAAGACAGAGATGTCAACTCTCTTGGTTTCGTCGTGAGCGAAACTTACCGTAACCCGAGACTGGAGGAACGCACGGGTCCTGCCAGAAGCAGTGAACCAGTGTTGGACTGCACACACATCGGATGTCTCTTATATGAAGATTAAAGATCAACTCACTCTCTCCGAGAAGGACGAGGAGGGAAGAATGTGTGGAGTCGGTAGGGACAACAGAGAGTTCGTCCAGGGTACTACCGTACATCAAGAGACCAGTACTATCCGTTACCCAAGTATGGAGGAGTCTTCGGGTCCTGCCAAGAACAACGAACAAGTATTCGTGTGCAATGAGGAGATCTTTCGAGGAAAGATCAGACATCAGCTCACTCTCTCCGAGAGGGAAGAGGGGAGTTGGAAAGGTGTCGGTAGTGGGAACAGAGAGTTCGCCATGGGTAATGCCGTACATCGAGAGATCATGCGTCATGATGGACTGAGTGTCGAGAGATGGTCGATGACCATGGAGAAGTGCATCTACGGATCGAGCGAGAAGAAGGACATCGTCGAGGACAACTACACCGTCTCGCGAGTCTCAACTACCACGACAAGTGCGACTACATCGAGTGCAATCGTCGAGTCTCGCCGTGCAACTTCAATCGTGGAAGAAAGATTCGAGCCCACGGAAGATGTGGAAAACGACACGAAGACAGTTACTCTTAATGGGTCCCATCGTATTTGACCATCATTACCCCGTACTACGATATTGATTCTTTACTACCGTATAAGATACCTTCGTACTATTGTAACTTCATATCGTCAGATATTCACTACTCGTATTTCATATCTTGCGGCGGAGGTGCTGTGTATGAGCCTAGTCATGTATCTGACCTAGCACAACACCCTATCGATGACTGAGTATCATTTTCCCCGTCATGCAAATATTGGCTGCGTAGCTTGTGAGCATTCCCGCAATTCCTACGTATTTGACGTCTTGTCCTCCGCTCGCGTAGCGAGACGTCGTTATTCCTTTTGCTCCCGTATTATAAATATATTACACTAAAACACCCGTTGTGCACAGACATAACATTTTGGCGATCAGGATTGTTTGACGTACTTATTGTTTGTTTCATAAGGCGGTTGGTAGCCTGGCTAGGAAGGTGGGGGACGTCGTCCACACCGGAGCCGAATCCTGGTTTCTCGCAACTTTGATAAGACACAGGGAAGACTATCGCCGATTTTCGAATTGGTTATAGACTTTTCTTTGTTCTTTATCAAGTGTCGCCTCTGGTGCCGTTTTCCCTGGTGCTAGAGGATATCAGGTTCATCAAGCCCGTGCAGCGAAGAGTAGCACGTGGTCGTCGACTAGAGGATCTGCATTTTTTGTGTGAATAAGTGGTGGTTGAGTAGCCAGACTGTGAAAGTAAGAGACGTAGTCTTTACTGGAGTCAAAGCTCTGGTTTTGAAGGTCTTTTTACTGATAGCAGCGGAAGCTATCGCCAATTATTTTTTGGTGATAACTACTCTGCGTATTGGTTAAGCCTGGGAACACGACCGATAGTTGGAAATTGGTTGAGTAGATCAATAACTAAAGGAAGTGGGGCTGGTAGAGAACCATGACGGCTGAAGACGAGGAGGTCTCCCCGACCATGAAGGAATTATTCACACAGATGGTAGAGATGCAGAGGAAAGTGGTTGACATGCAAGAAGACCAGAATGAGAAGTACACACAGTTATTGTCATTGGTGACTAAGGGTGGTAATAACGAGGGAAGAGCACAGATGACTGTGCAGGTTCCGTCCACGTCGAATGGACCGACTCTTGATGCGATTGAAGGAAGAATCGTGGATTTTGAGTACGATGAGGAGGAGTGCACATTCGAGCAGTGGTACGAGCGGTACCAGGATGTGTTCGTGCATGACATGAAGGGAGCAGATGATTGTTCAAAGGTGAGAGTACTGCTGAGGCACATCAGTGTGAAGTGCAATGCTCAGCACCGTGATCACAAGGCACCCGCCGATGTCATGGCTGAGTCGTTTGACGGCACGGTAGCCACACTCAAATCCTTATTCGGAAAGAAGGAGTCGGATTTCGAACTGCGTGTTCGATTCTTCAACCAGAAAATGTCCACGAGTGGTGATCTCGATGTGATGAAATTCGCCGCAGAGGTGAACCGTCTGTACCAGAAGGGTAATCTTAAGACGATTACTGAGGACCATATGGTTCATTCATTTTTCCTTTCCTCTTATAGACTCTTTATAATTTAATTATATCTGTAAATCATCTTTAATTCAAATACTACCATACAAATCGTAATTTTTTTAGAATTTTCCCACTGTTTTGTAAACTAACAAAAACTGTTGTTGCGTAGTTTTAAACTCATCCATACATACTGTGCTATTTGTCCTCGCGAGCTTCAAAACGAAATAAACTGATGTGGTGATGTGATTGAATGTGTGTAAAATACCCGTTTTCAGGCTACAATTCATTTATCGTTTGCGTTTTAAGCAGAATATCTGCAAAATCTTCTCAAAATACAACATCGAAAAATAATATAGGGATTAATATTCGGGGAGTAGGAAATTTATTAGAAGTCAGAGGAATTGCATGGACTGATCGATGAGATTGTCCATGTCGCGGACGAATTTCTGAAATGAAAAGAATATCCAATTATAATGTTTTGGCTGCAAGCTCCTTTTAATGAATGAGTTATTTTGTTCTTTCTCACCTCGACAGCCTGCAATCTCTCACGTGTATTCTGCTCCTCCGCCGTGTTCTCAATGAGTTTTGTTCTGGAAATGAATGATTGTAATATTAAATCGACTCAAAACAGGAACTTTTTCTCATTTTTTCCATCCATTACTGAACAATGGTGATGACGTCATTTAAAAATTACCGAATATCCATGCAGATTGCTCCGAGTGCAGTCATAATTTCAATGCAAGCACAAACGAGAATGGCAGTCGCTCTCTCACGGATTGTTCCTTTTGTTGTCGTACCTGAAGTATACTGTACCTTTAAAAAATCCAAAATCAAAGCCCCGAGCCATTCAAAAAGGCGATGAGAATTATATTTCGCCATTCTCTTTTCGATTCAATCACATTATGCAAACGTTCCGCATTATGCTTTTTAGATGCTCTCATGTTTTTCGAATTTTGTGAAGAATCTGAGAAATATGAAATTTGTCCAACAATCAATAAGCAGAATTCATGTGAATTTCTGTGGTGGTGATAGTTTACAAAATGGTCGTACTATGTTTGAGATGGTCGAGTATGTGCATGGCTCGATCGATATGCTCGTCTCTCTCGACCATCAGACGAATTAGACGACGACGAGACGACGAACGCCAACTCTCTGCTAAATATAGAAAACGATAAGCTATTTCCCGACTTCAAACTGGGATAGCGGAAGAAGATTGCTAGGATAGTGTCACAAACGGCAGATTCAGTCCGGGATGCTAAGGACAAGTGGTACCTCCGACTTCGCGTCGTGCGTTTCTCAAAGTATTCCGATATACTCTGACAACTCCTGCTTTGCTGCTCTCAAGGACACTGAATCAATATGGATAAGTAAATCTGGTTCTGACGCAATATTGACTACTAGGGATCATGTTACGGAATTTTTAGTATGAAAATCAGTAGTGCGGCTGATAACATGAAGAGAGGCATAGGAAAAGAGACTGCCAGAGGGTAAGCACAGCACCGAGTCGGCATTCGAGCTAGACACTATGCAACCTACTTAGGGGCTATACATAACTGTCATCGCTGCTTACCGTTTGAAGTTTGCACGAGCTTCGCGAATCTTGGTTCCGAAGGTCATCGTTAGACGAGAGTGAGAGAAACTAATGGGCGTTGAATTATGAAACATTTCTCCACGCCCACAAACCAATAAAATCCTACTGATTGTAGTCGCTTTTTCGTTTTTTTTTCAGCATGCAAATAAGCGATGAAAAAATCTGCGAAACGAAATGTAGCTTTTGAATGATGTGAAGCGAACTTCTTCATACTTCCTTGTGCGCATTTGACACTACATGGTTATTTTATTATGGAATGAATGACAGGAGCATGTGATTACAAAAGGATGAATAATTTTGTAGAGAAAATATAGTATATGGATTGTTTTTTGTTCAGTTCATGGTCGAGTTTTTCTTGTTCATCTTCCCTTCGAGGAAATATGTCGTGCATTCTCCTTTGCCCTGAAAAATTAATTGCAGATTGTATTTTTTCAAATCTCTAACCTTGACTTCGATTTTGCCTCTTTCCATGGTTGAGAATTGAGTGAAGAAGCATTTGATGAGGTTGTATGCCTGTTCACTTATCTAAAGAGAATCATATATTATTAGTCAGGGAATTCTATTGATTGCCTGGATTTTGTTGGCAACTCCCGTGCTTTCCATGCGAGAGGCCATGTTGACTGTGTCTCCAAAGAGACAGTATCTGAAAGATTTTCAACAATTCGGCTGCATGTATTCAGAACTATGCAAACAACAATCTATCTCAACCAACTTTTCTATTTTTATGTTATTGCGCAATCCTTCTTGTAGTACTTTTCCCCTCACTGTATATTTCGTACGTATAAATGTGCACGTTAAACCTCCCACGTAGGGTTCATTGCGGTACTGTTGTACTCATACAGTTACATTTTGTGGTACCAGTACCCACTGAATTGATACCTCGGTGCAGCTAGTCCGACCACTCCTGCAGCGACACTTCCACTGTGGAATCCAATACGAACCATCATTATCTCCTCTGGACGATGCGCCAGTTTGAAGTTGGACACGAACTGGAAGTTGGTCACGAACTGCATTTTAGTAGTAAGAGCCATGCATTAGTTATCTCTCGAGATGTGACTCTTTCAAGGCATATACATTTCAATATTCGAGTAGAATTTCATACCGCTCTCATCTTGAGTGCGATATCGGCAATGTGCTGCACGTGATTGTTGCCATTCTCAGTTGGCACTCCAGAAACGATCATGTAAGCGTCGCCAATAGTCTCCACCTCAAATCTTCATAAATCAAAAACCGGAAGTGCCTTTTCGAATATTTCCCCCGACCGGAAGCACTCTAACCTTGTAGGCGTCGTGTTTTGCTATTATAGCATCGAAGCCACTGAACATGTCGTTGAGGAAGGTGACGATCTGCAATATTTGAATTTCGTTTTATTATTTATTTATTTAATTGTATATTATTTTTAACCTGGAAAGGCGTCGAGGTGGACGAGATGCGAGTGAATCCTCTTATATCCGAGAAGAGTACGGTAGCACAAGCGTAGAGCTGAGGCAGCACGGGTTTGCCCACTTTCAGATCCTCCGCAATCGTTCTGCAATTTCATTTTGTATCAATTCTTGCCTTTCATATTTTATCTCAAGAGATTTTCATATTTTATCTCAAGAGTGTCTATTTTATCTCAATTTTGACTCTAAGTTAATTCGTTGATGCTTCAGGGAGTGCTTCACTGAGATGTCACTGATGTGATTTTACTCCCTCTTGCACTTATCCTCTCGATGACTTCCTCTTTCACAGAGTCATTCACTCATTCCCTCACAATCACCAAACCAATCTTTTTGGCAATGGCACTTCAGAACTGCCGTTTAGCAACACGAAAATATTCAGTTCTGAAACATATCCCCACAAATTCCTAAATCGATAATTCCAAAATTTACTTTGGGAGCATGTTGTTGAGGAGTCTGTCGGCCTGTTTCTGTGCTTCTTCCAACATCGCTGTTCGATCTTTCACGAGTGCCTTCAAATTAATAACAATAATTATTTTTATTTATTATAATAATATGCCTCCAAATTGGTCGTGTACTCCTCCATCATCTTCATCATTTGATCCACAAGTGAGCCTTTTCCCCTGAAACAATTGTAGCGCTTTTTTCATTGCTTCACATGACGAATTTCTGCTCGACTACAAGGCAAGGAAAGTAAGATGTCATACTTGGAGCGAAGGTTCGCATTGACCATAGTCCGCACTTTCTTGATGTTTGGACGCATCTCAGGAATCTCCAGCCAGCAAGCTTCCAGGCAGGAAAGGAGCTGAGAAGTTGAAGATCAAAGATCAAGAGAGAGAGAGAAGCTGAGAGAGAGGTTTAAAGGATACCTGTAGATTGAATCCCTCTTCTCCACTGCTGGAGGAGGGGAAACTCGGTCTTATGAGTTGATCGTCGTCATTTGTCATCGCCAGCATTTCCATCAGCTCTGCATGTTTAATTACTTCATTATCATTCCAATTTACTAATTTTACCTCGCATAATTATTTGGTTTACAGAGCAGCTCATTGCTCATTTTACCAAGTGAGACTTGCGTTACCGTCATCATAACATAATTCCCACTTTTCCCGGTGGAGTGCATTTATATATTTATATTTTGGGATATCACTCACTCTCAGTGCTTTTGCCTCTCTCGTGGAAGGGCGTGACACGGTAGAGAATCTGGTAGAGGACCATTCCAAGGGAGTAAATATCGGCGTATTGAGATCCGACGGGAATCGAACCACGAGTGACAATCTCACGAATGTACTCGGGCGCCTGCTGGATGTACTCTGGAAGGAAAGAATGAACTAGAGTTTAAGTGCGCACTCAAACAGTATAATTTTAGCTAGTCTCTTGCGTTTCTTTCTCAAGAATTTCGGTGGTTAATTGAGTTTCATCATCCCTACTCAACAATCTCACTTCTGTCCATGTAACGTTCCTTCTCCGTCTCGTCCACCGTTTCATCCTGGCCATGGAACTGCTTCACCTCGTTCTGGAGAACGTTGATTTTTTTCAAAAAAATCGAATTCTTTGACGAAAATTACATTAGCAAGTTTCTCCGCAATAATGTGCTCCGTTTGGAAGTTGGACAGTTTCACAGTCCAATTCGAATCGACGAGACAATTCTGGAGACAAAGCAATCCGTGATAGAGAATAGGAGAGGAATGGAGGAATGCCAGACCCTGAATTAAACCATTTTATAGGAGAAATTGATAATTTCGCATTGTTACCTTAACGACATCCTTTGAGAATGCCACTTGGAAGTTGTGACCCAACTTCATCTCATCGTTGAAGAGAATATCCTGAATATTGATGATATTAATTTGTTGATTAATTAATTACAGAGACAATTAAAATAAGAAAATAACCTCCAAGCTGCCTCTGTTGCACAGCAGCCATGCGACGATAAACTCATTCTGCTGGTTGAAAGCAATTCCGTAGAATTTGTTGAGATTCTCGTTCTCGAGCAGTTTCAGCTTTAAAAAATATTAATTAAGTAAATAAAATTAATAAAGATCTTACCTCCTTGAGAATGCGTAGTTCGTCCTTGGGGAAATTGATGCTGCGCGTCTGCGTGAACTTCTTGATGGCAAGGGCGACGCCGTTGCAAAGCGCCTAATCAATGAGAATTACAATCGGGCCAAAACCCTGAGATATTCAGGGTCACAACCCGGTACACGCATATTTTTCACCATTTCGAAAATATTTTATGCCGACAAATATTGTTTGGTATTGGAGATAGAGAGGAAATTATCTTCTCATCCTACTGACTTGCTTGGCCGAGATGAGATTCTTCTTTTGACTGGAAGTGTGAGAGTCCGACAGCGAACTACTCGAAATCGATTTCGAAGCCAGCGAATTCTCCGATTTCTGGAAGAAAGACGAATTCTGGACACGAAACTCACTTGGTGCCAATTGCAAAATAAGGGAACTGAGCGCGAACATGCAATTGTTGGATGACATTCAAATCATATGAAATCATAAAATAATAATTAATTAATTAATTATGTATAAACGTTCCCATGCTCGCGCCCAGTATGGACGCCCTCACCCCTCGTAGTCCATCTACGAGCTTTAGTGTGTCGCGAGGAATTCTCCACGTCATCTCGTACAGTTGCCGTTCTTTCCTGAATATGCACTGCACTATGTGCTAGTTTGCTAAGATAAATTCTCTAAGCTGTCGTTCATTGAAAAAGGTGCTCCAGCTCCTCATTCCGCGCGCTCGATCACACCGAAGCACTGCACTCACCGAAATAAGGGAGTGTGAGGAATGAGGTAGGAGAACCGTTTTCTAAGTTATCTGTGAGGTCTTTTGATGATGATTACGGTCTGGTAGAATGAAGTAAAACAATCGCTAACTGTTTGACGTAGATGAAGTAGGAGAGTGGGCCGAGGACGAGAATAGCTATCACTAGACCAGTGAGAACGTAGTACAGAGTGTAGTCACACTTGGAGCCGGTGAATCCACAACCAGGTTCATCTTTTGGGTATTCACCTGAGATAGAAAGAAAATTTAGTAATTAGTTATGAAATCGTTAGCACTAAACATGTTCATTTTGGTTCAGTTTCTGTGGTTTTCAATTTGTGTGGGTTTTTTTGTCGAACCAGTGGAAGATTTCCAGTAGAACTGCTTCATTTCATGTGCCAAGTGCTCCGAACAGAGATCTTCGTGCTTGCGACACTCCTCGCGATCTCCCAATTTCGCCTGCAATTAGGTAAATTTGTCTAATTAGCAAATAATTAAGACTAACCTCTAGTTCGACAACAATATCGAGTGTGCCGTTGCTCGCGTGGTAAACGGCGTAGCTCGGGACACGAATTGCCTTGTTGTTCATCAATACTTGACCAGTCGTTCCTTAAAGATATTTGTAGCAA
Organism: Pristionchus fissidentatus; assembly: GCA_036245785.1. Taxonomy (NCBI): domain Eukaryota; kingdom Metazoa; phylum Nematoda; class Chromadorea; order Rhabditida; family Neodiplogasteridae; genus Pristionchus; species Pristionchus fissidentatus. The sequence continues at coordinate 6,206,642 of BTSY01000007.1, forward strand.
TATAACGACCTGTTAGAATAGAGAAAAATAAAGTGCTAGAAGAAAAAGAAATGCTGACCGATGAACTGCCGATTGGTCATCTTGTGCCAGATAAGCGAGCCATTCTTGTGCACGTTGAAGTCGTGTGTCTGATCAGATTTCATAATTGGTATGATTTGCATTTGCAATAACCTCCTCAAAGGCGTCTCTCAATGCGAGTCCGTAGAGGAAGAGGGCGTCGTACAGTGACATGTAGTTGATGGTGGCGAACTGGGAATACTCCAATCTCTGCTGTACTCACAAATAACAAAGTCTTATATACGGCCAGTATGGGGTCTTACATACCAGTTTTGTACGTACGACCCCCATATCTTTCTATGTCGTATATAAGACTTTTCTCGGTGTGCGTAAAAGAGACAAAATCGCACATGGGTACTGATAATTCCTGTCTGCTTCGAGAATCGATCTTGGAATTCGTCGAAGAACTTTCTGTCGTAGCCATGAGCAGTGATGATGATCGTGCCCTCGAAAGCTGCCTTCACTTCTTGTTTGTCCACATTCGACGCTTCCCACGGATAATGATCCGCGATCTGAAAATACTCGAACTCCTTGATGAAATGTAACATCTTTAGCGTAGATGTGTGCTTCAAATCATACAAGTTTGTGCAACACATTGCTAATTCGGAAGTCCTACTTAGGCACGAAGCGTGGGAGATGTTGGAACACATAATATGCAGCGCTCTCTAAGCGCTGAGATGAAAAGAGGAAATGCCCAATCTAACTAATGGGGTTAAAGAAACAAAAATAATCAATTCGTCATTTCTTGATTTTTAGAAAAAATAGTTTGATTTTAAAATTTGTTTACATTTAGAGACACATTTTTAAGATAATATTTACTGACATGAGCCAGCCACGGGAGAATGTATACGTATTCAGCATCCTTCATCATTTGTCTTTTGATTGCGAGCATGAATTGAGTGGCAGCGTGAAGATCCATTCCCATCTCGACGACAACGACTAAAGACAAGAATATAAAATTATAAAGTATTGATATTTTATATGTTATCCCTAAAAAAAGCAAAATTCAAACTTCGTGCAGTGGCTGCAAGCGAGGACGTGATTCCTGTCGATATAATCTCTTCCGATGACGCGTATTGATCGATTTCATAGACCTCGTTCACCTCAACGAAAATGGTCTAATACATTGCTCTTGTGAAATACTGTTCTTTTTTACTTTTTAATATAATTATATTTTATTCTTGCCTTGACTCCCTTGTCCTTGCAGACATTGAGTAGCGCGTGTACAGAAAGCCTAGCGGAGTCTTTCGAAGGACGAACAATAGCGATCTGCATTGTATCAATGATGTAACTATCGCTCATTTTTGAAATAAAATACCTGTTTCCAGTTGTTGAGTTGGAGGAAAGTGTAGGTTGCTCTGGCCATTTCAGATGCAGAAGTGAGAGCGACGGAACCGAGAGAGGGGAATTCCTTTCGATCAGCGAGTGCATCGTCTCCACTCATGTGGGCGATGATGGGAACATTCCAACGAGGAGCCAGACGACCGATTACCAGCATTTCTAGAGATGAACTTCTGTCTATATTATTCACAAACTACCTTATTTTACACTTATTCTAAGGAAAATCCTCAAGCACCTACTTCTACACTAGATGGATGGATTTTGTTTGAATGCTATGAAAGAGAGGTAAAGCGGTATAGTGGTGCAAGGAGCCCATGTAAGAGCGTGGAAAGTCCGGATAATGTTTTCAGAGGTCACCGTGATAGTAGTGTAACACCGCAGGATTGGGTGTCCCTAGAGCACTCGATAACATTAGCATTGGTGTATGACAGCCAGGGAGTATTACAGAATTCGTCAGTTTATTAATTGTGCTTTAATCAGTACCTTGATTGCATCCAGGTCCGAAGTAGATGGTAGCATTTCTCAGATAGTGTAGATGAGCAGCATTCTCGACTCCGGAATATTTGTTGCACGACTCACGCGTCGCCACTCTGCAAATACGAAAAACATAAAATCGTACATGTGACTCATGGCCACTTTCTGTTAATTCGTGACAGTAATCATTGATGCGATCTCGACGAAAAGACTGCGTAAACATACTCAAATGAGTAGTTGGCAGGTAGAATCTTCCTCTCTCTCAAATCGGCTGCGCACATCCGGAGGATATCCGGTTCGTGAGCGATGTTCGGGTTGTTTGGTTGCAGATGGCCGATGACGACGAAGCCTTGAGAGTCCCGAGGAAGATTGCCGTTCGAATTGTCGATCTGGAACAGCAAAAAGAGACAAAGGGAAGCGCACCTTTCACGAAAATTTTATATATTCGTATTCAAAATATTTCTTGTTTTATATTTACAAGTTCAGCAGAGTATGGGTGGTTCTGAGTGAAAATCAGCAAAGATTGCAAACTCGAAAAAATGGATCTTAAAGGTATTAGTTTCAGCCTCAGCAACTGATAAAATGATAATAACTTTTTTCAAATATTGGCACTCTTATTTCCTTTGACAGAACCTTTTATTTAAAAAAATGTTTTTGAAAAAGATTGATATTATTATATTTGAACGTTTTACTACTGATTGTAGCCGCATTTTCGTATACTTGGAGGGATAGTTTTCTTTAGTTTTTTCATTATATTCCACTTTAGATCAATTTCGTATAAATGGAGGGATAATTCTCTTTAGTCATTTCATCTTATTCCACGCCGGTTTGATTCCGGGTACTATACAATAACCCGGAGTAAAATTTTAAAGTGATATAATTACGAAGAAAATAAAGTAAGGAAGAGATGGGGACCTCCGAATTGATTTAGCACGTTCGCTACATGCTTTAGAAATGGCAATCTAAGGTAGTTTTTACTTGGATACTTATTTTACTTTTGCAGTTACATTCACGGCTCACAGTTGTGAGGAAGGTACGCATGACAATGGTGCTACTTTTTTTTGAAATGCAAAGTTGACAGCTAGAACTATTCAACTGAATAGAGTGGGACGCCTTGAACCTGGTTAAAAACACCAAGGCGTGTCGGGTGAACAAAAATACTATAAAAAAAAACAAAATTGCTGCATAAGAAAGCAACGTATTGGAAAGAGATTCATAACTGACATTTGAATAAAATCATAGATCGGAACAAACATTATATTCCGTTCATTGAATAAATGTATTCTATTCGAAAATCAAGGAGCAGGAACTTTAAAAAAAAACGCCTTTTGATAATGAAAATTCCAAAAATGCAAAATATCTACTACCTTGCGCCACAGGAACAGAATAGTTTTACATTTTACACTACAGTAGTTAAAGCTTAAAAATTGTGTGACTAAGCTCATGATCAGTGATAATGGGAGAAAAAGCTAAAGGTGAAGTTACTACCGCAATCAAGAGGACTCGACAAGCCATTACTACTCACCCAAATACTTTCTCGATTAATCATGTTTCATTATTTTATGTCAATCATTGCATGTCCCAACTAATTAAGGGACTAGTTATGATATTGATACTGATTATGAAGACTGTAGGGTAAAATGGAATATTTTCAAATTCGGAATGCAGAGAAAAATAAATGGTACCTTCATCGATTCTCCGTGATACGCCGCAGCGAGTAGCCATAAATAGAGAAGGAGCCGTCGACCAACCATGTGTACTTCGAGGGAAGGAATGACTGTATCCAGGGGAGTCTCGATTCAACCGATCGTGTGCTTGGATGAGTGGTGGAATGAAGGAGTGGTGACACTTTCTCTCTCTCTCCGCCTCCTCTTTCCATCCATTAACTGACTCTAATTCGAGTCGCATCGGAAGTTGGCTGAGTGGCGACGCCGATGAGACAGCCCCAACAAGGTGAGAAGAGTGGAGTGGAAGAAGAAGCTCTCTCTCTCTCTCTCGCTTTCTCTCTCTCTCTCCCGCTCCCCTCCATCGACGCAGGGATAATGATATAATGTTTATCATCAGTAATTTACATATCGAAATATATATATAGAAGTTTAAGACTAGGTATGAGTAACGGCAGACATGAAATACGCTGTCCAGATGCAAAAAGAGTGAATCAACTATCTGCCTCTGCCCTTCTTCTCCTTTTTGGAGGCAATCAACATTTTATTAGCCACCATCGACACACAAAAAGAGTGAGACTCGAAATCAATATATTGAGTGTTCGTTCCTCCAACTCCGCGTATTTTCCCACATGATTAGAATGCTGCTCTGCATCAGCGAGAGGAATCGAGGAAGAATCCGGGGAGAGATAATAATATACAAACGAGGTAGTGCTTCTCTCTTTCATCTCGTCGACTGTTTCTACCAATGGGAGGAGGAGGCAGGGGTGGTTTTATTGCCCTTCGAGATGCCTCATCAATGTCTCTCTTCGATCTATCGGCACTTCGATCGATGGAGAGACAGTCGGAGCTCCTCAAATGTCCATTCTGTGAACTCCCACTGCAAACTGTGGCTGAGGCAGATGAACACTTGAACAAGTGGGTTACATCATGTTATATTTTCCCTATATAATTTTCCACATTCCCAAAACTACGATAACCTTCCTTCAATATCTTGCAATCTTTCTGTATTATGTTTCAAAAAGTCATATTATACTTTGTATTCTTCTTCAGGATCCATAAACACGAGGTTCATCTCCCCTTTGGCTGCTCCGAATGTGGAAAGAGATTCTTCGAAGTCAAACCGGTGATGCGGCATTTTGAGACTAACGGAGTGCGTCGCAGCTTTAGAACTCTTCTTTTTTTTGGAATTCACGTAGTACTTCTCCAACTATCTAATGCGTTGAGGTCTCTAGAGAGACATATGCTAGAGAGCTCTGCGTACAGTAACCTGATATTCAATCGATATTTTTCTTCCAGTTCTGCTACAACGCAATCATTCGTGTGCACAAGCCTCTGCCTCATCAGCTCGTTCCTCCCAAACGACGCAATCTCGTGCAGCGAGTGATGGATGTCTTCAAGAGAAAATAGTATCTCCTCCCCTCATCCACCGTAATCTCATCTGGTCCCTTCCCCATCTACTTACTCTCTTTTTGCTGTGTTCACGCGAAGTTCGCTTCCGATTTGCTCATCCCCCTCTATGCATCAAAACACGTGGTATGAAGCTATTTGTTGGTGGCAGAGTTTGGTATCGAGAAACATTATCACATTGCATATTGCACAGCTCCCGCTGCGAAAACGGAGGAATTTTTGCAAAATTGAAAAATGGGCAGCGTCGAAATCGGAAAGGACTACCATGAATTTCGTACATGATGGTTATTCTCTTCTCTTTTCAGTTGAATGAATTCGTGTGTCTTAGGCGCTCATTTCAATCTCTCGTAGAAACCGACAATCAAGAGAATCTCAGAGAGAGAGAAAGAGTCAGATCTCATTCCTTTCCACTGAGGAAGGATGATGTACTCGTCATCTCTCATCTTCCTTCTTCTTATTCTCATCTCGATAAATGCACTGCCAGGTTTGTGAACTGCCCGAGAGATAAATGGGTTTGATCATTCCAGATCAGAAAAGAGTAGAGGAGTCTTCTTCTCGAGCCCGTCGGTCCTGTGGCTCCTCCTATTCCTATTCCTATCCACCGTCCCAATGGAGATCTCCCTGTGGTTCATGCTGCAATCGCCCAGCCCCTCCTTCTTTCCCCCCTTCTTTTGTCATTCCTCCCCTCCCTCCTCTCCCTTCTTCTTCTTCTTCCTCCTCCCAATTCCGATCGACTCTCCCCCCTCTTCCTCCCGTTTTCTATGGTTGCAATGCGTGTGGAAAGTGATGATGTGTTGGAGGACGATAGTAAACATGTGAACGAGCACGGAATTGACCACTAGCCACAGGTGTGGCCTTATCAGAGTATGATCAAGAAGCGACCAAATAACCACAAATAGTTGTGGCTATGGCCGGAAGTGACGTCAGCAGGGGTAATTCGGCCCACGCTATCACATGGTTACTGATTCGAGTGGGTGGTTGTGGCAGAACAACAATGAAGAGCGCAAACTCTCTGAGATCGGGAGGGAACACATGTTGAATGCTCTCTTCTCTCCACTTATTCATAGCACAGTTCAAAAGAAGAGAAGACCTTCTGTGGTGCCCAATTCTGTTGATCGTGGTGTCCAAAATTCTCACCCTGTTTTGCTCTCCCCCCTCTCATCATCGCTCGCTCACTCTTTATCATTCTCATTTCTTGTCAATTAAACGAGCCCTCGAGTGCTACTTGACATTATCAGTGAACTCTCCTTGAATGCAGGAAACATTTAAAGAGAAAGATCCCATCTGCACTCCAGTTGTTTCTCCAGACTATTTTAGCTTCCGGATCTCACTGTTTTGTCCTGTGAATTGAGTCAGTTTATCAAGTAGCAAACAAGTTATGTGTTGAGTTGATCACTTCCTTCCCAGCCTCCCACTCCTGTGAATTCCCCATTCCTAAATATTGTTACCATTATATCTTGCCCCTCTTGTAGATGCTGTCGCACCCTTCGGTGTATGATAAATAAAATAATTAAAAATAAGTTGTGACGAAATGTCTCAACCTCGTCCCTCCCTTCGTCTTCTGCAGATGTATTTCCATAATGGCCCTCCGGCCGCCGAATCACCGTCTTTTTATTCCATCCTCTCCATGTTCGGTGGTGAGGAGAGTGTGTGGGCAGGTGAGAGAGAGCAGACGACGAGAGTGGTTCGAGAGAGTGTGTCAGTCAGAGAGAGGGCGTCCCTCCTCCCTCTCTCTCCAGTCGCCTCTTCCACTATCTCATTCGACCCTCTCAGACCATTTCTCTCCCTTCCCCCCTTCGACGACTCTGATCAGCCCAATCATCTCTTTTCTCCTTCTCTTCTACTCGATTGTTCCCCTTTCTCTCTCTCTCTGATCTCTCTCTCTCTGATCTCTCTCTCTCTCTGATCTCTCTCTCTCTCTGATCTCTCTCTCTAATTTTGATGAACCTCTCCCCTTCTCTCCATCATTGTTTTCATGTTGCAATCATCTGCAAACGTGACTACTGGTAGGATATTTTCTTGAAGTTCTTCCCTGTTTTTAGTATGAACTGTACCACTTTGTCCATTGTCTCTGTCAGATTCTTTGTGTGAGATGGATTCATTGTCTCTCTTGGAAGTGCCCTTATGGTATCTGTGCCCTTTTCACTTAGCTCCCCTCCTTCTTTTCTCTTTTCTCTTTCCGTTCCATCGTTCTCTTCATTTCATCTCTCATTCCGTTTCTCTATGATATCGATAGGCGAGATCAGAAGGGAGGCGACTTTCGCTTGTCGAAATGATTATTAATCCACCTATCTCGATCGATTATTTCTTTGACTGTACCGTAATCACTCCATAAACTCATACTAACGCTATCTAGACGTCGTAAACAATTAGATTCGCGTCTATTCTTATACTGCCCTTATCTAATCTAATTAGAATAATTGCAGTCTGTGCGGCTTGGATGTCTCAAGTGTGCGACAACTCCATGGAGGCTGCAGCAGCTGCAGCATCTCCGACAACTGCAGCACCGCCTGCAGCACTAGTGACGATGGACAAATGGGCGTCGGATGAGTCTCTCAAACAAGAAAAGATCTCCAAATGGCCTTCTAACGTTAGTTCCCCTTCTACTGTAATAATAACAACTACTGCCAGTTACAATAGTATGACTGCTGAATCAAGCCATGGAAAAGAAGTGATGGATCATCGTTTTTTTTGTCAAACGCATTTATACTCTCCTTCAGTAACAACAATTGTTCATACTAACTGATTTGAAAACATGAAGATAACAAAGTATTTCTTCTCACAATAACTGCCCTACAACGAGATTCCCGTAGTCGAAACTGTAGTTTCCATGCAGATGCTCTTGTTTTCCTCTATCGGGACGCTTTCCTCTCCTACTTGCACACACTCCTCGCATAATTGTGCGTCGTGAACGGCAGGAGAGGAGTGGGGTTCGTGTGTCCCCACCCCATTCCAGGAGCATGAATCATAGACAAGTAGGGAGAGAGAGAGAGAGAGAGAGAGAGAGAGAGAGGAAGAGATAGGAGCCGTCGCAGTTCTGCTCCTGGATCATCACAATTTGTGTTCTCCGGCTCGTTTGATTGACCGGCACATCCGATTATGAGGGAGGGAGGCAATCGACCAAATACGATTGGTTCCAGCAGCGATCTACGCCTTGCTCAGACGCGAAACGACAAGGGGAGGAGCTGGAGAGAGAGAGAGAGAGACGAAAGATAAGCCAGAGGGGCATCACACGTCTTCCCTGTACGCACATTGATAGGTGTGGGAGAGAGATCAGAGAGTCCATACTCTGTCTAAGAGTAATCATTCGCCGTCTAAGTGACTATAAATAGTGGGGGCATTTCCTCTTACTAATCATTCACTCCTTCACTCCTCTAATTGTTCTGATATCGTGCTTACTCATCCTTCGTTCCTCTCTTCACTTCTCTTCTCAGGAGTTCGTTCTCGTCCCTTCGTCAATCGAGATGCGTGCCGTTTCGCCCTGTGAGGATAAGATGCCCACCGCTGTCAGTTTTATCTCTTGATCTACTAGGGATTGTTCGGTATACGCAGTACGACCTTTTGGGCGAGAGTTTTATCGTACGGCAGGGCGAAGAGAGTAAGATGGAAAAGGACTGCCAGAGGGTATGAAAATGCCCAGCATCATTAAGATCTGCCCCAGAGTTCAAAGACCAATTAATATAGTTTCAGTTCGTCCGCGAGCGTCTCTCGCCGCGCACGAGGAGTCTCGAGAGCCTAACTGAGGTGAACAACACTGAAATTGGGCCGAAATCAAGCTGATATCGATCAAAACAAATCTGATTTCAATCTGAAATCAATGTGAAATTTATCAAAACAACCTGAAATCGATCAAAATCAATTCAAATTCAATCTCAAATCAATGAATTTGATTCCAGGTCAGTTGCGACGTGGAGAAGGAGAGTGAGGTCGAGGCAGCTGGCGTCGTCCTCAAGCTCGACAAGAACACCGCCGCCGCCAACGTCTCCAAGGTAATTTGCTAATTGCCTTGTTAAATTAAACTAATTAGCAGTAACTAATTAGTTGCTCTTTCAGAAGCTCTCTCCCCTTCGTAATGCCCACTTCGCCAATCGTCCCAAGCGCGCTCAGGGCTTCTCTAACCTCACAGTACTCGTAGAGGATGAGGAGGTACATTATTGATTTTTTGGTCCTACAGTATTCTTCCTTTCCTATTTCGTCACATGTCCCTCGCTTACCGTATATCCAAGCCCGGCGCGCATATGTTCCCATACAGCCATTTCAGCGTGGTTATTTGGATAATTTTATGGGGGAAAAGGAAAGTGCAAAGGCATGTGAGTTCTCCCAATGAGTGTGAGAATGCCCTCTTTCGCCGTCTCTCTCTCTCTCTCTCTCTCTCTCTCGGTCTCTCTTTTCGATCGAAAGGTCAGAGTGCGCGGTCTTCCGATTGAGGGGGTCAGCATGAGCTATTATCGCCGATTCTGAGAGAGCTGAGAGAGGAAATTGACAGTGATAAGGAGTTATCTGCAAGGCTGATCTCTCCATCGAATCCTACTCAGAATTGCCGATTGCTCACAGTTTTGCAATGGGAAAGAGAGAGAGAGAGAGAGAGAGAGAGAGAAAAGAAAAGCGCCGTGAGGAAAACGGCGTTTGACGAATCGTATGACTAATCACTGCTATTGGCGTCGTTTCGACTCGCGCGAATTTGTGTGACTAAGCAATGAGAAAGTGATCATGATTAGTGATAATGAGGGAGAGGGACTACCTAATTCGGTATTGGAGTTTGATTTGAACACATTTGTGACGAGGCAACTATTACGTATCCCCTGAAGCATGGAGATCAGGGATACGTAGTCCTCGCAAGCAGGCGGCCTTATCTGTGGGCACCGGCAGCGAATGGGGCAGCAGCATTACTTTGCTTTTTTACCTATCAAGATTAAGCGCTGATGCCCGTCACTCTGGACTCAAATGGGGTCAGCTATTCGTGGAATTGCGTACACCTTTCATTTATTCATTTCACTCTAATTATTGACTATTGAATTTACTATAATATCATATCATCAGAACGACACCGAGCCGGTTCGTAAGGAGTCAGTCGATCGTCTTTCTCTTCCCTCCAATGGCATGCAGAGATCTCTCTCGGCTGATCTTCATCCTAGAAAGGAGGAATGAGAACTCTCGTCAACACGACTACCGTACCCCCATAATAACCCCTTTCCCCGTTCCCCTACAGTAATCCAACTAAGTCTACCGTATCGAGTTTTTGTCAACATTCCCCGTGTGTTCCCCTATCAATATTCTACTAGTGTCCATGTAGAAAGCTAGAGAGTTTTCCTGGCTCTGTTGTGTAGTGTCCCATTGTCGTTTTCGTAGCCACATTATTCGGTCAACCCTACAGAAAGGACTTTTGAGTGAGAGATCGTGTAAAATTGAGAGGAGCTCTCTCACTTTTGCACACTCTCTCGCCGTGATCCTTCCTGTAGCTTTGGAATAATGTAAAGCCCTTTTGTGTGCTAGTTCGTCGCCTTTTTCTACTTGCAAGATTAGTAGAATCAAGAGTAGAAATTCAAAGGGGGGAAATAATCGATTACCCATAGGGTACCGTATCCCCTCCTCTCGTTCCCGCGCACAGTTTCGTGCAATAATAATTCCCTTTTCCCTCTCTTTCATCTCATAGCTTTACTTCTTCCCACCAAATACTTGTAGATCATCAATATACCATAATGGCGTTCTTGCCCGCTTGGTTCAACACAACAGCATCGTATATATTCGGCATTTTGGAAACCCCTTCTTATTTCTCTGAACTTTTTGTGTGTTTCTTGTCGCATTTGCCCCTCTCCTCGATAAAGAGACAAACTGTGTGCGTGAATCAGAAGTGAGATTGATTTCGACGACGGCGGTTAGAGATCACGGCGAATGGAGAGAGTGCGAGACGACGAGAGTGAATTGAGTTCGAAAAGCGAAAGAAGAGGAGTTAGGGTAGATCGAAGAGAGAAAACGAGATGAAAAGAAACAGCGCAAAAAAGCATTGCGCAATTCTGCCATAATCACACTGAGTCAGTGTGTTACTCGAACTGTTTCAATGTTGCAAGTATTCAGTGGTGCGAACGATGATGAATTTGGATGGGGGAACGTCTATTGTATACTGCTCTAGTCTCCCTTCTCTCCCCTCTCTTCCCAGTCTAAAACTTCTCTTCATCATCCGTTCAGCTGTCAGTTCGTCTCTCTGTTTGACTATCTCTTCTCGTTCACCGTTTCAACTTCTCTCTCTATCCTTTGTCTCTCTCTCTCTCCTTTGCCCCTTCACCCCTCTCTCTCTCCCGTTTTCCCATTCAGGAGGCGTTCACGTTCAGCAAACGGTCTATCTCTCTCTGTTTTCACTGGGTCTCTCTCTCTCTCTCCCGCGCAATCCCTGAATGGTGCCAAATATAGAGGGGTGATAGCGACGAAACCAGACCGTTCTCCAGAAATAGAATGGAGAGGCAGAAAGAAAGAATAGTGTCTCCTGATTCCAATCGACTGTTGTTCCCTTTCTCTCATTCTTGCAAGAGATCGAAGTGCTCCCACCACTCATTGTTTTACTCTCACTATTAGTGTCCACACGTGATTCTCCCATTCCTTCCGATTGTTCTCGAAATTTTTCACCCCCTCTGCCCATCCCCCCATTTACATATTCCGAACGAGCACATTCTTGGAATTCAATGGCAGTTGATACCCCCTACTTAAACCCACGCGAGCAATCATTGAACATGTCGGGAAATATATCGAAAATACCAAGAACCTCTGTTTTTAATAGGAATGGCATCGCAAGAAATAACTCTCATCGTTTCGCACACTCTCTCATTGGTCTAACCGACGATATAGTGTGCAGAAGGCATTTTATTCGAGGCCTTCGTTTGTAAGCGGTTTTTTTCTCCGGTTCTTAAACATAAAAGAAAGCGCGCTGGATACGGTAGCCTCTTTTTCCTTTGACAGAAACTTTCTCGCCTCTTTCAATCATCTATCACTGCACAGCTGGTCTCGTCTCTTTCGGCAACTTCTTCATTCAACAACCACTAGACGAAATTTCTTCAGTTTTCATCTGATCGGGGGCGTAGAATTCGCATATTTTCTCCCACTGTTTTCAGTTTTTCGTCTCTCTCTCTCGCTCTCTCTCTTTCACTTGCGTCACTCACATTCCCTCCCGTTCCTTTGTCTCCGCATTCCAAACGAACAAACGAACGACTTCTGAATTGAGTGAGTGCTATCAACCATCTGTTGAACATGATCGAGAGTTGAATCAAATCGACGAGTTCTCTGAATATTTTTTCTCGCCGCTCTTCCATTCTTCCCCCTCCCGAACGATCAATCAAACTCCGCCTCGGACTCAATCACTTCCTCTCTCTCTCTCTTTTCATCTCTCTCTCTCCGAGCGACTTGAGAAGTTTTCCAAGTCGGTTTTACCCTCTCGCATGATTGGTCATTTGATCAAACTAATCTCATCGACTGTCCTAATAGAGATTTTGACTGATCTCTCGAGTGTTTATCTTTTCCCATTGTTGAGATGTTTGAGCGTGTCGAGTAAGGGAGAAATCGAGGTTAGCATTCGACAATTGTTAAAGTTGAGGAGGGGAAGAGAGAAAGAGAGAGAGAGAGAGAGAGAGAGAGAGAGAGAGAGAGGAGCACTGCTTGATAGTGAGAGGGCGGTTCAACAGGGGCCGCTTATCCCATCTCTCGCTCTCTCATATCTCCCCATTCTCTCGTCGTCTCTCGTCGTCTGCTCTCTCCTCGTTCCTCCCACTCTCTTCTCCCTCTGTCTCTCTTCTGAAATCAGTGGGTGGAGTCACGCGTCCTTTGACGCCATTCACCACATTTTCCCTCCACGCAATACTTCTCAAAACGGAGAGTAACGAGAGAGAGAGAGAGAGAGAGAGAGAGCTGTGTCATTTTGAATCAGTTAGCCTTCCTGAACCTTCTTCTCCCTTTCATCCTTCACCTTTTCACAGTTGCTGATCGTCGCTGTTTACGAGCTTGCGCGTTCTCTCTCTCTCTCTCTCTCTCTCTCTCTCTCTCTTTTGCATGCTGATAGCTGGAGGTTTCACTACTTGCGCTCGCTCTCCAACTAAGGGTTAGGCTACTCCCCTTGCTCTTCAATCCATCCTATTTCATGCCGGTAGATTAGCCTTATGGAATGCTCGAGCGGGGGCAGAGAGAGAGAGAAAGAGAGAGAGAGAGAGAGAGAGAGAGAGAGATTTGTCGCCCCGATCGGATCGGATCAAGTTTGTGAACCTCGACTGTGCCATTCTCTCTGCTAATATTATCCGATCGCCGTTTCCGCCTTGTTGAATATCGAAAGTAATCTACCGATATTCAACAAGGCGTCCATCCCGTCCCCAAACTCCCTCGTATTTTTCAAATCCTCTTGCGCATCGGAAATAGATAACTTGTTATTATAATATTATAATTATTAATATTATTATTAATCTTCTTCCATTTGGATCGATGGATTCGCCCTTCGAACGTCCTCAGAATCCCTCTCCTCCTCCTTCTTCTCCCTCTTCTCCAATGGAAGAACACGCATTCGTCTTTCCCTCTGCCTCTCATTCTCTCACTCGACAGGTAAGATCCCGATCCTATCTGAAAACAACTGCGTCGTCGTATCTTCCAAGGGAGGGGTGATTGATCTCGAATTTCCTGAGAGAGAGAGAGATAGAGAGAGAGAGACGTCGCAGGTTCTAAACAAGCAGCTGTTTGATGGGGAGGAAGAAAAGAATGAGGGGGAGGGAGGGGAAAACACGCGCGTCGAACCAACCGATTTCTCCTCCTCGAGAAAGTGGAAAAACAGATTTAGCTGAAGTCATCTCACTTGATTCTGAGAAAAAAATCGATATTGAGTCAAGACACGAGAATAGGGCGGACATCGATGTTTGTTTATCGGTCCAAACAGATAACATGACTTGGACCGAATCGTAGACATCGATGTTCGACCACAACAGCGTTACATCGATCCTAACACGTCCTTACACTTATATTTAGCAGCGCAAGAAATGTAAGAAGAAGGAATAAAAATGTTTTCGATATTTCCATTATTGCAGCCATCGTTTTCTCTTTCTTCTGATGGGTACGAAACGGATTCTCAATTGGGCGACGATGTTCCTCTCTCACTCACGACCGCTTCTTCCATGGAATCACTCCCGACTGATGATGTGAGTACGATTATACTATTTAAATTATATTAATTATCTTAATTATATAAAAATAGTAATTACATATAAAAATAAAAAAAGTAGTATTTATTGTACTTATACTATTCAATTTTAATTATTTGTCGTACACCACAAGAGTGCGACAACATGTACATTAATGGGCCAGTAAGAATGATCTTAAAGTATTTTAGGAAGGGATCGGGAATGGAGTTATAGGGCAACCACGTGGGAGTTAGGAATACAGTAATCAATGGTTGTAAATGAGGAATTATATGTGCTACCGTACCTTGGGGGTTAATACCCGACCGGATCCGCTGTCTCTCCATTACTTTGGTCGTAAACTGGGGCCGATCACTCATAATGGGTTTACTACGGCAGTGAGATATGATAGCAATTATTGGTAGGATCAGGGTTGATCTCAGCTTCTCTCTCTCTCTCTCTCTCTCTCTCTCTCTCTCTCTCTTCTGTTCGTGTTTGCTTCATCACTTCGACCGCGTGATCTGTTGCGACATCACGGGATTGCAAGGAAGAAACAAGAGGAACAAGAAGAGAAAAGAGAGAGAGAAGGAATTGAGAGAGTTAGAGAAAGAGAGATTTGACCACGAGGAGATTGAGTACGTCACAACCTCCTTTTACTGTCTTGCGTTCGTCGAAATGACTGCTTCCTCTTTTACTACCCATATCAGTCGAAGAGAGAGAGAGAGAGAGAGAGTTTGTGTGACTGAGCAGGAAGACAAGATCATGTATGACTAGATGTTGTAGTGATAAGAAGGGATGGGAAAGAGAAACAAATTGGTCGTTGGAGAGAGGAGTGGAACAACTTGTAGGGTAGAGTTCACGGATGCAGATCTTACAATTGGACGTCGTAAAGGGAGAGAGAGAGAGAGAGAGAGAGAGAGAGAGAGGAAGAGAGAGAGAGAGACTGGGAGAGAGAGAGCGACAAGTTTCTTCTTCCTCGAGTTATCCTTCCTTTTTATCACCCCTCTCCATGCCCTTCCATTTGACTTGTCAGAGGATAGAACAGTAGTGGGGCTTGATGTTCGGAGGGTACAAAAGACCATGAAAGCGCACTTTTTCGTAGCTTGATTGGATACTAGCGTTTTGAAGAAGTTGGTTGACAAAGCTATAGTAGAGGTTACGACGACAATAGGATGGATACATAATTTTAAAAAAAAACAAAAAAAAACATTTATAATAATTTAAATATTAAACAAAAACAAATTACAGGCTTCTCCCTTCCTTCTCGCTGCTGTGAATTCGCGCTTCTTCGGTGGCAACACAGGAAAGGTTCGCGGATAATAATTAATTATAATAAGAAAATGATTATAATAATTTCAATATGCAGATATAATAATTAATGTGAACGACATTTTAATGGTTAATTTGAGGCTACTGCAGCAGGAATAATTAACAGTATGCATTGGAATTTCGTAAACTTAAAAAAAACGTTTTTTTTTCAGCACGCGGTGATGCTCAATCCAACTCTCAGTCGATATCTGATCACTAACCGAAATTGGATTGCGGCTATGGAAGACGAAGATGAAATAGACGGATCTGAGAAGAGAATGAGGATAGAATACGAAGTGGAGAGTGATGGTCAGTTATCATATAAATTAGTAGTATTTTTTATGACAGATTTTGCCGAAAATAAAGAGATAGCTGTCTAATATGTTTTTGTTACCGAAATCAATCGCCCTTAGCTTTGCGCAAACTGAATCATATAGAGTAGGCCATCAACCACGTCTTAAAACCCTTGCTTAGCGCCTCCAAAGCGACGCAGAGTAATAGAAATGCATACAATGGTAATCCTCGAGTGCTTTCTACAATATCTTTCATTATAGACGAGGAGCCGACTGACGAATCAACTTTCATCGGAAATTCACGAGACGAGGATAAACACAACCAGAAATCGGACGACGATGATCTCTATGAGTTCTGACGTAGTGCCCTCCGATTGAATTGTGTGTACATTTCAAGTGCGCAAAGTGCACATTCAAATTCCCGCAAGCCCCCCCTCCCTCCGAGATACTCATTTGCGGGAGTTCAAAGTTAAACTTTGCACTCGTGAAATTTGCGCGGCATAAGATAATAGACCCAAGTATGCACAAATCGATTAACATCATTTATACCTTCTGACTCCACGTGTCTCCAAGTTCTGGAAGATCAATTCAACGGTTTCCCCCACTCTGTCTAGGTTTTTCTTCACTGTGTTTCTCATTCTCATTTCCTGTAGAAAATTTGGCTGTTATTTCATTTCCCCCGATGACACGCTATTTTCCATTTCCCTGTTAGAAAATGTCCCATTCTCGGTGAAATCATCCTTGATTTCTGCTCCTCAACCATTTCTCGATTCTTCTTCCATAATACTAGGCGGCTTCACTGACACGGTAGATTCCCACAATTCCCCTCAGACGATCTCGTTTTCATTCGTTTCCGAGTACTTTTCCCTCACTGACTCCGCAATTCTGAACCCGCTCCGGTTTCAATTCACCTTTTCACCACTTGTACGTATTGCTGTTCTCTGACAAAGGTTATTTTTTTCGTATATTTCGAATTTCAATCATGAAATACAGTGCGAGTATGAGTACGTAGTAATAACAAAGATAATAATAATATTATTATTATTCATCAGTATCGCTTTAGGGGCGCTGATTCAGGTCTTGTTTTCCATTCGTCGCAAATGTTCTGAACAAATCTGTTATCTTTATTTCGAATAATGATGAAATACAGTATGAGTGTGTACAATGTTTGTAGTGGGGTTGCGAGTGTGAGAGAGTTCCAGTTCGCATGTCTATTCTCGTGCGGATGGCGCAGTTAAAAGTAGACAAGATGTTTGAGGTATCTCTTACTGTCGAAAGTGAGCAGAAGAGAGAGAGAGAGAGAGAGAGAGAGAGAGAAAGAGAGAGAGAGAGAGAGAGAGAGAAAGAGAGAGAGAGAGAGAGAGAGAGAGAGAGAGAGAAAGAGAGCAACTGAGAAATGATGGCAAGCAATGAGCGAGACAACAAAGAAAGCGTGAGAGCAGATGGACAGTTAGGAAAGAAGCGAAACTTCAGGAGAATTCAATAACCGCGAGTCAAACTTAGCACGAGAAGCACCCGTGTCGATTGAAGTATTGAATTTGACTGCGTTTCAGTTGCTCGTGCTCGATCTGCAATTAAATCATTCATAATTATAATTATTTTTATTTTTTGACAATTTTATATATATAATGCATTAATCAGTCTAAATGGCGAAATCAATTAATCAGTTTGTAAAACCAAAATAGAATTACTGGTATTTCAAGAGATAAGCGCTTACTAATTATGCCTCTAAAACCTGATGTAGACATCATTAATTGAACCTTCATGCAATAATTATGAAAAAAATTGGCAAAAACGGAACGCACCTTGTTAGATTCCTCAGTGATTTTCTTGATATTCGCTCGGATGATCAGCATGAGACCCTCTTTTGTCTGTTCTTCCTCATTGAAGAAACATTCAGAAGAGAGATCGGTGAACTCTTCGATCTGAAAAGAAATTATGATAATATTGCAGAAAAAAATTGTTTTCGAAAGAAACACTTCCTTGTTTAATATATTACTAAAGTAAGGCCTAATAAAATTGGTTCTTTCAAAAAAATGGTACGGATTTTAGCTGGGTGACAGTTATTATCACCAAAAAGTCGGTACTCACAACTGGCAATTTCTGGACACTCAATACGTCGACGACCATTTTCTTCTCTACGTCCGCTACCGATTTGTCCGTCTGAAATATCTGAGATTATCTGATAAGCTCGTTATATGATGGTACTTGAAAACCAAAAAGACGACCTACATGCAGTTATGTCGAAACATAACGAAAAGTCGTGGTTTCAAAGGGGTGAAACAGCTAAATATAATAAACGCTGCCGGCCTTCATGCGATTCACAAGACAAGATCACAGCAATGGAGACTTCTTTTGGTAACCTAGTTAAATTATCACCCTAAACACGCTGATAAATTCGAATGAATGTGCAATGAAACATCATAAACGCGCGATAGTTCGTGCAAGTGATGGGATCGACACTCGGCTCACGAGGATCGAGTGGTGCGAGCAATGGAAATGCACTTTTTTGTGCGCAGCTCTCATGCACTTTTATCGTCTAGGGAACTCTTCCTTGCTGCAATCCCTCACTTTCTCTCATCGCACAAGGGGCGAAAAGAGAGAGAGAGAGAGAGAGAGAGAGAGAGAGGAGACGGGAGAGACCGTCTCCGCAGGACTTTCACTTTCAATTATTACGAAACACTCACACGTGTCGTCTTTGCTGTGTTTGGTTGTTGCGAATCGGTTGACGACGCCATTTAGACGAAATCTATAGAAGAAGGAGGAGAAATTGGAGGGTTCTTTGGGCAGGCAGAAAAGGACCGAGAGGTTTGGATTGAATATTTATCGAGACGACCGGAAAGAGCAGCTAATTAGAGATGCAGGAAAGGAAAGAAAGAGATGGAGGGAATCGGCAACTCTGATCGATTTTGTTAGACGAAAGATTGGGAGAGAAGACAGTTCCAAATGATGAAGAATGAAGATGTTTTGACTGACGTCAAGCACAGTGACAATGTCCAAATTCTTCAGAAATGTTGTTGAAATGTGCAAATCATAATTTGAACGTTGCTCTAATCTTCGAATTCTTCAGATTTGCAATGTTGTAGGAATTTTCAAATGAAAACTTGAACATTGATAACATGTTCAAATTCTTCCGAAATTTATTGTAGATGATCAGAAAGAGATATAGTTTGAATACCTACAGTTGTTGTGTTATTGGTAGGCGACAAGTTTGCTACGGACCACCGCTGTTACCACATCCTCCAACATCTCAAGGTGATTCGAACAAACTTCTCCGTTACCAATCTCCCTCCTTCCCTTTTGAAGATTCACAGCGGGTTGTCGTGGCCTCTCACTCGATTCTCTCCTCCTTTCACAAACAGGACGACTTTCAAGCCTAATCTGCTTAAACCCCAGCCGTTAGAAACCATCCTTGGATATCGTTGATCTCCTCGAAAGACCTACAATATCTGAGAATACATTCTAATGGGAGAATTATATGTGTGTGTTCCCAGGCTCCACGTATTCTCTGCCTAGCGATAGTGCTTCACTTTTTTTTTCTGTTGAGAATTCTGTTTTATTTCATTCCCCGCTGATGATACAATATTATTACTGTTCCATTTGGATATTGCCCTATTCTAGGTGAATGTATCCTTGATTTTTGCTTCTCACCTCTCTGAATTTTCTTAGTTCTTGGTTTCCCTCCACTGCTGTTCTATATCTCATCTCTAGATCATGAATATCTGCATTCTAACGAGATATGTCCCATGACTAAACGAAACTGTGAATTATCACTCCCAGCTATGGAATAACAGCTAACGGTTTTCCCACACTGCCTGAGTAGCAACATTTTTACCATTCTCAAATCCCTATAAAAATTCCGTTTTGAACAATTATGGATATCAACCCCTCGCTTTTCTAAATCTTTTCTAGATCGCATCGCTCGGTAGTGTGAATCTGCGACAGGATCAGTAACAAATGTCTCTCTTCGCTTCTTTTCTCTTCATTACGCGTGCCGCTCGATTAATCACGCCAGTTTAACGAAAGCCGGCGTGAAATGAGAGAGAAGCCATCAATTATCCGGAACCTTTCGAGGACGACTCGCCTGTTTCTCTCTCTCTCTCCCTTTCTCTCTCTCTCTCTCTCTCTCTCTCTTTCCCTCCGGCTCAATCAATCACACCAGACACCTTCATTTCACACTTTTTGCGCATTCGAGGACATCTGCTTCTTTGATTGACTCTATTGAACCTTTGTTCTACCGTCTTGTTACAGTAACTATAACTGCCTGACTACAGTAACCCGACAGTCCTTGAGTACAGTGATCCCCATTTTTCTTTTTTTTAAATTTTTTTTCTTATTTTTCCTAACCACAATAACCACTCAGTTCCTGACAACCATTAAGTACTTGATCACAGTACGTTCTCACTGCTTCACTATAGTAATCTCTCCACAGTAATCACAGTAAAGTCTCAGTGCTTGCCTACAGTACCCCTCATTCCTGGCTGCAGTGGAATTTCACTGTCTAACAACAGTAACCTCTAAAAGTATCAACAATAACTTCGCTGACCTACTAAAATAACATTTGAATACTTGCCTACAGTACTCTTTTTTGAGCCTGACTGCAGTAGTTTCTCAATGTCTGGCTACCGTGCCCGACTACAGTAACCCCTCCCTTCCTCACTATAGTAACCTCTCTCTCTCTCTCCCTCATCTGCCCATTTTGTCCTTCCTGGTCCTAGTCATTTTTCTGCCCTGCACCGCTCATATTTCCACTCGTGTCTTCCTCGGCTCATTGAGCACTCCAAAGTGCCCCCAACGATGGACTGGACTCTCTCTCTCTCTTACGAATTGGCACCGATCCCTTACCTTCCCAACCCATTTTGTCATCCGAGTTTCTAGTAGGGATGCCCGTTAAGTACCCTCAGACAGTCACTTTTTCTTTGTCTTTCTTTACCAAATCAGCCATAGTACCGATCTCTCGCCCAAGAGCCCGTAATACGAATACCGAGTTAGCGTCCCTAGTATCTACTACCGATTGCAAGTCTATAGTGCTGGTCGGATCTCAGTTATCTCCCCATATTTTACCCAAATGAACCCCTCTGAGCTTGTTCCGGAAATGGAGAATATACTAGTAATAACGTGCTCCAGAAGCCTGCACAGAAGAAATACCTAGAGCTCGACTAAATAAGCCTTACGGTTCCCCGGTAACGGAAAATCGTTTGATCCCGGCTGCAGTTTTATCTTATCCTTTGATGTGTTCTAGCCTGGAACTGCCATTTCGCAGAGCAACTCTCGTCTCTCCATGGTTCTCATTCATAATCTCGGTCTTCTCTCAGTTATTATCCATTCTTGAGTTACGGTCTGACCCTCTCATTTCTGCATTCTCTCTCGCGCTGTCTGATCACTAAGAGATCATGCAGAAGGAGGAGAGTGTGATCATTACTCCCATTCTTTATTAGCCGGTCGCGGTCCTCTCTCATTCTTGATATTCGATACTCGCCAATCTCGTCGCGGTTTCCTTTGGTCGTCGCTACGAGGAGCAATTAGTCATGGGGAGGACAGAGAGAGACGAGAGTGGGGAAATGGAGAGAGACAGACAGCGACTCCCGAGACATTGAGCAACACCTGGTGAATGAAAGCAACGAGAGACGTGGGCCGATCCATCTTTTTAACGGGAAGAGAGAGAGAGAGAGAGAGAGAGAGAGAGAGAGACTCGCGACATCCATTCATAGACCGCATCTCTCAATGCAACTGACCCGAATCAGGTGAAAGTTGCTTCAATTGGCTTAGCCTCTCGAGATTAGGAACTCTTCTCTCTCTCGCCTCTCTCTCTCTCTTCATCTCTCTCTCTCTGTTCCTTAGTTACTTGCCTCAGGGGAATCGACTGAATGCAAAGTCGCCTGGAGACCTCCTGATGGCCTATCATAGCAAGCATCTATCAAGAGCCAATGCGCTTCCGGAAAAGGCAAACGAGAAGTCTCACGAGACTCATTTACTCCTTCATCTCTTTCTCTTACTCTCTCTCTCTCTCTCTCTCTCTCTCTCTCTTTTCTATCTTCCACTCCCTCACAGTCGTGATGAGAGAGAAAGGCGAGATATTGTTCGAATGCGTCATATTTTAAAGTTTTTGTTATATTTCAAACCATAATTCATTTGCGATTGCGATAGAAATTGCAACCTTATTATATGTGCGCAATCTGTATTGGATAATCCTCTATCGAATGGTAATTTGTCAACTAGTCTGACATCCTCGATTATACTGAGATTTATTGGTGTGAGAGTATCCCGATATCTCTCTGCCAAATCAGAGTGCTTTTGTCTTCAGAATTCGCGCGCTCTCTCTCTCTCTCAGCACGACTCTTCCATTGTCCCGTCAAATATCGTGATTTTGCTTCTCCGCTTTTTCATGAAGATGAGATGGGGTGATCTATTATGAGCCAGATGCCGATCAAAACTTTTGCGTATTTTCATGAAGCAGCTAGCTTATCTACTTCTTTTCTATAGAAAGTTCAATCACATCCCTACCAAGCTATTTACTATTTTTGTTTTCTCTTATTCTCATATTTAGCTGTTGCTTCGATATTTGTATCTATTCAAGAGGTTATTAGACTAGACGTATACCCAATATACCCAATATTTGGCTATTGCTTCGTCCCACAACATCTTTCCACACTCTTCCCGTCGCCGACTGATTTATGATCCCATTCAACAGACTGTCCCGTTGTTCTTTCCGTTGTTCTCTCTCTCTCTCTCCTCCCTTGATGGATTGACTATCGTGAACGAGAGTACGACTCTATTCCTCTTCTTTCTCCCTCTTAGCACATCCCTCTCCATTGTAGCTTCTCCAGAGTATCGCCGTTCGTTGTTCTCTCTCTCTCTCTCTCTCTCTCTCTCTC
The DNA here is from genome assembly GCA_036245785.1 of Pristionchus fissidentatus. Classification (NCBI taxonomy): domain Eukaryota; kingdom Metazoa; phylum Nematoda; class Chromadorea; order Rhabditida; family Neodiplogasteridae; genus Pristionchus; species Pristionchus fissidentatus. Next base: position 6,229,204 of record BTSY01000007.1, read on the forward strand.
TTTCTCTCTCTCTCCATATGCAGTTGCCACCCTTTGTCTAATGAGTCCAGATGAGAACAGTGAACTTCTCTTCTCTTCTCTCAATCAATCCCATATGCTCCCTATCGGCTCTCTTGTCTGACCAGAAAGAGTGGGAGATTAATGATCTCTTTATTCCGCCATTCCGCCAAACTGTAATAGTGATAGAACTCATCTTTCATTCATTAGTCATTCCGTCAGTAGCATATACAAGAATTATTACTGTCCGTCGACGTCGTCGGATCGGTGGTTTTTGCTTCTGCTTCAAGGGTATCGAAACTGTTTACTCCAAACTACTAGGGCATCTGATTAGTCAGGTTCCTCTTTTTCCATTCTTGTTTAAGGCATGTGCCTCTCTCTCAGATGACCGGAAGGGGACCGAACCGTTCCAAACTCTTCTCTCTTCCCCCCGAGACTCGACTATTTTCCTCTCCTCCTCTCACCTATTTGTGCTCATGCTCATCATATTCCACTATGCCTTTCTTCTCTGCTCCGTTCCTGTATTTGTCCTCTCTCCTTCCGCTGAACCCGAGAGAGAGAGAGAGAGAGAGAGAGATGAGGTAACGGATGTGCCCATCAGCTCGTCCCTCTGACCAGTCACTTCTCCTCTTCTAATCAGTCCTTCCATTCTCCTCTCTTCCGTTTCTTTGTTGCTCTCTTCACTTTCACCCTCTAGAATACACTGCTTTCCACAACAAATCTCTTCTTTTTGCCTACGAGATCCATGGTGGTCCGCCAAGTCAAACGACCTCCCTGTTCAGCTAGCCACCGTTTTATTCAATTTATTTTATCTCATTAACACTTTTCAATTATGTACTGTGACATATCGCATGCACAACGGGTATTGAACTGTGCTGTAAGCAAAGTTAAACAAGTAGCTCAAAGCAAGCAAGAAATAATATATTTAAATGTTTGATGAAAGATGTTCTCCCATTCTTTCTTGGAGGGAAGAACAAGAGTTTCTTCTTCCTTTTCTTCTCGTTATCCTCTTTTTTTCTTCTTCCTCCTCTCGTTTAGTGTCCGCCGCTCCTTTTTTCAACACACACAACCACAGTTTCCAAACTTCTAAACATTCGCTGCAAGAGAGAGAGAGAGTTCATTTGTCTCTTCTGGAATAGTGAGAAGTGCAGGCAAAAAAGAGCTCCGCGGGTCACTTCACAAGACAAAAGAGCGTGGGATAGACAAGAAAAGTCCCAAATCTCGACGTCGTTCGCTTCTCACTTCCAATTTTTCCTCCACTCGACTTCTGCGTTTGCGTGAGAGTACACAAATTGGAGAGAATCAACATGTTTCTGAGTAAAGCATATTCATTGCCCAGTAGGCTTAAATCTTTACCGTCTTGCAACGAATTGTAGAGAGTGCATTCACAAAGAAAACACTCTAATATGCATACGTCCAGAGCAAGAATTCGAAACTCCGATGCTAGAGGGAGTACAAATATGACAGATATCTTTCTCTCAAATTAGAGTTATTTCTTTTTGGGCGTCGTCCAGTATAGTCGTACTCTCCTCATTCGGCCCCTTTCCTCATGATATCCGATACCCCTCATTTCAAATGCCCCCCGTAGACCTCTGCCTACTATCATATTTAACTTGTTCGCTGTACGAAACATTCGAGAGGTATCATTTTCATTGCTTATCCTGTTATTATATTGAACTGCTAGGACAATGCACGCATATTTGCTAGGAAAAACTTTTCCAAGATTTCATTTCTAAGAAACCGTTTTATCAACGTCCTCGTTCCACGCGCTCTCTCACACCGAAGCACTGCGCTCACCGAAACGAGTAAGTGTGTAGAATGAAGGGTTTTCAAAAATATTTTCTTAAAGAAACGAAACCTTTATAGAACCGCTTTCCCAGAAACTTTGATCTCTGTGTACGACAATGATGATTTCTCCGTTCTCGCAGTTCATCTGTCTAATCACTGCATTCAATCTGCCTCTCGTAAAAAGCCTCAATCTCTCTTCAATCTCTCCCTCCGGGGCGGTTGCTTCTCTCCTTTCACTGATCTACCTTTACTCTTCCCTTTGTCGGCACTAACTCTTTCCTTAAACTGGTCGACTTTGTGTCTTTCTACCTGCTCTCTCAATCCGTCCTCTCATTTACCTTCCTGAGCTTCTTCTTCCTGACCAAGACTCTCTCTAATTCCCGCACTCTCTCGCTCTCTCTAACTGACGAGAGAGTGTGGTGAGTGAAGAGAGTCTGTTGGAGACAGTCCACTTCACACAAGTGTCTCCCTGTCGGCTTTCTCCTCTTCTGCCACCAACAATCAACAGATGATAAGAGATTCCCCCAGGTCGAGAGACTCTTTTCTGAGGACACTTATCTCTCTCTCTCTCTCTCTCTCTCTCTCTCTCTCTCGGGGGAAAGGCACGGCCCGTTCAGGAAAGGCCGTATAACGTTTCCTGTCCACCTGCCCGTCGCTCCCGCTCTAAATCGCCCCCTGCGATCCACTCTTTTTGCAGCCAATGACGACCAGTCGTTTTCTTACTGGAGTAGGACAGAGATAGAACATAGAGAGAAAAGCACCTGTCGACTCACTGCAAATTGTGAGGTGTTACTGTGCAACGCCAGCTGGCGAAATGGTTCATGATCCAGAGAGAGACTTGAGGGAATTATTGATACGGTGCCTTCAGAAGAACAACAGATGAGTGAGTGATCGACCCACTGTTTGGGGCATTACGACGTTGCGCAAGGGATAGAGAAAGAGAGAGAGAGAGAGATCCCGGGGGCCGATTCCCACCTTTTTTTCTGGCACAACTGCGCCTCCCCCACAATCCCATTGAATGGGGCGTCGGCGGCGGTGCTTATGAAGCCGAGAGTTCCCATTGTTTTGTCCGCACCTTCGCTCTCTCTCTCTCTCTCTCTCTCTCTCTCTCTCTCTCCTTTCCCACAGGGCGAAATGACCGATCGAGAGAGAGAGACAGTCACTCGGACAGGATCATACTAATTATATTGCTCATCATCTCTCTCTTCGTCCTGAGTGACTTTCTCTCTCTCTCTCCCATTCCCTTTCTGTTCCTCCTCGCCCTTTCTCGATGTGTGTCAAGTCCATCTGCCCAAAAACACCTCTCCCCTCTCTCTCTAAGTTGCGATTGACTCACTTTCCTGCTTGATCCTATTGTGAATCTATGTTCACTTCCTACAGAACTTTGCACTATTCCACAAAGAGTGCGAACTTCTCTAGATTACTCATCTCTCTAAGATAGCTGGCGAGATAGTGTTTGAATTTAAGACACCAGCGAGTTAACTCTCTTACATATACGATCATTTGGGAATATATAGAGGAGCACGTTAAAGAACTCTGCACTATTCTGCTCTATTTTACTTGTACTTGAGTCATCAGATTGTTCCCTCATCTTCTTCCTTCTCCTCTTCATCATCTGATCTAATCGCCCTCCTCAGTCACTCATCGCTACTCATTCGAAATATAGGAGGCCATTGGAATCTTTGAGCTCTCTCTCTCTCCCTCTCTCTCTCTCTCTCTCTCTCTCTCGCTCTCTCTCGTCATTAGAGAAGAAATCGGCGCAGATCTGCCCCTCCGATTTGGGTTGTCGCCAAGGGGAAAGAGAAGAGAGAGAGAGATCTATTTGAATATGGACGTTTATCATGGGCGCTGAGCTGCATTGCAAACTTCTCGTTTCGCGTTCGCATTCCTTCATCACAATTCAACACAAAATATTATGATTGTATTTTTGGACCTCACGATCTCAGTTTTTTTCCTGACGAGAATGTGAATTTGCTGCACTAAAATCAGTCCTATCATTGTGAACAACATATTCGTTAGATGAGAAACTAGTAGACCTCCCATCGGCCACTTTTCTCTCTCTCCTCTAGATCTTCTTTCTCACCTTCGGTCCTCGTTCTAACTCGTAATTACGCACACATACAGACCCTTCCCTCGATCTTTTCACAGTCTCTCTCTCTCTTTCTCTCTCTCTCTCTCTCACTTCTTTCTCACTCACTTTTCCACACGCATCTCATCACTCAACCGAGAGCCTGTACAACAGAGACCATGAATTACCGCGGTAGACCACCCTATATTTCATCCCTCCCCCACTTTCGATCCAGAGAGAGCCTGACCCGCATCAAACTGCCTGCCCGATTTCAGTTGTTCTCCCTCTCTCTCTCTCTCACTCTCAAATAATCGAAGTCATTCTTTCCGTTCGATCGTTCTCTCTCCTCTCATTCTCTCTAATTCGCTTGTAACCTTCAGGAGGATAATTGGCAGTCGCTCTGTCTACACTCTCTCTCTCTCTCTGTGGTAGGCACCACGGTTTGAAGTGGAGCCACCGATTTTAGTCTTTTTCCATTCCATTATTAACAATGATAACTAGATCCGAATTTGCCTAAGCAATGACTCCCTCAAAAGTTAGCGAATAAAAAAGCGATGTATTTACTTTTTTCCTTTTATTAGTACCGATTGATAGGAGGATGTTGGTTGATCACCTCACAACATCCTCTCTCTCATCATAGAGCGACCGTTCGTTCCCGTGTTGAATCACTCGATTGACTTCTGTCTCTCTCCTCTTTCTTCGTCATTTTCTCTCATCTCGCCGCATTGCATGCAGAAGCAAGGACATTTTCATCCACTGCTACTGGGGATGCCGAATCGGTATTTACTATGCCCTCTGGCAGTTCGTTTTCCTCTGACTTTCTTTGCATCATCAGCCGAAACACCGATTCCTCGTCCGAAAGGACGTATTACGAATACCAAACTTGCACCCTTATCAACCATCACAATGTTCTCCCCAACAAATGCTACACTCAGAGAAAGATTACTTCCTAGCATGCATGGAGTAATTAATTACTTTTGCACAAATGTGTGTTAACTGTAGTTGATGTAATCAATCACTTCGATCGGTAATCTAGCGTGTTTCCATTGAAGTAAGAAGTTACTTCAAGGTTCATGCATTTCATTTTTTTCTCTGAATGTAGGTTGAAGTGTACGGTAGAGTTGTCTTTTTCGGAATGCAACACCTGGACAATAGTTTGAAGTATTTCCTTTCAATTCTCGCCCGGAAGCTAAAATTGCACGCCTCTTTCTTTCACCATCACCTCCTTCTTCTTCTCGTCCGCTTCATTCCATTCACGGGAACATCGTCCATCTGAGTGTCCGGTCTCTCTCTCTCTCTCTCTCTCTCTCTCTCTCTCTCCCTCTCCTATTGTCTCCCAATGTGTCTTCCCCCTTCTTCTTCTCTTCGCACCTTTGCCACTGGAAACACGAGACTGTTCCGGTAGTCCTCACAGAGGTGCCAAATACTTCCTGAGAGAGAGAGACCGCCGACGCCCCCTTATCACGCAATTGTGCAAGCTACTCGAGTCTCTCTCTCTCTATCTCTCTCTTCTGTATGACAACTCAAGACGGATCGGTGTGGGAAGGACGAGGGCACGTCTTTTATTGCTGAGACTCGTGGATAATCCTCGCTAACAACCGTCTCATCCTCCATTACTCACATTATTGTGATACCCCAGTGATAGAATGGACCATCTCACCTAGTTAACACTCCTTCTGAGCAGTCTAATTGACAGGAAGAAATGAGTGAGGGAGAGAGAGAAACTGTGCTTCTACCAGTCTCTCTCTCACTTCACAGTCTTTCTCCCCCCTTTGACCGAGATCGCGCCTCATTTCTACTAGTAAATTGCACAGATCCGTGCTCTCTGTAGCTCACTTTGCTCTCGCTTTTCTAAGAGAGAGAGAGGGAGAGAGAGAGAGAGAAGCTTGAACAATCTACTGAGGTTGCCCCCTTCTCCTGTCCGATTAGCCGTAATTCACCGGCCGGTTCCAAGTTCTCTCTGTCCCTCCTTCTCCTCCTCCTTTCACTACAATCTCCCATTACCTAATCTGTATCGATCACTCAACATTATCTCTCTCTATCTCTCTCTTCTTATTATCTCTATCTTATCCGTTTGTTTGTCCCTTCAATGGGAGTGGACTCTGCCGCTTGTTCTATCACTCACGGGGATATCACTGATCTCTCTCTCTCTCTCTCTCTCTCTCTCTCTCTCTCTCTCTCTCTCTTCATCTCCATTCGCTTTCTCTTCCGCCCTCTTCTCAGCTGATCCCTCCCCACTCTTTAGGTGTCGCCGATATCCATTCTTGTACTCTAAACAACGCCTCCATTGATCGATGTCTAAACTCAGCCAGTGGGTATATCTCCCCTCTTCACCTCTCCCCCATAGAGATCGCCCCAAGTTGAGACAACGATCAGTCACTCATCCCCTCTCGTTGGTCTTCTATCAATCATGTTTCATACCTATTATCGGGTAGCCTCGACTCGTCTCTCTCTCTCTCTCTCTCTCTCTCTCTCCTATCTCAGTCCGATCAGCTGTAGAGTGTGGTTCGACAAGGTCGCACAGAGGTTAACACGCCTGTCGAGAGTCTCTCTCTTCTCCTTCCACCCATTTGACGTTTGAATATGTCCATCTCTATCTCAAAGACGACCGCTCGCTTCTCCGTTCATCACCTGTTGTAAGCGCATCTCCCTCTGCATTCTCTCCATTTCCCACACTCTCTCACCCCAATCAACCCCCTCATAATTTGCATGTGTGTGTGTGCACTCTCTCAGTTATGGCCTGGCGGCAGACGCTTTTCTGCCTCACCTTTGCTTGACCCGAGAGAGAGAGAGAGAGAGAGAGAGAGAGACGCTCTCGGTTTCACCTCCATCCGAAGTTCCAAGCGAGAGTTTATCCCATTGACCACACCTCCTCTTCTTCTCTTTCATCCCTTGCACCAACAGCTCTCACGGATTACCCGAGCCAAGAAAAACTCTTGGACCCTTGGGGCTGGTCACTCTGTTGGTTTTGTGGGGCGATAATTGGGGCTCGAACGACTACCACTTTTTCTCAGAACCATACGATGTTATTAGCAGTAAGATCGCACGCCGACTTGTTTCGGTGCACTTTTTGGCTGCGCGAGTCCAGATAATAGGAGGGACTACTCGGCAATACTCTGAGAGAGAGAGAGAGAGAGACAGAGAGAGGACAGTATGCAATCACACTCGCATGTTTCTTCTTCCTCCTCCTTATTTCTTCTCATCCGTGTAAGGTGAAGTCGAAATGACCAACTGGTTCATGGAGATTGCAATGGCTGAGTGCATTGCATTGCTTCACCTCCCCGATCGGTTATGAACTCTCTCTCTCTCTCTCTCTCTCTCTCCCTTACTATCTGCTAATGAGCCGTCGCCCCGCCCCTTCCTCTGTATGCGGGTGGATCCGAGAGAGAGAGACACTCCCCCTTCGAGAGAGAGAGACAACCGACCGCTCTCTCCGCCCTCTTGATCCTCGATTGAGTCCCAGGGAGAGAGAGAGTAAGAGAATCTCTCTCCGTTCGTCACCTTTTGCTTTTCTCGTCGTTTCTTCAATGTTCAAACACTCCTTGGATGGTACTCACAATGCGCGCTCCTCCTATTGTTCTCCTTTCTTCGCACCAATCTCAGAAGACGCCGATCATCTGGCTTTCGCGCCCTTGCCTTTCCATGCCACTTCTCTCTCTCTCTCTCTCTCTCTCTCCCTGATCTACCGCAGACTGACCTCGACCATTGTTGTCGTATGGCAGGCAATGAATGATAGGCGTGGTGTCACAGTACTCTTCAAGTATTCCATGTCATCTCAGTTGCTCATCTTCCTCTCAGCCTCTTTTTTCCTCTTTTTCTTTCTAACCCGAGATGAGAGAGAGGCCGAAACGGGCCCACCTCTCTCTCTCTCACCTGGTCATTTCCCGTGATACTTGACAAGTGTTTTTGCTGGTATCCATGCTTCCCCTTCCTCAAGCTTCTTGTAAATGAGCAAACTTCATGACATACCATACTCCTTCAATCGAATATCACTCCTACCGTACTCATATTTCCCACTCTAAACCTCCAGAAAGGACTGAAGCGTGAGAACGTGTGTAAGAAATATGGGTGTTTTCCGTGGCCGTGTCCGGAGGGTTCCGTCTTTCCTCTCTTAATATGGCTATCACTCTCTCGTTCGCGTTTATCTTTGATCAATCACCCTTTTTTTTGTGTGTTTTCTCTCCTTGTAACGTGCCATACCAGTTAATTTCGGTTCTTCTCGTGTAACATTCCGATATCTTTGGCCTCCGCCACCTCATTTGAAACTCGGAGAGTCCACCCCCTCCCCATATTTCCTTTATACCTTGTCATATTTCGAATCCTGATACGCTTCGGGCTGGGATACTTTAATATTATTTATTAATCTTATTTTATTTAAAGATCGATCGAAGGGACGCAATAGAGGGAGTAGTAGCGTCGTCCCATAAAAGAGACTCCGAACAATGAGGAGTCGACCAAATCGTCGGGACCGACCGGCATCTCTACTCATTCTTCTCTCCCTTCTCATCCATGGTTGGTTGGAATTTATCATGATAATCAGGAAATGTATAATTTTACAGTGAATTAGGATAAATTGTGAGTGATTGGTGCAATTTCACAATAGGGGGCGGTTATTTCTTATATTTTTCATTGTCTCTCCATCTGATCTCAAGTGTCTCTTCTCCTTGTCTCAATGTGTTCCCTGCCATTTCATCCTCCCATCAGGGCGAGATTTGCCCTGAGGCGGAACGTTCTCTCTCTCTCTCGATCCCCTCTAGAGTTGCCAAAATATGTTTGTATTCGGCTCTCCTCTGATCGCGTGCTCTCTCGTCGCTCTGATCTGTCTGCGCTCTCCTCTGTTCTCACACTCTCTCCCACACGCAACGTGCCAGCTCCGGCGAATACACAATACCAGCACGCGAGTAGATGAGGGATAAGTGACCGTTCAGAGGGGAGAAGAGGGAAGAGAGAGAGAGAGAGAGAGAGAGAGAGAGATGAGATGTGTCAAGACATCTTCGATCCACTATGGATAAGGTACACAAAACAACACTCGCGCGCCGGCTTTTGGATGTGCGATAAATGCAAATAGGGAAGAAGGAGAGAGAGAAGGAATCTCCGGCTGGTCCATTAGCATACTCTCGATCTACCATAGAGATTTCCTCGTAGTACCGGTACTCTTCCATCTCTCTCTCTCTCTCTCTCTCTCTCTCTTCTTTACACCGAGAGACACACTCACTGACTGTTTTGCTAATGAAGTCAGGCTCGACTATAGTAATCCATGGTGGTAGGTTGTGATCTGGATTCATTAGTGAATCTCCTCCTCTTCGTGGGCGGTCGAGCGTGAATCTTTCGTTGCCCTCCGTCAAGGTACAATAGGGGTGGTCTCGTCCTCCCATTATTCAGAGTGCATCCATGGTCGCATCGATTACGCATTCACAACTAATAATTGTGACTGGAGGAGAGAGAGAGAGAGAGAGAGAGCGGGAGAGAGAGAGAGAGCGGGAGAGAGAGATCCGAGAGCCAAGGTTTGGCGCGAGAAAAGAGTCTACCGTCTCGATTTGGGTCCATATCTCGATTAACCATCGCCGACTCGACACAGATCTAGTGAGGTTATCTACAGAGACAAAAAGAGACGAGAGCGGCCCTTGAGTCCCCTCAACTTTCGCCCCCTCTTAGTTCGAATCCCAGCAGGGACGATGTTTGTTGTGAACTCTCTCTCTCTCTCTCTCGCATTGGAAGAGGGCTCTTACCGGCGGACGACGCTTAATCTCCATAGCATACTCAAAGAGCGCGAGAGACTCTTGATAGCAGAAGAGCCCTCGAGGGCTGTACGATGGATGATGGAGAAACTAAGAGCGATCGGGGGTGATCACAATGGGTCACTGCGAAATCGAAGCATCTGAAAGTGAACCGGAAGTGAATTTCACAATTTGGTTGATCAAGAGGCTGAAGGTGTAACTGCGAAATCGAAGCATCTGTATCTTTATCGCAAGAAATCGAATTGTGCGAAACACAAAACCAGTAGCTTGGAACTGGTGGCATATAAAAGGAGACAATATGTTGCACTTGAAATTGAACCGGAAATGAATTTTGCAAATATTACAGGCCTTGCTGCTGAATCGGATGTATTCGTGAAGCAACCCTCATCATCGCCGTATTACGTGAGAGAGGGAGACGAGGGGCCGACTCTCGAATGCACACTTTCTCCCGCTTATAGAGGAGATCACTATGAAGTGCAATGGATTCGATATACCAAGGGACTTCCCAGGTTAGATATATATCTTTATCGCAACAAATAGGACTGTGCGAAACAGTAGCTTGGAACTGGTAGGAGATAATATAAGAATGGCGAGGTGTCGAAGATACGAAGATAGAGTAGATGTCGTCGCTATCCGATGACCTCAGCTGAGTTAGGATAAGTGAGGATGAGGATCATTCTCGAAATGCGCATTGTGATGATCACCTTGACTCTCTTCTTCTTTCTCTTCTTGTCTCTGTTACGGTCGATCTCTTCTTTGGCCTCTCTTTCATTCATGGGCCGCTTCTTGCCTTTTCTTGTACACGACCCGCGCGCTAATTTCCAGCGCGCATGTTATTCGAAGCGTGTATCGCTTGTCTTCTCGGGAATTCGGGAAAAGGTGTGGGGACATCCGGATGAGGATGATGGGAAATTGATACAGTGTGGATATTCGATGGGATGGAGAGAGAGAGATCCACACTTTCCAGGACGTTGACACGCAATTCGAAACTGCTTGAGAAGGCGCATTTCGAGTTGGTCAATGATGCGCCCGCTGGACAACACGATCTCAAGATCAAACATGTGAGTGACGAAGAGAAGAGACTTAGAAGAAGAGAGAGAAGAGTAGCCGGATGTTGTGGTTGATTGAGACACTTCCGTCAAAAACTAAGGGACGAGACATAGAAATAAGACGAATAAAAACGAGGCTGATCTGTAGATTGAAAATAAATTCAATGATAAGTACTACTCTGTAGTCTAACAAAAAACGATATTTAGATCACCCGTGCTGACACTTCTGGCACGTACCATTGCATAGTGCTCAATACTGAAGACGGCACGCAATACACAACCAATGGATCGGATGTCATCGTCCTGGGTAAGTCTAATAGATGCATTTTTGGTATAGAACATGTCCTCTAGAAGTCTCTTTTTCTCTCAATCTCAAATCAGACGAAATACCGATTTCTCGCTTAAAAAGCCATGAAGCTTGTACCAAACTTGCACCTCGTAGGTCGTCTGATCATTCGATATTATCACCGTGTGTGGCCTTGTTTCCTGTCCTTGTCTCATATCTTCTCTCTCTGTCTCTGACTCGCACGCCTGTGTTTTCCCATCGATCATTGCACCAGTGGTGGTTATCGATGGGTTGCGCAATGGGGAGATCATGTCTTGCAGGGAGAGAGAGAGAGAGAGACTCGGGCCAGCTGCAACAATGCACAGTCATTACTGCCATGGGATCCTCATTGTGTGCTACTAGGCAATCGTCTCGGTGCTGATTCTTCTTCTTCTCTCTCTCTCTCTCTCTCTCTCTCTCTCTCTCTCCTCTAAGCCCGTGGCTCCTGTTCAATTGCCTCGATACTTACCTACGCCCTCTTGAATTGTCCTTGCACGATTCGACACTTCTCTCTCTCCGTCTCAGCCCTTTCCCGGGCCAATAGACAGAGACGAAAAACGATTGAATTGAGCAGCAGTAGTGGCGTGCTTAGAGCTGTATGGCCTCGAGAAAGAGAGAGAGAATGACTGAGTGCAGAAAGAGAGAGAGAGGGAGAGAGAGAGAGAGAACAGTCTAAATGGCGATGAATAACTGTTGTGCCCGTGGTGCCTAATTGCCACTGTTGATTACACGGCGGTCAACGGAAATCTGTAGTAGCTGAAGGTAGAGGAGAGAACAAAAGCGGTCGTCCCTCGGGGGTCTAGTCAACCTTTCCCTTCGGGTCAGCGGTTCCCTTCAATTGTCGAGAGAGCCGGCGACAACCGACTAATTAGCATAATTAGCACACACGGGGGCGCGTACAAACACACGTCCACGTAGTCGAGTGGTAGTGGAAACAAATAGCGGTTCGGATCGTGGGAACGATGAAATCGGATTCATTGCTGTGTGTATTCGGGACGCCTTTCGCTTCCGTATTTGTTTCTCTCTCTCCCCTCCGACCGCCCAGCTTAGCGAGTATAAGGGGCCAATGACGGGGCTATCAACGATGCGTGTGTGACCAAACAATCGGCGGCTCAGATCTCCTTTATCTCACGCTAATCTGTAAGCATACCGAGAGAGAGAGAGAGAGCCCTTCAGTGTCGGGTTTCGTGCCACTACCGAAGCCCCGTAACTGGGAAACCCTACAGGGCTCTGCACCTGTTTTTGAGGGGGCTATACAGTTCGTTAATCCTCGCCACCCTCATTAAGTCTCCATATAAATCTGCGCGAGGTCCTCGGATTTGGCGCGTCAGGGATATTGTATCGCCCCCTAAGCCCCCGTGTCCAGGTCTCTCGAGGGTGAGAGAGTGTGGGAAAGTGAGAGAGTTCAGTCTGCAATGGGGAGAAAGAGGGAAAAGTGATTACAGGCGCGCACCTGGCCCTTATTATAGAGAGAGAGATACTCACTCTCGGGGTTATAATGAAAGTGTGGCGAGTGCTTGAACCCTCTTCACCGGTTCATGAGGCCAGGTAACGGGGACAGGGAGAGGCTTCAAATTTGGCCCCAGGGGGCTTCTATACGGTATTCTCGAGATCAATGACCGGCAAATAGCAAAACTGTTTTCAAAATGTTGAACAGGCGTCGTATGGAAAGTACTTATTGTACAAACTATACACGGGATCTCGACAGTTAACTGCCGTTGACTATACAATTGTGATTAGATCGGAAGAAGTAAGATGGCGGCTCTCTCTCTCAATCGAGATCCGCCATATTTGCATACGATAGAAGAGGGTCGCCCCCCGGAAATGAGGAAACGAGAAGAAGAGAGTACAATTAGCTATAGATCAAAGCGATGGAAGAGAAGAGAGAAGGGACACACACGGAAATGAGCAGGAATCGCATAAATAGGGACGATGACGCAATCGAATATGCATATCAGACACTATCTGACAGGATCGAAATAGGTCCGTACTAGCGAAAATTTGACTATGCTGAAAAGTTGCCCATAGATGGTAAACTTGATGCGTAGAGTCCGAAAATGCACCTTAAAATTGTCTCAGGTCAAACCCGGCTGAGATATGTTTCATATGCGATAAAAGGTCAATTTTCGATTTCGATAACGGATCACCGAAACTCCTACATAGTTATATTTTCTGAAAGCTCACCACGGGAGGAGTATTTTTCTCGTTTAAACTTTTCTTCCAACTTCTCGTTGAAAAAAGTTACTGTAAGTCAAAAAATTAAAACTTTTTTTGAAAATTTAGTTTTTTCCAATCCAGATTTTTTATTTTATTTTTAGAATCTACGTAAAAAACTACTACAAAGACTATTTTTGCTAGGAAAATTCTTCCCTTGAAAGTGGTCATTTGAGACGAAAAATGGAAAAAAATCAATAAAAACTCTTTTTTTTGACAATGTCCGAAACAGTAACAGTCAAATATTGTACGCATTAATTTTTGTACTTAATGAGAAGTTATAAAAAAAATTTCCCACCAAATTTCCAAACATTTTTTTTTCGACAAAACCATGAACCCCGGGTCATGGTCCAAATTATCGAAAAATATTTTTCATCTGTCTTCGTCCCCATTTGGTGTATGCTTTGGTAGCATAATATATTCATCGCCAATAGTATCGAGGGAAAGCTGACTACAAGTAAATCCAAGATATGGTGAAATTTTTTTTAGGCTTTTGAGACCATGACCCCGGGTTCATGGTTTTGTCGAGAAAAAAAATGTTTGGAAATTTGGTGGGACATTTTTTAAATTACTTCTCGTTAAGTACAAAAATTAATGCATACAATATTTGACTGTTACTGTTTCGGACATTGTCAAAAAATAATTTTTATTGATTTTTTTCACTTTTTCGCCTCAAATGACCACTTTCAAGGGAAGAATTTTCCTAGCAAAAATAGTCTTTGTAGTAGTTTTTTACGTAGATTCTAAAAATAAAATAAAAAATCTGGATTGGATAAAACTAAATTTTCAAAAAAAGTTTTAATTTTTTGACTTACAGTAACTTTTTTCAACGAGAAGTTGGAAGAAAAGTTTAAACGAGAAAAATACTCCTCCCGTGGTGAGCTTTCAGAAAATATAACTATGTAGGAGTTTCGGTGATCCGTTATCGAAATCGAAAAATTGACTTTGTTTCGGATCTGAAACATATCTCAGCCGGGTTTGACCTGAGACAATTTTAAGGTGCATTTTCGGACTCTACGCATCAAGTTTACCCTTAGGGCAACTTTTCAGCATTGGTGTATTTTTCGCTAGTACGGACCCTTCAGGCAGAATCTCAATCCTGTCAGAAAGTGTCTGATATATCGGACAGATAAATTATTGACGGTCTATCGAACCAAATTAATTTTATCAAACGTCAAAGAATCAGATTGAATTGAATTAAATACAGATATAAATTGGATGATTTCAGTGCCTCCCGGCGAGCCGAAGATCGTCTCTTCGCCCACGGAAACTGTGGCTGAGGGCGATGGAATCTCATTCAAATGCTCGTCATCTGGTGGATCGCCCACACCATCCTTCCAATGGTAAGAATGTCAAATATTTAGAGAAAAAAAAATGGAAAAGGATCAAGACAAAAGGACAAAAACAAACAAAAATACACTTTATGCCCTGATCCCAATGTTTTTTGAGTTGTGAGAATTTCTGAAACATAATTTTTACCTCAAATGAACAACTCGATAAATCTCATGGTTTCAGGTACTTCCACAACTCGACACTCGCTCCATCAGAGCTTCACTCTCAGCAGATCCATGGAGATGCAGTTGACAGCACCATTCAGTCAGTTAACTCAATTTCACTTTGAATTTGGCTTTCAGTATCAAAACATCTGCTTCAAACTGTAGAAATCGATCGGTTGCATGCAGAAAATTCCATGCATTTATTTATTAAACTGCGGTTAGTATATTTTAAATTATGAACTGTTTTAAGCTGGCGTGCTACTCCTGAGGATAACGGTGCGTATGTGACCTGTGCAGTGTCTAATTTCGCCCTGCAAGATGGAGAAGAGATGAAGACAAAATCGCCCCGACTCAATGCAAGTTTCTCTCTCTCTCCTGTTTATCATCTGGGCGCGAACCTCACAACAACACAATATATGCGTCTAATCACTCGCACCCCGCAGTGACAATTAGACAAAGTGACAGGAGAAAGATCCATTTCTCTAATCCGTGTACCATATCCATCGCCTCTCTCTCTCCCTCCTCATTCTCTCACTCGGTTGATAGTACTCGGCACATTCCTAATACGGATCACCCCGTCGCGTTTACAGCTGCTCAGGGTCAGAGGGACTCCTGACAGATTGGAGAAGTTCGAATTGAGTCGCCATTGTATTCCAAAAGGGGAAAACAGAGAAACATTCCAATAATTTGTAAAATATTGATTTATTTCAATTGAATTCAGGTTCTGTACAAGCCCCGAGTCTCCGTCGGGCCAGTCTCTGAATATGCAGTCGAGGTCGGTCAGATGGTGCAGTTGACGTGTGTCGCTGATGCCAACCCGAGCCAGCCCAGCTTCCAGTGGTGAGATATTATCGATTATTGTCTACCGACAAGCGAAATACCGTACCCCAAGACTACAGTACTCCAATTACTAATTCCTTTCAGGACTCACCTCGCAACCTCTCAACACTATGCGTCGTCCGCATGGCCATTTGTTGCTGAGAAGGGAATGGGAGGCGCTTTCGAGTGCAGAGTCAGGAATACGGTAAGAACGAACTTTGAAAAATCAATAACCCAAAAAAATGCTTCCCTTCATCAATTATCATGTTGCAGGTGGGAGAAGCGGCTGCGACGATGACCGTTCAAGTGCAATACGCGCCAGAAGTCATGGTCAAGGTACGCTTACGGCGTCTGCGCTACATATTGTCAATCTATATCATACCTAATCAAAATTTAAAAAAAAAACAGTGACGAAACAGCTGGGAGATCATTGTTTCATATAACTGAATACTCATTCGCAGAAGTTATTCTAGTAGCAATTTTCAGAATGGTATTGATTCGCACGGCCTGAAATGAATTATTCTTTCCAGGACGTCGTCAATCCCGCTGAGGGTGAATCTGTCCTCGTCGAGTGTGAAGTCGATGCGCTGCCCGCTGAAGAATCTATTGAGTGGACAGGACCCAATGGATTCGTAAGCAGAGGAGCAACACTTAGTTTGCCTGCTGTTACAAGGTACAGAGTTTCTTTCTGTTCAATGCAAAAACACTGTTAAAATACTATAGTTTCCACGAAACATCATAATTCCTTAATATCATTTTTACTCGTCCATTTATGTACATGTTGTGGTGTACGATAAATAAAACTACATGAATTAATAATAATAATATTTGTGTGATTGCAGGGAGCAATCTGGCAACTACACGTGCACCGCCACGAACTATCTCAATCTTCATGGAGAAAGTGGATCTCAGCCTCGAATCGGTCGATCGACAACTCTCGTTGACGTGAAGAGAAGGCCGGGCAGAGGAGTCATCGCCCCATGGACACTTTCTGTCGTTCTCGGAGGAACTATTGAGTTGAATTGTGAAGCGACCGACGTCGGATCACCCGCTGCTCAATTCAAATGGGCGTCGCCCTCGAGTGGAGGACAGTATGGAACCAAGGAACACACCAAACAGAATCTAGTTATCAGGTGAGCCATTTGTAAACCAATATTATAACGTTTCAGTCTTGGCAAATGATACATTATGAGGCAGGGATCTTGTATTTTTTGTTATTATTGATATTACTATTATTATTTTGCAGAAACGCCCAACTGGCCGACAATGGGGAGTACCGTTGCATTCCCCATAATGCAATTGGAGAGGGCGAGCCGGGAATTGCGAGAGTGATCGTAATCGAACCAGCCTCCATTGAGAGACCAATGGCAACTGAGAGAATTTATGGAGAGGGAGAGAAGGATCAGGTGGGAAACGCAAGATAAATCTTGGAAAATTCGTAGTCGGATCATATTTTTTGAAGATCGAACTTTCAAACGGCCAATACCTAATTCTTATGGTGGCCATTGAAATCTCAGCCAATAAAATGCGGAGTTTGTAATCAATCACACGGAGCTCAATTACAGGAACTAAGTTGCGAGGCTCGTGGTTACCCCGCCCCTCACATCACTTGGCTCAAGGATGAACAACCCATCACTGGAGATTCATGGAAGATTGAAACCGTCGAGGGACATTCCAGGTTAGTATTTTCACTAGTACATTCATATACTTACCGGAATCAAGCATTTTGTGACAAAATATGCACAAAAGTACACAAGTACAGTATTATCGCGCAAAGTTCAAAAGCCAAAGCGGTTATAATGACTCATTACGGCATTCAGTAATTCATTCTTTCCAGTTGTTCTCCAACGGACTTCTGTGCGGTCTCAGTAACTTCATCACTGAGATGGGCGAGACCCGTCGAGTGGAGCGACAAGGTACGTATATATTTATTCAATTAAAAATCCATTTTGTTCCACCAATTAATAACGTTTGAATCATAAAAATACATTTCTTCATCAATTTACTTCAGGGAAACTATTCGTGCGTCGCTTCTAATGGAGCCACTGAGTCATCTTCCACTTGGACACTCGCTCGAGTCACTCATGGACCTGTTATTCTCAATGATCGATATCCTTCTGAGGCTCTGGCTGCTGCAGATGTCGACAGTACTGTAAGTCGTTCACATATTTTTTAAAAAAAATTTCAGTAAAATAGGAATCGAATAATTTTTTTTTTCAGGCGATGGTTTCGTGTCGTGTCTCCGCTCGTCCCGAGCCGACTTTCGAATGGTTGTACGATTCTAAGGAGGTAAGTATCTTCAAAATATTTCAAGATGACGAGTATTAGAATATTCACGACAATTCGTATCTTTTCGACAATATTCATCCTGAAATCCTCAAGAATCATGCCTTGATTCCAGATCACAGAGGGCGGTCGCTACTCGTTCCAACTGAATCGGGAGGTCGGCAAGCCGGATGAGTACGAGTCTGTCCTCTACGTCAGTGATGTCCAAGATTCGGATTACGGTAGATATCTGTGTCGATCGATGAATGGAAAAGGAGAGAAAGCTGAAGTCGTCATTCGACTGAAGGAGAAGTGTGAGTATATTTGTATATTTTATAATCATAACTCATTTTAAAAATTTTTTTTAAAAAATAATGTTTCTTTTTTCTATTTTTTCTAGTTCATATAATGAACAAAAATAATTATTAAAAGAACTATATTATCTTAATTCCAATATCATTTCAGCCGTTCCATCAATCTCTGAAGATCTTTCGCGTCTTTCTGCTGGTTCCAATTGGATTTCTCTCTCGTGGAGACCTGGCTTCGATGGTGGATCTCCCCAGTCGTATCTCATGGAATATCGAATGCTCAATCCATTCACTGAAAGCGTCGCCAACGCCGAAGTTATGACTGTCGAAGTGAAGAACAGCACGTTGAGGAGTGTAACCACTTCGGTCAGTGCATTTTTATAAATTTAATATTTTATTTTTGTATTTACATTGGAATATTGTAAAATTTCAGTAGCTCAGATTTATAATTTTGCAGAGCAAGGATTCCACCAGAGCCAAGCGAGCTGCCCAGTCGACATTCGCAACTAATTTCATGACCTACAATCTCACTGGACTTAAGCCCCTGTCGACTTACTACGTAAGATTCAGTAGTATATTCAAATATTTATCATTGTAACGAGCGTTTTTTTCGTGGGAATGAGAGCATACAATGACTTTTTATCCCACATGTTTTTCAGATTCGAATCAGATCGCAGAACAAGATTGGATCGTCGGACTTCACAAAGATTGTGATCGCAACGACAGATGACGTCCCTCTGAGGAAGGAGCTGAACACTCCCTCACATTTGGACTTTATCGCGGCAGAGAAAGTATTTGCTGTACAGGTAAACAGTTTATCGCAATCTTCAAAATCGAAAATAATTTATTTTGCAAAAATGATGTTTTAAATTAAAGCCTCCGACCCCGACCAATCACTGTATGATGTTCTACGTGAAATCGGGAGAAGTCTGGCGAGCGGTCGGATGCTTTGCTGCTAACAGGTAAGAAGAGACTTTGGTCTTCACGTACTTCTAAAGATCGAAAGTTGAAAATCATCTTTCCCTTCTCCATTGTAAAGAACATTTAGAGGTCGAGGTTCTAAAATAGAAGATGAGCAATTGTTACACTTTAGTGCCTTAACTATCTGAGAGTGATGTCATCCTTCTCTGTTGTTATATCTGTTCTTAGCTCACGATATAAACATTATTCCGTTGCGCTCTATGGAGTCGGTAATAAATATACATAAAATATCATCATATCAGGACGACTTCGATGGACGAAGGGGGCGATGAATTCAAGGCTCGATTCTGCACGATGACTGCTAATGGAGAACACGTCGTTGAGTGCTCAGCCGAATCCCGCGTCCTCGGTTAGTCTTTTTTTCTCTCTCTAAATATGTTTTAGCATATTTATCTATAATTGGCGTTTCTCTTTCTAGAAGAAGACGACACGCACTAGAAACCCACCACTTTTTCTCCCACTGCCACACCACCGTAATTCGAACCCACTTTCGCTCCTCGAACAGAGACGTCGCTTTGTTTCACCAGAGAGAAAGAGAGAGAAAGAGAGAGAGAGAGAGAAATGCGAAGAGAGAGAGAGAGATCCGAGATTCTCCAAGTGGGGGGAAGAAATCAGCAGAGGTTCTTTGCACTGGGTTCCAATCGTTTTCTCTCGTCAAATGCGCGGACCACTCCCTATTCTCACCTTAAAGGGAGATGAACGAAAAAAGTACATTGGGACGATCTCTCGACTCTCGGCTCTCTTTAATCTCGGCTACTTCTTATCAAGTGATCGATGTGATTTGACCACCACCACTCGTTTTTCCTCTCAGTCAATCGAGTGAGGGAGAGAGAGAGAGATAGAGAGAGAGAGAGAGAGCTACTCCTCCCTTACTACACTGATACGACCGATCAAGAGGAGGAGTTACTCTGTTACCTGACACTACGACGAGTCTCCAAACATCTGTCGTCTCGTCTTGCAATCGGAGGCCGATCTTCTCCCCTCTGACTACTTCTTCCATCTCTTCTTCTCTTCTCTCTCTCTCTCTCTCTCTCTCTCTCTCTCTCTCTCTCTCTTCTCTTTGTTCATCTCCCGCCATGTCCATGTCACTGGACAAATTCACCACTGCAGGTAAGGCAGAATCAAGGTCGCCCTCCAGACTCTCATTCATTCCCCTTTCCTCCCCATTAGTTCCTTACCGATGAGCCCCGGCAGAGTAGTCGCTTCTAGACGAAAAGTCCTCTTGATTCCTGCGCAACTTTTTCTTTACGTTTATAATCATTAGATCGGTGTCTTTCCTGCACTGTAGGTTACACGCTGAGCACTAAATTAATAATTGGCTCCCTCTGGTTCGTATCGGAAACCTGATGTCACACAGATGTTTGCAATCGAAATGGAAGAGAGAGAGAATAGTGGACAGTGGCTCACTCTCGCTTGCATAGTGTACTAACCATAGGAAGCCGAGATCACAATAGAAAGTTGCTCTTCTTCCGACTCAGATTGTTCTCTCTCTCTCTCTCTCTCTCTCTCTCTCTCGAGTAGTATTCTTCCTTCACCTCTCACCGCTTGTTTCCCTCTTTCGTTCCTGTCCGATCCGATCAAACCCGATGGATACGGGGTAATTGTTATCGTAAACAGCTTGGGCGGAGCGAGAGAGACGCGTTGTAACCAACCATATAGCCCCGGAAATCACAACAAGCTTTCGCCCCGTCGCCCCATAAGTAATCATATTCGTTCTTGTTCCTGCCTCTCTCTCTCGTCTCTCTCTCTCTTCCTTCAATATTCAGTCTTCTCTCATCGTAGACTGCAGAGAAAGACCAAGTTCCTTTTCCTCCTCCTTCTTCTCCTCGACCCAAAAGGTCCCGTAAATGAGCTCTTCTCTCCTCTCAGACGAAGGCCTAATTGTCTCTTCTCCTGTTCTCTTCTTTTGTCGCCCAGCCACGAATAGAAATACTAATTAGCCGCTGCAAACACCAGTTCTACGATGATCTTTGATCTCTCTAATCTTCTATCGATTACGGTATCATCGGTGCATTTTAGGCTTATTAGGAAAACGAGATTTTCGCAGACAGTTGCATCGTATATTTCTACTCTCTAATCTAACATCAACTTGTTTCTTCACTCTAGTTATGGCCGAGCAGGCTCAAAGAGCATAATCATTGAAATCCTCGCTGTTCTTCAATGCCCTATTCAGTTATCCATTACAACATCAACTATACATTTTGACTATATTTACACGGTTATGATCATTTCTTTACCAATCATGGACTTTAGCTACAATTCTCTGACATCTTTATATTCTACTCTTAACTTGTCTCAAAGAAAAAAGTCGATGCCGAGAACGATCAAAGGAAATCACCTTTGTTGTCTTTCAATATTCTAATCTCTCTCTCTCTCTTCCAGTCTCTTCGATGCTTTCTCCCCCCTATCGTCTCGCTCTCATCGTCCCCATCGCCGTTCTTATCCTCGCCATTTTCATTGTGTGCGCCTTTCTCATCATCTGCTGCAAGACCAAATCTACACCCAAGGTAACACATTTATTACTACTTAGCTAATTAACCGTTGACTACTCTCAAATCATTCACTACTCTTTTGTTGACTAAATGTTTATCCCTACTGTTTCCCACATTTTTTTCTATTGAAACTCAGTTAATTTTCCCCGTGTCGTGATTATCTCAGTTATTTCTTCCAGGCATCAAAGTCTCCACTGGAAATCACCGCCAAGGGAGGAAAGAGCAAGAAGAAGAATCTTAGTCACGAACGGTGAGTACTCGACCTACCGTAGTCCACCCTCATAGCTACCGTACCCCATAATTACCGTATCCGAAGCACGATGGCCGTTGCTTTCTCAGTATAACCTAGAGAGAGAGAGTTAGTTTCGTCGTGAGTAGTTCAAGGACCCTTGGAAATTCAATCGATATTGACAACTCAGTTGGTACGGTTGACAATGTCGATCGAATGTCCACGTGTCCTTTTACTGCTGTCGTGTTTGATCTTGTGTGTGTTCGGTCTGAGCTTCCTGTGACCGTCCTTCTCCCCGTTTCAGACCCGAAGTGAGCGGTCCTCTCTCCTCTCCCAACTCTAAGAACACTCCCAAGAATGGATCGGCCACAGATTCGGGAGTATTCACTCTCGATTCTTCTCATCTCGCAGCGCCAAAATCGCCCAGCAAAGGCTATGGATCCGATAGATCGGCTAATTACTCGAGGTAAAATAGCCTCAACGCTTCATTTCACATCTCAGTTTTTCCGCCTCGTCGCTTTATTCCCATTTCCTCCTTCGTTTGCTTCTCATTACTCCGTGTATAGATGAATAGTTTTAGTATACTTAATGAGTTGTAGTGTATTTAATGAGGAAATGCTACAATACAAACAACTAATTATGAAAAAACTAAATTAATTAACGAAAACGATTGAATTTGCAGCCACGAAGCGGGTGTTGACGTGTGGCCGACGGGTGGTGATGAGGGATACAACGGATATCACGGGGAGGCCTTCCTCGCCGAGAGTTATCCCGCTGGACAACACACTTATTATGATGGTGAGTTCACATTCCTATCCTGGCCGAACTCCCTCACTCGATGAGGACTTCTTTCTCACTGTTTTCGTCCCAAATAGAGCCATCGAAAAAAGTGCTCGAAAATAACGAAAGCGCATGCGAATTTGACGATTAGCATTTACTCTAGCAGTGAAATATAGTGAAAACAGTTGATTCTCAATAAAATATGTAGTTCAATTGCCTTTTTCTGCAGGCGCGACTCGACACGACAACGGCCACGTCGTCGAGTCTTCTTCATACGACGACCAAGAGGAGGAAGAAGCTTATGCATCTGGAGGACGACGAATTCTCAGAGAAATCATCGTCTAATCATTCTTCTCTCCTCTCTCTTCTACTTACCATCGCCCTCCCGTTGCCAGTTATAGGTCACAATTCATAGCTCCCCGTCTAGATCCCCCCGTTTACCCCATAACCCCCAGTGTCATTGTAATCAGTTTGCGCCTCGCGTTCAGTTAGTTCTCGATCAGTTCTTCCCCCCTTTTTCCCATCTTCACAAAGATTACGGTTGCCA
The DNA here is from genome assembly GCA_036245785.1 of Pristionchus fissidentatus. Taxonomy (NCBI): domain Eukaryota; kingdom Metazoa; phylum Nematoda; class Chromadorea; order Rhabditida; family Neodiplogasteridae; genus Pristionchus; species Pristionchus fissidentatus. The sequence goes on from BTSY01000007.1 coordinate 6,252,300, forward strand.
CACCAGAGACGCTTTAGCCATTATTCGCTCCTCTCTACTCTTTTCTCTCTTCACAATTACCATGAACAATCATCTCTTCCCTATCTGCAATCAATCAGTTTCTACAATTACATTTATAAAATGATACAATAATTCAACAAAAAAAATTAAAATACGGTATTCCGTTGTTTAACAAGCAGGAACGTTGTCGCCTCTTGGTAAACACAGGAAGTAACATTTTGGGATTTTGTTTGATCTATCATTTTATAAATTGTAAAAGACGCCGTTTCCTTCCCTCTTCTCAATCCGGCGTATCATTTGCTCGTTTTTCCCTTCCCGATGTGTGTCTCTTTCTATATTGTCTTATACTCATGTTTCTCTCTAATTCGGTCCAATCCGGGTATGACCCCTCTCTTCTCTTTCTCTAATCTGCCTCTGGGGAAGGAATCAAAGGGAGGAATGGAGGGTGGCCGGAAGTGAGAACACTCGTCGCCCGTGCATATTAGACACGCACCGATTCCCTCCTCCTTTTAGGCGGTCGCTCGAGAGTTGCAAAGACGACCGCACACTCAAAAAGAGCCCGCACTAAATGACTACTCCTCCCTTGGTTTCTTTCCCTAGTAGTCCTTCTCCTCAAATTGCCCATCATATTTATACCCTATATCTCGTTTCTTTATTGAGCGATCTCCTCCCCGTTAGCTTCGATTTTCACTCTCGAACGACGATTTTGTGTTCTATTTTCATTTTTTCCCTCTCTACGCATCATCAATCCACATCGTGTATACACTTAAAGATGATCAAACAATAAAATAATATTATTATCTCCGCCCGGAAATCTTCTTCCGATTGACATCGACGAATAATACACTGAAAAATTGATGCGAAAGCTCAGACGACGTAAGCATGCAAGAAACGTGCGGAATGTGGAGAGAGAGATCCTGGTTGTGAGAATCAGAGAGAGATAGAGATAGAGAGAGAGAGAGAAAGAGAGAGAGAGAGAGAGGAAATAGAGAGAGAGAAAGAGAGAGGAAATAGAGAGAGAGAGAGATCACAAAGCCTCCTCTTGATTCAACCCATCCAACCCGTGTCAACAATTTGATCCCTCCCACCTACGTGATGATGCCAATTGTCTATTGTTTGTGTATTCACGTGTGACGTCTCTCTCTAGATCTAATCTCGCGAGAATTTCAGTATTTGTTCCTATTGAAAAATTGTTCAAATTGAAAACATAGATACGTGTTGGCACACATCTTGAGTATTTCCTCGAATTCTGTCAAATTGTAGCTTTCGTATCTAGAGTAGGATAAAAGGTAGCCGAGGTACGCACCCAACGATATCAGCTCCAAAAATGTCGATACGAAAATATAAATAAAATGTATCGTTTTATGATAAAAGAGAAAGTGGGAAATCGTGGGCGGAAAGATGATTCACACTACATCTGCTAAATCAAAAGTTCACACATTTCGTGTCTTCCTTGATTCCTCGGGAATTCCCCTTCTCGCAATAGTTTCTCTTCCCCTTTTCTTCTTCTCTTCTCGTATTTCTTCGTGTGACGTCTCTACGCGGCTCCAATTCCATACACACAAAAGTTGTCGCACCCAAGTATCCACCACTTTATATAGCATCTGTGATAGTATCCTTTACCACAAGAACCAACGAGCTTCTCACCCCTTAAAACCTGTAAACTTCTAGTCTAACTATTTTTCCGACGTGGAATAAGAGAAAAATATCGCCGAGTTGATACCCCCGGCTTCACCCGAATTTGCGTGCCAATCACCCATTTCTCGCTGTTTCTCCCGAGTACTCCGACGACGCCGTCGCCGCAATAATTCATTCGAATTTCTCTCTCTCTCACTCTCTTCCTTCTTCCCCCTCCTTTCCACTTATTCCAGTAAACAGAGGTTCGCCCTCGAGAACATCTGTTTCCTGAGATCTCTCCACTGGGAGCAAGACGGGTACTCAGCAAAGAGTCAAAGTTTTCGTCGTCACACACAAAGACAACAATTCCCTCTTCTTTCCTCGCTGAATCTGCCTCTGATTCTTGTCCTCCTCCTCGTCATCTCTCTCTCTCTCTCTCTCTCTCTCTCTCTCTTTCTCTCTCTCTCTTTTCTCCGCCTCTTTCTCGAAACTTTGCCTGTCACATTCATCATGTTTTTACTTCTTTCCGCGTCGCCTACTGCCTCTTAGCAACATTCCGTTGCCCGAATTCTGCCTCTCTTCTATTTTCTCCTTCATTTTGTTCCCGTTTCGTCGAGTGGCCGGTCGTGTCGGTTATTACACACTTGCGTGGAAGAGAGATGACTCGTAGGAGGATAGAGAAAGAGGGAGAGAGAGAGAGATAGAGAGAGAGAGAGAGAAAGAGAGAGAGAGCGGGGGAAGACCGTGAGAAGAGTGAGAAAGAGAGTCACCAGTGGTCATTTCGAAGCAAGCCCACTTTTATCCCATCTGCCGTTTTAATCCTCTCGTTTTCTACTCATATTCTTGGGAGGGGAAATGGGAGTGGGAAAGAGAGCAGTGTGAGGTCGGGTACCTGCCACGACTTAACACCCGGGGCGAGAAAGAACCTCCTCTCACCCCGCTTTGCATAATTCGGAGCACTTGACACTCTCAGAATTTGCCGTTAGGAAGGCACTGCTCTCTCTATCTCTATCTCTCTTTTATTTCTTTTACTCTCTCTTTGGGACTCTCTCTGGTCGGTGAGAGAGAGAGCGGAGTAGCCGAAGGCAGTGCATTTTCTGCAGACCACTTTTTCGGTCCCCTCTATTCGTGGATTTAGTTAGCGCGTAGGGGGAATTAGACTAAGGAGGAGAAGAGAAGGAGTGGCGAATTAGCCTCATTCCGCTGTTTCGTATTGAGACTCCGTCTCAATTTTCAGCTGACGACGACTTCTTAGTTATTTCAGAGAGCGAATTACAAGATGAAGAGAGAGAGGCGAGAGAGAAAAGATGATGAGCTCATCAACCCATGTATATCTCATGTTTATTAGCCGGCTTGCACTAAAATGGATGTTCCGGATACGGTAGGGGCAGATGTCATTCGGGGGGGGGGAATTAAAGGCTCGCTGTAGGGGGAAAAGGGGTCATTTCCGTGCTGGTCCACATGATCCCTCCTTCCTTCTGTTCCCTTTCTTAGACGACCGCTCCTTTTTCTCCATCTCCAGCGTATAAACAAGCACTCTTCCCTCCTATTTACGGTGCCGAATGAGCAGCCATTAGATTTCTCTCTCTCTCCCTTCTATCTTCCGTTCGGCTAATTTGCGAGAGGAGATCTCATGGGTTCGAAATGAGTCTCTCAAGTGTCCCCTTCTCTCCTCTTCTCTTTTCCACTTAGAAGGCGTCAAAGTCATTGAGATTTCGACAAGAATCTCATTGGAAAATGTATTCAGTTTGGGAAAAATGTATGCGGAAGTGAGAGAATTCGTCGTTGAAGAAACTCCCTAATCACGGCCCCGTTGTGTGAGAGAAAAAGGAGAAAGAGACGTCGACCCTTCCTCGACGACTGCTCAATTTCAGTAGCATTCTCTCTCCCTCTCTCTCTCTCTCTCTCTCTCTCTCTCCTCTCCAATTTAAGTCAACGCTCCGCGTGTATTTACTACTTGACGGTCGTTCTGCAACTCTCTCGTCCCTCTCCTTCTTCTCTCTAATCTGATTGTTCCTCTTCTCTCTCTCTCTCTCTCTCTCCAGACCCCGCGGTCAATAGTCTGATACCCTCCGACCGCTCTCGTTTATCCCATCTTCCTCTACCTTCTGACGCGTAATTCCCCCATCTCCATTATACCAAGGCAGACACAACATACACGCCATCGGCAAAAGAGAACGTTCGATATCGCCCCCCCCCCCTTCTTCTCCTCTCTCTCTCTTCTTGTAGGTTCTAGTTGACACAGTTGCCACCACATTTATTTACCACCCGACATCAATGTTCTACAACTGTTCGCTTTCAATTTCCGCCGCTCTCATGAAAAATGCAACCAATTCCCTCCATTGTTCACGATATTTTCCCTCATTTCCCTCTATTATCTCTATTGACAGGTGTATGTCCAGGTTGGCATCAATCATAATGTTGAATTCCAAGTTGGAATCTAGTTCAATGCCAACTGGGGGAATTTTTAAGAAATAGAGTGTCACGGTGAGAGAGGCAGACGAGGTTGAGATTGATAACAATTTGGGGAACGTCAACTTGACGCCTTGTTGGGAAATTCTAGTTGTCTTATTCGCTCATTTGACACACTCGGTTCCCAAGGTGCCCCAGGCCTGATACCAACTTGATATTAACTTAATGCCAAAACACATCAATGTTGTGTTAGTCTATACGATTGTGGAAGGGAGCGCACCTTCTCGGGAGGCAAGCTTTGCATGAATGATTCACGTGTGAGAGAGCTGCCAACTTCGATCAGAGAGCTTCTCTAGCGCTCACTTATGAGTAGCGCCCAAACCTCTTCACATTACTAATCTTTTTCATTTCGAATTAAATATATTTAACAACAAAACCAAAACAAAACAACCTCTTTTTCCTAGATTGAAGTTTTCCCAATTTGTAAACAAAATTCTCTTAGAGACCAAAAACCATTTGTTCCTCGAGTGAGGAATGTTGCTCCTCCAAAGTCCATTCGTCTCCCCTTTCAACAAACTCGTTAAATATCAGTTCAAATCTTCCTGCGTCACTTAGTCATTATTACATCTTCCCTGCATTTCCCCGCTGTCCTATCTCATTATTGAGAGAACTCTCCGCCTTCGTCGTTTTCTCTTCTCTTTTCATCCTTTGCTCTCTTCCGACTCCATCATTTTTTCCCCGCGGCAACGATGATTGCAAATCGCATTCCAGGTATTCCGCCCGACAGACACTCAACTGCACTCAAAATGGAGAAGGGAGCTATTGATCGGTGAGCGATGAGAGCTTTTTTTGACAAAAATTGGATGTGTGATTAGAGTAGGTAAATTTTTGGTTAAAAAATTTACATTATACGTGGCCGAACTGTGAGTTATTTCCTATGGGAAAGCATGTGCTTCGCGATGTGAGCTACAAAAATACAACGAAACATTTAATTGATTTTGATTACGAAAACTATCATCTCGGAAAGGAGCTGCCGCAACATTTTTTTTTCAAATTTAAAGAAATCTGTAGGTCATTTTGAGAAAGAAAGTGGCAAACGAAGAGAATCTTCGAATAATTTCTTGAATTTTGTAGAGAACGTTACCGTATCCCCGATGGTCTTCGACCTCTTCTCGAGGCGATCGCACGAGAAAGCATTCGACTTCAGGTTCGTCCTCCATTTCCTTCTTTCTTTACGTGGCGACGTATGTTGCACAACTTTCACAGGGAAAAAACTGTTTACACCCCGGGAAATCTTTTTCCAGTCTCTGAATCCCGTCTAAAGTCTCTAGATGACTCTAGATCTGGAGGCCGAGATACCCAATTGCGGGATTCAAATTTGAACTTTTCCTTCGTGAAATTTGCGACGACGTCTATTGCTCCTACGGGAATTCGTATAGTCTTCGGCAAAAAGGGGAAAGAGTCTCTCTTTTGCCCCACTGAGTATCACGCCGATTGACACGCACAGGTGAAGTTGACGGAGGAGGAGGAAAAGGAGATGGAAAGAGAGAGAGAGAGAGAGAGAGAGAGATACAACACCCCAAACACCTTCATTTGCAGCCCTCGGACGTTATCGGCTTCGCACAGCTCTTCATCGACGAGTTGCAACACCACCGCAGGAGTGAGTTTGCTATTTCATTAACTGCACTATCTCATACCGTATCCCTTCATCACAACGGGAATGCGGAATGATGGGTTATTAATCGGCACTAGGGAGGTGAAAGAATCGAGACTACAGTCTAGTCCCATACGCAGTTTACGGTTTCCCCACTATTTTTCTCATTTGCCGTACACGCGACGGAAACTTTCCTGCCTTTTGTCTCACTTCTTATTAGCCTCTCCTCACTCATTCATTCATTCGTACATTCCTATTAAGAATGAGTACTACACGAACCCAATCGACGCGCTTCATCCACTACTCTTTTTTGACTACACTCGGAAATTAGTATCCCGGTCTCTCTCACGCGCTTTTCTCTCTCTCCATGAGTAATAATCTCCGCCCTTCATGGAAAGAGAGGCGGAGTAGTGAATTGAAGTCGACGAATCACTGCAGTTGCTACTTTTCTTTTTCAGCCGGTGATACCATTTAGGAACTTTTTTCTTGATCGATTGGGAAAATTGTGTTTGGATTTTTTTAAAGGAATTGTCGTTTTGGTACCCAGAAAAGGAGCAGTGTTGCTATATGTTCTGCAACATGTCCCAAACACTTCTCGGAAAATATGTTGAGGATTACTAAACGGTTGTTCCAAACAAAATCTCATTTTCACCCAAATCCATAGTTACATTGCTACCGTATCTCTCAAGTTGAGACATGCACTTCATCCCTTCTCTGTCCTCTAGTAGACATTCACTAATTGCCGGATGCAGATCGATTCTTGGCCGAGTGTCTTTTCATAATTGGGAGGGGCAACAAACCGAGATGGTGTCTACTTCCTTCTCTCTCCCTTTCACTACCTTTTATATTCTCACAAACCATTCCATCCGTCTGCTCACTCAGCTTAATTCGTTGGAGAGAGAGAGAGAGAGAGAGAGAGACCGGGGACACGCTGCAGTCAAAACAGTGTTCATCGAGGGGCGAAAATAGACTGTGAGCGAGTGTGAATTCGATGCCTGCATCTATCCTACAGTGTGAATCCCTTGATACGACGACGCGCAATCGACAGTATGACTTCGTTAGACGGCTATTAACGGTCTCTCTCTCTCTCTCTTTCACTCTCTTCCTCCCGATTTGAATGTGATCGTTAGCTTATCACACCCTCGCACACCGTTTCTACGGCTTCTCATCCTCTCCTCTGCTGATTTCCCTCACTGATTCCGCCCCTGGATACGAAGGGGGCTCTCGACTATACCTTGTTTTTTGCCTTCTCATCTCACTGAGACTCGACTTCTTCTATCTTTCCTCTCGTTCCAGGCAATCCTACTGTCGATATCCTCACGGATCCCGTCGCATACGAAATGTTCCGCTCCGATCTCAATCGCAAAGTGAGTGCTCTTCCGGGTACTGTAGTATATTTTACTGTAGTATTGATTACTTCCTGAAAATAGTCGAGGAAAGTGCAGAAGCTTATTGGGGGAGAAAAGCGGACTACTCGTCCCCTTCACCAGCACCAAACATTCGTTGAGCGAGGATTACGCAAATTCACATGACGCACGCAGTGGATTAGAGAGAATAATGCAATTTCCCCCCTTTTCGAAGTTGCGATCGGAATGTGACCACAGTAAAACCGAATTTTCCATAGATCAAAAGAAGTGATACGCTGATATCGATTTCGTGTATTTTCCGTAAGAGAGAGAGCACTTCTGAAAGGAAAAAAATGATTGGCCGAAATCCACGTATTATTGCTTTATTTTATAAACGCATTACTCGGTCCACACATGGGAACTGTACTCAATAAATGTCTACTGTAATCTCGAAAATATTGATTTCTTCAGGAGGAAGATGCTTCTCGTCGTTCTCGATCTCGTGAGGCGACTCCACTCGATGCAGCCGCCACTAAGATCCAAGCAGTATTCAGAGGACACAATGTAAATATCCACCTTCTCTCTCTCTCTCTCTCTCTCTCGATTACTCATCGACTGCTGTGTTCATTAGGCAAAAGATTATGGAACACGTGATTGCTGTTCCGAATTAGCAAACTTGATATCATAATCGGCCAATAATTCGAAGATGCGATCTTCAATTGAACGGGAGGAGATTTGAGTCAGTTGAAAATTCACTCAGATTCACTTTCCCTCCCTCAATTTTTCTTCGAAATTGCTGCTTTCTGTCCAATTCGTTTACTTCTCTATTGCACATACACCAAGGATTCCCACGAACTTTGCTGCTGTGGGAAATAATGACGCTTCGCGAAAATCAAGAGTTTATCGGGTGCGAGACTTTTGCAATGGTGTCTCATAGATTGAAAATTCACAGAGAGTATCCCTTGCAAAGTGTGTGCTGTCTGTGTGGTAGCGACGATGCTCTGATGACGCAAGTCATCTGTGTTTCTCCTCTCTCTTCTCTCAAATTCGAGTGAGAGGGCGCGAGATTCCCCTTCCACTCAACTCTCTACTCAGAAGAACACAGCCGACCACGTCCAGATGTTCTCCAAATAGTGAGAGAAGCACCCAATGAACCCCCTTTAGAACTACCAGATGCACTCAGCAGTAGGGGCGAATATAGCCGATTTGAGTATCCTCCCCCTCTCGGTAAATAACGCATATTGGAACTAGTGAAATGCACAGGGAAAATTTTAGCAGTTTGTCTATAAACGCTGAACGGCTTCCTCGTAACTGTAAAACTCTGATGCTTTCACCAGTACTGTCTACTGAATTTAATTCTTTATTGTGTCAAGCAATAGTGTTCAGATGAGGATGGGACGGTATTCTTCATTAGTTCCATTCCATCATTGACGCCCGATTTCGCGTTTCAGGTCATCTCTCCTTCTAGTACTGTCTGCTCACTAGAAGTGTATTATTTACGCCCACCCGTCTCTCTTACTTTGTTTGCTTGCGCTCTCACTGAAATGATAACAGCGCTTTGTGTCTGATATTTTTTGGAAGAAATCAAACGTCATCATTGTGGAGAAATTCTGCCTCTGAATCACACTGAATTTCTTCTCTCTGCTAAGATCTGCGAATCGATTCTCGGCACAATTCACGAATTGAAAACATCTGCGCGCACTCACTGGGCACAGAGATTGTGTCGTTTTCGCGTATTCCTGTTGTTTTAGATGCAGCGACTGCTCGATTCGTCTTATTTCTGCTCTTCTGTCGACAAAATTATATCTTCCCCTTATTTCTTGTCGAATTGCAAATCCTTTTGCGCCTCGGGTGTGGATTAATTACTATAATTGTTTAATGAACACTTTTTACAGGTTCGCAACCACTTGGGCAAAGTGAAGGGAGAGATGACTCGCACTCAATCGTCAGAGAAGATGATCCTCAACCACAAGAAGGACCAGAAGTGAGTCAGAACCCAGTATTCTGGAATCTTCTTATTTCAAATTCATTGTGAGTTTCTGAAAATCCACCCGATCAAATGAAATATTCTCAATTTTCTCTTCCCAAAATCCGTTTCTTTTTGCCAGAAACAACCATTTTTTATAGTCGATACTTGGAAACCTTCGTTTTTGGTATTCTCACGTATCGCGCTTCAAAAAGGAGCCAAAAGCGTGAGAGTCCTTCAGGATTACGGTAGGGTTTGCCCGCTCTCCTTTCATTACTAAGTAGTGCGCGAATCGGATATCTGGATAGAGACGGATTATTAGAAACCCGTCGCCGCCGGGAAATTTGAGTGAAAAACCACTGCGAGACGGGTAAAGAGAGACTAAAGAAGGAGGTTGTGCGTGCGAGACTGGAGACATGTGGAATGCATGGAGCGCACGTGAGAAGAGGGGAAATTGGGAATATTTCATTTGCACGGGTGGATATTCAGAAATTCAGAATGAATTTGAAATTAGAAAGTCCCAGAATAAATGATTATAAGAAGGTGACTGAGAAGACACGAGTGCATTCCAGCGATGAAGACCAACTAAAGTTTCTCTTGATAACTCAGTTAATTGAATCGATGTTCATTTAGATTCAATTTAAGTCATTTACCTTTCCCAATACTTATACGTTAGAGAGAAGATAGACAATGGTAGTATTTGAATGTGTTTCGAGCTAAGAGAACTAAACAATTAGATCAATGCAAGCACAAAAATAGAATATTTCGCAGGCGTCACTCGATTGGAGGCCACGATATCGTCCTGGACAATCCGGAAGATCGAGCTGCCACAAAGATTCAGGTGAGATAAAATTGAATGAATCACAAGCAATTTCGGGGATAAGACAAACTATGATTGAAATAGCTTCCGGATCAGCATCCATGTATATCTTGATTCATATCTATTTTCAACGCTTTCAGGGATATGCAAAGATAAATAGGTGTGACTGAAATATCTTCCGGATCACGAGGCGTTTGATACCTTGACTCATATCTGATTTAGTCGGAGATCCGCGGATTTCTCGCGCGCAAGCAAGTGGAGAAGATGAAGAAGGAAGACACTCAGGCGGCTACGAAGATTCAGGCCCATATTCGGTAAGATATCAGAAATACTTTTGTGAATGTATCATGAACAGCCAATTCATTCAAGTTAGAAGTAGTTGTATTTTCTCAATAGTATTTTCTGTCTTGCAATAATAATGTTCTTGAACTCACTCGGCAATGAATATAATTTACTCAGAAACCAGTTGAGTTGAAAGTATATAAATTATGATATTCCTTTCAGTGGATTCCTGACTCGTAAGCATCTCGAGGAACAGGGACTCAGTCCCACTCGCTCTCGATCTCGTTCTTCCATGCAATCAAACGAAGAAATGGAGAAGGCCTAATCTCCCTTCCCTCTTCTTCCCTTCCTCTCTCTCTCCCTCTCCAATATTCATCTAGTCACCCATCTATCTCCTTTAGTATTGTGACTGCTCTCTACCGCGAGTAGCGCCTTCTCTATGAAACTATTCCATCATTGACATCCGGACAACCATAGCACGCATCTCTATTCCCTTCTTTTCTCCCTTCTCTCTCTCTCTTTTGTATCTTCAACTCGAACATCTTTATTTATTATCACGACACACACGCAGAAAACAGAGCAGAAAGACACGGAGAGAGTAAATGACGATGATCACAGAGTTAAGTATGCGCATGTAAGATTGTATTCATTGTGTAAACAAGATTCATAAATATCGTATTTGAGAAGTGTACTAAGCAGAGAAGACCAGGTTGGAGAGGATATGAGGTGAATATTGGCATATTATGAATTTGATCGCTCGTTCTATCAGTATTGTTCCTTGGTCGTTCCATAGGAGTAGAATCCACCCTCTGGATAGTAGTACGAACCCGGGCCACTGATCTGCAATACTTGTGGTATTCTCAAAAGTTACTCGAATGCAAAAATAGCCTAGATATCATGTGACTTGTAGTCATTGGTTGATTTATGGCTATTCATAACCAGATGATTCATAGGAATTCGTTTGCTTTCGTTACTTGGTAGTCTTCCATAATCCTCTTCATTGTTCTCTTTCGCAAGGAGTGCACACCTTTTGGGTGAGTCAGAGTTTGAAAACTGTGAAGATCGGGACAATGGGTTCGGTAATCTCGAAAGTGGTCAATGGGTCCGAGTCCGAATCTCGTTTTCGAAATTTGCCAATAGGTCCAAATGTGGTGTACTCACCTGACTGACGTTGCTGCTCTCCGTCGCTCCCGAACTAATCATCATCTGTCGTCGCATTTCACGAGTTTGTCGTCGGTTCACCCAATAAACGGCGAGCAATGCCATTAGGGCGACTGAATTGCGGAAATAACGATATACTGACCCGATTTTGTACCGACGCTCCTAGAATCATGGGTGAAACAACTTACTGAGAATCGTCAGCAAGAGAATGGCCAGCAATGCAAGCGCCCACGAGAACGGATTGTAGTTCCTGATTGTGTGCATCGATTAGTCACCAACAAGGACGATTTTCAAGCCAATTTTAATTATGAATATGCTAATTGACTAACGAGTTTCGTTCAAAGTTGGCGCAGCATCCGCCAGTGCAGCAACCGAACTCGCACATGAAAGGCAGCGCTTCATCGGTGTCGATATGGCGATAGTAGCAGATTGATCGACCATAATCTGGAATAGGAGACCCTTCCAATTATATTCAACTCAATTTTTTTATTCTACCAGAGGGTTATGATCTTCGTATGGTGCGTCGTTGATTGTCGATATAGAAGTTGGCAGACCATTACTACTAAATATTTTCGATGGAGAAAGATTCACAAACAAGTAGGAGAGCAGTGGACATTTCGCACCCTCACTGCCATTGTCTCGTCCGTCTCTCTCTAACCTCCCTGCCACGCGAGAGAACAGTGCGGATGCTAGCACGTCACCCCGCTCTGCCACCCTCCATCCACCGATCCGATGTAGTCTAGTGGTTATGATTTGCGGCTCTCACCCGCAAGGCCCGGGTTCGATTCCCGGCATCGGAACAAACGTTTTGCTGATTTTTGTTTACTTACCAGCTCCTTCCTCTTTGATTAGACTGCCAACTCGAGTGCGTAGCAGTGCTAGAGGGTCGAGAGTAGTGGGAACAGGGGTTCTGTAGAGATTTTCTTTATATTATCCATGACACGCACGTGTTTTTTGAAAGATTTTTCCAAAGTGAACGTAACTACCGTATGTTCACGTGGAAACACGCTGATTTAGCTTGAATCATAGTGTCATCTACATGTGCTTGCTATTCCAAAGGGTAAGAAGGAATACTTACGTAGTGGCTGCTAGATGCTGCACCTCCTGGTCACTACTGGGAAGCGCCGCCCATCGATTAGCCATTCGATATTTTGACGATTATCTGCTTTTAGTCAACATTAAATTCCGAGCAACAAAACATCAAAGGCGCAATACGAGAGTTTTCAACAGATTATCGCAAATGGCATCATATATCAGTTCCGTTGTATTAGTGTGGTCAGTGGAGGAACAGAAAAGAGTGGACGAGGAAGCTATCGTGAGAGAGCAGAGTAATACAAGACGAGAGAAGAAGGAGGAGGGGGATCAGGTTCGACGCTCTTCACAACTCGAATTTAGTTTTCCGGTCAAACTGGTCTGGATCTAAGCGGAATTACGATCTGCGCCTAGGCGCGAATAGTTAGTATAGAGGAGCTGTAAAGTAAGGATGCCGGTTCTGTGCATACCCTCTGGCAGTCCTCTGACTCTCTTTACTTCAGTCGAACCGTCACTCATAAGGCCATAAATGATTACCGAACCTGCATCCCCACTGTAAAGAATGCAATGGAAACGCCGTGAAGGAGACACGGGAATTGGACGAAGAGGTGGAGACGAAGAGGACACAGTGGAGAAATCTCCCGAATCAATCGGAGAGAGACAGAGAATGTTTCGTCAGCTAGGGGTGATAAGAGAGAGAGCGCTGACCCTGAAGTGACCACCACTTGAAAATGCAAAAAGAGGTGTGAGTGAAATACGGGAGAGAGAGAGACACTACCAATCCGATGATTGAACACGATATATCGAGCAAATAAAGCATTCGAGGTGTGTGGTCAAAGAGAAGGGAGAGGAGTGAGTTGATCCCCCAATCGCTTACCGCCTCTGGAGAGAGAGACGAGAGAGAGTCATACTGACCGTTCCCTCCTTCTTTCCGAGAGAAGCGAAAACAAGATGAACTAAGACGACGTGCAAACTATCGAAGGAAGAAGAAGGAGAAGAAAAGGAGATGATCGGGATTATGAGGGAGTTTATGAGACAAAAGAAAGGAAATGGGAGCATGAGACGAATGCGGGTGGCAGAGTCGCAGGAAGAGCATGAGATTAATCCTATTACGGCAGATTAGAAATCACTTGCACTAGCAAGGGCTGACGAAATTAAATGTGAGAGACCAAGAGAATAAGCAAAAAAGGCTTACTTACCTCCAAATTTCAATCTGACCAATAAATAATAAGTTCGAATTCGTACAATGGATGAGGTGTAAGGTCAGCGTCGGGAGATGGTTTCTCCTTGTAGATTCCCCCCTTCGTCCCTCCCCTTCCCCCTCACTGCTTCTTCATTGAATACACAGAGATGATACAGTGAGGGGCGAGTCGAGTGGACGGATACTATATAGTGGACTGAGGGGAATACGAAGCATGTGAACCATGTGGAGATTGGTTGAATATACGAATGCCGATTCCGTATTAGTCATGCCCTCTGGCAGTCTCATTTTCTCTGACTCTCTTTGATTACCAGACCTAACGCATATCTCTCGTCCGAAAGGCCGTAATACCAATAACAAACGTACATCCCTGGTTTGATGGGGATACCGTATGGACCCAGGCTTGAACGGAAATTAATTGCAAAACAGAGTCTTCAAAAAGAATCGATGTCCGGAAAAGGTGATCTCGACTGAAAGCGAGCTAAGTGCTCGAGACAAGCCAAAACTGTTTGCGTAGGTCAGTTCTGTCTCTCTCAGATGCACAGATGGATAATGATTGAGGGAAACCGTCGTCTCTCACGTTTTTCTTGTCTTATTCGCCTCACTTTTCTCCTCAAATAGTGTCAATCGAGCAACAATCGAACACGATTACTGTACACACACAAACTACGAAATGAAGGGAGGAAAAGGCAACAAATAAATTCTTCTTGAATTCCTCAACAAATACAATATTACTGCGAGCTCATTTGAAAACACTTCAGTTTGAAATTTTTCGTCAGAATTCTCTAAAGTAGAGAGAAAATGTTGAGCTGTTTCAGAAAATTGTGATGTGATGTTCCTTCGGGATGGAATGACGATGCTTGTGCTCCTCGAACAGTTGGCAAAGAGCATCGCAGTACGTGGCATGCAGTTGATCCACCTTAAATCATATGTTCTGGTCTTTGTCTAACACTTGTAATACCAGTCGCTCTCTCAAATTTTCGTACTCTCTCATTTTCCGCCAGTTGCTCGCTCACAAATTTGTGGCAGTACTACTTGTAGAAAGCGTTAGTGGGAATTTGAGAGAGCTACTTGTGGTGATGGGAAAATACAAGAGACGATAATGATGTGATCGGCAAAATGAGTACATTCTCGATCATATTCGACTAATTCACATCTCCCCTCTTCTCTTCCTCACGTCCACTAACCTCTTTTTCACTCGGTTGACTGTTCTGCGTGACTCTGATGGGTGCTCCGATAACACTCGTTATAGGCCGTCTGGAAGGAAGGCGATCTTCGCTCTATTCCCCCTTATTTTCACCCCACAAATTTTGGCGCACTTTTTTCTTCCCGAAAACACGCATTTCCTACTACGGTCACTAGTGTGCAAATATTGCCAGAGATGAGAAAAGTGAAATTTTCTCGGAAATAAGGAGAAAATGTTCCCTCCCCCGAAATGAAGATGCGCACCGGTATGGGAGCAGGCCGCCAAGTCCCAGTCCGATCATGCTTTCTCCCTTGACAAAAGGAGGGACGAATCCGATTATATTGCGTAGGCGCGCCTGCAAGTCATAAAACAGATTAATTACGTTAATTATGGTCTCGGTGATTGCGCGATCGGGGCGATCTGTTGCACCTGCATGGTCTTGACACATCTCTCGTCTGCTCCGACCTCGTGACTGAATACATCCGTCTCTCCAAAGTGATAACAAGGAACGAGATCGGCACTGAAATGGAACAATCGTAATTATCAACTGATTCAAGTGACAATCGATTGAGACATCACACCCATCATCTACACGCTCACAATATATCCTATCGTACTTTGAAAGTACTCATTTCCTGATTGTCATGATCAACTATTGTAAAGCAAAGAGTGCGAACCCATGGACGATCGCCTCTCGAATGAATCCTTTGCGATTTTTGATCTTAAGATCGTATCGGCCGGGTCGCGACATGAGAGATTCACTCAGTCCCCCGATAACGATACCAATCGCACGACCGTAACCTAAAATGATCAGGATTATTCATGTCGAGGTGTTGAAGTATGATACTTACCAGGATTCTTCAGTAAGTAATCGATTGAATTGGAAGAGCAAGAGTTCACTCCTAAAATTAGTTAGCTGCTAGATAATTTATGATGTTGAGTTTTCCGTTTCCTCACCCATATTTCAATATTATATTCTACTACTTTATTTAATTGCCATCACACCCTTCATGGGTGTTTCAAATAAATAAATATAAAGACTGACCAATGAACATCATTGTTTCTCTTCTGTATGGCCATCGAAATTGTCCTCCGAGTGTGGTAATACACTGTTCGAGACCAGGGAAGAGTTCGTTGAATCCAGAGACTTTGCCAGCAAAAGTGAGAGTACCAGCGACAGCGAGGATTCCATGAGGATGGGAACTGAAACAACAACAAAAAATTGTTTATTCATTAAATGAATTTATTTTCCATTAATTTAAAAAAAAACAATGATTTTAAACTGACCCGATGATGTAATTGCGATCCGGTGGAAGTTCGGCTGTCTTGATTATTTGATGAGAGAAATAGTCTCGGATCGTTCCCCATGGCCAGCAAGTCCGGAAGTAATCCTGAGAGAATGATCAATTGTATCAGTAAATGATATTCATGGAAATCTGGAGTGAGCTGTAATATTAAATACTCACGAAAGGAAGTCCTCCTCTCTCGGGGATGTAGCTAGTCAGAACACTCCATACGATGTAGATCACAATGTAGCTCAGAGCAACGAACCAATGAGGAGTGAATATAAAAACTGTAAAAAGTGATTCAGAATGTTCAAAAATGTTTTTTTTTCTATAGCACTTACAGTATGTGGGCATTGAAAAGGCGCATATTGGAAGGATCACCCAGAAAAACATAAACCATGCGATAGCGAAGACCTGAGACAATTCACACTAATTAATTTAAACTAATTAACGTAAATATGGTAAGAAATCAATTAAGGACTTACACTTCTGAAGTGCTCCTTGATCGCGAGCCAGTTATTCTGGAGGAACATCGTAGAATGGCCGATTGTTTCCCATGTGGAATGGCTGCGAGATCAGAATGGTCGATAAGAAAGAGCGTTGGCCAATTTGAGTCGACTATGTTGAATTGCGAGAATAAGACACTCGAAAACATTATTGAACTCTGATGTCGAGGAGACTAATTGCAAATTCGCTAATTTAAGCAATTGACTAGGTGTATTTTTCCAGCACGGATAGCAAAATTATATATTTTGGTGTTTGAAAAACACTTCGATAAATTGTTGTTATCGTAATGTACAAAAAATTTAATTATAAATTCGTAATTTAATTAATTTATTTGAACATATAAATTTTCTCAGTCATGAGTGCGCGCCGCCGAACTGCAATCATTAAAACGTTCCACCAGTAACTTGAGTACGCAGCGCCTGCCTTAAATTTCCCTAAATTCTTCCGCTTTACCTGCCATTTTCGCGTGTTATTCTTCCGTTATTTAGTTTATTTTCTTTTCCATTGAAGAGGCTTTCATACCTAGAGAACTTGAATGCAGAGAACAGAACAAATTGCACAGGTTTCGAAGAAAACGACTGATTTTACTGTTTTGATGGCTGTTCGCGTGTAGAGTTATAATAAAATGCTATGCGTGGAATTGCTATGGGATAAGAGTTTATGTTACTGATCTCAAATGGTGTCCAGATCTCTGGCCATTAAATCCCATTCCTTTGGTTATTTATCGCAGGGATTATCCGGACGAAGGGAGGGAGAGAAGAACCTTTCAACTCTTTCTCTGTCTGTTTCTCTCTCCCTCCTCTCCATCTCAGTGTAGGGGCTGAGAGGTCAGACAGTCTACTCCTTACTAGAAGAAAGAGGGTTGACCTCGTGACACCCTCAATGGATAAAATAGGAACCGGCCCCCATCTAATATAAACACTCTCAGCTCTCCATTTCTTAACACTATGCTACCACCGAGCGCGCCTAGAATAGCCGAAATTAGGTTCCATTCTCCCCCCCCTCTCACCCCTCCCACAATTAGATGTTATTGTAACTTTTTGAAGTTCCGATCCACCGCGCAGGTCTAGATTAAGCCAGAAACAGGTTTAGTCCGCATTATTTGTAGATATTTATCCTTTTTTTGTAGAATTATGTTTTCAATGAATTTCAGTTGTCCTAACAATGGCGGCCCAACGGGCGCCGCTGCCACCAATATGCTGTGGCATACTCAAGCAGAGATACAGACAACGAATGACCGTCAATCAGAATGTTAGTTTGCTAAATTTGTATTTTGTTGATAAATAATAACTAAAAGTAAGGGAAAAAACTAAACGAAAAAATATTTCAGGACAAATTGTCGTACATGCCGTCGGAAATTATTGTCGGCATCCTCTCTCTTCTGCCAAGGTATTTTATTTATTTAAGCCTTTTTTGTTATATTTATGCGTTAAGAAAATAGGTGAATCGATAGTGAGCAACCCTCTTTCTTGTTTCTCTTTTCACTCTCTCTCTTCCCTCCTGCCTAAATCGATGAAGCCGCGGCGTGAGTGATAGAGAGAGAGCGCGCGTCCACTAGCACAATTCCCACACAAAGTAGCATGATTTCGAGCTGAACTATCACTAAAATTGTGCAGAAAACGATAATGGAAGAAACTAATGAGGATTTTTTTGATCATTTAAGTGCCGATCTTGATCGTGTCTCGAGCGTGAGTCAATTGATGCACGGAATGACCAAATTGGCCAGAAGAAGAGCAAAGAAAATGCCTGCGTACGAATTGGAAGTGTACCGAGTAAGCTATGTTTGCCAACGAGAGAGAAAACTTGCAATACAATCATTGTCCTTCTTCGGAGAAAGTGTACTTCCTGAAAAAGAGCCCTATATTACGGAATAAGAAAGACATATTTATGGAGTGTAGTATAATCTATAATCGATAATCATTCAGTTTTCCCATGGCCACGCCATTCTGATGACTGTGGAGAACGGTGACAGCTTTCTTTACGCTCACACAACGATGAATGATGGGAGAATCGTTATTCACAAGCAGAGATTTCGTACTCTCCAATCCGTCCATGTAATGGTAAGCAGTCTACTCGGGGTGATAACTTTAGGAGGCGAGAAAGAACTGTTAGGTCAAAGAAACTGTTCTCATCAAATACAGTACCCTAATCATGAACTATCTATGATAATTACCTTTTTTGTTTGGACATTTACATATAATTGATTAATATCACGTTCAGTTCAATCATCTGCCACATTGGACTCGCTCCAGGACGCCCGACCACTACAAAGTGCCAATTCCCTGTCAGGTCTTCAAGCAACTCAACTACTTCCTCGACAGATATTCAGTGAAGAAACTCACGGCGGACAGTGTAAGTTTTTAATAATGTATTAATCCTATAGAACAGAAAAAAATAGCTATTGATATCACAGCAATGAGGGAAAGGGAGAAACGTTACTGTCCCCATTATTGAACCATTCGGCAATCACCTGAATGATTAGCAAAACACCGAAATTCATTCCTTTTTTTACAATTTACATTTTCCCAGATCTACGTCGACCACACGTTCATTAATCACATCCACAATGTGCTCCAAATGAGAGGTCGCATGGAAATTCGCATAGTTGCCCCTACTTTCCAGGATCCCATCAGAGAAAATGAGTTGAAACCTGGCGGAAGGTGAATTGCAATTCTAAATCATTGTAGTGGACAACCTAATAGATGAACTTTGAGTTTCTATTTAAAAAAAGGCACTTTTCAGCATCTCTTATCTTCTGTTGTCTCTGAAGGCGCACACTCTCGTGTTGGATAAGTGGGCGGTTGGGCCACTTTCGTTCGTGGATAACGATTTTATCGTCAAACTCGGCGAAACTGGAAGTTATCCCTCACTAATTGTTAAAGAATTGCCCGGAGTGAAGGTGAGCCATAGCTTTTTTGCTGGTAATTTGAAAGAAAATTGTATTGAATATTTACAAATGATAAGTTCTGCTCTATTCAGACCCGGCAGTTGATCATCAACATCACCACGTTGAGATCTATGTGCTCTTACGTAAATCTCCATGCAGAATACATTCACATCTTCACGGTTGTCCTACTCGAATTGTTGATGGTACTTACTTCATCGGTTATTCTTCCTACTTTTCGTTCTGAAAGAGCTATTGTGCAGCTGAATACTTCTCTAAGGAACAACACACATGTCACTATCAGATGGCAAACTTTTTTTATGAAATTCGCGAAACAGTGCCTATTATTGTTGTTACGATATTACACTTGTAGTACACTTGAACGAGCGATAGATATTGCAGCCTCTATTGGATATATTCATGTCAACTACCCATTTGTTTACAGAGAAGACTGCGTCGTCGAAAATTCGGAAGATGGCAATTCTCGACCACGAGAGAAATTACGCTGACGGAAATACAGGAAGCGACTATGAGATGCAATGATGTTAGGGTGAGAAATAAACCCTTTTTAATGTAGTTATTTAATCTTGCACAAATATTGCAAATGGCAGTACTAAACTGTTCCACCTATGACTGTCAGTGACGTAAATCGTAAGAAATGCTGCGCAAATTTCACGGGTGGAAAACCGTTTTGTCCACCTTTGCGTAACTTTTTCCTAGTCAAGCTACAGCTTCCGAACTTGATACAGGGGTTACACGCTACATTTGGACAATTTTTTTTGAATGGAGAAATTTCGTTCAGTTTTATCTGAGTTACACGAGTTTTCCACCCTTTGATGGGGAAATTTCCCGAAGAAATTAGCGCAGCATAAACGAAAATTCCGATGAAACCCATACTGTATATATGGAACCGAAATGTTAATGCACTTTCTGAGTATCATAAAAGAATGCTGAGGGATTCATCTTGGTATATACTAGTAGTATGTCTTTGCCTAACTTCATGTATTCATTGCAGTATCGTTGTATCGACGATGAAGAAGGAGTGATTGAACTTTATCTGCTGGACGATAACTTCGTCAAAATGTGTTTCACCAAGCAGCCAAATGCCATCGGTGGGCCCGTTCTCTTCAAGGGTCTCTTCGGCAAACGAGCGCTGCGAATCCCCGAGCTCGACAGAGAAGAAGTGGATCGAGCGATCGTCATGCGAGCAATGGGAGGACACTAAAGGAAATTTCGTCCTCGTTGTATATTGCCCTACTGCACCTTAATATTTACGAATGCTAGAGTCATATTGACTGTTAATCAGTTGTTATTCATATTCTTGCTTGAACAAATTCTTTCCCAGTGGATGACCCCTTGTCTGGTACAACTTCTCACTTTTCCCGAGATCCTTTCTTTCCAATCCTTTGTCTGCTTTCGCACTTTCTTTGCTTTCATGAATTCGCAATCAGTTTCAGGTTAATTGTAACTTCCCACTCCAATTGCTAATTGAATAAACTTATAAAGTACTCGAGTCCAGAGACACCAGTTGTTTTTTCCCACAAATTGAGACTCAAAGTGGGCGGGAGAAGTTATCATTATTTTAGATTGTTCCGCTCTTAATTTGGTTTCAATTGCGATTACATTGTCTCTGTATGATGCTGATACTTGGGGGAGGGGCGAAACGAGATTGAACACCGGTTCAGAGAATTGGAGTATCGCTTCTTTCAAGTTCGGTTGCTCCATCCGACGACCCTGTAGCAACTCAGTCCGCTATAGAAAAGTGAGCTGAAACTGTCGATGCCCCTGCATTCTTATATTTGTATCCCGTTCTTCGCACCAATATATTGATGTGTTGTTCTTTCAACGTTTGCAGGATGCTCTCGAGAAGGAACTCGGAGTGACGTGACAACGTGTCTAAATTTAGAAATTTTTCAAAATACTCTACTGTAGTATCCCGTTTCTCCCAGTGATTTAACATTGAAATATTTAAATTGTACCGCAACTTGAAATTTAAAAAAAACAACTTGTACTACAACATAGCAATAAATTATTACTAATAAACAAGTGCACTTGAATATTATAAGAGTGTGGTGTGAGTTGTACATTGCCTGGTGCAATGTGTGTGGGTGTTGAGACACATTGTGGTAGAACAGTCGTCTCTTTTTTTTCTTTATCTCATTTCGTTGTTATTTTTAATGATATTGATTCTCTCTGCAAATTCGATGTAATTTTCATTATACTGAATTCATCTGGAAGAATTGTTGCTTCTTTTTTTTAAAAATTCTTTCATATCTTCATTGTTCTGCAAAATATGTTCCTCAACAACAATTACGTTTTGAATTAAATGAAATATTAAGTCTTCTTCTCAGAATGGGTAATTGTGTATCGGGAAAGTCCAGAAGGTCTAATGAGAAATCTATTCTTGAATCGTCGCAGCACGATTCACTCGGACCATCCCCCAATGAAAGGTATGATTCATTGTTTAATAGGATCTCTTTTGCATTTTCTAGTGAAACATATTCTTTACAGGTCTAACGAATGTCGAAGAAACAATTCTTCGGAAGTTCTCCATCAAAAATGCGAAAACAATGTCTGCGTAAAGGTCAAATTCATTTCAATCAAGACAATTTTATGCATAAATTTTATGCGTCATTTTAAAATTTTTTATTCTACGAATGATTGGATAAAATAAAACATACAGTTTCCGGAGAATCCTAATACGAAGGGAGAAGAAGAGTCCGACCTCATTTGTAGTTCCATAACTGCTGTTTCAAGGATCGGACCTTTTGATGAGGTGAAAAGTCAATAATACAAATACTTCAATAAATACATTGCCATAAACTTGCTTAGAAATAATCCTATTGATTTGTCATCAGAATACGTCAATGAGATCTTCTTTTTTCATTGCACTTCAACTCAACAATTCACATATGCAATTGCAGGTATTAGTAGGCGCCGCTTCGATTCTAGCTAATCAGAACTTCGGAAGGAAGGCACATGCAACTAATACCCTCATGGTTATTGATTTGTCCTCTGAGTACGTCAATCAAATTTTCAGGTGGGTATAATCTGATTCCGTTGTTTGGAGAGTTGCTAGTGATCACGATAACTGGGATGATTCATTGACGGTCATCAAATAATGAAGGAAAACTAAGCCATGTGTTCAGAGAAAACGCTGTGAAAATGCCCGTGGGTGGTCTCTATGCTTCTGGAATTGTTGATGTCGATGAGAATTTGGACACGCTCAAGGTAATCTCTGATCAAGTATTGTCAATCGGTCGGACATTCTTTTTGGTTCTTTTGTATTTTTGTTCAGCTCTTTTATTGTCCAGGAAATATATACTCTCGCATACCGTTAGACAAAAAAATTGCCTCATTCTAATTGAAGATTTGAGTTCCAGTTCAAAATCGAGGTGTGGGCTGGCTCTTCCTGTCTCAAGATTCCTATCTGGAGGGAGTTTCCTGTCGATAGTAATAAGCAGTCAACTGAGAACAACCACCAACTCAATTTCATCCAGGTTCAATGCGGAACGCGATGCATTAAGCTATTTGCTCGCAGAAAAGAAATCTTTTCCAGTGCTTCATCGTTCCTGCTACCACAAACATTTCACAGGAGGTGTTCAACCAGAGAATCCGTTTATTAGACCAATGGGTAGTCATACCCACAACGCATCAATAATCATCTTTATCTTGATCAGCTCGGAAAAGAATTGGGCGTTTCTCGTAAGTTCGCAAGCATTTCTTCTGTCGCTCTTTGTTTCTTCGCTCCCATGACCGCGAGGGAAATGTGTGAGACATTCATCGATCTGCAGAAGGTGAGGATTGGTTTTAGCATTTAGAACACCTGCTCATTTTTTTAGATCAAAACTTCGGTAGTTTCAATCTTTGTTGTGACGAAAACAACTGAGGCAACCGACTCACCCAATCCAGCGGTTAGGTGAGTTTTGAACATTAGCTTTTTCTCTACATTTCTCATGGAGTCGTGGACTACACTAGACAATTTTGCATCTAATATTTTCTCATTCAGATCAATCAGTAAAGTCGGCTACATCAATGAAGTCGTAATGTACGAGTCGTGAGTTTCTAGCACTTTTCTCAACTTACATCTAATAATTGGATGGTGTAAATGGGCTATGCTGAATTTATTTTCATTCAGATGGTTCGGACCAAAAAGTGCGACTCCTCGTCAGTCGATTCTCATGGACACAACTCTTACTCTATCTCTCTTCCCGGGTCTCGATCACTTCGAATGATAGCTTCGTTATTGTCGTTCTTTATCCGTCGATCTAGATCAGCATATAATTATTGCGTCTCTGTCTATGCAATTTTATGCATCCGTTTATGTGACAGCCAATTTCGGTTCTTCCCATAGAAAATATCTAACAGAATATCTGTGGTTGTTCAAGACTCACACGTCACTCGATACAATAATTGTTGTTTCGGGATTCCCGCCAGGAATTCAACCTCCTTAGAGTATCATAATCAACAACAAACATGCTCTTTATCTGTCTATGAGCATATCATATCCTCAAAGCTTAGCATCACCTCGGCTTCGACAGGGGCTCAGCTCCTCCCGCTTCCTTTTTAGAGTGGAAACATGGAACCTCAAATTTTTCGCCCGCCAGCAATGTACTTGATTTTACAGTTTTTTAACGAGAGTCTGGCCTAAGAAACCTTTTCATTTACAGCTCGGGTAGCCAGGAAACGGCGATGGTTCTTTCTCTCTTTCTTATTTATTACACAAAAGACAGGGGTTGGTACGGATACACCCAGAATGAATACACTCACTATTGAGTGTATCATACACTGAGTTAGGACATCAAGTGTATGATACACTTACAAATCTCTCGTTTTCGCACACTCTCTCGACGCGCGAATACACTCACTATTGAGTGTATCATACACTCGATGCCCTAACTCAGTGTATTCATTCTCTGTGTAGGAAGGGAGAGGGGGGGGCGCGCCTTCCATCCTACTGATTCTTACTTCAATTGAGAGTTTCCTCGTGTCCAAATGAATGCGGTGCCGTGTCTTCTTTTCAGGGTTTATTACTTGTCACTTTAGCTCTATCGATCCGGGCGAAGGCGCCGTCGTACCCAGACTGTTCGTCTCTTTTGTTAGTGTCGATTTCTGATCCGGCCAGATGTTTCTGCTGTCGTGTCTGTGCCACTGTCTTGTATTTGATTCTACACCGTTTCTTTATTTGTCTAACTTTGTCTTCAGTAGAAAAGAAATTATTTCAGAATTTCCGATCTACACTCGGAGCTGCATTCTTTTAATGAAGAAGTTGCAATTTCAAGAATAATTGTGGCTATGCATGAAGACATGGACACGATGCCCTCACAGTGAGTTATGGATTGCTGGTTATAGGTTTAACAAACGATTTGTATGGCTACGCGACGACGATAATTCCAAACAAGAAGCACAATATGTCTGTTTTTGTTTGTTTGAATCTGACACATCGTATGATCTCGTTCAAAATCAATGGTTGATCTATCATTTTTTAGGGAGAATTAAATATTATCAATTTGCCACTATGGTAAAATATATCTTACTCCCGTTATTTTTATTTCAGTTTATTGTTATGAAGATGGACAGGAAGGGGCAGTCCTAAAGATCCTAAAGAAGTGCGATCGTAAAGTCTTATGGATTCGCATAAGCAAGTCGGTTGTGTAGACGAGCACGGCAATACAAACTTGCGAAGACGCATTACTCAAGAATAAGAGGTGAGCATTGTGCGGTTATCTAATGTTTGTATCCGCACTCTAAAGATCGTGAAATGTGATGAACATGTGCATTAAATGCCTCTTTCGTATCATTACTGCGAACCGGGATGACGTTTACCCATTTGAAATGTCTCGAAGAGAAGGATACTTCGTGTACACTCAAAATACAAATTTATCAGTGTCGCTTTAGGGGCGCTGATCAAGATGGGGGGTTTCATATAGGTTTCAGACGTGGTCGATGGTCTTCTTTAGAATGATTTATTTGTCCAGTATTGAGCGTCGAGATCGGTCTTCTTTCCATATCACAGACCCAGAATTATTGGCTGGAGAAAGAATAGTGATCTCGCGAGCTTGACGTTGAAGTTTTTTCGTTGTAATAAAGAACGATGGTGTCTGTTTTCTTGAATCCGCGTCAACCAAACTCAAATCATCAATCTCAGAAGGAGATTCATCGAGTCTAGAAACTGAGGGACCAACCATTTTATGTAGTCATACCCATCACACGGTGACCAGTCCGGCTTGGATGGGGATTCCGATCTTGTTGCGTAGTCGATGGCATAGGCGAGGGAAATTGAGGGAAACTCCCCCTCTCCATCAGAGAGAAATGGAGAGGGACCGCTCGCGACGACTGACACACTCGGGAATGACCAAGTAATTTACACTCACGACCAAGTAATTTTTCAGATGGTCATAGTTGATTGAAATAATTAGCACCGATTTTGTAATTCATTTAATAATGATTTCCTCTGTATTACAGCACGTGAATGGCAAGACGGCAACGAATCGACTTCTGTAGTCTACCGATTCTAATATCATCTCTTTCCTTTCACTTTTTCTCTCTCTCTCTCCCGGGCTAGCTGACCATTGTAATGCCAACTTCTCTTGTGATGCTATCTCTGTTCCTCATCTTATTGATTTATGTTATTGAAGCTGGAGGAGCGGAACTTTTCCCTTAGCAAATGTTTCGGGGACTGTATGAATTCTTCGATCGATGGAGTTAGCACAGAAGAGATGTTTGACTGATTTGCAGAATTAAGAAAGAATTCTGATTAGTCATTAATGAATATATCACAACAACTCCTAATCGACCCTCACTCCGGTGACTGTCATAATCTTCTCACAATTCAACACCTGCAATGTATCGGAAATCCGTCGTAGCAGACCTGATCTTTGCTCTCTTCTCGACTATCTTTCGTTCGTTCTTTCTTATTTCGAATCTTCATTTTTGTTTGTTTTCTTTTTCCATTCTTTAAAAAACGGCGATTCGTTTCCAACCTTATGCCTCAATTTGGCTACCATTTCCCCGCGGTCAGTGTTGGACCCAAAATTGCCTATATTCACTGATTTAAAACAAAATCATCAGTCTCCTAAATCGTCTGACTTATTTGTTACCGTACGCGAACGTAAAGCAAATGGAACACTATCAGAGCAAATGGACGGAAATCGGATTCCAGAATCAAAATAAGAATTATTTATAAGTAAAAACAGCTTCTTATACGATACATTTAGTCCGAGGTGCTGCAGTGCTGGTAGATGATATACCATTTCTTGCCCATTTTCTGGAGGATCTGCTTGAATTTTCCTAAAATTAAAATATTCTTGGCCATTCATGAGCAGTATTTAAAAAAATACCTTGGTAGCTTTTGTTATCCGCCTCGACAAATAGTTCGGCGTCTCCGCTCACGACGAAATGAGTTGCGCCCACGTCGAGGGCCTTGTTCCACGTCTGAAACATAATATTTCGAAGACATTTTAAAAATTAGTTATTTTCGTTTATTTTTTTCTATATTGCTTACTTTTCGCATCATTGCCTGTCCCTTACTCGTGGCGAGGTTCATCGCCTTCATACCTTCAATTCATAATTGAAACTTGTTTATGACAGATAATTAACTCTAGACGAAATATTTACCTTCCTTTCCGAAGAAAGTCTTCTTGTTCAAGATGAAGACCGAATCGTCGTGGTAGAGCTCAGCGAGACCATCGTAGTCCACCTCAAATTTAACAAACTCGTCAAGGGTTGATCGGCATCGGAAAATCACGATTACGACTACCAAAAAGATTGATATGTAAAAAACTATGTAAAAGCCAATGATGATGCAAACTGAATTAGCCAACTTCTTTGAAGTAGTGGTTGATTCTGGATTCCAGTGAGTTCACGATTTCTTTAGCTTCTGAAATATTACTCAGTAAAATATCAATTCCATACAAAAATGTTTTTTTTAAAATAATACCTTTGATTGAGATGGTGTCACAGTTCTGGTCGCACAAGTAGTCCCCGCAAGTTCTGACTACAATTGAACGATTGGTAAAAATTTTCAGGGCAATATGATATACCCTTTCGCTTGCACAGAACGTGGTCGAACGACTCCGAGTCGGATACTCTCCATTTTCCATTGCCCGTGCAAGTGACGTCAGCAGAGGAAGGTAATTCCTTGATGAGTGTTCCGTCGTGGTTAAGAGCCGCGAAACCATCTTCAAATATTTGAAATTTGCCCAAAGGGAGCGCAGCAGTCATAACTATAGCAGTTTGGAACACTCTTAGTTGTAGGACATAGAAATAAACAGACAGAATATTAATTCACTCTAACGTTTCGTCACCATTATTACTTAGACTTTCAATCGAGAGCTATGACAGTATCAGGCAATCAGTTACTGACAAAATACATTCCATAAACTAACATTTGCACTCGGCCACTGCACACTTGCTCTTAGTCGTTGCGGGACGGACGCGAAGTTGGGTGTATTTCGAGGGAGCCCTGCGCAAATCGGAAGGACACCTATCCACGTCACAGTCTGTAAAATCATGTTATTTTGTTTCCCAAACTGAATATTATTTTTTGCTTCTTAAATTCGCCTAAGTAAAGAAATTGATACTCTAATTATTACTTCAAAATCTGAGGCATGTGCAATATCGAAATATTATATTTGTTTTCTATCGTTATGAGCCAGCTTTGATCTCTCTGAATACGTGATGTTATATATTTGGCAACTCACATTTAGCACAGACGACCGAAGTAGTGACGAAGTCGCAGTTTCCCTCGGCGCGCCATTTCTTGTTTCTGCAGCGAATCTGCGACAATGATTACTATTTCATTGTATATTTTTTGTAAAAATATATATTGGCTCACATTCAAAAGACAAACTTCCGTACCGTGTCAACAATCTGTCTGTCCGCAGCGAGAAGGGCATTTCTATCGACGCACTTCACCTCGGCACAAGCCCAATCGTCATCGTGCACTGCACGCTTGTGTTTTCATATATTTTCATTAACCCTAATAAAACTCTTAAAGGGACAGTAAACACACAAATTCTTGTTCATTTGATCCACTTTCCAAGAGTGACGTAAGGATAGAGATAGTGTGCGCCCTACTCGACACCAGCCCACGTGGAGCAGCGGTAAAACGCTTGCCTAGCGATCGTGAGGTCAGCGGTTCGACACCCAGCCTCTGCTTTTGTTTGTTCCCGCGGGCCAGAAATCCAGGCGAGACCTTTGAAATGTGCGGGAATTCAACGGTGTCTTTACTGTCCCTTTAACGTATTTATGATAAAAAAAGGCCAATTTGAAAATTTTAAATTTACCTTTGTATCTGATTGGCTGATCCTCATCACACTCGTATCCCCTGCTTGGGCAGTTTCCCTCCGACTTTATCGTGATGTTTGCGCATCCTGAAAGTATCGAATAAAAATTACGCTACTGAACTAATGATAATAAACTGCTTTGAATACAACAAAATGAAAAAAATAGTTACGAAATACCAGCATAGTCAATAGCAATTAAAGTACCTCTGAGATGCGGCGGGATTGGTCCCGTGTTTCCATGTGCATGGACAATTGAGAAGAGAAGGGCGCTGGTGAGAACGACAAGCATTGCTTCTCGATGTCGCCGTCTGCACGTTCTTCCCTTTTAACTGCCGCCTTCTGACCTTATAATGCAATTAATTGCACTGACTAATGGGCGACAGAACTAATCAAGAGATGTTCGAGGAGCTCCTAGATCAAATAAGCATCAAAGCAGTGGGTGCGTTGGTTGAACGCCGTTTCACAAATCAAAGATCGTTTTTTGCAACTCCATTAATTAATGGCGCACGGCGGGGGAAATGAGCACATGCGACTAACCTTATGCCAGCGTCGTTTTGGAGATTGAGGTTTTATAAAATCGTGTATTCACGATTCCCGGCCGTTGTATCAAAATGTGCAACAAAGCAATGGATGCGGTGGAAAAATGCTCTATTGTAAAAGTCGCTCGCTTATATGGCATCTATTAGACAAAACATTACAACATGTTCGATTATCTTTATTATGCATCCTCTGAGTAACGCACGAAAACGATCGGCAATCGGGGTCTCAGGTCTAGAAGATCAAAGTTTGAACAGAAAAAAAGACACGTGCAACATGCCGAGCTCATTAAGTCAATTGAGAGTTAGTTCATGGGAGTGAACTCAATACTTCACTTCAATCTGTGTGAATGCCACATTTAATTTTGAAGTTTCACAACGCGGAAATCAAATCGTCCTTGCCACGTATTTATCGAAATCGGATATTGTTGGCGATGCAGCGTGGTAGGTGTTTTCCCATAAAATACGGTTTTTTATGCAGTGAGGAGAAACATTCCCCAACAGTTCCAGTAAATTCGTCTCTATCAAGTGTGGATAAATGGAATATGCCGACAAGATTGGAGTCAACGTATTATTGGGCTGCCACGAGGTCACTTGATCCCATTCTGCACATTCGTATTTATATATTCTATCTAATTTATCTAAAAGCAGGAATGGGCTCTCAGGCGTTCCTGGAATTCTCACAGTTCTCTTTCTTGTGAATGTCATTCGAAGGAAACCTGCAGTTTACTTCCAATACAAGGTATTTTTTAGTACCTAATGTTTCTCTAAATTTCAGTAAAATGTTACAGTACACCGTCGTCCTACTGACCTTCGGAGGCTATGTTCTAATGTTTCCCACAATGCTCTTCAATCTAGTCGTTTCTGGCATTCTTACTCACTATGCCGGAATTTCAACGGTGGCGACGCAAGATAATGATCCCTCGAGGTACATAATTTATGCGAATCGATATTTACGAAGGCTTATTCTCGGTCCTTCTTCCTTACATCAGTGTGGGCGTGCAGTCTTGCTAAACAGGCTACGGTCATGATTATGAACTGCAACTTTTGCATTGGATTCGTAAGAAATACTTTACATTTTTCTTCCTAACGCCATTTTCAGATAATCTCTCTTATGCGTTATGCGCTGCTTCTTCACGGGATTGAAATGACCTGGCCACGCATTATCACCGCTTGTATTGTTGTCATGGCTCCTAATGTTCGTTCCCAGTGTATTATTCAATATTAATTATTTATTTTCAGTTTTTCTATCTCTGTTACATCATCTTCTTTGGAGTGCTAACCGAAAACGATTGCTGTGAGAGAATTCTGGAAGTACCGGAAGTCGAAACTCCCATCGTGAGTTTGGTTTCTTTTGAATTAACGAACCCTTTGATGAATTTCAGTACTTTTACTCGTATCTCATGTTTCTTCTAATTGCCGCAGTGCTTCTCAACTTTCGTACACTTCATTTCTTACTCAAGAAGAAACGAGCTGGGATCAATCGAGGTCCAATAAAGTACTAAACGACCCTTCCACGCGTCTTTTCACAGGAATGATTGAATAAACTCTAATTTACTCCATTTAGGCGCCGTTTCAAACGAGCGCCCATACAGAGATCAATTTCGAGTGACTCTCGGTTTCCTACTACAGTCATTTTCACCACTGCTCTCGTTCGGACCATTCCTTGTTTTTATAGTTCTCTACCTTCAAGGTGGGAAAAGCCTACTTATTGGCACATTACAACACATTACCAGGTATACTTGGACCTGCATGGTTTTCTACTTACACAAATGTCGCATGCTACTTGTCCACTTTTCTGAATCCAATTGCTGCTATGATATTCATACCAATGTTCCGGAGAGAGTTTGTTGCAATCTTAAAGTAAATTGGTTCCATTAGTTGTTGGTTTAATAAAAATGCATTAAAGGTGTCAGTCCCTGGAGAGTTCAGATAATAGTGTTCGTCAAAGAAGCACCCAGAAGGCTACACTCGTTTCCAGTGGACGTGTACACATAAAGATTTAGTATCGTGGTTGTGAAATAGATAATTTCATGAAATTGATCCCTTATCATTACTATCAATCACGGAATAATCTCACTTTTTCATAAATAAAGAATCGACCATAAGTATTCAACCAAGCATGGTCTATCACCATCGGTATATCTGCCCAAACCGAATAGCAGTCAATATCTTTGAAAATAAAATTCGTAAAGTAAAAATTTCGTCAAGTCGAGTTTTTTTGCAGAAATACGGATGGTGGAATATTAGATGCTCTGGCTTTCTCAATATTCATATTCATATGAAGCAGGCAATTGTCTTGTGTTTTCTCTAAATACATGATAACAGATCTCTTACCTCTTCCTTTGCCTCAGAGGAACACAAATTAGTTTTGCATATTTCTCATTTTCCGAAATTCTTGAGTTGAGTTTACAAAACGTTTTCCCGAATATTAGTGAAAGTTCTTTGAATGAAGAACTTGGGTCTATGATCTGTTTTTTTTCTCTCTTAGCGTAGCATATTTTCTACCTATCTACACCCGCGTCTACAGCCGCCTTGCCAAATGCAATTACTCCGTCCATTTCCACCTTTGGACGGAGGTAATTCGTTGATCAACTTGACCAACGAATTATTTCCGTCCAAAGGTGGAAAGAATGGATTCGTCAATCACATGATTCGATATTATGCTAGATTGCAGAACAAAAGTGGGGGAGAAATATTAGAATGACCAACTGTGAGAGCGAACTCGGCTGACCAAATTGACTTGTTTTGGAGATCTTTTGCATAGTAGCTATCGAAATGATGAAAATTCGAAATTTTGATAAGAGTTTTTGCGGGTTTTCAGGGAGCAATTTTTTTCTTTTTTAAATTCATATATCGGGCGATGAAATGGAAGATGCTTGAAGTGTTGAAAGATCACTGGAGAATGTATGTGTTCGAGAAATCACCAACGAAAAAGATTTGATACAGGCAATGGCAATGCTCGTCGAAACAAAAAGTTCGACGAGCATTGCTAATGTGGAGCACGACTACCTTGTGGCTACAGCAGAATCCCAGGCCATCCAAGAGTAAGATGGAGAAAGGCACTACTAGAGTAATCGGCGTAAATTCGTGGAACGCGACTTATGAAGACTACCGACCCATCCCCATTTTAGCTATTATCAACTGATTATAAATATTGATTTATTGATTGAATCGTGTTTAGTAGATCACTTTTCGCTATATTTCTGAATATCTCTATTGTGTCTTACATCTTCATCTCTATCTCTAAATATTCTCTGAGATATTTGAGTTCATTGCGGCCCTATAAGATGTCAGTGTAGGCGAAGTCTTGCATGTGACTAACCTTATGCGATCTCAGTTCACAAGATTGCATTTTTATTGGATTTCGTCGGTGGAGGCGGAGAGCGATATATAAACGTACAACTTTTTTCCAAGGTCATTATCTCCGCAGGAAGTAATCTCCGGCGGGATCAATCTTGAGAGACTTTTTATTCACTCTTTGATTTCTCCCTCAGTGACAACGAAATTGTATTGAAGTTGCACCGGATATATTTTACAGATGCAGCGCCGTAAGTTTTTCTTAATAAAAAGAGAGATATTACCATTAGACTAAGTTTCCCCCGTTTATTTCACAATTAAGCATTAATTAATGTACATTTCAAAACAAATTACCTCACAAATCATATAACCAATCCTATCGATAGTTCCTGTCGATCCGTCTCTGTCGCTGATGGATAAATGGTTGACGCCGACTAAATTGTCTCCAGCGTACTATTGGGGAGCGACCAGGTTTGTTATCTTAACGACAATTATAAATTCCTATATTCTTCAATAAGCGTATACGTAGGAACGGACTCTCCAGCGTTCCTGGTATTCTCACAGTTGTGTTTCTTCTCAATGTCATTCGAAGGAAACCTGCAGTTTACTCACAATACAAGGTTTCACAAAATGTTACAGTACCTTTTTTTTTAAAAAAAACATTACAGTACACCGTCGTCCTACTTACCTTCGGGGGCTACATTCTCATGCTTCCCATAATGCTTTTCAACCTTGTCGTGTCTGGCATTGTCACTTATTATGATGGTAGTATTATAACAACAGCTACGGTAGACAGCAACGAAACCAGGTTGAATATTCCTTACAAAATAAGTTTAAACATATTTGTTTTAGACTATTCTTCGTGACTTCTGTGTGGGCGTGCAGTCTCGCCAAGCATACACCGATGATGATTATGAACTGCAACTTTTGCATCGGCTTTGTAAGGGAATACTTTTGAGTTTATTTCAAAACAATCAGTTCAGATTATCTCTCTCATGAGATATTTGCTGATTCTACACGGCATCGAGATGAACTGGCCACGCATTACCATTGCCTCTATTATCGTCATGGTTCCAAATGTATGTTATTCAGCAGGACCATCTTTAAAAACTATACTATAGTTTGTCTATCTTGGCTACATGATGTTCTTCGGAGTTATCGTTGTGAATGATTGTTGTGAAAGAATGATGGAAGTGCCAGAAAGCCCGACTTCCATTGTGAGTGCTGCACGTGAAAAGCAATTTTCCGATTAAGTAAATCAACGAATTTCAGTACATCTATGCCTATCTAATGGTGATCTTGATAGCGGCAGTTCTTATCAACTTTCGTACACTTCATTTTCTTCTGAAAATGAAACGAATGGGAATCAAAGAAGGTGATTTGATAGGAATTATTCTAGGAATTTCTGAAATACTCAAATTAATTTATTTCAGGCTCAGTTTCCAACGAACGCGCAAACAAAGATCAGTTTCAACTAACTCTCGGATTCCTTCTACAATCATTCTCACCCCTTCTCACTTTCGGACCATTCATTGTATTCATAGTTCTCTACTTCCAGGGTGAATATCCATTGTTTTTTTCAAACTTTCTAATGATATTCTCAGGTATTCTCGGGCCGGATTTGTTCTCGACTTATACAAATGTCTCCTGCTACTTGTCCACTTTTCTCAATCCGATTGCTTCAATGATTTTCATCCCGATGTTTCGTCGCGAACTTTTCGCTATCTTGAGGTTGAACATATTCATTTTTGAAATTAATAAAAATGATGCATTGTAGGTGTCGATCTGTCGAGAATTCAAGTCAGAGCAGTCGTGGTAGAAGCACCCTCAAGTCTACAGTCGTCACCATTTGATACAAATCTTGATATATCTAGTAGTGCATCATATTCTTGTCACTTACTCACTGATACTCTATTTGTAATATTTCTTGGATATTCACCCTATTCCAATATCTTGATATAAACAGAATACATCAATTCTTGTTATGTTTTTAATGCAATCATACCATTGCATGTGTCGACGCATGCGAAGTGAATACCAACTTTTTTTG
Source organism: Pristionchus fissidentatus (assembly GCA_036245785.1). Taxonomy (NCBI): domain Eukaryota; kingdom Metazoa; phylum Nematoda; class Chromadorea; order Rhabditida; family Neodiplogasteridae; genus Pristionchus; species Pristionchus fissidentatus. The sequence goes on from BTSY01000007.1 coordinate 6,286,827, forward strand.
GTAGTCACTATTGCATTAAGAGACGTGATCGGTAAAACCCGACCACCCCCGGACGTGGCCCCCCAAATTGAGAACTGAGGACCCATACTCGGGTGGGTGGAGGGTCCCCACACTTGATTGCTGAATGTTGTTCAGTGTGGATCGCGTCTAGATAACCTAGTTTTCTCCATTCTGACAGATAGTTTAAATGGAAGATTAAGCGAAGCGTTAAAAGCAACGTTCGATGAGGAAATGTTTCATCGCCGATGATCAATGTTATTGATTGGCACATTAATGTAACTCTAGCATCGCGACATCCATGCTCGGAATATTTATTTTAATTTATTTGTTAACCGTTATATTCGACAGCAAAATTGGGACATTTATCATCTTTGATAGAGCATCATATTTGGCATTTTCTTTGATTCGTTTTTTGGACATCCCTCGAAACCCCCACGTCATCCGTCCATTTCGTCCTTCCTTACAGGCAATCAGACGGTGCTCCCGAGGGCACCAACGAGATCAGCGGTCGTACCAAGCTAAAAAATCATTCACTCCAAACTTTGAGATGATCGATAGTTCAATCAATATGGTGCCTCCCTCTCCGTGGAGAGAAGCGAGGGAGAGGGAGAGACCAAAGAGGCGAGGAGAAGAGAGGATAGACGACGAGAAAATGAGAAAGAGCACGCTCAAGAGAGAGATCGTGAGTTAGAGAAAGTGAGAGAGTGGGTTGATGGAAGAGAGTGTCTAGCCGCAGCGCCCGCCTTTCATGCGTCGCGGCTCTCCAGTACTCTCTCCATTCGCGCGCTATAGGGCCTTCCTTTTCTCTCTCCCTCCCTCACTCTGTCGTTCATCCTCGTTTCCGCCCTCTTTCCGTCGCGCTTTTGCCTTTTCTTGATCGTTCCCCTCTATATATCGTTAATTGCCGCTAATTAGTGCCCGCGTGAGTTGCCACCTCCCGCGGTATCCAAATCAAGCGCGATTTTCGCCGTTTATCCTTGAGCGCACACTCAAGTTTAGCGCCCCCCTCTTTCCCTCCCTTCCTCCCTCCCCTCTCCCCCTCCCTCTCTCTCTCTCTCTCTCGCTCGACCTTTTGGTGGTTTGATTTTCAGAGGCCCAGCGGTATGGCCACCGTAACCAGCCATACCCGCTGACGTCATCATTTACACGCAAGCCGTGTCCTTTCGTCAGAGCGCGCGCTGTCTCTCTCTCTAGTTTGTGGTTTGAGCATCGTGCGTCATCATTTACCCTCTGGCGGCATCCGATTAGACCGAGCGCGCGCTAAAGGGCGCCTTCCCTCTCTCTCCCTCTACCTCCTCACTCACACTCTGCCGTTCCTCCTCCTTTCCGCCCTCTTTCTGTCGCGCTTTTTGCCATATTTTGACCGTTCCCTACTTCTATCTTTAATTGACTAGTGCCCTCGTTAGTTGCCACCGCCCGCTTTACCCAAATCAAGCGCGATTTCGCTGCTCCCCGTGAGTTTTTTTTGCGGATTTCCGCTAAACTTTAAAAATAGAGCGCTTTGCGCGCAACTTCCGTGTGTATTCTACATTATTCACGGTCGCGCAGAAGATCCGAGTTCTTCTCTTTCTTCAACACGTGTTTTCTTCTGCTGCGTAGTGTCGTTTGGCCGCAGTCTTTCCTGTTGCGCCCGCTTTCACCAAAGAGCGACGACAAAAAAACTTGTCGTTCTCACTACCTTTTCTCCTACTTTTGAGAGTAATTGTGATGTGCCAGCCCTGCTTGCCCTTCTATAACTTCTTCAAGAGTCTATGAGTGTTGCAAGGAGGAGTGTGTGTGAGCGAAAAAAAGGACTGACGAGCGCAAATTCACCTCTCCTTTTGCTATTGAGATGTCAATTTCAACACTTACTCACACTTGGACTTCGGTTGTTTACCAGTGACCTTTATGTTTCATGGGTCGCTCAGGTTACGGTTAGGCGTCAGAAGGAAGTGAGCGAAGTGAGCGGTTAGGCGTCAGAAGGAAGTGAGCTAGGTTTATTCCCGTTTATTTGAATCTCCCTCCCCCGTCGAGGGTTTCTTTCCTTGCTTTCCTCATTTCTCCCTTGTATTATGGTTCAACGCTGCGATATCATCTCGAAGTATCACCTTTCAATATTCACACCCGCTCCTCAGCCCCTCGTTTTCCTTCTCTTCCTAAAAGGATCCACAAAACGCGCGATATCAAATCAATATTCTAATAGTGTGCGTCGATCGTACTAGATAAGCACATTCCTCGCTCCTTTTTTTGTGTGTCCCTTCTTCGCCCTCAACTATTGATTGCCACCATTATCGATCTTTCGCGCCCGATTATCGATTAATTTCTTGGTTATTGATTTATTTCTCCGTTTGCAGGATGATGTCGGCTCCGCTGGCGTCGCCTCGAGCTTGGGATGCGCCGGAAGGATATTGTGAGTTTTTTTCTCAATTTGGTGTAACTTTTGAATCAGAAAAGGAATCTAGAAAAACTTTCTGTGAGTATAGGAGATTTATTTAGAAATACAGTGCGTTTTAGTGAATCCAGATATTTAGGAAAGTTTGGTAAAGTTTGATCAGCATTTAGGAATTCTCCATGGGTAAAATAGCTGAAAAGTGCAGGAACGACCCAAAATTGTCCAGAAACCGGTGCCCCATTTTTGTAGCAGTAGCATTGTTTTCCAGCATGCTGCGATCGGAACCCCGCGCGGCCTGAGGGTTTTGAAATATCTCCTTTTCTTAAAAACACTCGCCCCGCCCCTTTGTCTCTCCCCCTCTGAAAACAGACCGCGCCGGGATCCGATCGCAGCATGCAGGAAAACATTGCTGCTGCTACAACAATTTGGCATCGGTACCTAGACGATTTCGGGTCGTTCCTCCACTTTTTAACTAATTCACCCTTGAAGAATTCCTAAATGATAATCGTTCTTTACCAAACTTTCCGGAATGTCTGGACTCATTATGGCGCACTGTTTTTCTTTATAGATCCCCTATATGCACTGGACAGTTCAGCTAGATTCCTGTTCTGATTCGAAAGTTTCATCAAATTGTTAAAAATAACGAACAAATACTTTCCGACGCTACGTTTATTCGGACCAAAACACTGGTTCCGGATAAACGTAACTATATTCGGACTAAAACACTTGTCTGAATAAACGCAAAAGGTCGAAAAATGACCCACGCCCCTTTTGGGGCGGAACTTTTGGGGCAAAAATACCCGGGCTTCGCCCATTTTGGTAAACAAGCATCCCTCTATGTGAAAAGTTCCCAAGTTAAGCCATTCATTTGGCCTCCTGGTTTCGGGGTTCCAGGATCGGTGGAAACACTGAACGTCCCCCTTTCACAATTTTTTGTATAGAAGCATGCTTGAAACCAAAACTTTCTCTCATAAAAAACTAACAGTAAACATGTAATTCGGACAACAATACAGACTACCACATGATAATAACAATTCAGACTACAATTGAGACTACAGGTTTCCGAAAGGGAAGTGGAGATCGTCATTGAAGATTTACGACTTGGGACAATGAAGCTGGCCTCCGGGACACACAGTCCCCGCCGACCACTCGTCCCACTTCGACACTGCGAGAGTGAGGAAGAGGAAGACAAATAATGAAGACGAGACTCATTGACAAATGGAATTATTGAGACAAATTGAAAATAGGAAAAAAATAATAATTGAAAAATGAGAAATAAGAGACAAGAGACTAATTATGAACACCAGACACATTGACAAATTGAATTATTCAGACAAATTGAAAATTGAAAAAAAGGTACTAATTGAAAATTGACAATTACGAGACATGAGATCTCCAGTAGAGTGATACGAAGGAGTCGGATGGTGCTCCCTTGAGTAGAGGTCTCCAGTAGAGTGATACGAAGGAGTCGGATGGTGCTCCCTTGAGTAGAGGTCTCCTGTAGAGTGATACGAAGGAGTCAGATGGTGCTCCCTTGAGTAGAGGTCTCCAGTAGAGTGATACGAAGGAGTCGGATGGTGCTCCCTTGAGTAGAGGTCTCCTGTAGAGTGATACGAAGGAGTCGGATGGTGCTCCCTTGAGTAGAGGTCTCCTGTAGAGTGATACGAAGGAGTCGGATGGTGCTCCCTTGAGTAGAGGTCTCCTGTAGAGTGATACGAAGGAGTCGGATGGTGCTCCCTTGAGTAGAGGTCTCCAGTAGAGTGATACGAAGGAGTCGGATGGTGCTCCCTTGAGTAGAGGTCTCCTGTAGAGTGATACGAAGGAGTCGGATGGTGCTCCCTTGAGTAGAGGTCTCCTGTAGAGTGATACGAAGGAGTCGGATGGTGCTCCCTTGAGTAGAGGTCTCCTGTAGAGTGATACTCAGGAGTCGGATGGTGCTCCCTTGAGTAGAGGTCTCCTGTAGAGTGATACGAAGGAGTCGGATGGTGCTCCCTTGAGTAGAGGTCTCCTGTAGAGTGATACGAAGGAGTCGGATGGTGCTCCCTTGAGTTGAGGTCTCCTGTAGAGTGATACTCAGGAGTCGGATGGTGCTCCCTTGAGTAGAGGTCTCCTGTAGAGTGATACGAAGGAGTCGGATGGTGCTCCCTTGAGTAGAGGTCTCCTGTAGAGTGATACGAAGGAGTCGGATGGTGCTCCCTTGAGTAGAGGTCTCCTGTAGAGTGATACGAAGGAGTCGGATGGTACTCCCTTTAGTAGAGGTCTCCTGTAGAGTGATACGAAGGAGTCGGATGGTGCTCCCTTTAGTAGAGGTCTCCTGTAAAGTGATACGAAGGAGTCGGATGGTGCTCCCTTGAGTAGAGGTCTCCTCTAGAGTGATACGAAGGAGTCGGATGGTGCTCCCTTGAGTAGAGGTCTCCTGTAGAGTGATACGCAGGAGTCGGATGGTGCTCCCTTGAGTAGAGGTCTCCTGTAGAGTGATACGAAGGAGTCGGATGGTGCTCCCTTGAGTAGAGGTCTCCTGTAGAGTGATACGAAGGAGTCGGATGGTGCTCCCTTGAGTAGAGGTCTCCTGTAGAGTGATACGCAGGAGTCGGATGGTGCTCCCTTGAGTAGAGGTCTCCTGTAGAGTGATACGAAGGAGTCGGATGGTGCTTCCTTGAGTAGAGGTCTCCTGTAGAGTGATACGAAGGAGTCGGATGGTACTCCCTTGAGTAGAGGTCTCCTGTAGAGTGATACGAAGGAGTCGGATGGTGCTCCCTTGAGTAGAGGTCTCCTGTAGAGTGATACGAAGGAGTCGGATGGTGCTCCCTTGAGTAGAGGTCTCCTCTAGAGTGATACGAAGGAGTCGGATGGTGCTCCCTTGAGTAGAGGTCTCCTGTAGAGTGATACGCAGGAGTCGGATGGTGCTCCCTTGAGTAGAGGTCTCCTGTAGAGTGATACGAAGGAGTCGGATGGTGCTCCCTTGAGTAGAGGTCTCCTGTAGAGTGATACGAAGGAGTCGGATGGTGCTCCCTTGAGTAGAGGTCTCCTGTAGAGTGATACGAAGGAGTCGGATGGTGCTCCCTTGAGTAGAGGTCTCCTGTAGAGTGATACGAAGGAGTCGGATGGTGCTCCCTTGAGTAGAGGTCTCCTGTAGAGTGATACGAAGGAGTCGGATGGTGCTCCCTTGAGTAGAGGTCTCCTGTAGAGTGATACGAAGGAGTCGGATGGTGCTCCCTTGAGTAGAGGTCTCCTGTAGAGTGATACGAAGGAGTCGGATGGTGCTCCCTTGAGTAGAGGTCTCCTGTAGAGTGATACGAAGGAGTCGGATGGTGCTCCCTTGAGTAGAGGTCTCCTGTAGAGTGAATCGAAGGAGTCGGATGGTGCTCCCTTGAGTAGAGGTCTCCTGTAGAGTGATACGAAGGAGTCGGATGGTGCTCCCTTGAGTTGAGGTCTCCTGTAGAGTGATACTCAGGAGTCGGATGGTGCTCCCTTGAGTAGAGGTCTCCTGTAGAGTGATACGAAGGAGTCGGATGGTGCTCCCTTGAGTAGAGGTCTCCTGTAGAGTGATACGAAGGAGTCGGATGGTGCTCCCTTGAGTAGAGGTCTCCTGTAGAGTGATACGAAGGAGTCGGATGGTGCTCCCTTGAGTAGAGGTCTCCTGTAGAGTGATACGAAGGAGTCGGATGGTGCTCCCTTGAGTAGAGGTCTCCTGTAGAGTGATACGAAGGAGTCGGATGGTGCTCCCTTGAGTAGAGGTCTCCTGTAGAGTGATACGAAGGAGTCGGATGGTGCTCCCTTGAGTAGAGGTCTCCTGTAGAGTGATACGAAGGAGTCGGATGGTGCTCCCTTTAGTAGAGGTCTCCTGTAAAGTGATACGAAGGAGTCGGATGGTGCTCCCTTGAGTAGAGGTCTCCTGTAGAGTGATACGAAGGAGTCGGATGGTGCTCCCTTGAGTAGAGGTCTCCTGTAGAGTGATACGAAGGAGTCGGATGGTGCTCCCTTGAGTAGAGGTCTCCTGTAGAGTGATACGAAGGAGTCGGATGGTGCTCCCTTGAGTAGAGGTCTCCTGTAGAGTGATACGAAGGAGTCGGATGGTGCTCCCTTGAGTAGAGGTCTCCTGTAGAGTGATACGAAGGAGTCGGATGGTGCTCCCTTGAGTTGAGGTCTCCTGTAGAGTGATACTCAGGAGTCGGATGGTGCTCCCTTGAGTAGAGGTCTCCTGTAGAGTGATACGAAGGAGTCGGATGGTGCTCCCTTGAGTAGAGGTCTCCTGTAGAGTGATACGAAGGAGTCGGATGGTGCTCCCTTTAGTAGAGGTCTCCTGTAAAGTGATACGAAGGAGTCGGATGGTGCTCCCTTGAGTAGAGGTCTCCTGTAGAGTGATACGAAGGAGTCGGATGGTGCTCCCTTGAGTAGAGGTCTCCTGTAGAGTGATACGAAGGAGTCGGATGGTGCTCCCTTGAGTAGAGGTCTCCTGTAGAGTGATACGAAGGAGTCGGATGGTGCTCCCTTGAGTAGAGGTCTCCTGTAGAGTGATACGAAGGAGTCGGATGGTGCTCCCTTGAGTAGAGGTCTGCTGTAGAGTGATACGAAGGAGTCGGATGGTGCTCCCTTGAGTAGAGGTCTCCTGTAGAGTGATACGAAGGAGTCGGATGGTGCTCCCTTGAGTAGAGGTCTCCTGTAGAGTGATACGAAGGAGTCGGATGGTGCTCCCTGGGATAGAATTGTGAACGCATTCAATTTCACTCGCTTCTTTGAATAAAAAAGAAAGTGGAAAAAAAGAAAAACACTCGAGTCATCAAAGATGATGAATGAAAGAGTTATATTTATGTACATGTTGTCGCACCCTTGTGGTGTATGATAAATAAATAAATGAATATGCTAATGAGTGGTGTTCCCAAGTAATGCAACAGTGGACGATACTCGATGTAGACGAGAGAAGTAAGAAAGAGTACACAATTCCATATACAACGAAGCGAGTGAAATTGAATGATCTTTTTGTGGAGGGAGAGATTCCATTGATACAGGATAAACATCATAAATGGATGGTGTTTATTCCTGAAGGAAAGAGAGATGATATTATGAGAGATCAGCATGGGCTGCACGGGCGGTCACTACGGAACCAAGAAAATACTCCCGAAGATAGAAACCCAATAATATAGGGGGTAGCCTAAGGAGAGACATATCCAAGTACATACGAACGAGTAAGACATGTGCTATCGTGAACTAGCAAAACACCTAAGGAGAGACATATCCAAATACATACGAACGAGTAAGACATGCGCTATCGTGAACTAGCAAAACACACTCACTCCTCCCTTCACACCTTTACAATCCACGAAACCACCCGAGATATTCGGTATCGATTTATGTGATATGGGAAGATCAGTCACAAGTAATCGATACATTCCCACCATTATCGATCACCTCACGAAATTTGTATCCTCATATCCGTTGCGTGTTAAAAGAGTGGAGTAAGGCGTTTGAACACTATTGGATGCATGGATGCTCAGAGATGGCAGGACGTGGAGCAATTACTCTCTAAAATTACTTTTTTTGTCACTTTGAATCAATCAAATGTTCACACTCGGAAATGATTTAAGGAGAAATGGTATCACGGAGAGAATGAATCTAACAAGCACTACGGTAATCTAAAATGATTTTACATAGTCCCTACGACTTTTGTTCCACCTTTCAATTTACGGAGACAATAAATATGAACCAAATTTTGGATTACTCGTACAATCTGTAATACAATCTTGCACTCAATGCTAATTATGCACGCTACCAGTCGAGCTTCTCCCAATATCGTTCTTCATATCAACCCCGTATCGCGTACATCAGTCCCCCCTATATCCACTCTCCCTTCTGAACAAAGTCGATTCTTCGCGACTCGCATGCAAATGCGAGTTGCTTTGAATCGAGTTAAATGTCGTCGTCATGCGACCGACGGGTGCATCCTTAGAGTACGAGGAACTCTCTTGATCCAGGAGGAAACTGCCCGCGAATTATGAATAATTGATTCTGCATTGATATGATCAGTTTTTTTCTCAAAAATCTTTTCACGTTTAAAAATTACACGAACCAGGTTTGAGCCTCAGGGCATAAATTCGCATACGTTGGCAAACAGGATATGTATATGTTCTCATAGCATGAATAAAAGTTAGGTAAAGGTGTTCATAAAAGATAGGTAAAGGTGTCGACCATAGGACGTAGAAATTCATGATTTTTTGAAAAATTTGGCTGAAAGTTGTGCCCAAGGTATTTCAACGCTTCCTCTATCAATTGGCGTAGACAGAATTTTGAAGAAAAAACAATTTCGCAAACGTCGTGTGAAACATATCCAATCCTTGAGTCTTCCGAGTTTTTCACAGAGAGAATAAAGTTTTATAAATAATACCTCGGTTCAAAATAAAGATAGAGAATTGATAGAGAAAGTAAAATGTGTTTTGTTGTAATCGATGTAAAGTTAAAAACAGTGTTTCCACCTCTTTGTTACTTTTTTGTCAGATACCACTTCCTTTAATCAACTATTGCCTACCTTTAGCATAAGATTTATCTCCCGATAGGAGCGTGAACGCTCTCCTTCCTTCATATCCCGGTTGGTCTCACACACACGAAACGGTCGTCCGTTCCTTCCTCTTCTTACGATCGCCAGGAATGCTCACGTCTGAGCCGTCTAAAAGACAGCCAATTATTCCTTTTCCCTTTTGGTGAACTTCCTTTGTTCATTTTTGTCTACGGATATCCCTGCCTACCAAGAGGAGTTACCTCCCTGTGATAATACTGCATTTGTTAATCCAGTCATTCATCTCCTGCTCTGGCCTCTCTTTCAGGATCGACGCCACCCTTCTTTTTGTTGCCCACGACATCTTCCTCCGCCTTTGTTCTCATCGAGAACTCATCAATTTATCTGACCGTGTCGTTCTGCAACTTAAATTTTTATTCTTTATTTATTGAGAAATAAAGATTATTGAATTAGCAATCTATCCTTAGCCCCTCATTGCCCCCCCCTACATTTTATCCCAAGGATCATTGCTCTATTTTACTATTTCTCTTGCGTGGCCGCAGCCTCCAGTGCGTTAGAGAAGGAAAAGCGTAGAGAAAGGTGTTGGGCACCCAGACGGGGGGAGGGGGTTGGTGGAGTTCAATTCACGGGTTTATGAGTGCACAGGGTCAGGATACTGTAAGGATGTAAGACATTTATCATCACATGATATCATCACGCACGATATTAAGCTACGACGATGAAGCACTACGATAACAGCAGCTAGGTCGATGATCATGCTTGGTGATGTGCGAGAGTAGACTGTAGTAGTGGTGTAGTGTAGAGAGTAGCTGGAGACTAGGGAGCCGGCCAGCTCCTTCCCATGTACCCGATGAATCGTCTGTATTTATGGCGTTTGCGGGTAGTCTTTTCATCACCTGTTTCATCATGTGGTCCTGCCCCTTTCCGTTCTGGAAATCATACTCCGCCTCATGTCTTTTCTCTATTCCCTTTCGGTGTTCCAACTCCTCCTCCTCTACTCTCTCTCTCCTAAACCTCGTCCTCCGTCCAGCTGTTCTCTCTCTCTTTCTCTGTCGCACTCAGTGAAAAATTACTTCCAGGTAAGTAATTTAATCACTCACTCGCATGCATGAAGATATAATTACTTACCCGTAAGTAATTTCAATAACTTAGTCCCCCGCCCGGGTTCGGCCCCCTCCTCCCTCCATTGGAGTAAATGAATAACTTAGATTTCTCGACCGCAAACTGATTTTATTACCATCCACCCTGGCCCCGCTCGCTTTGCTCCGCCCACGTCCCTTTTAGTAGTATTTGTAATGGATTGATGAAGAACCGTTAGTTAAAATTGATGGATTTATTACTAAATAAATGTAACAACATAAAGAAACGAGCACTCGACGGATCGATTACAAGAACAAAATGGAACGAACACATGAAACAATGGAAAGAAACGATACGAAACGACAGGAATAAGTGGTGAAAATGAATCGGCAAAAGCTATCGTAATCCTAGGGGTACTGTGACTATGCGAGATGAGGGGGGAGAGAAGGGTACCGTATTCTCTAAGAGAAGGGTACCGTACCGTGACCATACGCGCCCTCGCCCGCGTCGCACGAAGAATCTGCGGAGCTCACGCTGCGATTCTCCTCGCCGTCTACAGTCGAATGCGCACCGTGCCCGCGACGAATCGGAGCCACGCCAAGCACCTTAAATACAATAAAATAATAATTTTTACATCCTAATCATCGTTAAAAGGTTGACCCCACGCTACAGTTCGTGTTACAGTAAACACACAGTAGTAATCGATTACCGTACCTCGTCGAACCGCCTTGTATCTGGTGTAGTATCCCTTGGAGCGAGCCAGCGACTCGATGCGAGCCTTGTACGCGATGAATTCGCGGTCCGTCGGGTGGATGTACTCGTATCTGCAGATAAGCCGTAACCTCATGAAGAGATACCGTAACCCACAAATTACTGTAGCAAACCGTACGAAACAACTGTCGATTTAAATACACAATAAATATATTGTCGATACATCATCATTCTACCGTATGTGCCCTACCATCTACTAATTTACAATATCTGAGCATGCTACCCACAGTAGCCAACTACTCCTCCCCTCTCTCCCCACTACCGTACCTCTCTGCATATGCGCACAGACCGCTTGCTCCGAGCTCGAAGTTCTCGCACATCTTGGTGTTGTACATTGAATTGCTGATGGCACGGAAGGGCTGCGGAAAAAATCAATAATCACATGGGCTGACACATAGCCTTGGCATGGTGCCAAATTTTCGTCGATACTCAGTACTTCCTCGCTCGGGCAGTCGAAGTTCCTCGTTTCTGTGGGCTAACTTGCCCGATGTTTCCGTCGAACACGAGCTGAAATGCAAAAAAATAACTAATTTCCTATTTCTAAAAATTCTGGTGCCAATTCAAATTCGAAATGTGCTACCATACCACTTCTCCAGGCACTGCGTGCACCTGCGCCTCTTGTAGTTGGATGGCATCAGAACGGGAATATGGCCTCCATTCTGGAATAAAGACTCGGTTAGCTCGAGGATATACAGTACACCACAAAATCGATACCACAGTATCAACAAAGATCACTACCGTATACCTGGTTGGTGGGCGGGAGGGACACACGACGACGCAGCGACGTCATGGGCGCAGAGGGATAACGCTGCAGAAATGGGTATCTAGATAATCAAGCCACAGTAGTCGAAAATATTGCAATAAGAAGTAGCCTAGAGTAAACTAATGTTGCACACGTGCAGTAGCTAGAGACACCAAGACTCACCTATTGTGTGCTGCTGCTGGTGCTGGGCGCAGGGGCGTCGCGTAGCCAGGCGCGGGGCAGTCACCAGGAGGCGCAGCTGCGTAGTAGTGGGGCTGCATCGGCAGACCGTAGCCATTGGAGTCTCCGGCGGCGCCGGCGCCTGGTAGTAGCCGGGCGCGTACTGGGCGCCGGCGCGGCGCCAACGGGAGCGCCAGGCGCGTAGTAGTACTGAAATAAAGACTTGTCTAACAATAAGCAACTTTGAAACCTAGTCGATCAATGGGCAAGCTTTTGGATCTGCTCCTCCTTGTCACGAGCATTCTCCGGCTTGCGCTGGTCCCCTCTAGGATAGTCTATCATGGTACTGAACAATCGATGATGATGAAAACAACAGCGATAAAGTTGCGAAATCGATAAAACAGAGCGACGAGCGGCATGTTTAAAAATTCGATAACGACGTGCCAATTAGCGCGCGAATTTCGTCGTAATTGTCTGCGATAATCAAACAATATTGTACATACAGTAGTTTCTGACGATCGCGTAATAGTACTTTTTACAAGTAATCTTGTGCGAATTAAATATATTTTTAAATAGTACAATTGAAAGCTAAAATTAACATACCAAACGTGAGCTACATGCTGGCACGCACAAAACAGTTACTCAACGCTCCTTGACAACGTCATTCACGAAATACAAGCAATACCACAAAAATAAATTTGCGAACAATTGATGAAGTAATTTAAAGTAATTCATTTACTTCAAGCTACTGACTCCTCAAAAAGAGAAGAAAAACGGTGCACTATCAATCGCATACTGACTATTCATAGGTAGAGATACCCACGGACCATCGAAGTAATTGAATTACTTACAGCGTGAGTGATTGATTTACTTCCATAGAAGTAATTTGACCCTTCTAAGTAATTATTTTACTGAGTAATTCAATAAGTAATTCATTTCCTAAGTAATTTTTCTCTGAGTGCGCTCGTGTCCTTCTCTCTCGCCTTTCCCCTTCTCTTCTTTCTTTCTTCCTCTCTACCTTTACAACCTTTACACCTCCCTTATCCATAGAAGACCGACCACGGTCTTAATTCGTTATCCCCACTTCAGTGCCAAAATAATAAAAAACTATTCTAATTTTATTTTACCTCAAATTCCAAGCACCTCAATGTCCTCTTCACTGATGCATGTACCCTGCTTCTCTGCGTATGTGCAGATTCTGTAATCATTCCTTCTTTCATCTCACCAACCCTTCATCACTCTTACCTAGACCAATAGCTCAGCTGTTTGAGGGTCTTCATGTCTCCGATAATCATCAGCGCCCTTCTTCCTCTTGTGACCGAGACATTGAAGCGCCTGTAGTCGCATATGAAATCCGCTCCTTTTGCCTCTGCCCTTGTCGTCATAAGTAGAACGACCTCCGCTTCTTTCCCTTGTGACGAATCAATCGTTGCGGTCTGTAATTTCGAATTGATCTCTTATTGTTATGTCTGTGCACAACGGGTGTTTTAGTGTAATATATTTATAATATGGGAGCAAAAGGAATAACGACGTCTCGCTACGCGAGCGGAGGACAAGACTGATGAATTACGTCAGAATGCGGGAATGCTCGCAAGCTACGCAGCCAATATTTGCATGACAGGGAAAATGATACTCAGTCATAGATAGGGAGCTGTGTTGGGGTGCGGAACAGTTCGCTAGGTCAGACACATGACTAGGCTCATACACAGCACCTCCGCCACAAGATATGAAATACGATTATTGAATATCTGACGATATGAAGTTACGATAGTACGAAGGTAACTTATACGGTAATAATGAATCAATATCGTAGTACTGGGTAGTAATGGTCAATTATGATGGGACTCATTCAGAGTAACTGTCTTCGTGTCGTTCTCCACATCTTCCGTGGGCTTGAAACTTTCTTCGACGAATGAAGTTGCACGGCGAGACTCGACGATTGCACTCGATGTAGTCGCACTTGTCGTGGTAGTTGAGACTCGTGAGACGATGTAGTTGTCCTCGACGATGTCCTTCTTCTCGCACGATCCGTATATGCACTTCTCCATGGTCATCGACCATCTCTCGACACACATTCCATCATGACGCATGATCTCTCGATGTACGGCAGTACCCATGGCGAACTCTCTGTTCCCACTACCGACATCTCTCCAACTCCCCTCTTCCCTCTCGGAGAGAGTGAGCTGATGTTTGATCTTTCCGAGAAAGATCTCCTCATTGCACACGAACGCTTGTTCGTTGTTCTTGGCAGGACCAGAAGACTCCTCCATACTTGGGTAACGGATAGTACTGGTCTCTTGATGTACGGTAGTACCCTGGACGAACTCTCTGTTGTTCCTACCGACACCACACATTCTTCCCTCCTCTTCCTTCTCGGAGAGAGTGAGTTGATCTTTGATCTTCATATAGGAGACATCCGATGCAATTCTCGATGAGAATTCCTTTGTGCAGTCGAAAACTAGTTCACTGCTTCTGGCAGGACCCGTGCGTTCCTCCAGTCTCGGGTTACGGTAAGTTTCGCTCACGACGAAACCAAGAGAGTTGACATCTCTGTCTTCTGCACGATCATTGGGAATCCATTCCAGATTCTCCGTGTGCGCTCCCTTCCTCTTCCCAGCAAGTGCGCTTCTGCATCATGGTCATCCGCATGAAACGTCTTCAGAGTGGGCTCATCTCTGTACGGTAATCTGTCGTTCACGACAATAGTCAGCCCGTGACGTGTCTGATTCATCCACGGTTCCTTCGTCTCTTCGACTTCTACACGTGAATCCACATCACAGAAATCGATCTTGGAGAAGCTGCTCCCTCTCTTTCCAGAGTCCGAGTCAACCTCCGGAATCACAGGCAGGCACGCTGTGTCCTCTCTGGGATCAGCATGTTCTTCCACAGACTCATTCTTCTCTTCGACTAGAGAGAATACTCCTGCCTGCTCCAAGTGTTCTCCTTTCGAGTTCACTCCCATTATTAATCTTTGATCGATCTCCTTTTTATACACCTGCTGGCTGGTTCCCGGATCTACATATCCTCCAGTACTGCCTCTCGGGTTCAGTCTGGCCAGTCCAGTCTCGCAATATTGTTGACATTCCATCAAGTTTGCGTAGTCATCCGGAGACTTGGTGCATGCGACTACCGCATTATCATTCCTGAAGAATGATCTTCTCAGGTTCAATTTCCAGAACCATTCACCACCGACAAGTCGAATCGGGGTTCTAGTAACGTAGACCACTCCGCTACTCTTGACTCCACTGTACTCCATAGCACAGGAAAACATTCCGAGAATCTCGAGAGACTGATCGTTAGCATCGCTAATACGATCGACAAACTTCGTCAGAGACGGACAATTCAGTCCTCTCCAGTCACTCTCCGAGATGATTGTGACATCCGAACCAGTATCCACTTGAAACTCGATCGATTTTCCACCGATCTTCAAGTTCACATACACGCGATCCCTCCTCTCTCCACCACAGTGGATGAGGTACGACCTCCTTCCATGCCTCTTCGGCCTCTTCTCTGGATATGTCAGCCAACATTCACTCTCGTAGTGACCCTTCTTATCACAGCCTCTGCATGTGATCGATTTGTCTCTCTTATACTCGGGATTCTTGCTCCTTTCAGTCGTTCCTTTATTGTACGTCTTCACCATGTTCACCGACACATTCTGTGCCACTGCCACGTCACGTTCCAGTGCCCTCAGCGTGGAGTACTTCTCAAGTAGCTCTTTGAACGTGATCGATGCCTTCAGACTCACTGCATTGCTACTTAACCTAAAACGACAAGCCCTGTCTGTCTGTGAGTGAGTGAGTGAGTCTGTCTGTGAGTCCGTCCCGTCCGAAACTACGGTAACAAGTTCGCTGGAGCAACCACACTTGAATGGGTCAGATACATGATAATTGTCAAAAACACAAAAATCAATAAATCAATAATAATCAATAAATTAATCAATACTACCGTAACCTACAGTACCCTCCGACGAGTTCGGTGGGTCAGACTGCAGGTCAGATTCATGATTTTTCTCAAAAACATGAAAATCGATAGATCAATAAATACTACCGTAACCTACAGTACTCTCCGATGAGTTCGGTGGGTCAGACCGCAGGTCAGATTCATGATTTTTCTCAAAAACATGAAAATCGATAGATCAATAAATACTACCGTAACCTACAGTACCCTCCGATGAGTTCGGTGGGTCAGACCGCAGGTCAGATTCATGATTTTTCTCAAAAACATGAAAATCGATAAATCAATCAAAACTACCGTAACCTACAGTACCCTCCGATGAGTTCGGTGGGTCAGACCGCAGGTCAGATTCATGATTTTTATCAAAAACATGAAAATCGATAAATCAATAAATCAATCAATACTACCGTAACCTACAGTAAAAGTTCGCTGGGGCAACCAAACTTCCTTGGGTCAGATACATGATTTTTCTCAAAAACATGAAAATCGATAGATCAATAAATACTACCGTAACCTACAGTACTCTCCGATGAGTTCGGTGGGTCAGACCGCAGGTCAGATTCATGATTTTTCTCAAAAACATGAAAATCGATAGATCAATAAATACTACCGTAACCTACAGTACCCTCCGATGAGTTCGGTGGGTCAGACCGCAGGTCAGATTCATGATTTTTCTCAAAAACATGAAAATCGATAAATCAATCAAAACTACCGTAACCTACAGTACCCTCCGATGAGTTCGGTGGGTCAGACCGTAGGTCAGATTCATGATTTTTATCAAAAACATGAAAATCGATAAATCAATAAATCAATCAATACTACCGTAACCTACAGTAAAAGTTCGCTGGGGCAACCAAACTTCCTTGGGTCAGATACATGATTTTTGTCAAAAACACGAAAATCAATAAATCAATAAGTGCTACCGTAACCTACAGTAAAAAGTTCGCTGGGGCAACCAAACTTCCTTGGGTCAGATACATGATTTTTGTCAAAAACACGAAAATCAATAAATCAATAAGTGCTACCGTAACCTACAGTAAAAAGTTCGCTGGGGTAACCAAACTTCCTTGGGTCAGGCAAAAAGTTGCCACTACGCCACGAAGTGGCGTAGTGGCAACTTTTTTTGATGGCCCTCCTGGACCCGGCGACTGAAGTCCCCCTGGACCGAACTGTACCCGGCGACTGAAGTCCCCCTGGACCGTACTTTGAAAACGTAGTGCGCTTAACCTCCACGCACCCCGCTAGTTGAACAGCTGAGTTCGCACCGACTTCTGATTTGGCAGATCCAGACCAGCCAGGAAGACTGTAATCTTCATCTGGTCCTCAGTAGAGATTACCCTTCTGGTACAGACGGTTCACCTCTGCGGCGAATTTCATCACATCGAGATCACCACTCGTGGACATTTTCTGGTTGAAGAATCGAACACGCAGTTCGAAATTAGACTCCTTCTTTCCGAATAAAGATTTGAGCGTGGCCACCGTGCCATCAAACGACTCATCCATGACATCTTCGGGTGCCTTGTGATCACGGTACTGAGCATTGCACTTCACACTGAGGTGCCTCAGCAGAACTCTCACCTTTGAACAATCATCTGCTCCCTTCATGTCATAAACAAACACATCCTGGTATCGATCGTACCACTGCTCGAATGTGCACTCCTCCTCGTCGTACTCAAAATCCACGATTCTTCCTTCAATCGCATCAATAGTCGGTCCATTCGACACGGACGGAACCTGCACAGTCATCATATTCTGTGCTCTTCCCTCGTTATTACCACCCTTAGTCACCAATGACAATAACTGTGTGTACTTCTCGTTCTGGTCTTCTTGCATGTCAACCACTTTCCTCTGCATCTCTACCATCTGTGTGAATAATTGCTTTATGGTCGGGGAGACCTCCTCGTCTTCAGCCGTCATGGTTCTCTACCAGCCCCACTTCCTTTAGTTATTGTTCTACTCAACCAATTTCCAACTATCGGTCGTGTTCCCAGGCTTAACCAATACGCAGAGTAGATATCACCAAAAAAAATTGGCGATAGCTTCCGCTGCTATCAGTAAAAAAGACCTTCAAAACCCGAGTTTTGACTCCATTAAAGACTACGTCTCTTACTTTCACAGTCTGGCTACTCAACCACCAATTCACTTTAATTCACACAAAAAATGCAGATCCTCTAGTCGACGACCACGTGCTACTCTTCGCTGCACGGGTTTGATGAACCTGATATCCTCTAGCACCAGGGAAAACGGCACTAGATGCGACACTTGATAAAGAGCAAAGAAAAGGCTATAACCAATTCGAAAATCGGCGATAGTCTTCCCTGTGTCTTATCAAAGTTGCAAGAAACCAGGATTCGGCTCCGGTGTGGACAACGTCCCCCACCTTCCTAGCCAGGCTACCAACCGCCTTATGAAAACAAACAATAAGTACGTCAAACAATCCTGATCGCCAAAATGTTATGTCTGTGCACAACGGGTGTTTTAGTGTAATATATTTATAATATGGGAGCAAAAGGAATAACGACGTCTCGCTACGCGAGCGGAGGACAAGACTGATGAATTACGTCAGAATGCGGGAATGCTCGCAAGCTACGCAGCCAATATTTGCATGGCAGGGAAAATGATACTCAGTCATAGATAGGGAGCTGTGTTGGGGTGCGGAACAGTTCGCTAGGTCAGACACATGACTAGGCTCATACACAGCACTTATTACTTCCAATTTCCACCCCTTCTCTTTTCTGTTCTATTTATGAATACCAAAAAGCTCTTTTTCCCTCTTAACGCCAAAATCTCTGATGCCATACCTTGATCCCAGGGTATCTCGACTTGAACTTCTCGATCTGCTCCTTGTAGAAGCCCAACACAAGCACCGATCCTCTTCCCATCAGCTGATCCGACCATCTTGCAATTCGTCCTGCCATCACAATCTCCTCCTTGTTGAATCTGGACCCAGATACTGCAGTCTGCTCTTGACCTCCGACATCAATGACGCACAGAGGACAGCCTGGTCTGAGTATTGGGAGCTCGATTGTTCTTTCCTCCGCTCGAACTGCCGATATCAGCGTCTCCTCGTAGAATAATCGAGAAGGAATCTTCGTCAGTGCCGGATGCATTCCCCGACATGTCCGAAGAGTGACTCTCGGGCAGTCCCTTGCTCTTTCCAGTACCGATGCAATCCCTCTTGATCCAAAATCCCTGTCGAAGTCCCTCTTCGATAGTAAGCAGTGAGGCTTCAACTGCGCCGGATCTCCAATGTATCTATGCCGCGCATGGGGAATGAGTTCCGCAAGGGCTACCATGGCATTCTCGCTTGCCTGAGAAGCCTCGTCTACGAAGATGTAGACTTGCTTCTTGCCATCGATGTAGAGCTTGAGGGGATCCTTACTGTCCTTCTTCATCTTCTTGATCAATGAATCTATCGTGATCGATATCGCCTCCAGCACTTCCGCCGTCGATTTGACTTCCGCCGTCCAGTTCTGCATGCGAACTGTGTTTCCAAGGCCGAAGAGGAGTCCGTTGGAACCTTATAATTTTCTAATTCCTAGCAAGTTCCTTTCATTGAAATCTACTAATTACTCACTTCCGCTTTGCAGACTTAGTGTTGTAGAATAAATGCGTTGTGGGGTGATTTAGACACCTGAATTAGATTGATGGGCCAGCCTCGCATTAATTACGCGAAATATTAATGCGAATTAATTACGCGAAATATTTGCAACTCTATTTTCATAATGACAACAAATAATGACAAATACAAGGGATAGAGCAAGAGATTAAGGGAAGACTATGAGTGCACGGCATAAAGGAATCATGAAAGAAATGGCTAAACGCAGAACAATAAGAATGGAGAAGGGGAGCCCCGGAAGAAGAATTGTATCAGAGTACTTGAGAAGGAATCAATCAAGGATGAAGAGCAGGAAGAAATAAGAGAGAAAAGGGAATGAG